>CM053593.1:353447183-353472426 GCA_028646575.1 Pseudocheirus occidentalis
CTTTATTTCTTCTGGCTTTATAAATGAGGAGATTGCCCCAGGTGTTTCCAATCCACTCTCCTCTCAACTCCAGCTGTGATTACTCCTAAGGAGTTAACTGGAAGTAAGGAGCTAAGCCTTTGAGGTGCCAAGTGCCTTCAGTAGGTGCCAATAGAAAGGGGCATGGAAGATCTTCTGATTTCATTAACATTACACCACCTCATGGCCAGCCTTAGCTAGCTCATAGTAGGTGCTCATTAAATGTTTATTGCATTGAATTGAATTGAATCTCCTGCTCAGTTGAGGGTCTCTTAAGGAAAGACTGCTAGAGGCTGGGTCAGGCATCTTCCATTTGCCCCTAAGCAATGACTTCCATTGGTACCAGAACAGGGCAACTAACACCTCCTACTGCCAGCCCAGTCTCCCAACTGGGATGTGAAGAACCTCTGGTACAAAGAACAGTCCTCCCTTTAAATTTAAGCCTCCCATAACCCGCTGTGTCTCTCCTTGAGGGAAGAGAAGAGGCCCCCTCCACTCAACAATGAACATGCACTTATCTGGTCAAAGCTTTCACCTTCCAGTGACTCTATTCCTACAGATCATCATCCAAACTCCATTCCATACCCCCTACCACCTGATTCCTCATTTCTATCCTTCTCAACTCTCTCACCCCAAAGTTTTATCCTTACCCCATCCAGTCCTTTGACCGTGCCCTCTGGAATGCCTGTTCCATAGGTAACTAACTTTCCTTCATGTTAAATATTTCCCTTTCCCACTCTTTATTGACTAGCTCTTACTGAAACCTAGCTCCTCCCTGAAGACAAAGTCTCCCTGACTACCCTTTCCAGTACTAGCTGTACTTTTACTCATTGCCCTTAGCTCACTGGTTGAGGCAAGGGAGTTGGAAAACTCTTTATTCCCCACTGCCATTTCCAGGTTCTTCCCCTTTCTCCATCACTAAGGAACCTCTCTGCATCTGAGGTTCATGCTATTCAAATCTATCACCCAATCAAAATCCTGGCAACTGTTGTCTACAGACCCCCAGGTCACTTCCCTTCATTCCTTAATGAGTTCCATACTTGGCTCACAATTTTTCTTTCCTCTCCAGTTCTTATCCTCTTTCTAGGAGACTTCAACATATATGTTGTTTCTCCCTCAAATACCCTAACCACTCAATTCCTCAACCTATTCACCTTCCATGAGCTATTCCACCCAATCTTGACCATACCCAATGACTGTCATATCCTTGATCTTCCCATCACCCACAAATATACTGCCTCTGCATTCAAGAATTCTGAAATCCTCTTATCTGACCATAATCTATTCACTTTCCACTTCTCTCTCTTCCTTCCCTCATAAAAACCTACTCATCATCCATACTATGACCTCCAATCCTTTGACCTTTCAGTTCTTTCCCAGGCCATCTTCCATGGCCTAGCCACTCTCTCTTCTTCCTACCTTGACTCTAACTCTACATTCTCCTCTTTTGAATTCCTAGACCCTTTATCATATCGCCAACCACACCTGCCCAAGCAAGCCTCAAGCTTGGGTCACTCCCACCATTTGCTGAGCATATACATGTACTTCTGAAGAAGTTAGAGAAAATCACTCAAACATTCTGACTGAATCTGCTACAAATTTGTGTTATACAACCTCAACCGGGCCCTCACTGCTGCTTGCAATTCTATTCTATTTCCCTTATCAACTAACTAACCCATTCTCCACAGTGGTCCTTCCAAATCTTTTCATCCATCCTCAAAGCTCCTATGGCTCCCCACCTCTCACTCTCTCAGCTGAGAACCTTGACACCTTGAGGCCATTCATCATAAGCTCACTCTTCTCCCCTATGCTTCATCTCCCATCACTCAGACCTTCTGCCCCTTTTTCCTTCTTCATCCCTGTTTCATGTGATAAAGTGACCTTACTCCTTACCAAGGCTAACCTCTCTACCTGTCTGAGAGATCCTATTCTATCCCATCTCTTCCAACAGATTGCCCCCTGTGACATCCCCATTCTTTAACATATTTTCACTATCTCCCTCACAACTGACTCATTCCTTACTCCCTACCACATGCCGACATCTCCCCTATCCTGAAAAAACTCCCATTCAATTCTTCCATCCCCACTATTGTCCTCTATCTGTTCTGCCCTTTGTAGCTAAACTCCTTGAAAAGGTCATCTACAACAGGTGCCTCCACTTTTTCTTTTGTTCTTTTCTTAAACCCTTACAATCTGGTTTCCAACCTAATCATCCTGAAACTGCTCTCTCTAAAGCTACCAATGATTTTTTAGTTGCCAAATTCAATGGCCTTTTTTTGATCCACATCACTCTCTCCTCCCTGATATTCGTTTCTCTCTACGTTTCCCCCATAGGAAATAAAGTCGGCTTAGGCCTCTAGGGCTTAACCAAATTAACAGGAAATAACCTGGTTTATAACTTGGAAGTCTCTAGGCTGGTGTCCCTCATCTCACATGGGTGTTACCCCTCAGATGAGGTGAGAGAGTAGGCAAAGGAGGGATGACTGAAAAGCCTGAGTCACTCATTGTAGGAACAGGGCCAGGAACTGTCAGAGGCTGGCTCCCCTCCTGGTCTCACCGTAAGGCAGGAGCCTTTTGCTTTTGCTCATGAAATTAATTTCCTTTCCACCCAAGAAACCAGAGCTCCTCCTCTGTGTTTTACATCCTTTTCAATCACTCTCCTTTGTTTTTGTTTCTTTAAAGAAAAAATTACAAAGATAAAGGTAAGCGAAATTTGTTTAATATGAAATTCTTAATTTTTACTGAGTTTTCTAGTAATTTAATTTAATTGTTTTATCCTAAGGATTATGTGGACCAAAAAAATGTCCTTATCACAGATGAAACTTAGGAATGATCAGGGTAATAGTTTGTAGCAAAATTTGTGTAAGGTCAAAAATCTGGTCCATTTAATTTTTTTAAAAAATCAGTTAAGCTAATTATTTGGTTGAAGGTTGGCCAAATAGTCAGACAGTGATTGACTTGAGCTTTTCGTTGGGATTTTTGGCAACATGAGCCAAATGGTTCTTAAACTGTCATGTTTCTTTACTTTAAAAAGCTATTTCCTTCTTGTTGAAACCACAGTCATACTGTAAGCCCATTTCTCTGAACTTATGCCAGAGGTTGTCCATGGAAAAGTATTATTTATGCATTGACATGGAGGTGGGAGAAATTTTCTTTTGTTTCTCTAGGGATGGTATTTTCTTGGCCTGTTGGTGGGGGAGGCATATATGTTTCAATTCAACTCAAATATTTATAAGCATCTACTGTGTGCAGAGCATTGTGTTAGGTGAACAGAGAAAGATGTAACGCTTAGAAAAGACATTAGTCCCTGCTCTACCCTGGTGACTACAATCTGGTAGAGGGATGAGACACATTTTTGATAACTTAATATGCGATAATAAATGAATGCATTGGAGACACACAAAACAAAGAGCTAGCTATGAGAGATAGATCCTAGGCAGGACGGACAATGCCACCTGCGGGAACGGGAAGGTTTTTTGGAAGAGGTAGCATTTTAGTTGGTCTGTTAGGACAATATGAAATAGGCAGAAACACAACAGGCAGATTTAGGAATAGGTAACAAGGTCAACAAATATAAGGATGCATTTGAGTGCAGGACATATTTGGGTAATAAAATAGTTCAGGTTGGTGGGAGTATGAGGCATTCAGAAAGGAATAATAGGAGAAAGCTGAAAAAGTAATACACCACCAGCTTGTGGAGGGCTTTGAATGCCAGGCGAAGGACAATAAATTTTACTCAGTAGTCAACAGAGAGGCATTAAATATCTTGAGCTGAAGGGAAACATGACCAGACCTATATGTAAGGAATATTACTCATGTATGAAGGCTGAATTGGCAGGAGGTGAGAGCAGAGGAAGCAAGATCTGTTTAGTTGTAATTGAGTGGTATTTGATTCTACATGACCCCATTTGGGGTTTTCTTGGCAAAGATACTGGAGTGTTTTGCTGTTTTCTTCTCCAGCTCATTTCAGAGGAAATTGAGGCAAACAGGGTTTAGTGACTTGTCCAGGGTCACACAACTAGTAAGTATCTGCGGCTGAATTTGAACCCAGATCCTCCTGACCCCAAAGTGGGCACTCTGTCCACTGTATCACCTAGTTGCCCCAACATCTGTTTGGAGGCTTCTGCAATATGAGCACCACCCATACTGTATATAAATACAACTGTACGAGGGACCATTTGAAAGTTGTGACAATGGGGAAAAAAGAAAGACAGATGTGATCATTCCAAGGGGGAAATGACAGACTTTTGTTTCCCAGCCAAGCTTGAAGGGGAGAATGAGGCTGAACAACTCCTACTCCTGGTTGCAATTCCCTTAAATCTGTCTCTTAGAATCAAAAATCACCTGTGTACCTTAGTCTACTTCCATAAATAAACTCTCACCGAGAGCCAAGCATGAAATTCTCTCTCTCTCTCAGCATTGGCCCCACGTGGACAAATCCTCAAGGATGTGAATGGGGATACCCCACTGCTTCCCTGACCTTTAAAAAAGAAAAGTCAGCGGGGATGACCTTTCAAAAAGAGACCACGACCTTGAAAAGAGAACATCAAAGGACCAGAGAAATATTAGAACTGAAGGAGCCTTAGAAAGCATCCTAGCTCAAGGGGCAGCTAGGTGGTACAGTGCATAGAGCATCATGTCTTAAATCAGGAAGATCTGCATTCAATTCTGACCTTGGACACTTACTAGCTGTGTGACCCTGGGCAAGTTGCTTAACCCTAATTGCCTCTAAAAAAGAATGGAAGGAAGAATCCTAGTTCAATTTATTCTTCATTTTATAAATGAGGAAATAGGTCTTGATTACTAAATCTGGGCTCATGGCTGAGTCACATAACTGTCCTGAGCCTCCAGGTCCTCATCTGCAAAGTAGGGCCAATAATAGTTTTGGGAGGGAGCATGCTTTAATAAAAACAGCATTGGAATTGGAGGCCCTGACAGCTGGAGGCCCCCAGACAGCTGAAAGCCATCTCTGACAAGGCCTTTCCCTTTGTGAATGTAACAGGTGTAGGTTTAGATGCTGAAATATTGAAGGAAAAGGGGAGAAAGACAATTAAGTTGATTTTTTAAAAATATCTGTTCTTTTTACTCTACAGTCTACATTTTTCAGTGTATCCCTCCATTGTCCCACCCCCAGAGGGCAATATCATATAACTAAGAATTTTAAAAAAGGAGAGGAAAAAAGACTAGCTTGATGAAACTAATCAAGATATCAAAAAAGTTTAACATGTTCAATGTTCTATACCAATAGTCTCTAATCTCTAAAAATAAATGATAGGAACTGCTTTTCCTATCTCCTGTTTGTGGCCAAGAATACCCTAATTTTTGAGCATGATGAGATTGAGGTACTAGAGCAGCTTCTGCCTTAGAAGCAGCTGGTGATATGAATCTTGGGCTCAGAAAGGCCATCAAGGGTGCACATAGAGATTTAAGAATCATCTATAGAGGTGCTGTAAGGGAAACCATGAGGGAGAATGTTCTTGTTAAGGGAGTGCGTAGAGAGAGAAGAGGGTCAAAGACTAACCCTTAGGAATGCCCACATTAAGATGTCTGGGAGAAGAATTTAGAAGTCTTTAAGAGATAATGGTTGTTGTGGTCTGTCCTTTGTTCTTGAAGAGGACCAATGACCTCATGAGGAGTGGTCATGGGTGAGAAATGGAAGGACGTGGAAGAGAGAGTATCCAATCAAATGGAGTGATCCACTGTGGTCAAATATAAATTTCTCTGTTTGGCATTTAAATCTCTTCATAATCTGGCCCTTTACTACCTTTCCAGTCCCTCTACTCTTTACTCCCTTCTATAACTCTTATGATTCAGGGACTTGCATTTCCTTGAACACGTTACACCATCTCTGATCTCAATACCTTAGAGCAGGTTGATTCCTGTGTCTGGAATACTGTGCCCTCTCACCTCTTTCTCCTGCTTTCCCTGGTTTCCTTTAAGACTCAGCTCAAATCCCACCTTATACAGGAGGCCTTGTCCTCCCTAGCTCCAGCAGTTAATATGTTCTCTTTCCTCTATACCAGCAGCTCTCAACCTGTGGGTCTTGACCCCTTTGGGGGTCGAATGGCCCTTTCACAGGGGTCACAGGGATCACCTAAGACCATGGGAAATTTCCCATGGTTTAGGAACCAAGACACTGCTCCTCGATCCATCTCCAGGCGGGTCTGCCCACATGCAGATATACCCACATACGAGTATTAAAGTGTCACAGCATTAGGAAGGTTGAGAACCACTGCTCTATACCCTCTACGGAACTTACTTATTTAAATTATACCCTCTATAGAACTAGCTATTTAAACATTGTCTCCTCCATTAGAATATATACTCTCTGAAGGCAGGGGTTGCATTTTTTTCTCCTCATTTTTATCCTCTGTACTTAGCACAATTGCTTAGCACTTGATAAAGGTCTGTTGACTGATTGTCAAAAGCAACAAAGAGGTTGAGGAAAATGAGGCCTGGGAAGAGACCATTGTATTTGTCAATAAGAAGGTCATTGGTGACGTTTTTTTTGAGGACGGTTTCAGTGGAGAGTTGGGGATGAATCTCTGACTGCAAGGGTTTGAGAAGGGAGTATGTTGTGAGGAAATGTGGTATTGGGCAATGTTGTAGGTGTTTCTCAGTCTGGGTTCTTTGTAAGCTCAGGGAGATCTCACCTACCAGCAGGTCTGTAAGACTAGGAGTCAAAAAGTGGGTGGATTGACTGAAATGAAAATAAATTGATTAAAGCACCAGGGAACACTGCTGCCTAACAGAAACTCTAGTTTCTTAGGGCACAGATTGGGTTTTTATAGATTTTTAGGGCCCACTTAGATTACAAAGCAAATCACTGGCATTTCAGGAAGAATGGAAATGGGGGAAATTTGTAAGCCTTGGGGTCATAGGAGTTAATAAAGATTAGGTTTATTCCTACAAGAAAATGCATTTCTTCATGGTTAGTCTTATAAGACTAGCCTGTATTGGCAGTAAATCTCTAAGATGGTGGAGGCCCCCTTCAAGAGAGAATTGGTCAGGCTTATCTTCTTGTTTCCAATAAGGAAGGGGATAAAATATATTTTGAAGGTCTCTATTTACATAACCTCTTTGCTCTATGTCTTTGGCCTTGAAGGTTACTTTGTCTTTGGAGAATATATTTCTCCCCAACTCACAGTACTCGGATTCATCCACTTCTTCCCCAGAAAGTGGGTGAGCAGTGAAGGAGAAATGGTAGAAAAGAGGATGAGCCAAAGGGAAGAGCTGGAAGGAGCAGGGGAAGGCTTCTTTTTAGGACTGAGGAGACCTTAACATGCTTGTATAAGCAGATGGGGAAGAGCCACAGAAAGGAAGAGATGCTTGAACTCCTTGAACATTCTTGAGACAGAAGCAGTGCCAACTGTAGCAAGGTTTTAGGGAGGTGAGGGGGAATGCCATCAAGGACCCCAGTTAAAAGGGCTGACCTTGGTGAAGAATGGAGACACCTCCTCTTCCTAGACCAAAGAAGTGCAGGAGAAGGAAGGTGATGCTGCTGAGCAGTTAGGGGAGGGGCAGACTGAGGGAGCTCAGTCTTCTCTGTGTTAGAAGGCAAGGTCATTTGCTGTTAGTGAGAGCAGGCTTGGCTTTATTGGGAAAAGGAAAGAGTGTGGAGTTGACGTTCTCAAATATTGCATGAAGATTCAATGGTAAGACCAGGCAGATGGTCAACAGCAATAAATGCCCAGCTGAAAGCTTTTTTGGGTGGGAGAGTGTAGAAGGGTCATCTGGACCTGTGACTTGTGCTGGGTGGGCAGCTAGGTTAGTGGGTAGTGTGCTACACTTAAAGACAGGCATCTTGCCCCAGCCACTTACCAATTGTGTGCCCCTGGGCAAGTCAACTAACCTCTCTCAGTCTCAGTTTTGTCATCTATAAAATGGGAATAATAATAGCACTTGCCTGGTTTTTGTGAGGACCAAATGAAATAACATCTAAGCTCTGCAAACCTTAAACCATTATATAAATGCTAGCTATTATTGTTATTGTTATTATTATTATTATTAATCTCTCAGTATAGAGATTCCCTTTGCTAATGCAAACTTACCTGGGGTTATGTCGATAGAAAGTATCAGAGGCAGGGCTTCTTAGTATTGGTGAAGTGGAGCCCTGTGTGTGGAGAGGGCCCATGAATGACTCGAAGGGGGGCAGAATAGATGTTTCCAGCCTCTTCTTCCCTTACCCTTCTCCAAGGAAGACATTCACTCCTTCCAAAAGGGGGAGCAGAAGGAAGGTTGGGGGAGGAGGCCACTCTGCTCTCCTCAGAGAGATAGGGTATGGGATAGAAGCATATCTCTCTGCTCCTTTAAATGTCCATCTAGGGCAGTGGTTCTCAACCTTCCTAATGCCGAGACCCATTAATATGTGGGTGTATCTGCATGTGGGCAGACCCACCTGGAGACAGATAGAGGAGTGGTGTCTCAGTTCCTAAGACCATTGGAAATATGTGTTTTCTGATGGTCTTAGGCAACCCCTGTGACCCCTGTGAAAGGGTCATTTGACCCCCAAAGGGGTCACAACCCACAGGTTGAGAACCACTGATCTAGGGGGTATGATTTGGTTCCATCTAACTTCTGATCTCTGTAAACTGGTAAGGAGCAGATCCCAAGATACCAGTTCCACAAGAAACCCACATAGAGAATAGGAAAGAAATTCATTTATTCAAATCATAACAAGGCAGACATCAGAGAATGTATATCATCACTGGGTATTGTATATTAGACAACCGAGTGGAGGAGCTCACTCATTTGTAGCTAGATAACTCAGCTTAAGCAAGAGAAAGGATCTTGGGTCTCACCCAAGGGGAAATGCCCCAGTCTCTGAAAGTTGGAAGCTGGAAAGAGGGACATGATGGAGACTGCCAGCTCTTCTCTTGTCTTCCCAGAGTCTTTTCCTTCAACAACCTAAAGTGGAATTGGTCTCTTCTATCTTCTCTCTCAAAGCTAGAAGCCAAAAGTGCCCTAAGGGACTCAATTGGGCCTGATGAGTCCCAAAGGGCAACGGTGCTTGAAGAATCCCAGAAGAGGACTGGCTGAGAATGAAAGCTCTCTTACCTCTTGCCAACCCTGCCCCACCTATCCTGCAAAGCAGGGCATTCATCTCCATCAATAAGGAGAGAATCTCATACCAATGGGCTTTGGGACAGGGGTTACATTTGCTTTATTCATCTTCTCCCCTCCAGCTTAAATGCTTTATGACTAATCCACTTTGAACTGTGAATTCTATGGAAACCTAAAGAAACGTCTTATACTGATAGGCAGCTCCTATAAATTCCCAATGGGTAGGTACCCCCACCTTCTCTTATCCCACCATTGATCTATCCATGACTCTCCCCCAACAAGGGATGATTCTGTGCATGCAAAAATAGCCATTGGAGTATGCACACAGAGACCCTGGTCTTCCTAAATCCACAGTCTGCCCTCTGCCTATGATGTGATGCTTCTTTGGGCTTAGGTTATACAGCAAGAAGTGAAATTAGTTGAATTTCATAATTTTTTTTTCATTGATACTTAGAGGCCCTGGAGTAGGAACAGAGAAATCAAATTGGGGGAGTGGATGGAAGAGCAAATAGTGAAACATTAAACAAGGAGACCATGTGACCAAGGCTAGTTATAGCCTCAATTCAGTCAGTCAATGGTCAACAAGTATGTATTAAAAATTTACTGTGTGATAGACACTAGCTTGATACTAGAGACATAAAAAAAGAAAAAATGACAATCTCTGCCCTCAAGAAACTAACATTCTAATGGAAGAAAATCCATAAAAAGGAAGCTGAAAAGGAGGGGGGGAAGTTCCCATTGAGGGATATGGATCCAAAATTCATAAGGATGGCTTGATTTGAACCCTTCCTCAAAATGATGGTTCAGGGAAGAACTCATCAACGAAAAAAAGGGTCATTACCTATTATCTTTAATTAATTATATGTTATGAAGGCAAAAGGCAACAGTGATAAAATAGACTGTGAAATATAAGGTTCTAGGTAGAAATAAATTCTCCAATGGCAAGGACTGTAAGATTTTTGTTTTTTTTATTCCCAGTGCCTAGAACAGTACTATATAAGCACATAGTAGGTACTCAATAAATGTTTGTTAAATTGAATGGACTGAGAGAATAGGGTTGGGTTGGAGGATTGGCAGTTATAATTAGGGTAAAGACACTGTCTAATATAAGTAGAAATGGCAGACAGAGAAAGATAGGAGAAAGTAGTCAGAGTACAGAATTTCAAAGCCCCAGATGGGAGATGCAATAAAATTGCATGACTTGTGTGAGACCCCAATGGTCTGTGCCTGAACAGAGGTTATGGAATTGAAGTTAGGTTGATAGAGGAATCATTGATAAGAGTACTGAAGCCCCCAGGATGTTGGTAGGGGAGAAGAAGGAGACAAAACCCATAAGTCACCTATTTAAGTCAGGACAAAATTGGGAGAGTGATCTGGATACTGGTGGATGGCAGCAACAAGAATTGAGTAGTGTGGCAACAATAATATGTTATTATTTATTTATATTACCATTTAGAGATTGCAAAGCATTTTGCTTATGTTAATTTCACTGATCCTCATAAAAGCTCTGTGCAAGAGACAGCTTGGCTCATACTAGCACGTAAAGTCAGGAAGACCCAAATTCAAGTCTTGTCTCTGACACATATGGGCTGTGACCATAAACAAGTGAATTAACCTCTCATTGTTCCAAGCAACTCTTCAAGGCTATGAGTTACAAATAAGTTATCCAGTTTCATTGGTGGAAGGAGTTTTCATCCTGAGAATTCTCTACATTGATGATGCCACAGATCTAGGCCACAAAAATAAGCTATTGACCGCGGTGCCACAGAGTTTGTTATCCTCATTTCATTAATGAGAAAATTGAGATTCACAGAAATGAAACTCCATGTTCACAGTCATACAGATGGCGAGTATTAGAGGTAGGATTCAAACCCAGGTCTTTTAACTCCAGTTCAGTTCTTTTCCTACTATATACCAGCACTTCTTAGCCACATGAAACAACATAAATGGAAGACATCTAAGAGATTGAGGCAGAGGAATGGACTGGAAGCATTAGAGGCCAAGTCCTGGCTATGTGACAAGGTGCTACTTAGCTGCCCTGAACTACAGCAGAAGATGGATTGTCTGACAGCTGACTTTAACCAGCACAATACTTGTCCGGTTCATAGTATTACAGGATAATAGTCTTGAGCTGAAAGGGACCTCAGAGGCCATCTGGTTCAACTCCTTTATTTTACAAATGAGAAAACTGAGAGCCAAGAAATTTAAGTGACTTGTCCAAGGCCACACAGGTTGGAAGGGTCAGGGGTGGGATTTGATTAAATCCTGATCCTCAGATAGCTGAGTCTATGCTCCTTTAATACTATTTAATCCAGCTATTGGGAAAATAGATTTGAATGATATACTTTGTGAAATACTTTAAATTTTTAAAAACTGAAATCAATAATGAGTCATAGAATTGAACTGAATAGGATTGAAAGGGATCCCTCATTCACCCTCTACCTACAGTCTGAATCCTGTCTTTGTCATCCTTGCTGAGAGGTCTTGCCTCTGCTGGGAGATCTCTAGTGCCAAGGAACTGGCCTTCCCCGGGTGCATCCATTCCACTTTTAAATCGTTCTGTTTTATGTCCTGACTGAACAGAAATCTGCCTTCCTGGAAGTTTCACCCAGTAGTAAAATCCATTCTCCAGAACGAAGCAGAACAAGTCTTTTGCATGACAACCCTTCAAATACATTATTGGGAGAAAGATGCCACATTTCCTCCTTCAGGTTAAAGATGTCTACTTCCTTTACCCCATTCCCATCTGGCATGATTTCAAATGCATTTACCAGACTGGTCCTCTTCCTTTGAATGAGCTTAAGAAGGAACATGGTGTAGCAGCTGACTCTTGAATCAGGATCTGGGTCTGAATTTGGTCTCTGTCACTACTGTGTAACTTTGGTCAAATAGGCAGCTATGTAGTGCCATGCATAGCATGCCAGTCATGGATTCAGGAAGATATGAGTTCAAATCCCATCCCAGACAAAATACTGACTAGCTGCATGACACTGGGCAAGTCATTTAACCTCTGCTTGCCTATTTCCTCATCTGCAAAATGGGAATGATAACAATAGCACCTACTTCAAAGGGCTGTTGTAAGGATAAAATGAGACATTAAAGCAGGATGTAAATGATCATCATTAAGTCATTTTGCTGCTCTAGGCTTCAGATCCTTCATCTATAAAATGAGAAGTTCAGACTACCTGATCTCTAAGGTCCTTTCTTGGTCCAAATTTATATTCCTATGATCCTTTCTAAAATCTGATGCCCAGCACTGAACAGAATACATTGGACGTCTCACCAGGACACAATAGAGGGAGACTGTTACCTCTCTGATAATCAGGTGAAGCTGAGCTATAATTAACCAATGGATCAGTAAATAAACACCTATTAAGTACTTACTGTCAGGTACCGTGGTGTATGCGTGTACATATATGTGTATATATGTGTGTATCTATAATGTGTGTAAATAGAACAAATATTAAGATAATGAATACACATACATGCAAAGTAGTTAAATTTAAGGCAATTAGGAGTTGGGGGTGATCAGGGAAATCTTTATTTAGAAGGTGGTACATGGACTGGGTCTTGAAGGAAAAGAATTTTATGGAGCAGAAGTGAGGGGAAAACACAGGCTGAGCTCTAAAATTGAACTTCCAGTAGAAAATGCTCTACTATGGCATTCCCATTAAGTACTCTGCTGGCAACTGAACATTGGGCAGGGTAGACCATGAGCTATACCTGTGTGTCAATTCCCATGTTTCTATATTCCATACCATAAAAAGAGATGACAATTTTTAAAACTTGCAGAACCGGCTTTATAATGGCAACACAGCTTCTGTCTTGCCTCAGCAATGAGGCAGGATGTCAATGTTTTCTCAAACATCTTTTCTTGATCCTTTGGGCTCTCATTTCAGATCCAAATGGGATGAAGACAAATTTGCTTCCAACAGTGGATGATCTAATCTGAACAATGGACACAGGTCAGCCCTCTCTAATAATTCTGGCAGATCTGTCTGAAGTTTGAGTTTGCAATAATGACTTGTGAGTAACCATTTTTATTCCATCCTTTCTAGTCCAAAGATCATTCTCCTCGGCAAAAAGAAAAGGAAAATGAACTTAACATCTCTGCCTTCTTTCTTTCTATACCCTCATAAGGTTGTTCTATCCAGCTGTGATCACTAGATCTCTTCTGTGATCACCCTTTTCTCCCAAATGTAGCCTAAAAATGTATTTTTGTATCAAGCTTTCCATGCCAGCTCGAGCACATCATGAGTGTTGTATTCTTGACACTGTTTAAAAAAAAGATTTTATTGATATTTTTGCTTTCATGTCGCTGACATTTTCTCATGTAGGTTTCTCTTTAACTCCTCCTAGATAACCACTCCTTATGGTACACAACACCCTTTGTAAAAGAAAGTTCTAAAAAAGGAAGAGAAAAAAATTCAACCAAACCAATCAATAACATAAAAAAGCCTAACATTCAATGTGTTATTTCATGTCCATGAACTCTCAGTTTTGTAAAGAACTTGTTTTCCTTTATGTATTCTTTGGGGTCAAATTTGGTTCTCATAATTTTGTAGCATTCAGTTTCAACTATTTCTTATGGGGCGTAGGATGTATTTGGGGAAGATGAATACTTCTGGTGTGAGGGCTGCTGAGCCCTTTTCAGGGCTCCTCGTCCACCTTTGGTGTCCACCTGATTCACCCAACTCTCACTTGTGGCTCTAAGAAGCTGTAGCATGCATAGCGGCCACACCTTGGTAAATCATTTTGTCAGACAGGCTGAATTGAGGGTACCCAACTAACCTCAGACCCTTCAGTAAGTTGGGAGGAATGTCTAACAAACATATGAAGACTTCCCTCTGTGGAATAAGCTGAGGAGAACAACTGGTTCTAATGACCGTGAAGGCAGCTGTGGAGCACTTAGAGTTTGGTTAGACATTGAAGACACCAAGATTATCCACTGCATCCTGAGCCATCACCAGTCATCCTGAATTTTGTCTTGCCCCTGAACGTCAACGACTCTGGAAGAGACAGTGAGGCCAACAACTTTGTGCTACTCTGTCACTCTTATTTGTTTTTTGTTTTGTTTTGTTTTGTTTTGTTTTGGAGGGGGGAATGGAGGGCAATTGGGGTTAAGTGACTTGCCCAAAGTCACACGGCTAGTTTTTGAGGCTAGATTTGAACTCAGGTCCTGACTCCAGGGCCAGTACTCTATTCACTGTGCCACCTAGCCACCCCTATTCTGTCACTCTTAAATCCAATTTATGCACAAATCAAAAGATATCACCCATACTATTTTACCATTTTAACCTACAAAGTCCTTTGTCAATAGGCAAGTGACAAAAAAGTCAGGTGCAGATGTCCTGCCCACGGGTGGCCCAGGCCTCAGATTCATCTTTTCACTGGAAGCATCAGTGGGATTCAGCAGCCCTTTGGGTGTCCCAGTAGCCTTTTTCATATAATTTATATAAATACATATATAAATACTGAAGAAACAAATCATTCAGTTACAATGAAAAAGAAAAGGGGGAGCCATCAAAAGAAAACGATGTGGTTGGATGCAGAGGCAAATTTTCTTGGCTGTATTTACTTCGCTCATATAAAACTCATCTCCTGATGTGAGGAAGGGGCTAGAAAAAGTGCCCTAAAATTGTCCGCTTCATCCAACTCTTACTTGCTTAATATATCATGTGGGGATCCCACCCTGCTATTGAAACAAAAAAAGTATACAAAATCTTTTGCAAAGATGACTTCACTCACCGTTAGTACATGGAATGTGTGCATGCTTATAGACAACATGAAATCTAACACACCTGAAAGAACAGCTCTCGTGAGAGAACTCAGTAGGTATCTCATCCAAATAGTAACCCTGAGTGAAACAAGGCTGGTAAATTAAGACCAATTTATCATAGTTGGAGTTGGATGCATTTTTCTGGAGTAGCTATAGTGAAGGGGAGCTCCATGAAGCTGGTAGGTTTTGCTATCAAAATTAATCTAGTCAACAAGCTTGTTTGCCTACCAAAACAAGTGAATGACAGACTTATGACAATGTAATTGCCACTGGCAGGAAAACACCATGCCACCATCATCAGTGCATATACTTCCACAATGATGAACCCTGATGAGGTAAAAATTTTGTGAAGACCTAGAGACCTTCGTCATCAATGTGCCAAAAGAGAACAAGCTTAGAATTCTGGGTGACTTTAAGGCAAGAGTAGGCACAATGTATCAGATGTGGCAGAGAGTCCTTGGGAGGAATGGCATTGAAAACAGCAACAGCAATGGTTACTACTACTGAAGGTTTGTGTGTCACTGTCTTCCATTTACCTAAAGGCAATACAACTTTGTGGATTTGCCCTCATAGCAAACACTGACATCTAATAGACTGTGTTATTATAAGGAGAAAAGACAGACAAAGTGTAAGAATGATGAAGGTGATATGTGGCACAGAGTGCTGGACTGATCATGGACTCATTCTCTCCAAGCTAAATATTTTATTCAACAAAAGCAGCAGCCATCAGGCAAGATGACTCCCAGAAGACTTAATGTCATCAGATTAGAAGGCTTCTCTGATGGTAACAGTTCATTGCTGACTTGGAGGAAAAACTGAGCCAACCACACATTTGGCAACAGCAGAGCAGAAAAGGAGTGGGCAGTTTTGAGAGATCTGATGTACAGCATTGCATTTACTCATCTAGACCAGAACACTCACAAACATCAAGATTGGTTTGACACAAATGATGAGGAAATTCAGAAGTTGCTAAATGAAAAACTCCACAGGGTTTATCTCCAGGATAATTCATCCATATCCAAGAAAGCAATGTTTATCTCCATCAAAAGTAAAGGGCAAGTGAAGCTCAGAGAGATACAGGTTTCTTGGCTCAGTAAAAAGGCTGATGAAATTTAGTTTTATGCTGATGGTAATAATGCAAAGTGCTTTTATGCCCTGAAGGCTATATATGGTCTAAAGACCAATGGTGCATCTCAACTACTCAGTGCTGCTGGAGCCACATTGATTAGTGATTGAGGACATGATCCTGGAGAGATGAGCTGAACTCTTCCATAGCATTCTCAACAGAGCATCATCAATTGCTGAAATAATTGACTGTATACTTCAGGTTGAAGTCAGTCCCCGTCTATCTGAATTTCCAACTGAAGAAAAGGTTTTGAATGCCATTAGGATCCTCTTAATGTGGCGAAGTACCTGGTATTAATTCTATTCCAGCTGAGATTTAAATGGCAGCAGGGTCTATTATTTATACAAAAGCTGTCTGAAATTTTCTGGGTTATACAGCAAGAGGAGGTTATCCACCAGGAGTTCAAGGATCCCTCCATTTTCCATCTCTATAAAGGTAATGTTAAATAATTTACTGCCAGAGCAGTAGCTGACCTTGATGCCATTTTTGTCCTCATTGAAGGTGTCTGGCAACATTGCTGAAAACATCCTCCCTCCCTTTCTTTCTTTCTTTCTTTCTTTCTTTCTTTCTTTCTTTCTTTCTTTCTTTCTTTCGGCTTTTTAGAGGGGGAAAGGCAGGGCAATTGGGGTTAAGTGACTTGCCCAAGGTCACATGGCTAGTAAGTGTTAAGTGTCTGAAGCTGGATTTGACTCTGGGGTTGGTGCTCTATTCACTGCGCCATCTAGCCACCCCTCTGGGGTCCTTTCTTGAACTAAACTGCCAAGTTTTCAAACTCTCCTACAGAGAGCACAACTCTGATCAACTAGCCATTTGTTCGAATGACAAACCAAAAGACTATTTTATGGGGAACTCCCAGAACACAAACACTCACGTGATGGTCAGAAGAAGTGATACAAGGACACTCGCAAGGTCTCTCTGGAGAACTTTGGAATTGATTGCATAACATGGGGGACACTGGTAAAGGACTGCCCAGCATAGTGAGCCTGCATCAAAGAAGGCACTGTGTTCTACAAGTAACATAGAATTGCAGTAGCTCAAAAGAAATTTGAGATGTGCAAATCTAAAGACATTTCCACTCCAAATGTTCTTATGGATGATTTGTGCCCAACCTGGGGTAAAGTCTTTCAAGCTCATATTGGTCTGATCAGCCACAATTGGCCATGCTGCACCTTGACTCAAATATAATGGTGTCATTTTGGTCTTCTTCAAGAATAAAGGAGAACAACCAACAACAACAACAATGGTTGTTCTTCCATTTGCTACGATTGTAGGTATCGTGTATATTGTTTTCTTGGCTGTACTTACTTCACTCATGATCGGTTCACATCAATCTTTCCATACTTCTTTGCATTTATCATGTATGCCACAGTTTGTTTAGACATTGCTCAATCCATGAACACCTTTTTATATATTTGCTTTCCTTTCCTTGCCTTTGTTTCAATAGTCTATTCCTACATTTAAAAATATGAAAAAATTGAAAATTTGCCTCTGCATCCAACCACATTGTTTTCTTTTGATGGCTCCCCCTTTTCTTTTTCATGTAACTGAATGATTTGTTTCTTCAGTATTATTGGTCAGATAAGGGGACTAGATGTCCTCTGAGGTTCAGTGTAGCACTTAAGAATCCCAGATTCTTCTTTGTATGCTTTGTCCTAATGGAGCCTTGGAAAGTAGAAAGTATGAATGCATTGTTGGGGCCCAAGGTCAATTCTACTAACTGTTGTTACTATGGGGAGGATGGGGGCAGTTTTCATCTTGTAAGCTCTTCTAGTGTTTGGTCCGAGTTTCTGTTGTTCAACTATTGTCTCTCCTACATTTCTTTTCAGCCATTAAGGAATTCAAAGACAGGGAAAACCAAACAACTGTCATGGAGTTCATCTTCCTGGGATTTTCAAACCACCCTGACCTTCAAGGATTGTTTTTTCTGTTGTTTTTAGTTATTTATTTGATAACAATCCTGGGAAACACTCTCATATTAGCTGCAATCAGAGTCAATCCTGTCCTTCACACCCCTATGTATTACTTCCTCAGCAACTTGTCCTTTCTGGACATCTGCTATACCTCCACCACTGTCCCCATCATTCTGGTGAACTTCTTCCGAGAGAAGAGGACCATTAGCTATGAAGGCTGCCTGTCCCAGATCTTTTTCCTTGTTACCTTTGCAGGCTGTGAGTGTGTCCTGTTGGCTGTTATGGCTTATGATAGGTTTGTAGCCATTTGCCATCCATTACGCTATCCAGTCCTCATGAGCAAAAGAGTCTGTGCATATTTAGCAGTTGGGACTTGGTTGTATAGTTTTGTGAACTCTCTGATGCACACAGTGCTCATGGCAACTGTCACTTTGTGTGGTCCTAACCAGATCAGCCATTTTCTCTGTGATATCCCCCTGCTCCTGAAACTCTCCTGTTCAGATACTTCAGCAAATGAGGTTGCTCTCTATTTATCCAGTGCCACCGTTGGTCTGAGTCCCTGCCTCTTCACGGCTGTGTCCTACATGCTCATCATCTCTGCCATCTTGAAAATCCAATCTGCTCAAGGGCGGAAAAAAGCCTTCTCCACTTGTGCATCTCACCTCACTGTAGTGCTCATCTACTATGGAACCATAAACTTCAACTATGACCGCCCCAGTTCAGGCTACTCCCTGGATGTGGACATCTTGGCCTCTGTCCTGTTCTGTATTGTTACCCCCATGTTAAATCCCATCATCTATAGCCTGAGAAACAAAGAAGTCAAAGGTACCCTGAGGAAACTGTTTGAAGGGTGCATGTTTCCCAGTGGTTCAAGTGTTTAGGTCAATGTGTCCCATCCTATGGTAGGAATAAAAGAGAAATTATAAAGTAGGTCATTAGAAAGGCCAGAAGTAATACGTATAATATCACCACACATAAGATGTGATGCAGACGTGCATATGTGTTTCACTAGATTTTCTGTCAACATTATTTTAAAATTGTTTTTATAATTGTCACTAAATGCTATATACTGGTGTCCTTATTAACAATTTTAGTGGTCTTGGGTCTTCCATAATCTCTACAACAGTAGGTTGTTTCTTTTAAATATAGATAATCATCTATCCTACAAATACCCTATATATATGGACAACTTGGCTGGCAGTTTACCTCTCTACTTTGATCAGTCCACCCCCCCTACCTTTTGTCCATGAAGTTTCTGGGGATAGCTGGGATGCCTGACCATTCCCCTAGATGCAGGGGATATTTGGGACCCTCCTGGGCAATGCTGAGGATGCCAAGGTCATTTCTGGCTCCCCACTCTCTTCCCTCTCCTTCCATAGTCTCAGAAATCCCACTCCTACTGTTGTGACCAGCTCAGGAGTGAGGGAGGAATTGTCTGACCCACTCCCGGAGTCATGAAGTGAGATAGATTCCTGAGTTAAAGGTTCTAGTAAGCCTTCCTGTAGAAGCAATGACATACAGAGGTTATATCATTCACTAAAATGACTAATGTTTGCCTGAATTTACTGAAAAGAATTGTTTCTTTGGCAACATTATATAGAAGAAACTCAAGGAAAACCCAATGGATTTAATTCAATTCAGTGCAATTCATCCATTGAAAGTCTACTTTGTGTAGAATATGGTGCTAGGCACAGGAAGAGATCATTAAGGGATGACTGCAAGCTTAATGGGAGTCCATGGTGTGATGGGGGAAGCCGTAAAGCCAAAGGCAATCTGCAATAACAAAAACCTGGTTCCCAGTACAAGAGGGGTAATGGTTCTATTGATCACGCAACAGCTCAAATATTATTTCCATCTTTTTGTACCGCACAAGGAAGGCAACCAGCATAGGAAGAGCACTAGAAACCATGGGCTTGGGAACATGGGTCAAAGGGGAGACTTGTTGTGCACAAATAGCTATGCTTAAGTATTTCAAGGTTGTGGGATGAAAGAAGGGTTAGATTTATTCTGTTTAGCCCCAGGAGGAATGGGTAAAAGCTACAGAGAGTCTACTTTAGGCTTGGCAATGTAGAGAAAAACTTAACAATGAGAACTAACTAGAAATACAAGGGGCTGCTCAGTTGTAATGAATTCCTAGTCATGGGAGAGAGCTTCAGGAAAAGGCTAGGCAGCTACAGGGTGTTGTAGAGGGATTCCTATTCAGGTATGAGTTGTATTAACACAGCCTTTGTGGTCCCTTCCAGCTCTTCGACTGTGTGATGACACAAATCCTGTTGTCCTTATGGAATTTAGAGCAGAGTTTGGGAGCAGGGATTGATGAGATACATGTACTAATAAGTATAATATCCACAAATACACTTTAAGTTCATGAAAAAGACACAAAAGTGCTACCTGTGGTCCAAGGAGGGAAGGTTATTACAAAGAAGGAGCACACAGATGTCTAACCCACTCTCCTCTGCTATAATATTTACAATTTATGTGACTATGTCTAAAATATCACACATTTCATATTCCTCTAGTCCCACTGTTCCAAGCCTTCTAATGAGCCCCATTTCTGTACTTTTCTTTAGTCTCTTAAATTAACATAAGCTGTTAATGGGCTTCCAAGCTTTTGACTCCTTACATGACACTTTCAGATGATTTTTATCCCACTTTAGATGCAATAAAATATCACAAAAACATACCACACGTTTGCTTTTTTTTCACTTTGGAGGATCGGTAATTTAACTCTGTAGATCTAGGGACTGTCTCTGATACCTTAAGTTATTGATCTTTAGATAGGAGTCAGCAACCTCAGGTTTGAACTAGACTCAGGGGAACTGGCAGGGAGTAATACCTGGAGAGAAAGAGAGAAAGAGACAGTGAGAGAGATGGGAGGGGGGGAGGAGAGGGAGAGGGAGAGGGAGGGAGAGGGGGAAGTGAGAGAGAGACAGAGACAGAGACAGAGACAGAGGGAAAGAGAGACAGAGAGAGAGAAAGAGAAAGAGGAGAGGGAGAGAGGGAGAAGGAGAGGGATAGGGAGAGAGGGAGAGAGAGAGGGAAAGAGAAAGAGAGAGAAGGAGAGGGAGAGAGGGAGAAGGAGAGAGAGAGAGAGAGAGAGAGAGAGAGAGAGAGAGAGAGAGAAGGAGAGGGAGAGAGGGAGAGAGAGAGAGAAGGAGAGGGAGAGGGAGAGGGAGAGGGAGCGCATGCCTAGGAACCAATTAATGCATCAAGATCCAGGCAGGTCCACACAACAGTACAACTGATGTATGACTGTTATGTCAGGGGAGGAGCTGTCTGCTTTGTGTACCAGTTTGAAGGACATAGGTTTGTAGATTATTAGACCTGGAAGGACCATTGCATCTCAGATCTAGAATTGGGAGACATCTCTAGCCCAATCTTCTCATTTTATGGATGATGAAACTGAGGTTGGGTGGTTTATCCAAAATTTAACAGGGAATAAGCATCAAAGGCAGGATCTGAACACAGGTCTCCTGACTCCAGAGACACTGTCATTGTACAGACATTTCCTGCACCAAAGAGTGTCTGGTCCAGTGGTTTTAAAAGGGACCCTATCAGGGATTTGACAAATCAAAACAATTTTCACAATAATACAAAGACATTTTCATTTCTAATTCGGTTAATATCAATAGATATAAACCACTTAAGGATCAGCTAGGTGATGCAGTGAATAGAGTGCTGAGCCTGGAGTTAGGAAGACTCATCTCTATGAGTTCAAATTTTGCCTCAGACACTTAATAATTGTGTGACCCTGGGCAAGTCACTTAACCCTGTTTGCCTCAGTTTCCTTATATGTAAAATGAGCTGGAGAAGGAAATGACAAACCACTCTAGCATCTTTGCCAAGAAAGCCCTAAATGGGTCATGAAGAGTTGGACATGACTGAAAAATGACCAAACACCAAATTATCCACTTAAATAAAAGCTCTTTGAAGGTTCCTTAATAATTTTTAAGAGTGTAAAAGGATTCTGAGACCAAAAAATTTGAGAACTGGTCTAGTCCAGTCCTCTCCCTTTGCAGACGAGGATACTTAGGATCTAAAAGCTGTGACCTGCCTCAGACAACTAGGTGACCCACTGTATGGGGTGCTGGACCTGGAGTCCGGAAGATCTGAGTTCAAATTCTACCTCAGACACTTACTAGCAATGTGATGCCAGGCAAATGCAAGTCACTTTCCTCTGTTTGCCTCAGTTTCCTGAGCTATAAAATGGGGATAATGATAGTACCTCCCTCTTGAAGTTATTGTGAGGATCATATGAGATAATATTTGTAAAGTGCTTAGCGCAGTGTCGGGCACATAGTAGGTCCTTAATTCATGTTTGTTTCTTTCTTCCTGAGGTCACACTGATGGCAGACTGAATGGGCTTCAAAGCCACATCTCCTGGCTTTTAGACCACTGCCCCCATACTTCATCACCTATCCAGCCAGATGAGGACTCACAGATGTGCTGTCCTTTCTAGGGTAAGGCAGGCATCTGGAGGCTGGAGCCTAGGCATGATGGCAAGTCCTCTAAGAGTCAGGGTGTTCAGATGCATGGGGGGGGGTGGCCTGGTGATAATGGAGGCTGAAATGATGAAGGGAAGCTATGGGTGAGAAAATAGGCCTAGGAAAAGAGGGGAGCAGAAGTAATGAAGAGAGGAGGGTGGGAGAAGGAGGAGGAAGAAGAGGAAGGAGAAAAGGGAAAGTCAGAGGGGAGAGGAGGAGAAGGAGAGAGAGGAAGAAGAAGAGGAAGGAGAAGAGGGAAAGTTGGAGGGGGAGAAGGAAAAGGAGGAGAGAGAGGAAGAGGAAGAGGAAGGAGAAGAGGGAAAGTTGGAGGGGGAGAAGGAAAAGGAGAAGGAGAGAGAGGAAGAGGAAGAGGAAAGAGAAGAAGGAAAGTTGGAGGGGGAGAAGGAAAGGGAGAAGGAGAGAGAGGAAGAGGAAGAGGAAGGAGAAGAAGGAAAGTCGGAGGGGGAGAAGGAAGAGAAGGAGAGAGAGGAAGAGGAGGAAGTTCAGCTAATGAGCTGTCTCAGACAAATCAATTATTCAAGAGGAAAGTCTGCTTTGATAAGAAACTTGCAGAGTAACCTCATTTAACGACCTCATTTCTCTTACCACACAAGGAGGGGTTTTTAGGGATGCTGCTAATGAAACAGGAATTGTCCTCTTCAACAGCACTTCCTTACTGTTCCTGTTGAACTGCAATTTATAAAAGCTCATCTCTCAGACGACTGGCTTCATATATACCTCGTATGGGTTGAGGTCTTCTCTTGAACATCCATTCATTCATTTATTCAGACTTACAGAAACTCAGAATTGGAAGAGACCTTAGAGGCTCCCTAGTGGCTGCGCGTACCTGAACAAGAATCTCCTTTGAACTGTATCTGACCAAGTATCATTTAGTTTTTCATTGACCTCCAGTGGGGTGATTCTCATTACCTCCTAAGGCCACTCATTCCACTTTGGGATAGCTCCAATTGGTAAGACCTTTTCCCTAACATTTCCTCAGTTTTCCCACTTGCCACATTTACTCCTTGATTCTTTTTTGTTTTTAAACATTTACCAAATACTTTTTAAATTAATTTTTTTTAATTCACAAAAATCTACCTCATTTTCCTACTTCTTCTTCCTTTTCCATTGAAAAAGAAAGAAAAAATGAAATCCTTGCAACAAACATGGATACTCAAGCAAAACAAATCCTTGCATTGGAATAATCAAATAAACAATTAGAATAATAAAAAAATTATATGTCTTAATCTGAACTCTGTGTCTGTCACCCCATTGTCAGGGAGCACATGTCTTTGTGAATCCTCTTGGATTATGGCTGTTCATTGTATTTACTGCGGTTCTTAAGTCTTTCGAAGTTGTTTGTCTTTATATTATTATTATATACACCATTCTCTTGATTCTGCTCACTTCACTCTTCATCAGTCGGTACAAATCTTCCTGTGTTTCTCTGAAACCATCCCCTTCATCATTTCTTTTTTTATGCATCTTTATTGTAAATTTTTTCTTGCACTGAAATTTTGATAACACAATATTGCATCATAACTATATAGTATTGTAAATAAGTCATTACATACACATATTCCTGCCAACACATGCTGGACTTAATAACAATGCATGGGACACACTCTCCAGTCAACACTTGCTTGTTAAGACCTGTCATTGGACTTGACTGCTGATCAATCAGTTATAAGTTGCATTTTGTGAGTTTTTTTAAAATAACGAAATCACTACAACTTGAACTCTTGTTAAACCACAGATGAAAACACACATAAATGTTCTTCTTTCCTTTTGCTTCCATTGCTTTCCCCCTCCCCCCCTTTCTTCCACCACCCCCCAGGGGGTGCCCATCACCCACTTTGGGAACCTATGATAGCGGATGGATTGTTGTGGAGCAAGAATCAGGGAGATGAGTCTCTTGCAGTTCAGGTGAGAGGTGACAAAGGCCTGAACATGAGTAATGATTGTGTGAGAGGAAAGGTGACATCTGACAAATGCAGACAAGAGTTGACTGCTGATTTTATACCGGGTTAAGAATGAAGAGTTGAGGAAAACAAAAGTTTTACAAACATGCATAACTGAAAAGGTGATAGGGCTTTCAACAGACATCCAGACATTTTGATGACGGATGAAATAAAACCAGAATGTGTGAATGAAGAAATCTGCCCAGTTGGTAATAGGCTTTTTAGCATATTAAGTCAACGTAGCAGTTTTTTCCTGCAATATCCTCCAAGTAAATTTGGACCACTACCGGTGGATTTTGAACGCAGCATGACATGTTTCCTGTGTGCAAAGCACTGCTAAACACTGAGGATACAAACAGAAAAGGAAGGTAGTTCCCGCTCCCAAAAGCCTCAAATTCCAATGGGAAAGAGCACGCATGGAATACTTTAGCTGCAAGTCAGATTTCCGGCAAGGTCTTTAAGGTCCAGAAGCAGAGCGAGTGGTAATGCTTTTAATTTGGCACCTTCACAGATAAATCACACCAGTTTTGATGTTGAACCGTTTGATAACACCAAGGACTTCGGTTGTAAGACCTTTATTTATCTGGGGCTTTAGTAGCTGTGGCTGTAAATTCTGTAGTGACCGGGCTCCGCCTGCGCAGGAGCTGCTTCCTGGGAAGGCAGCTCATGGCACTGGGCTGGAAATACTTCTGAAGATTCTTGGGTTCCAGGTGCTGGGCTTTCTCTGTTTGGGTCTAAGGAGAGATGATGTGGCTCAAAGTGGTGGTGGTTGTGGTGCGACTTGCCTGGAGCTTTCTGCTTCCTGTTTGCCCGATGGTACTTTAGCTGTGCTGGCTTTCAGTTGGTGAGAGTGACTGACCCCAGGGATTGCTTCCTCAAATGATCAGGACCACTGGTCTTCT
>CM053593.1:353478789-353495379 GCA_028646575.1 Pseudocheirus occidentalis
AGGGATAAGGGTCAAGGAGGACTTGCTCTGATCAAATTGAGCAATGGTTAGAAATTCTAGAGAAGATCCTGCTTTGATGTAAGGATAATATTCCTAATGATTTCAGTTCTCCATAAGTGGGATAGGTGTCCTCAGAATGGAGTGGTTTTCCTCTCAACAGGAATCTTCAAGTCAAGTCATTATGCTCTGATAGGTTGGACTTCATGGCTTCTGAAATCCCTTTCGAGTCTGAAATTCTGTGATTCTGTGCATGTACTCAAGGCTAGTAATTCTTTTAGGCAAAGGGAGAGCCAGGGCACCTGGGTCATTGAGACTAGTCTACCTCTTAAATTCATCACTTATTTCTGGAATCTACTGTCTGTTGCTGGAGTTCCTTGCCCAATCCCACCCTTACTCTTTTGTTCTAAGCTGTTTTGCCAACATTGTCCAATATTTCAGGGGTCCAATAAAACAAGTTCCTTGAGGGCAAGGACTGTTTAATTTTTTAAATTAAAGTGTTTGGTACCTGATCTGTGAATGTAGATCTTCTTCCACTGCTTCACTGTGACATGTAGGTGATCCTGAGTTTTTGAGGGCTATCCCCAAAAAAGCTCTGTGCTAACATTTACATCTATCAATGAGACAAGAATAAGAATTCAATTTCTATGTTTGGCTTTTGTTTCTCTTTTCTCATTGTTCACTCCATTAGCTATAACACCTATACAACCAGACTATTGTACAATGTGAAAGAGTTTGCAGATCCTGTACATGATTGTATGCCACCATGGCGAGGGTGGGGAGTGGGGAGGAAGAGGAAAAATATCTGAAACTCAAGTGACTCTCGAACTGAATCTTGTAACCTAAAAGTAAACAAACAAGTCAATAAAATTAAAACAAAAAAAGAATAAGAATTCAATATGGATTTCACAAGTTAGTCTAATGAGAGGAGGGGGATTATAAATATTTATTTAGTTTTCATGACCTAAATGGAATTCTGTAGGTACATGTACATGTTATTGGATTATTGTGGAAGAAAAATAAAGACCTCTTATCCAGGAAGGAAAGTTTGGCAGGATAAAAGATGTGTTGTGATTGCAAGAGCACTTGCTGGACTAGAAATCAGGAGACTTAGATTCTAGCCCTGATTCTGCCATTTTCCAGCTGGCAAAGCACACTCAAATGGGGAAGGAATGTGGCCAGGGAACAGATCTAGCCAAGATACATGTGTGGAGAAGGAACACGCTCACTCCAGCGCTGCTGATGGCTCCTAGAGATGTCATTGTGCTCCTCCTTTCAGTCTCTGTGCAACTGGTCTCAATCAGCCAATATTTATTTAGTACCTACTACATGTGAGACACTATGCCAGGAGCAGGGGATGTGAATGCAAAGACCAACCAATCCCTGCTGGAAGGAGCTTACATTCTAATGGAGATGACAACAAACACAGACTGATGGATGCAGGTGGATGTTACTTCCCTGGACAAAACCCCACTAGATGTGTTCTGGCTCTCAAATACTGCCCTACTACGGCCATGACTGTGGAGATTCTCTCTGCTTCTAGCTTCTGGCTTCCACGGCACCATGGCACTGTCTGTTGCTGGAGTTCCCTGCCCATTCCCACCCCTACTCCTGGGCTCCAAGCTGTTTTGTCAATAAATGTCTTTCCAATCAATTCATTAACAAGCATTTATTAGGTACCTACTCTTCATTAAGCTGTTATAGTGGACAGAGTGATGGTCCTGGAATGAGGAAGACCTCGGTTCAAATCCTGCCTTAGATACTAATTGTGTGACCTTGAGTGAATCACTTAATTTCTCAGCCTCAGTTTTTCCATCTACAAAGTTAGGGTAATATCAGTCCCTTGTAGAGTGGCATGTTGTGCAGATCAAATGGCTTCTAAGGTAAGGTGCTTTGCAAACCTTAAAGCACTACATAAATGTTAGTTATTAGTAACAGTTGCACCTACCTTACAGGACTAAGACAAAAGATGATTTCTCTTGTATTAATGATTAATTATTGAATTAGGACCAAGGTTTTTCACCTTTCCTATTTCCTATTCCAGAAGTCAACCCATGTGGGAAATGTTGGGCAAAGACTTTCCCAAGTAGGCTGAGGAAATTGGTGAATTTCTGTTCATTATGTTGCATCAGATAGGGCTGCTGCAGAAGTGGATACCCTCTTTGATATGTATATTGATAAGTCTCTTTGACCAAGACTTGGGTGATCCAAGTCACATACTTCCAAGGCCCTCATTAGAATGAACCCACATCCCATTATAATATTCAGTTTCTCACTGTTAATCAATAAGAGTTGATTGCCAACCTCAGGAACACCCACTCTTCCATAAACTGTGAGCCTACCACCATGAAGGGTCTTTGGCATTTGAGAGTGCCAATGACCTCTTTTTATTTTTATTTTTACTTTTTTTTTGCTTTTTTTTTTTTTTGGAGGGCAGTTGGGGTTAAGTGATTTTGCCCAAAGTCACATGGCTAGTAAGTGTGTCAAGTGTCTGAGGCCGGATTTGAACTCAGGTCCTCCTGACTCCAGGGCCTGTGCTCTATTCACTGCGCCACCTAGCTGCCCCTCCCTCTTTTTATTAGTAAACACTCTAGCCTTATTAATAAAATGATTAAATTACCCAGAAATTATGTCTCTCAAACTTTTTAAATGTCACAAGTTTGTCATCAGTATCATATGTAAAGTGTTTTGTAAACCTTAATGTGCCGAATCGTGCTCCTCCTTTCGGTCTCTGTGCAACTGGTCTCAATCAGCCAGTATTTATTTAGTACCTACTACATGCGAGACACTATTCCAGGAGCAGGGGATGCAAATGCAAAGACCAACCAATCCCTGCTGGAAGGAGCTTGGATCACCCAAGTCTTGGTCAAAGAGGGTATCCACTTCTGCTAGTTATTATTTTATTATTTGCCAGGTACAAGCAATAAAACAATCCCTAATCTCAAGGAGTTTACCGCCTAAGCTCTTACCTTTACCCCTCCATTTCCCTCCCTGTAACTGAGGCTTGAGAAACAAAACGGAAAAATAAACTTTTGTTTCACAAAAACATTTTTAATACATCATAACAAAACTTGAGAAAGTTACAGAAACCCATTGTGACGTTATTGGGATGGATAACATCAACAGGTTTAATGTTTTGTGGATCTGATGTCCCGTATACATTTGTTAGTTCTTAATTTGTGTCTTTGTAGATCCAAAGAACAGTGGCAGGCACAGCATTGTGTATTTAGTAGGTGAGATGCCAAAGAGGCATAAAGAATTGTCAGGAAGAGTTCTTCTGGGAGGACTTTACTGAGCCAGACTCAAACAACTGTTAAGCATTTTGATTCAATTCAACAAGCATCTATGAGAGTCTCCTCTATATGAAGCACTGTGCTAGGTATTTTTTTTTAGATTTTTAAAATTTATTTTTTATTAAATTGATTTGTTTGAAATATAAGAATGGACTAGAGCTATGTCTTGCTGGGTTTACATAGAAATGAATCCCTCAGTGAGGGAAGGTCAACTCAGATCAGCAACTTCCAGTTCAGGGACCAAATGCAAGCTCCTTTACTGGAAGACCCTCAGAATTTGACGTGAAAAGCCGATCATAGAAAGCATCTTTTTTCTTACAAATTAAGTTTTAAGCTTAGTAATTATAAAAAAAACCACACAAACATTTCAAGGTAAAAAAAAATGAGAATACTTAAAAGCTGGAATTTTATTACATATAGTTTTTAGGAACTATATATATGTCATATGTAAAATTGAACAAAGTAGTAACAAAACTGTTTTTTCTTCCTTCTATACATTTTGTTTTATTCTGTGCATTTTAAAATGTTTTATTATCTTTTTTTGTTTGTTTATCACTACTGACAAATCTAATACCATCCCCCAGTAGAAGCCCTTTTTTGTAACTAATATGTATAGTAATAATGATGATGATGATGATGGCTAGCATTTATATGATTTTTATAGTGTTTCACAACAACCTTGAGACATAGGTACTAGTGTTAACCCTCATTTTACAGTTGAAGAAACTGAGGCAGACAAAGGTTAAGTGACTTACCCACGGTCACACTAGTAAATATCTGAGACTGGAGTTGAAATTTGTTTTTATGGGAAAACAAATAACCATGTCAGAGAATGATGTCTAGTCTATCAGCTCTCCATTAAGAGAAGGTATGTTTACTCACTAGTCTTTTGAGTTTTTTGTTTACATCTTGATCAGATATTTGAAGTCTTTCAAAAAGTTGTTTTTCTTCATTTTATTATTGTCATCACACACATTATCTCCTGGTTCTGCTTATTTCGTTCTATATCAGTTTGTATAAATCTTCCTATGTTTCTCTGTATCCATCATATTTGTCATTTCTTATAGTACAATGATATTCCATTACAATTATATACTACAAATTATTCAGCCATTCTTCTGTGAATGGGTGTCTATTTTGTTCCTGGTTCTTTTCTACTCATTAAATATGTTTTCAATTTATGTCTAAGTACATATGTTCTTCTCTCATACCTGATCCAGGTTTATATTTCCACACTTTTACATTGGGAATTCCAGGTCAAGGGGAAAAAATGCTTCTTCTTATTCAATTATATAAATTAACTTAGTCGCTGTGACTGTATGTCTTCAGTACTTTCTTTTCACCAATTGCCCACAGTATTAGTTTTGGGGATCTTTAAAGGTGAAAAAAAACTACAACATTCCTTAGTTTGACTCATAATGGATAAAATACTGGACCTGGGGTTAAATAGATTTTTATTTGAATTCCCCCTCCAATATTTAACTAGCAGAGTGACTGACCATGGCCATGCCCCTTAGCCTCTGTGAACCTCGGGCGATTCTCTAAAATGACCTACTAAATCAGAGGTTCTCAAAATTTGGTTCAGGACTATGTATCTATAATCCTTTCAGGAACTCCCTGAAGTCAAAACTATTTTCAAAATAATACTAAGACATTTAAATTTGTGATACATTAAATATTGATAGATCTATCACAATACAAAAAACGAAAACTCTTGGGGGATCATGAATATATTTTTTTTTAAGTATAAAGGGTCCAAAGACCAAAAAATTTGAGAACCAATGTACTAAGTTATAGAAGTGTCACCATAGATCTGACAAGTGAGGAAAGGTATAGATCATTGAAGTAGAAAGATGAAAATGCAGTTTAAAAACTTGTCCAAATTTGATACTCTATTTAGTGAATTTATTTTATTAAAATCAGATAAGAAGAGATTTTTTGCCCCATCTATGCTCCAAGGGTTTACACAGTCAAAGCAATTACACTGATTTATTCCCATTTTGTTATTGCCTTTGAGAAAGGAAACCCCTTAAGGTTAGTCAACAAAACATTTCCCATTTTCTTAATGCAAATTATTCTTGTCTCTCTTAAGACCTTTAGGCAGTTGACTTTCCAGTTTAAATTTACATTTATTTATTTATTTCTCAGCTAACTTCATTCTAGAGGCTCAACTGAATTTTGAAATACTTTAAGTTCCATGAGGCTCTAAGATCCGGAGTTTTGAGTGAAAGCTCTCTACAAGAAGTGTGCTGAGGGTATGGTGCCGGATAATTATTTAACAATTGGTCCTCTGGAGGAAAAATTGTACCTAGGACACACTTTTAAGTTTAATATACATTATTAACATTCTCTCAGCTACTACTTAATTCTAGTCAACAAAACAACATATCAAACTTCTATTTGTAGTTTGCTGATTTCTAAGTTGTAAATGCTTAGGCTAATAAAAATTGGCTTACCAGATGACTGGAGCTGGTTCTAGAAACCCCCTGGATGTATTTCTTTCTGTAGCTAACTAAGTGTCTACTCACAAACCAGTCTGAAAAAATTAGGATTGACCTCGAGTCAGCAATATCATTGAGCATATTTAGGTTTTAGTCCTTTTCAATTTTTTAAAAACTTAATTTGATCATTTCTTCTGTATGTGCCCCCTTCTCTTCTCTGACACCTGTGACCACCTTCTTGTAGGCTTTTATCACTTCATGCTAGGACCTTTGAAAAGCCTGCTGGTTGATCTTCCTGCCTCAAGCCTCTCCCCACTCTAGTCCAGCTTCCATTCAGCTATCAAATTGATCTTATTAAAGTTCAGATCTGGTCATGTCACCATCACCCTCTTCAATCAGCTCTAATGGCTCCTGGTTACCTTCAGGATCAAATATAAAACCCTCTATTTGACTTTTTTTTTTTTTTTTTGCTTTTTGGAGGGCAGGTTGGGGTTAAGTGACTTGCCCAAGGTCACACGGCTAGTTTTTCCGAGTTAAGTGTTTGAGGCGGGATTTGAACTCAGGTACTCCTGACTCCAGGGCCGGTGCTCTATTCACTGCGCCACCTAGCCGCCCCCTCTATTTGACTTTTAAAGCTCTTCACAACCTGGTCCCTTTCTACCTTTCTAGCCTTCTTATACCTTACTCATCCCCATGGATCCTATGATATAGATACCCTGGCCTCCTTGTAGTTCCTCTCACAAGACTCTCCATCCCCCAGTTCTAAGAATGCACTGACTGTTGGCAAATGCCTAGAATTCTCTTCCTCCTTATTTCTCCACCTCCCGGCTGCCTTGGTTTCCTGCAATTTCCAGCTAAAATCCCACCTTCAGAAAGAAGCTTTTTCCAATCCCCCTTGATACTAGTGCCTTTCCTCTGTTGATTATCACCATTGTCTCCCGTCTATCTTGTTCGAACACAATTATTTTTTTATTGTCTTTCCTATTAGTTTAAGAATGGAGATGGTTGTCTTTTTTCTTTTTTTGCCTTTGTATGCCCAGTATTTAGCACAGTGCCTAGCATATAGTAGCTACTTTCAAAATGTTGACAGGTGACTTTCATCTCTAACTCCAAGCTCTCTATTCAATGTGGGGTTTCTGTATCTTGTTCCCCTTTACTTCCAGGAAATAGTTGGAGATCCCATGTATATGCACTACCTTTCTTTGGTAAGACCTCACTCCCATCTCCATATGCCTCTTTCTTGGAGATATTCTCAAGTTTTCTGGTATCCAGACTAGACAATTATCCACAGACTTTGTCTCCCTCTCCTGTGGTAAAACTACCATGGTTACCAGTAACGATGTAACTCAAAGCTTTGGTACAAATGTCATATGCTAGCCAACTACTGTGCACCAGTGGAGGATATTGGAAGCTATTGAAAGATTTGGCTACCGAAACCAATTAATGCATTTGCTTTAATGACTCAGTCTGATCACAGTTCCATCACAGCCCAGCAGGATACAGTCCTCTTCCCCCAAATGATAGTGCCTCAGCACCCTAATTAGGGTCAAAGGTTTGCTTGATGAGATTATAATCATAGATTAGTCTATGAAATGCCATTAAAATTATCAAGCCCCCCAAAATTACCATCATCCACACCTCTCCACATCTATGGCTATATAATCCTCTTGGGAAAGGGGAATTTTGTGCAGTTGATCCAGGCATTTAAGACTTTAATAACGCTGTCTTGCATTTTCTATCCTTTGCCATAAATTCATATTCTGCCCCACCATCACTTCAAAGTGAACATGTCCAAAACCAGACCCATCATAGACTCAGAGCTGAAAGGGAAGCTAGAGGTCATATGGTCTAAAGTCTCTTCATTTTACAGATAAGGAAATAGAGGCCTAAACAGTTTAAATCTAATCCCTCCTCCTTGCCACAGCTGTCCCTTCCTCCCTGAGTCTTCTCATCTTTGGGCTAAATACTTTGAGTTCTTCCCATCTATCCTCATATGTCGTGGACTCCAGGCCCTCCACTATCTCTTCCTGGTCTTTTGAGGTTAAGTTCACTTGTATTATCTAAGATCTATCTTTCCATCTTCTCCACAACTTCATACTTTATCAAAAGCTTTGCTGTAATCTAGATAAATGGTATTTACCACATTCCCCTTATCCATCAATTTAGCAATCTTGTCACAAAACACAATTGATTTATTCTTTCAATTCTGTGCTATCTTTAAAGTACACATGAAAACCACTGTCCCTAGGGCTGGGTTTTAGGGGGGGGCAAGATGCTGCTAGATCTCCAGCTGAGCCAGGCTTATTGGCTATGCCAAGCTTGGCCAATGGATAGAGCTGTAGTACTAAAGAGTGTCAGTAAAGGAAAAGAATTCATTAATGGGGGTAACAGAGGAAAAGAGGGCCTGACATAGGGGGCAAGTGTCCAATAGGAGCAGTCACACTATTTATGCAGATCTGAGACAGACAAAATGAGGAGCACCTGGGCTCAAAGTGGAGTAGCAGGCAGAGATCAGCCCTAGGAGTGTTGAAGCTAGACAGGCAGGGGCATAGAAGGTGTAGGCATGCAGGAGACAACTGGTATTGCACCAATAGCATCTTATGGTCAAATCAGGGTTTCTGAAAGGCTGCCAGGAACCAAACCCCTCCCCCCCCTTTTTTTTTTTGGTATTGTGTGGAAGGCATTTGCTTTAGTTATATATTCATTAATTTATTTGTAATCAAAAGAGAACTTGGCCTAAAAGGACTGACAGATGTGCAAAACGTTTACAATTCTTTGCTAAATTGTAGTTTATCATCATCAAAATTTACTTCATTGGCAAATGTGCAGCTAAAAACTTTGAAAGTAAAAGTTGCCCGCCATGGGCAACATTCACATGAATTCAGTCAATAATATTTAGACGGAGAAATGATTGTTGTAGTGGTGGTGTTTGTCCTTCCAACAAAACAAATGGCTAATGTGGATTTGTTTGTCACAACTGAGGAGCTTATAATGTCAATTTAGGATCAAGTTATCGCCGCACAAAATTACAGAAGGGTCATACTAATGGAGCACAGACTTTTTGGTAAATGAATATTATACAAAGAAAAAGAAACTTTGCAACACATTGCTGCGGGCTATAAAAATTAGCACCTACAGCATATCTAAGGGCAGCACAATGGATAGAGTGCCAGGTCTGGAGGCAGGCAGGCTCATCTTCATATGTTCAAATCCAGCCTCAGACACTTACTGGCTAGGTGACTCTGGGCAAGTTACTTAATCCTGTTTACCTCGGTTTCCTCATTTGGAAAAAAAGCTGGAGAAGGCAACAGCAAGCCACTCCAGTATCTCTACAAAGAAAAAGCCAAACGGGGTCACAAAGAGTCAGACATGACTGAAGAATGATTGAGCAACAACCACACAGAATATCTAACAAGACATAGCCCGATAGCTAGAATTATACATCAGAAGCTTTCTGTCTTTCAAGGACTGACAGATGACAAATCCTCACATACAAATACTTATCTCAAAATACCCTGGAGAACTCAACCAATAAACTGTACTAGAATTGGACCATTTGATCACAGACCAAGCTGTTGCCCACAATTTCCCAATCATAACACTGATCCATAAAAATTTAAAAACATTTTAAATTGATGCCTCCATACCAAATAATCATAATCTCTCAGCGGTGTGGAGGGGAAGGCTTTCAAAATAACAAAATTTAAAATAGATCAAATTCATATGAGAATAGGATGAGTTATATATCATTCCAATCATCCTATCTGCAACTGGAAAATGGTCTTAGTGGGCCTGCAGAAGATGAGCTTAAATCTGCATACTTTCATTCAACTACAAAATACATTAATTTTATCCACCTGTACAATAATCCACAGAACTTTAATATAAAATAGTAATAATAGGATAATGACTTGTCCTGGGACCAAGAATATGCTGGAGTTAGCTTGTAATAGCTTGTGAGACACGATTGTTAAATTTTTACCATGAGTATTTACATCTTAGAAATTGGTGGTTACAAATTGAAGTTTGTTTTATTGCTTTGTTGATTATCTAAGTTTAATAAAATGATAGAGAAAATGTTAATAATGCAGATTAAATTTTAGAAATGTGTCTACACACATTTTCCCCGTGGAGAGCTGGTTGTTAAACATAAGCCAGAAAACCCCTACCCAGGACCAGAACTTCATTAAACAAGATCAAAATATTTTTCTTCTTTTTAAAAAAAATTATTGATATTTTCTTTTTATATCATAAATATTTAGAGATTATTCCTAATCCATAAGAGGTGTCTTTTAATGAAGTGAAACTAACAATAGTTCATCTGAAAAGAAATACAGTATCATTTTTCACCTATAATTATAACATTAAGATAGTACCTTAAGATGGGCAAAGCACTTTACTTATGTCGTCTGAGTTTCCTAACAACTCAGAAAGACGGATATTATAGATATCAATACCCCTAATTTATAGGTATTCCCCTTGCTTACCTTACCCTTCATTATTATTGCTTTTTATCAACAGGTCTCGTAACCCTGATCTGCTTGGGAACCTGATCGTTGCCTGCACTTAAATCCCCCATATATTGTCTGACTCCTACTGCATTCTCATTGCTAGAATTCTTTTGTGCTCGCTGTGTGTACCCTGGTCAATCTGTCACAATCTATGCTGACAAGTATTATGACTGCGATGTCTGTTATGTGTTCACTTTAACCTGGCAATACAAAGGTTTTCTTACATCTGTGGGAACATGTCTCTTCCATGGTCTCTGATAAATGAATTATTTGCTGTCTTTCTCTTGTCTTCTAGTATTTCAATCACTTAGTACAAAGTCCACAGCATAGGTACCAAAGAGGTCATGATTGCTGATACTGCAGTAAAAGCTGTCATTAACTCTGATCTAGTCCCTTTTTGGCACCAAGTTCTTCATTGACCTCTTTGCCAGTTCTCTCCTCCTTTCTAGCCTCATTCTAGGATGAAGCACCCAAAGGTGAGGGAAAGGTTTGGTCTAAGTTGGACACTATCCCTGACTCAGAGACATCATGACCCAAAGACCCCTTGTTCACTCCTTCCCACCTTGGAAGTTCTTTCTCACTCAGTTGTGAGACGTCCCAAGGAGGGATGCTCAGAAACATGCCCTAACCCGAGGGATGCTCAGTAACATTAAGAAAAATCCCCAGGCCTTGTCTCCATCATAATAAAAATCTACTTTGTGTGCTACATCTACCATCAGTAAAACCCTGGGAAACTATTCTCATGGAATCCTGCTTTGTACCCAAGGGTACTTAGTCTTTCTCCAAATATATTTTATTCACCTGCTCTAATCTCAGGGATATACACATGCCCTGCATATGATCTTCCTCTTTGGTGGGGGACCTGAAATATTAATATCATTACAGTGACCAAGAAGTTGCTCCCTGGGGTCATCCCGTGCTTTGGATTTGGATAATGATCAGGGGTCCCATTTCACAGGTTAAATACTCCAAAAAGTTTGTGCCACTCCAGATATCCCTCAACAGTTGCCTAGCTCATACTTTTTTAAATTTTATTTTATTGACTTGTCCTAGATCATACTACTACAGAGCAGTGGCAAAGTGGAGAGAATCAGTCAAGAGACAGACGGACAGACGGACAGAGACAGAGAGAAAGAAAAAGAGAGACAGAGAGACTGGCCAAGGTGCATGCAAAACCAGGACTTAGTCGACCTGAAGCACTCTCTTGAGTAGTATTGTGTGCAAGGAAACATCTGGAACATTAAAGCTTACATCCTTCGAAACTGTTATGAATAAACCTTGTTAGCTTTCTCAGGGTTGACACTCTGGGATGACATCTCAGACCTGTCCACCTCTCTAGGGTACTACTGCGTTGTAATAACCAAATTTGCAAGCTCTGCCTTGACACAGGCAAGGGAAAGGAAGGTTCTCTTTCCTATCAGGAAGGTCCTGCACATAATCTTCACTAAGGTGATTGGACCTGTAACTTTGTTACAAAGGTTCCATTAAATATCTTAATCTCTAAGTATTCATTTCTGCCTCAGGATCTAACCCCCATCTACCTCTTGCAAAAGGTGGGATTTGAGGTAAATCTTGAAAGAAGCCAGGGGAGCCAGGGGGTGGAGATGAAGGCATAGGGGAGCAGCCACTAAAGGAGATGGAATATCCTATGGTAGAAATCACATGGAGACCTGTGTGACAGGATCCTAGAATATGTAGAGAGGATTGAAGTGTAAGAAGACTGGAAGGGGAGGAAGGGGCTAAGTTCTGAAGAACTTTAAAAGCTGAACAGAGGATGTTAATATGTAGGGGAAATACCCTGAAATGGTACAGCATTTGTTATAACAGGGTCTGTGTGCAGAAGGAAAAATGGTGATACATCCACAACAAAGGGATGTCTCCTCAGCCAAAGGGTTACCCCAGCTTGGTAGTCTCCAAGAAGGGATGTAAGCTACTTTTGCCCTATATGGTGCTGCCAAGATCGTGCAGATAACTCCGCAGGAAAAGCTTTTGAAAAATCCATCAATGAGCTCACCACAAAAGTCCATGACATCTCCTTAGCAATCCTGGCTCCATGACAAGTTGTCCTGGAAAACCCCATGGCCTTAGATACTGTGCTGGCCTCTACGGGCAATGATATATGACCTACTCTGCTCTGAATGTTCATCTACATATTTGTGTAGTGAAAAAATTGAGGAATATGCTCTTTCTCTGCAGAAAGACCTAGAGGAACTGGGAGCAGTCCAAATTCTAACCTATGGATTCCCTCCTTTGAGACTACCTCCTGGTTCGCAGATCTTAGTAACTGGGCAAATTCCTTTGTCTGAGTTTAGTGACTGCTTTCCTTTGTGAGGTCTGCATGGTATTATGGGGCTGTATTCTGTCTTATATCATACTTGATTAAAGTACCTTAAAATTAGAATAACAGTTCAAAGAATGAGTGATAAAAAACAAAAATGAAAAGCAACAGAGATTAAGCAATTGCAGTTTTTGTAAGTGACCAAAAGTGAGGAGGAAAGAAAAAAAATCCTCAAAGAGGGAATGACAGAGTTAAAAGCTGTCCTGCCCCGACATCACAAATGAAACTAAAGGAGACACCCAGAGCGCATCATAAAAATATCTAGGAAGGCTCTGAAGACCAGAAGAACTGCTCAGCCAACAAGCTCTTATCTAGCCAGCTATACTGATACATAGCTGTTTTTAACAGGAGCTTTCCTTGTGCATGACGATAACATTTTCTATTGGAAGAAAACTCATATTCTTTTTAATCACAGGGAAATTTAGTCTGCTGGCTCTCTCTGTGTATGAGAGAACTACATTTGTTCCTAATACACAACTCTTGGTGCCTCCTAACTATTTTTCACTTTCCTCTCCAATTACTAAAGATTTCTTTGACAAAAGGCAATGAAGTTATTCCCCTCTCACCTCCTATTGGACTCTCTTCCACCCATTTGTTATCAGCATTGAGGGAGGGACACGCCCCAGTGGACACAGAATTGGACCTGGAGTTAGGAAGATCTGAGTTCAAACTCAGACTCACCTTTCTCACTGCAGAAAAGAGGTAGCAAAACCTCTCCAACAAGGCATAAGCCCAGGTAAGTCATTGAACAGCCTCAGTCTCTTCATCTGTAAAATAGGGATACCTCTTAGGCTTGTTCTGAGGATAAAATATTTGGAGAGCACTTTGCAAATCTGAAGAGTGTTGTTATTTTTACATTATATCCATTTTTATTATTATATCAATTATTATAATTTCTATCAATAGACCTAATCTGACTGTCCTGACTATTCCTTGCCACTCAGACTTCGCTGCTATTGTCCCCCATGGCTGGATTGTCCTTTGCTTCATCTCTTTGCCTATTTCAATTTTTACCTTCCTTTAAACTCAGTTCAAAAGTCACCTCCTCTGGGAAGCCTTCCCTCATCTCCCTAGTAATTGATAACCTTCTCTCTTAGGCCTCAAATAGTACTTTGTTTTATAACTCTCTGATATAGTTAACATTTGTTGTTCTGTATCTATTCATTTGTGTGTCGAGAGTCTGGTGATATGGTTACCCAAGGAGTTGGGGGGAGGGGGGTGAGCGGCATGATTGGGACAGGAGACATAAGACAAAGTCAGCTCCACCCAGACCCTTTTCAGTTTTGCCCTCCTGTGATAGGCATAGAGTAAAACTGCCATACTGAAGGAGTTGAAAGGAACTTTCTTATTTTAAGTCGGAAAATAGAATGAACTCACAGAGAGGCTGCCTGAGACAGAAACAATAAAGTTAAAGACCTACAATCTAAGCCCATAGGTGTCTGCTGGCTCCTTGGTTGGCTGTGACTGGCTGGGGCTCCAAGAAAAAAACTTTCTCCTAGCAGGAAGAGACAGCATAATCCCTCCAAAAGGGCTTAAGAGGAAGAGAGAGCAGCATAGGGCCTGAAGAGGCCTCTAAAACCAAGCTGCTGAGTCCCCCAGCTCAGTGAATAAAGTTCCTGGAGATGTCACCGGAGGATATCAGGGGCATTTCACAGGAGCCAACAGCACTGTCTGATGCACCATTTGAGCTTGCCATGTCAGCTTCATCCACAAATGCTCCCCTTGTGTCTTCGCCGCCCATGCATGGGCCTTAGCTATATGCCCCTAATTCATACTCTGGTATCTGCCCTCTTTTCCACAGGTAATCTGGTTACCTATGGGTGAGTGTCCTCTGATTTGTCTGGGGAGACTCTTTGGTCACTTATTTTGCTGCGCTGTTGAATTACCTGTCTTTGATTTGAGGTAGTATTTCCTCTGATTTACTGATAAAAGACACACACCTAGAAAGGATTGTGGACTCTGATTTTCGGTGAATGTTGACCCACACTCATGATATGCCTCCACCCTAGAGGTAATAGTCATGGGAGTTCTCAGGTGGAGAGCCCCAGATGCTATATGTATATGTAGGAAACAGATTATAATCTCCATGAGTGCAGGGACCTTTGTCAGTGCCTAGTGCTGTGTAATATAGATGGTAGGCACTTAATAAATCTGTATTTAATTAAAATTTAAAACACCAGAATTGATGAGGGGGTTGGTGGTTGTCCTTCCTTCTCAAAGAAGACCAAAATGACATCACTATGTTGGAGTCAAGGCACAATGTCAAGCTGTGTCTGATCGGGTCCCATGAGCCCAGAATGCTCTATGACACATCAAGCACAAATAGTCCACGTGAATGTTTGGAGTGGAGACGGCTCCAAATTTGAGCATCTCAAGTGTTTTGAGCTACTGAGTCTCTTCATGGATGTGGCGTGGTGCTTTCCTGCAGCTGCTAATTGTATTGTCATGAGCCTGTCATTCACTCCTTTGGGGAGGTATACAAGCTTATTGACTAGATTAGTTTTTTTGTTTGTTTGTTTTTTTTGTTTTTTTTTGCTTTTTGGAGGGCAGTTGGGGTTAAGTGACTTGCCCAAGGTCACACGGCTAGTTTTTTGTGTTAAGTGTCTGAAGCCGGATTTGAACTCAGGTACTCCTGACTCCAGGGCCGGTGCTCTACTCACTGCGCCACCTAGCCGCCCCTGACTAGATTAGTTTTGATTACAAAACCTATGCCAGCTTGACCGTACTCCCCTTTACTGCAGCCACTCCAGAAAAACATGCATCCAGCTCCAGTTTCTGAACGTTGACCTTCATTTGCCAGCTTTGTTTCACTCAGGGAGGCTACTGTGATGCAACGTTTGCTGTGTTCTCTCTCAAGGAGAGCTGTTCATCTTTCAGGTCTACTGGATTTTGTGTTGTATACAAGTATGTGCACATTCCATGTACCAATGGTGAGTGGGATCATCTTCACAAGTTTGGTACATTTTTTTTGTCTTTCAATTGTAGGGTGTGGTCCCCACCTATTGGAGTAGGCAGTCCAAGGTTAGGTGAAGCAAACAATTTTTAGGGTGCCTTTTCTAGCCTCTTTCTCATACCAGAAGGTGAGTAATGCAGTCCTTAAAGGGCAGACATCAAAGGTGGATGAGGGCTGTGGAATCCCACTGGTGCTTCCAGTGAAAAGACAACTCTATAGATTGGGCCACCAGTGGGTAGGGTTGTGACCGCAATTCCCAGTGTATCTACACTTGCTGCTTCATCACTTGTCTGTCACCACAGGCCTCTGAGATAGGTGAAAATAGTAAAATGGTAGGGGTGATGTCTTTTGATTCAAGCATAAACTGGATTTTAGTGAGGCAAAGTTGGGCAAAGTCATCAGCCTCCCTCTCTCTTCCAGAGTCATCAACGTCTAGAAGCAAGACAAAGTCAAGGCAACTGCTGATGGCTCAGGATGTAGTGGATGACCTTACACCTTTGATGTCTAACCAAACTCTTGTATGCCAGGACTCCTGCTTCAACTACCTTCTCATTTATTCATTCCACCAGGGGAAGTCTTTCCATTATTGAGATAGATACCCTCCCAACTCATCAAAGAACTTGAGATCTATTACCCTCAACTTGCTTTAGCCCAACTGTTGAAAATTTACCCGGGTCCTGTATGTGCTACAGCTTCTTGGAGCCACAAGTGAGAATTGGGTATATCAGGTGGGCCCCAAGGGTGGAAAGCTTGGCAGCCCTCACACCAGAGATACTAGTCTTCCCTGAACATACTCTAGACTCTGAAAAAGAAATGCTAGAACTATATAGTAAATGAAGCTCAGAAATGTTGACAAAGAAGTGATGCTAGAAAGGTTCCAAAGAGATGATTCTCAGGGTCCCTTTGCTCCCAAACATTCTACCAGCTTCGGACCCTGAGGGAAAAGGAAAGCCTTATTGCTTGAGGCACTAAAAAGGAGCTAATCCAGAGACTCAAGAAAATAACCTCAGGGACTACGGCCTGCTCTGACCTCTAGGGATTGACCAGGTTGATAGGA
>CM053593.1:353495879-353583981 GCA_028646575.1 Pseudocheirus occidentalis
GAGAGGGAGAGAGAGAGAGGGAGAGAGAGAGAGAGGGAGAGAGAGAGAGAGGGAGAGGACCCTGCCCAGGTACAGGGAAAGGCAGAGTTAGTAGAGATTACAAAAGATAGAAAAATTCTGCTTTTCATTTGATCTCCATTGGAGATCTATATGGTTCTTTTCAGAATGGAGCCTGGGCCCCTAGTGGCTTGCCTCTGGATGCCAAATACTGATCAAGGGCAATTACAAGTTTCACGGGGCACTATTAAAACTTTCAAAGTCAATGAGTAGGAGTTGCCGTGGCAAATGAGTGGCAATGGGGATTGTTAAGGCATCACTATTTGCGAGATGCCTCCCCAGCAGCAGTGTGCAAATTAAAAGATTTCTCCAGTGACAGTAAGTCACTGAGAAACTCATTTAATCACATCCCTACATAATTAGAAGCTCTGAGTCTTCATTAAGGACCAAAAATAAGCTCTTGTACCATGTGCAGGTAAATGACAGCAGGGACAAGAAAAGTTGTTTGCCAGTTCTGATTCTCTGAGAATGTGTCATTTTTTTTTTATTGGGTGCAAAAAAAAAATCCCTGGGATAATTTTGTGATTATGCTTTAGTTATTGGCCACAGGAGAGCCCAGGAAGCCCAGAACTCTCATAAAGCATCTTGTTATTTCAGTCTGTTCAATAACAGCTTTATGGTGAAAACCAACATAATGATGCTTGGTACAATTTAATCCTTTTGCCTGGGGACCCAGAGTGGCTTTGTAGACATGAGGTTAATGTCCCTTTGTTAGGTTCTACGTCAATGTCTGCTCATGGTGAAGGTGACTCTGGGGCTCATCAAGTAGAACTTAGGCTTTGGAAGTTCATAGCAAGCTGGAAAGGTTGTGAGTATGGATATGGAGACCTAGTAGGTACTTGACATGATAGGCCAGCCTAGGTCATTTAATCCAATTCAAAACATGTTTATTAAGCTCCTACTATGCATGCAGAATTGAACTAGGATAGAGCAGCTAGGTGGCTCCATAGCGCACAGAGCACTGGACCTGGATTCAGGAAGAGTCATCTTCAGGAGTTCACATTGGGCCTCAGACACTTACTAGCCATCCATGTACCCTTAAGTAACTAAATCCTGTTTGCCTCAGTTTCTTCATGTGTAAAATGAGCTGGAGAAGAAAATGGCAAACCACTCCAGTAGCTCTGCCAAGATGACCCCAAATGGGGTCACAAAGAGTCGGACATGACTGAAACAAAAACAAAAATAGAAGCAGAGTTTGTCCTCAAGGAGCTTCCATTCTACTAAGGAAATGCCACATGTATACAAGGAAACATAAAATGTATACTAAGTAATAGAAAGTAATTTCAAGGGGCAGCTAGGTGATGCAATGAACAGAGCACTGGCCTTGGAGTCAGGAGGATCTGAGTTCAAATCTGACCTCAGACACTTAACACACACACACACACACACACACACAAACTAGCTGTGTGACCTTGGGCAAGTCACTTAACCCCAATTGCCCTCCAAAAAAGAAAGTAATTTAATCAGAGATCCGGAAAGGTATGCTTTGGGGAAAAGTAGGAATTCTGTAGGAAATGGAGGCAAAGAGGAAGTATGTTCTAGGCAAGAAATGGAATGTCATATGTGGGAAACACTTAGTGGGTCTGTTTGGCTGGAATAGAATGTACACAAAGGGAAATGAAATTACTACAAAGAGAAAAAGAAAGTGGGAAAAAAAAGAAATGAACTGAAAAGACTACTAGGTAAAAGGCAGATTGTGGAGGGCTTTAAATGTTAAACTGAGGAGTTTATATTTTATCTTAGAGGAAGCAGGAAGCTATTCAGCAAACTCCTCCCGCCACACTCCGTGTGATTACATTTGGCCTGTTAATGGGCAGGGAAAATCTTCAAATTCCCATCACATTACACATGCTGAAAGGAAAAAGATATCTATCATTGAACCTCTTGAGAGGACAGATTTTTATCAAAGGAGTCACTATGAGCATTGGCCTATAAAAAGGAGACTGCATTGAGGACCTGGGCTTCTTTTTCATCTTTTCCATTCTTCCTTTCTTCCAGAGGGGTTCGGAGAGTCAGCAGGAAGGTAGGGTGTTTGGAGGGAAGTGAGAAGGGGATCTCCACTGACCTCCCTGACCAGGAGCTGCTAATAGATGCCTTTTGGTGGAAGTCCATGACAAGTAAGCTACAGATGCTTGTTCTTGTGGCTCAAGAGGAGAGTTCTTGGAAAATGCCAACTTTGTAGGTTCTTCCAAGAGTAACCCCAAGCTTGAGAGTTCTGAAATCTAGTCTTCTGTCCAGAGGAGAGGGATTTCCTAGACAATATGACTCCAAAATCTATCCTATCTATCTAACTCAGAGAAGGAAGATTTCTTGACTAGTTTTAGTCTTGGAGATTGCCTTACAAATAATTTCAAATTTTAGTTTGGGCATCCAACATTCTATCAAAAGAATGAGAATTCCCTAAACAGGATGGCTCTTGAAGAGAGAAGAGATTTCTCCCACATGGCCCCTAAAACAAAAAGCTACATGTAAGAGACAAAAGATCTGCATCTTCATCGGGGTCATGCCCCCAAACCAATGAAATCCCCCAAGGCTCTATCCAAAAAAGGTTTTCTTTTCTTCTTCTTTTGTGTTTTGCTTCATGATTTCCTTACCTCTCACAGATTCAATTATCATCTCTATACAGATGATTCTCAGATCTATCTGTTCAACCCTAACCTCCAGGCTTGCATCTCTAACTGAATGTCCCATGGGCATCTTAAACTCAATGCACCCAAAACTGAATTTATTGCCTTTCTCCCCCAAATCTCCCATCCTCATAATTTCCCTGTTACTGTGCAAGTTACCATCATCCTCCAGTCACCCAGACTTGTAATCTAAGGTGTCATCCTCTGCTCCTCATTATAACAATTGGTCTCCCTACTTCAAATCCATCCTCCATTCAGCTATCACATTAAAGTGCAAATCTGACCATGTCACCTCCCTATTCAACAAATTCCAGTTGCCCCCTTTCACCCCCAGGAACAAATCCAACAATAGCCTCTCTTTGGCTTTTAAAGCCCTTCATAAACTTACCACTTCCTACCTTTCTGGCCTTCTTATACTTTAGTCTCCATGATCTGGGGACACTAGCTCTGCTCTTCTTTACATGTGACATTCCACCTTCCATTTTCCCTGGCTGTTCCAAATGCCTAGAACTCTCTCCCTCCTCATCTTCACCTCATGACTTTCCTGGCTTCCTTCAAGTTTTAGCTAAAATCCCCAAAGCCTTTCCCAGTCCACCTTAGTCTTAGTGCCTTCCCTCTAAGGTTACCTACAAATATCACACACACACACGTATATAGATACACACATACACACATGTGTATGTATACACACACATATATACACACATATACTCATATACATACACACAGCCATATACACATATATACTCATACACACATATATGTATATATAGAATGTTCATCAGTTTTTCATGTTGTATTTCCATTACACAGTGAGCTCCTCAAGGGTTGTTTGTGACTTTCCTTCTATCCTTAATGCTTAGTACAGCACTTGGCATATATATTAATAATTGTTGTTGTTTAGTGGATTCAGTCATACCCAATTCTTTGTGACCCCATTTGGGGTTTTCTTGGCAGAGTTACTGGAGTGGTTTGCCATTTCCTTCTCCAGCTCATTTTATAGATGAAGAAACTGAGGCAAGCAGGGTTAAGTTGCTTCCCAATGTCACATGGGCGGTAAGCTAGTGTCTGAGGCCAAATCTGAACTCAGGTCTTCTTGACTCCGGGCCAGGTACTCTGTCCCCTTCTCCGCCAAGCTACCTAGCATATATGGTAGGTGCTTAATAAATTCTAGTTGACTTGACCTGACTTTGTTCTCAGCTATTTCTATAAGTTATTAGAAAAGTGTGACCTGTGAGTCCAGAGGGCTGAAAATAAGCAACCCACTTTCTGCCAGAGAGGTAATGTGCTTAAAATACATAACAAGACATACATTTTTAGACATAGCCAAGGTAGACATTTGTTTCATTGTCATATGCATGTTTGTTATGAGGATTTATTTTTATTGTTCAAATTGGGGGAGGACAGATAATAAATACATAATTTAAAAATTTTAAGAAAAAAATAGGGTTTGATGGGAAGGTAATTGCTTATCATCCCCAAAGGGTGCTTCCTTTCTGCAGTGGGAATTCTAAACCACAGGATGACTATAAATGGGCTAAGAGAGAGGACTGTGTAGGGACCTATGAAAAAGTAGGACCCACCAGAGAGGGAGAATCATTATACTGACTGTGAATTTTTATGAGCCTTTTATGAGTTTTTTGTTATGGTTTCCTGTTAGTCCTTATCATCTGTATTTTCAGCAAAATGAAATAAAGTTGTCCTATACTCAATATGCATTGGTTACTTTAAGTGCTTGCATGGAATCTAGGGGATCCCGCCATCTGTGCTTGTGAAAACTGAGATATTACCAAGAGTAAATCCTGGGTGACAGCATACATAATAAGCCAAAGAATAGTGAGTTAAATCTAAATTATAATTCAACTCAACAAACATTTAGAAAGCAACTGTAATTTCAAGGAACTATGATCAGGGACCCCAAAGCAAAACTGAAACAATGCCTGTCCTTTATGTTTTGCTGAACCCTTTGGATATATGGTCACAAAGGTAGTGCCCTATATGTAAAGTTTTCTCTCTCTCTCTCTCTCTCTCTCTCTCTCTCTCTCTCTCTCTCTCTGTTCTCTGTCTTTCTGTGTCTCTCTCTGTCTCTGTCTCTCTCTTATTTGTCTACCTATATCTACACGTATGTGTGTGTGTGTGTGTATATAAACAGTTAACATAATAATCATCATTATTATGGCAGAGTCCTTGAGGGCTTTCTTATTTATACTCATTTAGTATTAACACAAGAGAGGTATGTCCTGTCTTATGTTCTAGCTAAGGACCCTTCTCTTCTGTGCCTGTTTATGGATAGTGAGCAGGTACCAAAACCCAGGTATGAGATGGAAGACTGTAGGAATTCATGGCAGCTGCTGCCAAAACTGCTCCCAACCTCTGTTAATTAGGACCTTGTCTTAGAAAGTGGCTGAGGCTGCCCCTGTCTCTGCTCTCAAGAGATGACATCTGGAGAAAAAAAATATTCTCTCTCTCTCTTTTCTAGCAATAAAAAAAGATTCTTCCTTTTAACATCATTTTCAAGTTTTTCTGGTCATTCAAATAGACATTTGAGGCCTCTCAGAGGTGGAAGCATCAGCAAAATAACTCATGACAGCCGGCGTCAGTGGCAGAGGCCCTCCCGGCTTCAGAATAGCTACTTTCCAGGGTCAAATCACGTGGTCCTTACTCTTGCACAGCCTCGGATAGATTCTGGGTAACTGCTGTGCAGTTACTGTCAGATTTGGTAAGCCACATTTTCCATCACTTTCAAAGATCGTGCCTTTAATGCCGAGGATCAGGCTCTCTGGGTTCCCGTGGGGCTGAGCAGCCTAGTGTAGACCATGGGTCCTCTGCAGACCGAGCACATGGGAAAACTCTTCTTTAAGAGGCTAGTAGGGATGAGGAAATGCCCAATACAACCCCCCACCCCTTCTCCATCCGGGCGGTACTTAATGTAAAGATTTCCCATTGGAAAAAATTCTCAGAGATTTAAATTCATCCTGCCTGGACCTTGGCAGGTCTCATTTCTACCTCATTTACTCCATCCTGGGAGCTGGAATGCTAGCAGTTTGAGATTAATTGTGGGGGCAAAGGGGAAGGGTGAAAAGAACTTGAGGGGGGTGGGGTCTGAATTATTTCCAGCTGCAAGGCAAGGAAAAGGGGTATTCTAGGAGCTCAAGATAGAGTTGCACATTTTGGGGAGGGCTGACTCAGAAAGATTATAGATTTCTAGACCTAAGTGATAACCTAGTCTGATCCTCCCATTTCACAGATGAAAAAACTGAGGCCCAAGGAATGTTGTGCTTTTTCCAGCCCTGATTCTACAGTCCTGTGACTGATAGATCAACCTTTAAAGTTTCCTTTTGTTATTCTGACCAGCCTGATTACATCTGCCCCACACCCCCAGTGCAAAGACCGAGGACAATTTTGGGGGATGAGGAGAGCAAGCACATGAGGAAAGCAGCCACATCCCTTCCTAGGCCAGCTTATAATGAGGAACGTCAGGCTTTTATCAAGGTGGCATGTTTTAGTGGGTAGGCACTGGACTGGGAGTCAAGAAAGCCTAGGCTCAAACCCTCTATGACACCTTGGGCAAATCACTCAACATCTATGGGCCTCAGTTATCTCATCTGTTAAATGGAAGGGTTGGCCTAGTTGACTTCTCAAGGTCTCCTCTGGCTCTAAATCTATGATCCTATAAAATCAAAGGCAGGTGGTGTCAATTCTTAGGATGGATATCTCAGTGGATAGAGTCAGTAAGATCTGAATTCAAATCCAGCTTCAGATACTTACCAGCTGTGTGACCCTGGGTAAGTCACTTAACCATGTTCAACACCTCAGTCTCCTCATCTGTAAAAATGAGCTGGAGAAGGAAATGGCAAACCGCTGTAGCATCTCTGCTAAGAAAAGTCCAAATGGGGCCACAAAGAGTCAGACACAACTGAAAAGACTCATCAACAACAAACAACCTAATCTAAACCTAATTTAAATCCAGGGGCCTGGATTTGCTGGTACAAAAACATTTGGATTGTAGGATATACCATGGTGTGTGTGGTCACAGCTTGGCAAACCTGCGACTGTCTCCAGCTCTGCTCCTAGACCACAGGAAGCCTTTATTCAAAAAGAGTCACTGTTTTCCCAGAGCTATTCCCTGGACTCAGCCAAATCCCGTGTTTTCCTGTCTTTGCTCGGGATTAGCTTTGAGAACTTATTGAGTTATTCAGCTGGCATCTGATCTCTCTACAAGTCATGCTGTATAGTCAGGAATATTATCTTAGTGGTAGTAATCTGGCCATTTTCCAAGCCTTCCTTGTGTGCGGCAGTCAAGTTAACAAGCAACACCCATTTATTAAGCTCCTACTATATGATGAACACTAGGTAGAACCGTGGGATATAAGGAAAAGGGAGAACACAGGCCCTGCTCTCCAGAAACTCAGCATAAGGAAGAGAAAACATGCAGACAGCTGTGCCCAGACCAGATACAGGCAGGATAAATGGGAGATGATCTCGGAGGGAGGCGCTAGTGTTAAGGGAGACTGGGGAAAGGTTCTCGCAGAAGGTGGGATTTTAGCTGGGACTTGAAGGAAGTCAGGAGGCAAAAGTGAGGAAGGGGAGCATGTCAGACATGGGGGAAGCCGGTGAAAATGTATGAATTCTGACACCTGTGTCCCATTGCCTATAATAGGCAACATCACAAATCCTGATGGTAGCCAGTAAAAAATACTATATGCTGATGACCACACTCTTAAGGGCACAACTCAAGAAAAAGTTTTAACTGAGAGTAGAGGGGGAAGAAAAGAAAACTCCAGATGAAAATGAAGAACCAGAAGATACGGCAGGTACTGGGCATGACATTAGAAAGAAGAATAACAGTGGGTATGATGCCCAGTAATCCAAAGGAGAAAACCAGAGAGAATGTCAGGAATAGTGTTTATGACCTCAGATGCTGCCTATAGCTGCATCTCCCAGATCAACAGGGAAAATCCTTTGGTGAGGCACATGATGCAAACCTGATGATGCCCATTAATCTACTGTCAAGTACTTATAGACAGCCTGGCATGTATTCAGGGATCCTTTGAAAACTCTCCAGTTCATCAATATCCTTCATGAGATGTGGTTCCCAGAATTCAACACAATCAATACTCCAGATGGTGATGAGAGCAGGACAGCATATAAACATCACCTCCCTAATCTTAAACACTGCAAGTAGATGGTGCAGTGGATAGAGCAGTGGGCCTGGAGTCAGGAAGAACTAAGTTCAAATCTTGAATCAGGCACTTATTAGCCATGTGACCCTGGACAAGTCACTTAACTTCCACCTACCTCAGGTTTTTTCATTTGTAAAATGGGGATTATAATAGGACTCCTCTGATTGTTGTATTTTCTGTTTTGCAAACCTTAAAGCACCACATAAGTACGAGCCATTATTATTGTTATTAATGTAAATTAAGGTTGTATTAGCTTTTTGGGGCTCCTATATCACGCAGTTAATTCATAATAAGTTTGAAGTCCACTACAATCCTCAGATCTCTTTCAGACAAACCAGAGTCAGAAGAAGTTACTCCCAATAGAGGATTATTCTTTACTGATCACACAGGGGATAAGTATTGACAAGATGCTAAGAATACAAGTGTTATAAGGGACTCATTATTATTCACAACCGACAGCAAAACAATACCTTCTTTTTTTTCTCCCTTTAAATACTCTTGTTCAGCCTATGACACCTATATAGAAAACAATACTGAGAAGACAGAGACTGATGGTATTTCTCTGTTCTCAAAGTGTAATTATTTGCTCATCAGGCTGGCAAAGCTCAGGTCAGGCCAGATGGTGAAGGAAAGTATAGATGCTTCAGTAGCAGGAAATGCAAGTCACTGGAATTTCCTTAGCAACCACGATAGGAGTCAGTAGCTTCAAGTAGCCAGAGAACCATCCTCTACAGTGGCTTCTATTCAGAATTCCCTGTGGTTTGGGAGTGGACCTTGCCACCATTTCTAACCCACTCCAACCTTAACTTCTCCTCCAAGTCAGAGTTCACCTGCCCCTTCAACCACTGTTACCAAGAACCATTGAGGCTGATCAAGGGTGTGTATGTCATTATCTACACATTATCTCCCCTGTTAGAATGTGACCTACTTGGGGGCAAAAACCATGTTTTTGTCTTTCTTTTTATCCCCAGCCATTGCTACAACGACTGGAACAGAGTAAGTGCTTAATAAATGTGTGTTGGTTGATTGACTGACTAATGGATTTCTCTCACAATTTGCTATACTCAGCTTTCTATAGACAGATAGTACATGTTGTTATATCTGCATATGTAAGGGTATCTGCCCTGAGCAAATCAGCTTGGCCGCATCCTGGCAGCATTTTTATTGGATGAACTTGATGTCTCTAAACAATGTTTAGGCATCTGTGGGTTATCTGAGTAAAGGCAAACTTCCGGCAGCAAGAAGTATGGTAAATGAGCATAGGTAAACTGATCATGTCCATGTGACTCCTGGTCCAAAAGTCTCTTCTGCGAAAGCTGTAGAAACAATGACTATCTCCTTAAGAAGGAGAGAAGCCAAGAGAATTACAGTGGTCACCGTTATTTAATGATGGGCTTCTTCCTAAGGAGGCAAGGAACCTTGTGTGAGTTTTAACTTTAATCTACAAGATGTATAAGACAGAGTGGAAAAGAGAAAGAAAGAAGGTAAGCAGAAATGTCTTTCTTATTAAAACTGTCTTATTTGATCTTTTATAAAGAAACATTATATAGAGAATTTGATGAGGACTGAGTCTGGGGAGAGACTATTAAGGGCTTCTATGAAACTAAAGAGATTATTTTCCCATCAAAACTGAAATAAGCTGGATGACAAAGGAAAAAAAAAGATGGATTCATCTTCTTTCTTTATGAAACTATTATAACCTTTATCTTGCAAAAAGGATGAAAATGATTCTTGCAAGGAGACTTTACATGTTATTCTGAGGGAACAAAATGGTGTGGCACTGTTCTCAGAAGTAAGGAGACGGCATCTGTTCTTCAGTAAGGGTTTGAGGTCATTCTGGCTGTTAGCTTCCTTCTAGTGAAATATTAGGAATAATTATCTATGTATTTTTATTTATTTCATGGAAAACAAATTATAAATATGTATTCAATAGGAGATTAAGGGACTCCGTATATAGGGGGATTTGAATAAAGTATGATTCTGAAAAAGGAATCAGAGAGTCCAGAAATTTGTAGCCTATACAAACGTATCATACTTGTAAATCATAAATACTTTCTTTAAAAAAAAAGAAAGGAAAAAAAATTGTCAGGCACTGGTTATGGCGAGTACCAAAGAACACCAGGAAGACTGAAACTATGATTAGATTTTAACAGATAGGAAAAGAGTTAATGATTTAAAATTTCTTCCTGACTCATCCGGCAACATGCTGTCAGATCACTGACTCATCAGAGCAAAGAAGAGAATGTGTAAAAAACCAAAGAAGAAAGAATATTAATAGACAAAGAAATGGTATGCAATTAAAAAGATTTAACCCTGACATTTTAACAGAATATTGAAAATCAAAGAGAAATAGGAGATAGAAATAATACCAATGATTATATTTAAAAGTTAAAACAATTTTAAGTGAATTACCACAACAAACAAAACTAAAAGAGCCCAGAAGACTCCATGGTCTAAAAATACCTGATTCATTTGCCAAATGGAGGGAAATGGTTGCCAAAGGCAATACTGGGTTAGAATTCATTTGTAAAATCTTATGAAGAAAACTTATTATCTAGTATAGATAATATAAGCTATGATAACATTGTTTTCTATTTTAGATCATTTATCAGCTTTCTTCATAAGATTTTACAAATGAATTCAAATGATTAATGAGCAGTATTACAGAACAGGGGGAAGCAGTGGCAGGTATAACCAGAGAAAGCAGGGTAAGATAACCAATTAAGCAAAGTTATCCCAAGAATAAAAATGGAAGGAAGCTCACAAACAGAAGAAGGATGGAAAGGGCTTGCAAAAACTATCTCATGTTGTACAGTAACTAGCTTTGATAGACTTATCTCTTCTTAGCAAGGCAAGGATTTAAGACAACTCCAAAAGACTCCATAACGTCTAAATGCACATTGAAGCATATGATTTGCTCTCTTTTTTGTGTTTCTTCTTTCTCATGGTTTCTTCCATTGTTTCAAATTCTTCTTTACATATTACATGCTGTCTTGGGATAAGTGGAAAGGAGAGACAGAGAGAAAATTTTGAAACTCATAATCTTCTGGAAGTGAGTGCTGAAAACAAAAAATAAATAAATATATATTTTTAAAAATCAACTATTTCATGAAGAGTTTTTCTGTCAAAGAGAGTAGACCTGCCACACTTATACCCTAATATGACAAACCCTGAGGCATTTATAGAAGAGGTGGAAAATGGCACTATGGAGAACAAAGCTGGAAAGATCAGATAAATTGGACCAAGTATATTTAAAGAAAGGCCATGCTAGAGATAATACAATTATGAAGGCATTAAGAGACCTGCATACAAAGTACCAACAAGCAGAGATGATATCAAAGATGTGGAAAAATTCTCAGACCATAATAATATTGAAAAAAAGTAACTAGGGGCGGCTAGGTGGCGGAGTGAATAGAGCACCAGCCCTGGAGTCAGGAGTACCTGAGTTCAAATCCGGCCTCAGACACTTAACACAAAAAGCTAGCCATGTGACCTTAGGCAAGTCACTTAACCCCAACTGCCCTACAAAAATGCCAAAAAAAGAAAAAAGAAAAAAGTAACTAAAAGAATACAAACAAATATTGACCTACATGACTACTCCCTTATCTATATAAAATCATTGTGAGGGTCACTTATACATAACTGGAGGACACTCTCTTAGAGATCATTCATAGGGGAGAAGCAGGCTTTTATAATCAATATTCAACAACAGAACAAATCCTTACCACCCCACAATTAATGGAAACATATAAAAAATCCAAGAATCCTTTGTGCTTATTGTTTGTTTTTTAAAAGAAAAACATCTGATTTAGTAAAATAAAACATGGCCTTACAGGGTCTTTTATAACAAAGTATCTCTCACACATACATCAAGGTCACGAATGATTCCTTGGAAGTTATAATAGATACAACTCTATTCAATAACCCTTTGAAAATAAATATTAAGCAAGGCAAAGAACAGGGAAAAGAATGCTCACCAAAAACATTTACCACGGTGATTAAGGAATTCTATCCCAGAGTCCAGAGCAAGAACAGATTCCCTGTGGAGGATGAGGTCTTCCAAAGGTTCCTCTTTACAGCTGACATTGTACTGGTTGCATCAAACCCCAAGACATTTCAGAGCCTCCAGGAAGAAATTTGAAATTATTCAAAGGAGTTTGATCTGCCCATCCACATGAGAAAGACCAAGTGGATGAATAATCTCTGATACTCAGATTGCAACATGCACTGGGTTTAGACCTTGTCTGACAGTATCTATATCTGGTCTATATGTATATATACATATATATATATATATATATATATATATGTGTGTGTGTGTGTGTATGTGTGTGTGTATGTATATATATGGAAATATATATATATATATATGTACATGTACATGTATATTTGTGTTTATCAGAAAGACATAGAACAGATGAACAGTGAACTGGACCCAGAGTTAAAAAGGAAGAGGAGAGCAAGTTGGATTATTTCAAATAAAAGCTCTATTCCTTTCCCTACATTTCCCATAAAAAGTAAAGGCCCGTCTTGTCAATACATTTTACAGGTACTACTATATATCTGCAATATTTGGAACTTGGTTGTTATCCTTCATGCTCAAAGAGGACCAAAATAACATTACTATGTCAGAGTCAAGGTACAACGTGTCTGACTAATAGGAGTTTGGAGGACTGTACTGTCGGTTGGCCAAAAATCGTCCATGTGAACGTCTGGAGTGAAGATATCTCTAAATCTGAAGATACCTTATGTTTGTTTGCTTTTTCTTTAGCTATTGCAATTCTGCTTCACTCCTGGAGGACAGTACTTTCTTTGATACAGGCATGCCACACTGGGTAGTCCTGTGCCAGTGTCTCTCATGCCATGCAATCCATTGCAGAGTTCTTCAGAAAGACCTTCATAATGTTCTTGTGTCACTTCTTCTGACCTCCATGTGAGCACCTGCCTTGTGTGAGCTCTCTGTAAAATGTCTTTCAGGCAAATGTACATTTGGCTTTCAAACAATGTGACTAGACCATCAGAGCTGTGCTCTTTGCAGTAGAGTTTGTACGCTTGGTAGTTCGGCTTAAGAAAAGACCTCAGTATCTACTATCTTATCTTGCCAGGTGATCTTCAGAATCTTCTTAAAACTATTCAGATGAAAATGATTCAATTTCCTGGCATGGCACTTGCCAGTAGACTATCAAAGCTTTCACAGGCATACAACAATGAGTTTAGCACAACTCTGTAGACCTTCAGTTTGTTAGGCAGTCTAATATCTCTTTTTCCCCACTTTCCTTCAGAGCCTCCCAACACTAAACTAGCTCTGGAAATACGTGTCAACCTTACCATCTATGTGTATATCCCTGGAAAGTATATTACCAAGATAAGTGAACTTATACACAGCATTCAAAACGTCTCCATTCACTATAATCAATGGTTCCACATATGGATGGTGTGGTGCTGGCTGGTGGAGAACTTCTGTTTTCTTGATGTTAATTGTTAGGTCAAAATTAGCATAAGTAGCAGAGAATTGATGCATACTCTGTTGCATCTCAGCTTCAGAGGCTGCTTTGAGTGCACTGTCATCTGCAAACAAAAAGTCATACACCAAATCTCCCTCCACTTTCCTCTTGGCCTTTCTTTTCAAGTTAAATAATTTACCCTCAATGGGGTAGCTGAACTTGATTCCATTTTCACCTTTGTTCAAGGCATCTGACAACATCACTGAAAAGCTAAAAAGCTTGGGAGCAAACACACAACCTTGCTTCGCTCCACTGGTGACAGGGAAAGCATGAGAGCATCGTCCATTACCCCGAACCCTTATAAGCATGCCATTGTGGAACTAATATTTAGAACTCCACTACTTCCAAGGAACATGAGGTGAAAATCACACCAATGGCCATAGAGATGAATCAGGTGAGTGCGAACAGGTTGTAACATACAACCAATGTGGGGCTATGAAGAAGAGGAATAAAGGACAGCTTCTAGGAACTGTGTCACCAAAAGAAAAGATAGTCTGATCATGTGGGAAAAGTGATAGGTGAGAGATGCATGGCTAGAGGGTCGCATGGCACCCTTATGATATTGGGAGAAGGAAAGGAGGCTTTTGATGTATTCAGGGACCTCCCCCAGGGAAGACTTTTGAAAGAACGTGGTCAAGAATCCTGCAGGATGGGCAGGTGTGGAGTAGTTTTGATCAGCATTTGAGTCTGAGTAAGTACTACTGGAAAAGGAAATGTCTATAGTTGGCTAAATACACAATATTTTAGTTAGTTAGCAATAACACCACCACCAGTAATGATGATGATGATGATAGGGAGCCTTTATATAGTGCTTTAAGGCTTGCAAAGCACTTTACAAATATCTCATTTGGTCCTCACAGCAATGGTAGGAGATAAGTGCTGTTATTACCCCATATTACAAATGAGGAAACTGAGACAGACAAAGGTTAAGCGACTTACCAGGGGTTACACAGCCAGCAAACAACTCAGTTCAGATTTGCATTCAGTCTTCTTGACTCCATGTCCAGTGTTCTGTCAACTGTACTACCTAGCTGCCTCAATTAATTGAGAGTGAGGTTGAAATTTTGTTCATTAATGAGGGAACATATACACATACCCTGCATTACCCTCAAGTTTGGGACAGGATAAAGATAGATAGATAGACAGACAGACAGACAGATGGATGGATGGATGGATGGATGGATGGATGGATGGATGGGTGGGTAGGTGGGTGGATGGATGGATGGATGGATGGATGGGTGGGTGGGTGGGTAGGTGGGAGGGTGGATGGATGGATGGATGGATGGATGAATGGATGGATGGATGGATGGATGGATGGATGGATGGATGGATGGATGGATGGGTGAGTGGATGGATGGATGGATGGATGAATGGATGCATGGGTGGATGGATGGGTAGATGGATGGGTAGATGGATGGATAGATACACAGATATACAGATAGATACATAGATAGACAATTGATAGACTGATAGATAGATACATAGATAGATAGATACATAGACAGAGAGACAGAGAGACAGAGAGTTAGACAGGCAGATAGCTAGACAGACAGACAGATACATACATACATATATTCATACATACATAGATAGACAGTCAGACAGGCAGGCAGGCAGATAGATAGAGTGACAGACAGGCAGGCAAACAGACAGACAGACAGACAGATAGATAGATGATAGATAAATAGATAGATAGATAGATAGATAGATGGACAGATAGATGTATGGGTGCATATAGATATAGATATAGATATAGATATAGATATAGATATAGATATAGATATAGATATAGATATAGATATAGATATAGATATAGATATATGAGCGAAGGAGCAGACTGAGAAATGACTTTTAAGTTGACCCCATATTCCATGTAAGATTTGGGAGTTGACAAAGTAGAAGGAATAGTTGAAGGCAAGGAAAAGATAGAGAAAAGGAGAAGAAAGGAGACAGACAGAGACAAATGAGAGATGATGACAGAGAAAGAGAGAGCAATAGAGACAGAATTAGACAGAGAAGAAGAGACACAGAGAGAGACCTAGATAAAAGGTCCAGAGCCAGAACCTAGGAATATAAAGAAGAGCGAGGTAAGAAGTCAGAAAAGAAGTGGTCAGAGAGGTAGGGGGAAGAACCAAGGAAGCCATCTGTTTTATTAGCCCAGGGGATGTAAAGCCTCATGATCAAATTCTTGAGAGGGCAAAAATAAATAAATAAATAAAGATCAGGAGATCCTTGATAACCTCTAAGAGGAGATTTTTAGCAGAGGCATGAGGACAGAAGGCAGATTACAAGGGTTTAAGAAAAAAATGGGTGGAAAGGAGTAAGCATTTGTCATTAGACCACATGAGCACAGAGTTTAGCCACAGAAGGAAAGACTTTAGACAGTAAGTAGCTGGAGCAGAAGAATCAGATGAAAGGAGTTTTTTTGTTGTTGTTTTTGTCTTTTAAAGGTCAGGGAGATTGAAGCAGCAGCAGCTTACATTTCAATGATTTGCAATATACCTAGCATAATATTTTAGACACAATCGATGGTTGATAAATACTTACAAAATGAATGAATAAATGAGCTCCATTTCCACTCTATAGTCTTGTTGATTCAGGAAGCAAGCTCTTGATGATCTGCATTCTAATTGGCTATTTAAGTCTAAATGCTTACCAGCATCAACCTGTTGCATCCAACTGTGCTGGCACTAGATAGTATTAGCTCAGCCTGCCATAAGGTGTGAAATGAGGCACCCCAGGAAGAAGATGTGCAGAGTTTATCTTGATTTGCTTTTTTGGATAGGAGACCTGACTGCTGAAATTGCTGCTAGGACTATTCTCACTTTAAGAAATGGTATTAGCATTAAGGTGCCTGCTGCTTACAGGGGAAATCGTGCATTACAATTTTTCTTGGTGTGAGGAAAGAGAGAGAGAGAGAGAGAGAGAGAGAGAGAGAGAGAGAGAGAGAGAGAGACAGAGGAGTGCTTTAATGCATGACAGAGACAGACACAGAGAGACAGACAGAATATAATATTCCAAGACCTAGGGTCCTTCCACATAGTAGCTGCTAAGTCTTATGTAATCTTTATTATAGTTCCATTATATTTTAATTGGTTTTTTCTTGTTACTTCTAATATTTTCTCTTTAACTTAGGAGCTTTGAAACTTGGCTATGATATTCCTGTAAATTTTCCTCCTGGGTTCTCTTTCAGGTGCTGATTGGTAGATTTTTTTCTATTTCTGCTTTGCCTTCTTGTTCTAGAACTTCAGTGCAATTTTCTAATATTGTATCAAGATTCTTTTTTATCATAATTTTCAGGTAATCTAACTATTTCCAATTATTTAATGTATGTATATATGTATGTATAAAAGTCTTCTAAATTCAGAAATTTCTCCTTGAGCTTTTGTTTTTCTGATGAGATGTTTCACTTTCTCTTCTATTTTTTCATTCCTTTGACTTTATTTTATGATTTCTTGGTGTTTTAAAATATCATTAGCTTTCCCTCCCCCAATTCTAGTTTTCAAATAATTATTTTCTTCCTTTAATTTTTGGTTATTTGTAGTTAATTAACTTTCTTTTCATAATTTTCTTGATTTTCCTGAATTGTTCTTATTTTTTTCCTAATTTTTCCTCAAACTTTCTCATTTGATTTTTAAAGTCTTTAAGTTCTTCTAAGAACTCTTTTTGTGCTTAGGGTCATTTGACATTTTTCACTGAAAAAAGAGTGGCTTTTTAGCTCAGTTATTTCCCTCTGAATATCCTCCCAGATCTTCTCTATCCCTATAGTAGCCATCTATGGTTGGGTTCTTTCTCCTTTGCTTATTCATTTTTATTTTTATTTTTTATTTTTAGCAGCTATTAGTGTAATCAAGTTGCAGTCCCTGTGGTATAGGGAATGATGCCACAAACAAACCTGGTGTTTAGGGTCTGTTTCTCCCAGGATTAAATTTAGTCTTTGTGAACTGGAACCCTTTGTGGGAAGAGGCCCCCTTGGGCCACAGGTGACAAAGCAATTTGGTCAATTAAGTTTTCATTTTAAAAAAATTAAAAAATCATATCATGTTGAAGCTTTAAAATACCTTAGAGATCACTATAGGATTAATAAGGTATAAAGATCTTCCCTGTACATTTATAGGCCTATGTGACTACATATGTTCCCTTTTTTCCTAAGAACAGGGGCTGCGTTCCCAGGTCTAAAGGTAAGAGTACATATGGCTGATTCCTCTTCCTTAAAGTGCTTGCCAGCCTTCTGGAAACATACAGAAACAATTTAGAACGCAGACACTTTGCCTTATCAATCACGGCTTTTACTCCTTTGAACTCTGGCCCAATTCACGGTTGTAATCCATCCTGTGCTAAGTCACATAGAACCCTGGTGCAGAGCCAATCAGGTGCTGAGTCACATAGGCTTTCACACCTTCTTACTCTAAGCCTATCAGAAAGTATAGATATTCTGGGAGATTGATATTTTGCCCTGGGCTCATTCATGGGAAGGACGCTTCACCTAAGACCTTTGGATTTCCTGAACAGGACTCTGGGTAGCCATTATTAAAGGGCCCCCCCAGCTATGAATGTGTACCCAGATTTTGGCACTTTCTTGATCTGGTGATGTATGTAAATATTTCTATCATTTTGTTGAGCTTTGTCTTTCTGTATTTCTATAATGTTTTGTATTGTTCTCATGCGTAGAATATATGTTGTGCTGGTTTGGTTTTGAGTAAAGAGTGATTATTATACTATATAACTTGATCCTTAAAATATAAAATATATGTATTTGTCTTTATGTATGTATATACATATACATATATGTATGTATGTATGTATGTATGTATACACACACATATTCAGAGCAGCTGCTCAAACCATGCAACTGGAATCACAAACAGAATTGCAAAATATAATGTCTCTGTTTGGAAACCTCTAAAAGGTGTCACCTGTATAGATTGTAAGGGACAAGTGTAAGATTGTAGAGGCCATGATCCTGGAGGAGTGGAGTATAAGTGTAAGCAAGGTGGGATTTTTGTTATTCTTTCTTGAAGTTCAGTTTTCCAGGATCCATGGCCATAATAATCCCTTGCTCCCAGGTGTTACATGTGAGTTCTCACACTCCATGATCTTTGTAGATTGTAAAGGCCAGGTGTTGCCTGTTTAGCTTGTAAAGGCAGGAGTGCAGTGTAAGCATAAAGCAGGTGGGCACTCGTCAGTGCCTCAACCCTTAGGGTTGAATGCACAAGCTGGAATGTGTCCCTGGACCGGCCCCTCTTAAGGCTTGGGGGGAATCTGTGTTTTCCTCAACTAACTCCCATTGAGGCTTGAGAGGACTGACCCCATTGAGACACAGCCGGAGCTGGCACCCTCTTCTCTCTGGCCCCTGTGAGAAGGGTAATTAGGGAATGCTATAGGAGCTGGTGCTCAGCAACCCTTGTGAGAAGACTGGATAAAGTAAGATTATTAACCCCTTTGAAGCTGTATTTCCTGTGTGACCAGATCAAGAGTGAGCCTGTGCTGGTAGCCCTTTTGTGCGCTAATGTCATTTGGGATACATTTGGCATAGTTGGCAGGATCTGTATAGACTGAAAGAAAGTATGGGGTTTAATGGGACTGAGATAATTGTCCATTGTTCCTAGTTACTGTGTTATTTTTCGTAGCTATGGTAGCCTGTGTTGTAGTTTGGTTAAAGTTAACTATTGTGAGAAAAAAATACTGAAAAGCTGTTATCAGTGGAAGCCTGGTTACAGGAGGTTTAGTTCAATTTATCCCTGGAAAGGGAGGAAAAAGGGGCATGTGAGAGAACCCAAAAATGGAAGGAAAAAGGGACATGTGAGAGAGCCTGAGAAATGTTAGAAACTGAGATCCAAATTCTTAAGGTTGGATGTTTATTGTTCCCTCCACTCAAGAGGCAGAATTATTTGATGAGCTAGAGGAAGACTTTGGACGTGTTGTAATGAAGGGAAAAGTTACATGGGAAAAGTTCCTTTTGAATTTCCCTACACTAAAGGAGAAACTCAGAGTACAGGAAAGGGTTATAGCTCCTATAGAGATAAAGGAGCCAGGGGAGAAGTTTCTTTTGAACTTCTCAGAGCCAAGGCCATGGCCAGAGCCAGGGCAGAGTAAGGGAGACTCTGCTAGAAAGAGTCCAGATTGGAGTAGCCCCACCCTAGACTGTGTCAGAAGAGTGGAGACCCTGGAAGTGTCCTGTGCCCAAAGCCCAGGCTGGAATGGCCCCTCCCCATGTGAGGTTGGGGAAGGCTGAGCTGCACCAGAGTTGGGGTTGTGTGGGCCAGAGACAGAAGCTTGGGGCAGGAGGCCCCTGGATCCTGCTGGGTCTGGACCAAGGCTGGAACAGAGAGAGCTTGGATTGGAGCAGTCTCTCCCCCCATGAGGTGAGACATGCATTGGCATCAAAGAGGTGCTTGTATCTGGACCCTGGCAGGAACAGAGAGTGATCAGCCCTCAAACCTGCAGAAGGAGGAACCCTGGAGCTCAGGACTCAGCCCCAGGTCAAGATGAAAACTTTGCAGCAAGTCAAGAACCATGAGTGTGCTTTCCTGCTATGTCTCTCTGTAAAGGGATGGGACCCAGGAGGTGGAGTTGTCTATGGTGGGATGGGGGAAGTGTCATAACCCCTGGGGACCCACCCTGTTGACTTTGTTGCCCAGCCACCCCTCAGGACTTGGAAGCGGGAACTGGAGCAATGTTAAGACTTTGACTCTTTGGCCCAATAGAGCACGTGTACATCTGAGGGTGCCAGGTGGGAGCCTACAACAGCAGTATGGAAAAAAGGACACACCCCTAAGAGGACTTTACTTGTACATTGTTTGGATTGAGAGGATTGTAACCTACGGTGACCTAGGGGTGGAGTATATTGTGTTCTCTGCTACCCTTGAGGATGTGCTGTGTTAGGGAAGCCCCTGGCCTGGGATCCCCTGATTGTACAAGACATACTGAATGTTATATTATATACTGGATGATATGTTTTGTTTTAGGCCTTGTGGCTGTACTTGTTGTGGGGAAAAAGGTCAAGTTAACTTTTGTGTCTTTTTAAGGCCACGTGGCCACGCTTGTAATACATTGGTATGTTGTTACGGATTGTGAATGCTATGCTTTAGTTTCTTGGCTCAAGGTTTAGTTTTGGGTGAAGAGTGTTTATTATGCTATGTGATTTGATCCTTAAAATATGTGTGTGTGTATGTGTATATATATATATATATATATATATATACATACACACATTCACAGCAAGTGCTCATATTGCATTGATGATATAATCACTTAGCTCCTCATTTTACTGATTAATAGAGTCTCAAAGTGTTGGAATTACTTACCCAAGATCACATAGTTAGTGGGTGATCCCCTAATCTGCTAGTACCCCTGCTTCTAAACTACCACGTGTTTAACTACTTGGATATCTCCTTATTGTCATCCTCATCTTTTCTCTCCCTGCCCAACTGGAGCCTTGTGCTCCTCCCCTTGTGTTCCCTGGCTCTGATAGGTGAACTTTCACCTTATTTGGTTCAGAATTAGATCTCCATGACTCTTCATAGCCATTTCCATGCCACACCGCTTCAGGTGCACCTTCTCACCTACTTTCTAGCTCCCATTTATGTATTATTTCCCTCCATTCAAATGGAAACTCTTGAGGGAAGAGATCATCCTGCTTGCTTGAGCACATAGAACAATGCCTGACACATAGCTGGTGCTTAATAAATATTTTATCTATTTGCTCACATCTGTTTTTTGGTGTGATGTTTTGTTTTTCAGGAATGATTTGAATGCTTCTATTTTATTGAATGCCCATCTTTTTTCATTGATGGTTAGGCTCAGGTTTTTAGAGCATGTCGTTTCACATGACATTACATCTTGACCTCTTCTGTTTTTTTTGTAGTATAATATGCCATTCCCCTTTGTGTTTTCTAGTCTTGCATTATTTCTTTATAGTTGAAAGTCATTCTCCTGGCTGCCGGCAGAATTTGCCATTTGTCATTAGAATTGTTTAATATAATCACTGAATTGATTATTGGAGTCTGAAGCATAGAGTTGTTTGTTTTTTGGAGGCAATCTGTGGATTATGTGATTGGTGCTTTGTTTTCTATATTTAGAAATTCTGGGCAACTTCCTTGTATTATTTTCTGCACAGTTGTGCTCATATTTTTCATTTTGTCATATTTTTCTGGTAGGCCTGTGATTCTTGACTTGTCTCTATGCATCCTGTCTCTAAGATCAATGGCTTCTGCTTATATAGAGATAATTTGTTCTCCTCTTAAAGTCATTTGTTTTTCTTCTCCCAGATAGTCCTTCACTTCAATATATTTGTATTCCCAATCTGTTATTTTCTCTTTTCACTTCTTTAGAGAGACTCACAAAATCAAGTTTTTCCTATTCTTCTAATTAGTTCTGCTACATAGGCCATAAATTCTGACATTTTGTTTCCTTCAAACATCTTCTCTTAAGCCGATCATTTCTCATTTAGAGGATACCCATCAATCAGGGAATGGCTGAACAAATTGTGGTATATGAATGTAATGGAATACTATTGTGCTTTATAAGAAATTGTGGGCAGGCAGATTTCAGAAAAACCTGAAAAGACTTACATGAATGGATGCAAAATAAAATGAGAAGAACCATGAGAACATTGTACACAATAACAGCAACATTTTGCAATGACTATTGTGTGAAAAACTATGAACAACAGCTCTTATTAGCAATACAATGATCCAAGACACTTCCAAAAGAGTCGATGAAAAAATGCTGTCCACATCCAGAGAAAGAACTGATGGAGACTGAATGCAGATTGAAACATTATATTCACTTAATTTTTAAATGGTTTTTCCATTTTGTTCTGTTTCTTCTTTTACAACATGACTAATATGGAAATATGTCTCACATGATTTGCATATATATTCTATATCAAATTGTTTACCATTTTTAGGCAAGGGAAACAGTAGGAATGGCAGGAGAAAAATTTGGAACTCAATTTTTTAAAATGATTGTTAAAATTGTCTTAACACGTAATTGGAAAAATAAAATGCTATTTTTAAAAAGATTATTTCTCTTTTGAAGAATTCTGGATAACTTTATTCTGTTTCCATGCTCTCTTGAGTTTCATTAAGTATTGGTTCAATTTGCTTTTTTTTTTTAACAATATTTATTTAGAGTTTATCATCTTTCAAATTTGTTGGCACTCATCTTTCTAATTTCAGTATCTTCTCTGTTGGTTTATCTATTTGTGCTCTAGTTTTTAAGCACGTTTTCCTCTTTTTGAAGTTTTGGGTGGTTTTAGCCATTTTTTATCTTATATTTTCTGCCACTCAATTTCTGATTCCTCCCCCACTGATGGTGATTATACACTTGGGTTGTGTCACAAGGCTTTCTCAACTCTTCTACATATTGGGGGATTTACTTTTCACCTATGTTGGTCCTTGCCTCAGATTGCTTTTGCTGGAGCAGTTCTGACCTTAGCTAGATTCCAACCCTTCTTCCTTTAGGATGTTGTAGCCATGCACACTGGGTCCCCTTTCCCAACCCCCTCCATTCTTTAGTTCTCTGGCTGGACTGAATTTTGACTGTTACTTTTTGCAAGGTTTGGTGAAGATAAAGTGGATATTTCAGATGGAGTCTCTGCAGCCTTGAGTTTCCCTAACCTAAGGGAGACATAAAGAAGCCACATTCTCCCCCACTTTCCTTTTTCTTCTATTCACAATTGTAATTGTTGTCCAATTGTTTCAGTTGTGTCTGACTCTCCATGACCCATTTGGAATTTTCTTGGCAAAGACACTGAAGTGGTTTGCCATTTAATTCTCCAGCTCATTTTACAAATGAGGAAACCGAGGCAAACAGGGTTAAGTGACTTGCCTAGGTCACACAGTAAGCATCAGAGGCAAGATTTGAACTCACAAAGATGAGTCTTCCTGACTTCAGGCCTGGCACTCTACTGCACCACCTAGCTATACACAATATCTGTTGCTTGTCGCAATAGGTTGGTAGGAGGAGGACAGGGGTGATGTATGCCAGCAGAATCTATACAGAAGGAAAAAAGTCCCTGAGTAGATCCCCAAACACAAGATTTTGGGTTAGCTACGTACCCTACCAGAGTACAGAGGCTGTTGAAGGAGGAATGCTGAAGAAGTGCATTAAAGATGAATGTTCTCACATTGTTCATTCATAAGACCTGCTGAGCTACTATCTGATTTCTTTCTCCTGTGGATTCATCTAATTGTTGTGCCTCTAGGGCACATTTTGGGGTTTCTCTGGCAAATGAGTGGGAACTGGAGAAAATGTCTCCATTTCACTTGCTACGAATTCTGGAAGTCTTTTATCTATGTGACCTAAGTTTGCACCCAAGCCTAGAACATTTTTCATAAGACTCTCCTAATTGGTGGAGAGAATGTTGACATAATATTGTGGGAAAGAGTTGGTATGAGAGCTTTGCAAGGTAGAGACATTCTTCATTCCTGCTCAAGAAAGGATACAGGTGGGTTTTGACTTCCTTTGGGGCCACCAGTTCCAGGGAGGAGGGAGGAAAAAAAAAAGATTTTGGAGCAGGAAATACATAGGGAAAGTCAGCTACTCAAAATGTCCCTGATTTCTAGATTGTATCCCTAGATACTTCAGGGAATTCTCCCTTGAGTACAATGGGGGTCTCTTTCTTGGTTGCAATCCCACTTTCTTGGGAAGATCCCACTCTCAGGTAAAGAGTTCATTCTCTCGTGTATTTTCTGGCATATTCTAATCTGTAGAATTTCTCTGATTTCTGTTTCTCTGCTTAAATAAACTGATTTGCTCACTTGTAACTATTCGTGATAGTCTTTTGTGTAACTAACATTTGCTGGGAAGGAGTCAAGTCTGCAGGTATTAGCCTGGTTTACCCTCCCAAGATAGCTGTCAGAGAAGCAGTTTAAAACCAAAACCTGTGCCCCTTGATAAGCGATGTTTAGTGAATGAAAAGAGATATAACCTGATATTCTGCCCCCCCCCCCAGGAGAACAGAGCTACCAGCTTCATGGACCTTTATTTTCCTGCTTCTTTCAAGGTAGGAATCAGTTTCCCTAAATCTCTCTCTCCCCACATGCCACTGATCTTTATGTTGATATGTCCAGTTTGCATATACACAGTGGGTAACACAATCCCTGCATCTCCCTACTGCAGTGGTTCTCAACCTTCCTAATACCACAACCCTTTAATACAGCTCCTCATGTTGTGGTGACCCCCAACTATAAAATTATCTTTGTTGCTACTTCATAACTGCAATTTTGCTACTGTTATGAATTGTAAATATCTGATATGCGGGATGGATTTTCATTGTTACAAATTGAACACACAGGTTGAGAACTGCTGCTCTACTGCATAGACTTGTATCTATTCTGTATACCTTTATATAGATATGCTGTCTCCCCTATGTAAGCCTCTTACAAGTAAGGATTGTTTCACTCTTCATACTTCTATCTCCAGTGTCTAGCACAATTCCTTGCCCATAGTAGGCACATTATAAATGCTTATTGATTGAGTGGCAGAAAGGAGTAAAACTCAAGGTTCTTTTCACTATATCTCTCTGTTAAATTATGTGTGTGCACAATATACATATATATGAACAGATATGCATATATGTATGTGTGTCAGGGAAGAATGAAGTTGGGGGGAGGGCAAATATCTGGAACTCTGTCCAGCTGGCTGCTTAGTTAAATTTCCTGATCAACTTAGTTTGTTGATTTAGTCAAAATGGCCAATTTAGCAGCCCTAGGTAAACCCAGCCAAAGAAAGTAACAGGAATAGAACGGCTCCCCTCTTTCTTGGATGCTCACTAGACTGTCAGCCACTCTAAGAGAAGCTGTCTCTTTTTATTGCCTTTATAAATATGCACTGAGGTTCCCAAATAATGGACAGAGTCAATAAACATAATGAATAGATTAATAATAAAACCAAATCAGAAAAGGAAAAAAAGCAGATGCTTAGGATGTGCTGATGTCAGAGCGCATTCACTCAAGTGAGAAAAGCAGTCTGGGGGATTCCTTTGCAAAGGCTTGCCATTCATTTCAAAAACAGCTGCCTTTTGGGAGTTGATTTTCCTCTCATAAAAATGATGAATATGTATGTGTGCGTGGGAATGGCTACGTTTTAAAAAAAAAAAAAGCACACCCAGGATAACTCAATTGATTCCTTTCAGAATTGCCCATCTTAGCAGTCAATCATCCTCACCATGATGTGCATTATGCTTCATGCCTGTGGTTAGATATAAGTACATTGGAAGGAACACTGGCCTTGGAGTCAGGAGAGCTGAGTTGGAGTCTCAGCTCTGTTATTTATTAACTGTGTAACTTCCAATCAATCAAACCGTATTTAATAATCAACTATGGTATGCCAGGTACTACTCTAGGCACTGAAGAGGGATATCACTTATACCACTAAAACCGAAGGGGTCTTGTGAGGAAAACACTTTGGGAAGTCTAAAACATTACAGAAAGAAAGCCCGGTAAGAGCTAGCATTTAAATTGTAATTTTAAAGTCTTTCAAAACACTTTACAAAAAGGACTTCATTTGAGCTTTACAACAACAACCCTGGGAGGTAGGTGTTATTATTTTCCCCATTTCACAGATGAGGAAACTGAGGCAGATAGAGATTAAGTTACTTGCCCCAGACCACATAATTCATAAGTGCCTGAGGATAGATCCCAACTTTGAGCCCAGCATTCTATCTACTATACCACCTAGCAGAGTCACATATGGTATGACACTAGCTAATTCAAACCAATAACTTTCTTCTTTACTTCTAAATATTTGTTGCTGTTCAGTCATTTCAGTCGTGTCTGACTCTTCACAACCCCTTTTTGGGTTTTCTTGGCCAAGATACTGGAAGGGTTTACCATTTCTTCCTCCAGCTCTTTTTACAGACAAGGAAACTGAGGGAAATGGGGTTAAGTGACTTGTCTAGGGTCACACAGCTAGTGTCTGATGCAGATTTGAGTCAGGTTTTCCTGACCCCAGGCCCAGTGCTCTATCCACTGCTGCCATCATTTTATTTTTCCTGGACAAGAGACAGAATTATATAGCTGAACGACAACTCGAGCTGGGTATTTCGATCCCACCTCTCCCCCTCGCTTGCCATGGCTTTATTTCTGAATGTAAGCATCACCTCTGGACTAGGGTCCAGTACCCCCAGGCTGTGGGCTTACAGTGACTGAATTCAGTTTGGGGATTCACTCTAAAAATCACAGTTCTTTGGTTTATATTTCCCTTACTTGGAATCACCTCTGGGAAAATTTCAGGATATAACTCAAATACAGTTAATGACTGGGTCTCCACAGATGCCGCTCGAGAACACCATGAACAGATCAGGTACAGCACAGCACTGATTTCATCCTATGTATGCTTTAAAGCAATTACATTTCACATTCAATCAATCATTCAATTAACTAACAAGCACTTATTTAAGTGCTCACTATGTTCCCTGGTACAAGAGACAAAAACAAAGCAAAGATGATCCCTCAAGGAGCTTCCATTCTAATGGGAGAGACACGTACATCAAAAGGTATTTATTTGTTATTTATTGGATCTCAGAGATAATAGGGAACCATTGGAGTTTATTGATTAAAGAGGAGAGAATAACATGGTTAAATCAATGCTTTAGGAAAATCATTTTGTCCGTTGGATAAAAGACAAATGAGAGTGGAAAGAGCCGTGAGGCAATGTGATCTTCTTGAGGATAAAGACCGTCTCATTTTCTATTGTTATTAATAAATTATTTTCATTTGTCTGTAAAATATTGCCCCTTTCTATGTGAATATTTTATTTACTAAAAAGGGCAACATAAAAAAAGAGAAAAGTATCTCAAGGAGAAATATAGACAATTATAAAAGGACCTTAGAGAAAAGCATCCGCTCAGATAAGAATGTATGAAAAGTGGCAGAAGTTCTGAGTGGACCTGAGTCAAAGTAGCTCTTCCCAAATGTAAGTACTTACTGATGGAAAAGATGGCAACAACGCACAGTATGCAGCTAACCAGCATACTGCCACTTTTAGGACTTTGAAGCTTTTATATGGGAAACCCTGAATCAAAGAACTGTGTAAGAGCTATAGGACAATTGTATATTGTCTATTTGTGTTATGTTTGTCAGAAATAAGGATTTGGTCTTTCTTAATCATTACATACCAATAAACTCTGATTTAAGGAACAAGAGTTAGAGAATCAGAAGGGAGGGATTTCTCAATATTTTAATCTGATGGTTGCTACTTTATGATATAGTTTGAAATCTAGAAGTATTATTCTCACTTCATCCCTACTTTTTAAAAAAATTATTTCTTTTTATATTCCAGAACTTTCATTTTTTGAAATTTTTTATTTTTTTAAGTTCTGTAAAATATCCATTTAACAATTTGATTGGTTTAGCATCAAAGCTGAAAATTAACTTTGGCAATATTGTAATTTTTATAATACTGGCTTTGCACAGCCATGGGCATTGACTATTCCTATGGTTATTTAAATTGTTCTTTTTTTAAAAGGGTACTTTTTAATTGAATCTATACAAGCATTTTATGTTCTTTGGTAAATTGATCCCCGAGTATTTTATGTATTTTGTAGCTATATTGAATGGCATTTTCCTTTCTATTACTGCCTCTTGAATTTTATTACTATGTGTAAATAATGCTGAATTTTTTCAGGTTTATTTTATAGCCTGCAACTTTGCAAAAGTCGTTAATTGTCTCAATTAGCATGTTTGCTGATTACCTAGCATTTTCATCATGTCATCAGCAATCACCTAGTACTGATTCTATTCCAGCTGAAATTTACAAGGCAGGGGGTCCACTGCTCATACAAAAGCTAACAGAAACTTTGCAGGTTATCTCCCAGGAGTTCAAGGATGCCTCCTTTGTCCGTCTCTATAAAGGAAAGGGAAATAGGTTGTCCTGTGACAATCATGGGGCAGAGGAGGTCAGGTCTCTTTCTTAGTCGTTGCTGACAAGATTCTTGTCAGAGTCCTTCTTAACAGGCTGATCCTTCCCTTGGAAGACAATTATCTCTCCAAGAGCCAGTGTGGCTTCAAAAAGTGGCAAGGACTTGATATAGTATTTGCTGCCAAACAACTCCAGGAGAAATGCCAGGAGCAGAACAGAGGTCTGTATACAGTGTTAGTAGATCTGGCCAAGGCCTTTGATACTGGCAGTCATGAGGACTTTGTGGAAGATTATGGAAAAATTTGCTTACCTAGAGATATTCATCAGTATCTTATCAGTCTCAAGATGGCATGCTCATACAGGTTCTGGATAATGGATGATGATCTTGACCTTTCCAGTCACCAATGGAGTGAAGCAGGGCTGTGTGCTTCCTCCTATCAGTTTTAGCATGATGCTTTCAGTGATGTTGTCAGATGTCTTCAAAGGGGATGAAAATGACATCAAGTCAGCTACCACACTTATGGTAAATAATTTAACTTGAAAAGGCTACAAGCCAAAACTAAAATAGAGGGAGAACTGGGGCACGAATTTTTTGTTTGCAGATAATTGTGCACTCAATGCAGCCTCTGAGGCTGAGATGCCACAGAGTAAGGATCAGTTCTCTGCTGCTTGTGCTCATTTTAGCCTAACAATTAGCACCAAGAAAACAGTTTTTCCACTAGCCAGTACCATACCATTCATACATGAAAACCATCAGTTATAGCAAATGGAGAAATTCTGAATGCTGTGGATAAATACACTTATCTTGGCAGTATACTTTCAAGGGATGTAAGCATAGATGATGTTGAGGCACACATTGCCAGAGCTATCAGTGTTTGGGAGGCTCTAAAGGAAAGTGTGGGAGAGAAGACTGACTACCAAACTGAAGGTCTACACTACAGAGTGATGAACTCATTGTTGTATGCCTGTGAAACTAGACGTTTTACCAGCACCAACGCCAGGAAACAATTGCTTCCGTTTCAACTGTCATAGGAAGATTTTGGAGATCCCCTGGCAAGATAAAGTCCTTTCTCCAGCTGAACTGCCAAGCATTTTAACTCTACTGCAGACAGCACAACTCTGATGGGCTGATCATGTAGTTCGATTGCCAAATGTACATTTGCCTAAACGACTATTTTATGGAGAACTCACACAAGGCAAGCTCTCACATGGAAGTCAGAAGAAGTGATAAAAGAACACTCTCAAGGTCTCTCTGAAGGACTTTGGAATTGATTGTGAGACATGGGAGACACTGGCACAGCACCACCCAACATGATGTGCCCCCATCAGACAAGGTTCTTTGCTCTATGAGCAAAACAGAATTGAAATAGCTCAAAAGAAACATGAGATGCACAAATTTAGAGAATCCCCTTCAAATAAATATTCATGTGGACTATTTGGGAGAAGTGGAGGCTTCCAAGCTCATACTGGTTTGATCAGCCACATGACCTTGACCCCACATAATGATGTCATTTTAGTCTTGATGGACAACAACCAACCAACTAGGGCTGTTCTTTCCATTGCTGTGATTGTAGGCATTGCTTATAATTTTCTTGACTGTGCTTCCTTTATTTGGCATCAGTTCACATAAATCTTTTCATACTTCTTTGTATTCATCATGTATACCACAGTTTGTTCAGACATTCCTCAATCGATGGGCATCTTTTTATATATTTAATATATATTTATAAGATAAGATATATGATATGGATATGGATACTTTAAGGCAAACCTGTACCCATTGACTCTCTTCCCCTCTCCCTCAAGACCCTTCCCCTCCAGTTTGTCACTCTTTTCTCTAGTTTTGAAGTTTTGCTTAAATTACCAGCTCCCCTTTTCTTCCTTTTATCTAGTTATCAAATTCTTCCCCTTTTGTTTTTCTGTCTGTTAGATAATTAAGTCCCTCCCTTCTTCTCTCCCCTTCACTTTGTTTTGTACATTTTAAAATTTTTATTTTCTGTATTATTTTCCTTTAAAAAAGAGAATTCTTTCCCTCATTCTCTTCATTATTTCTTTTCTTTTTCTGTTGATTCTATATTCATGTTCTTTGACTCACATACTTATTTTTTATTTCTATATTCTTCATGGAATTAAAGCTTCTAAAGTTTTAATTTTGAGTCCCATCTTCTAAATAGTTTCGTTGCTATTTGCCCTCTTCTCCCTTTTTTCTGTTGTGCCTTACTCTTAGAGATATCAATTCCTGGAAGAGGTCGAGGCAATTGAAGCAGTGCTCCATTGTAGAAATGCTCCTGTGCCCCTGACTGTATAGTTCATTACTACCCTCTGCCTTCCCAATGATCCCTTTTCCCATTTACAATGAAATCTAGTCTTTGGGTCCATCCATTCTCCCCCACCCCTTTTTGATATCAATTGCCCCCAGGAGTTGATTCCTCTTCTCCTGAAGCAGGATGTTGTCCACTGAGGATCTCTCATTATATAATCCTTCTCTCCCTCTATGGGAGTATTCTTGGGAAATCATTTCTCTCCATTGCACTGAGATTTCTCCATTTCATCCTCTCCCTTTGCCTCCTCATCTAATCTGCTGCACCCTCTCTTCTTCCTGAAAGACTACAGGAGTTATTTTCTCTTCATTGTTTACCATGGACTTTATTAGGATACATTACACATTTCACTCAGATGCATGTCAGATGATGTCTACTTCCTTATCCTCTATTTAAAAATATAAAGATGGAATGGTGAATTTCATCCACGGTTCCCACCATTTCTGCTTCAGCAACTACTTCCTACTTGTTTGGAATCAGGTCCAAATTATGTTGCTTTGTCTCTGCTAATACTTTTTGAAGAATGATATCATTAAGGTAGGTAAAAAGCAAACAAACAAACAAAATTGTAGCTACAATTTTTGTGTGTATATGTGTGAGGGCAGAGACAACTTTAACATATCCAGACAAGTCAAGTTCCATAACTATAATATCATATGTGTATGACAGGCTTGTGATTTGCCCCAAACTTTTTACTTAATTTCTTCTTCTGTCCAGGTTATCTCTGGTAGAACTGTGCAATGGTGATGGTAATGAAGAATGGAATCTTCAACAAATATTTAAGGAACAGCAATTAGGTCATTTTGATTGGAATGTAGAGTGTGTGAATGGGAGTCTTATGATGTATATCTGGAAAGGAGGGTTGGAGTAAGATTGTGGTAGGCTTTAAATTCTGGGCAGTGTATTTTGTCCCAGAGGTAGTAGGGAGCCACCTGAAGTTTTTGAGCAGAGGAGTGAGACAGTCAAACCTGTGTTTTAGGAATATTAATTCAGCAGACACAGGGAGGATAGACTGGAGAGGGGAGAGAGTAGAAGTAGGGAGACTGACCAGGAGGCTTTTGGAGCAGTCCAGATGAGTGTTCTGGCCACGCAGGGGATGACAAGGAGATAGTCCTAGGTGAAGTTAACATCTGTAAGACTCAGAAATGGATCACATCTGGAGATGGAGGTGAAGGGGACAGAAGTGTCAAGGATGTCACTGAGGCCGGACCAGAAGGTTTAACAGAAGGATAAAATAAAGTGGGTGGGGGTCAAGGGGAGAGGGTAGCTTTAGATAACGAGCTGACTTTGTGCCTTTTTTAAAATAAACTTCTAGGACCATGGGTTTTGTGGCTGGCTCTCTTTCTGGCTCTTGTCTCCTGAGAATCACTGTCCCTCTCTGTTGACAGGGTTCAGACCATTAGAATACCTGAACCATAGGGAGTTGTTGACATCTCCCAGACTATTCTTACAACAAAAACTTAAGAGGGTCATTCAGTGCCATTCACCATACATCCAGACAGTTCACTAAATCACTTGAAAGCTAGTTGTTGTTCAATTATTTCAGTCATGTCTGACTCCTTGTGACCCCATTTGGGGATTTCTTGGCAAAGGTACTGGAGTGGTTTGCCATTTCCTCCTCCAGTGTGTGCACATTTTACAGAAGAGGAAACTGAGGCAAATGGAGGTTAAGTGACTTGCCCAAGGTCATACAGCTAGTAAATGTCCGAGGTCAGATCTGAACTCAGTTCTTCCTAACTCTGCCCAACACTCAATCCACTGTGTCACCTATCTGCACACGTACCTTTTGGTGTAAAGGGGAAAAAGTGTATAAAATTTCTTACAGCACAACTTGTTTGGCCATGTTGGCTCATTTTTATAAACTGAGAAGATGAGTCCTCCCAAAAGAGTCCTTCTGACTAAGAGGGCAAGCCAACTCTTCCATTTTGAGGTCAGCATTAGTCATTGAAACCCACCCTCTATGAGGTCCCACATGGTGCCTCCACACCAGTCGGTTCACCTTGGGGGCATCTCCAGTTACTGAAGGCATAATCAGGGGTTAGCTTCTGCTGCTCTTTTTTTTTTTTCCTAACAAGGTACCAATGGGCCTACCCATACGCTCTACACTGGAGAAGTATGGCTAGTCAAAGTTTCCAAAGGCTCTCATCAAACCAATCAGGGAACTTCCCTGTCAATCCCTTACAAAGCAAGTGGGAATAGACAGTGCTTAAAACTTTTAAATGTTAATACAAATGAAGAAAAGCCATAAGCTATCAGATCATGATGTTTTTTGGACTTACTGAAAAAAAAAAAGACTCGGGTTTCCCCATTAGAACACCTAGATAGAGCCTTTCCTCACAGCTGCTCCAAGCCCTTTGGAGATGTTAACTGGCCGGATTGCCCTCACAGGTGACCACCACTTGTAACTGACTATAGGGCACAACATCTCTAAAGATTGTTCATTCTTGTTTCCAAAGGGGACCAATGACATCATGAGGTGATATCTTGACTTGTGTGTGAACCGGATTAAAGTGAGTCAGAGCTGGGCAAAGCCATCAGCCTCCCTCTCTTAAGTCCAGTGGCGAGACAAAAGACGGGATGACCAGTGATGGCCCAGGATGCAGTAGATGACCTTGGCATCTGCAATGTCTGACCAAGGTCTAAGCGTTCCACCCAGCCTGCTTCAGCTGCCTTCATGGCCACTGGAAAAAACTTCTCATCCACCCATTTGACCATGAGTTTGAGGCAAGGATCATGACCTCCTCTCTAACGGCAGGAGACCAAGCTCCAAAGAGGGAGAAAAAAATACCTAACACAGATAATAATATATATCTAACACAGAGGTTTCCAAAGGGTTTTCACATATATCAGACTCAATTATTAATGCCTCCATTTTACAGATGAGAACTGACATTCAGAGAGATTACCTTGTCCCAGGGTCGTATGTTTAGAGTTTGAAGGGACCTCAGAAGCCCTCTAGTCCAATCATCCCATTTGACACATGAGGAAGCTGAGGCTTGGGAAATAAGAATCAGAGGTAGGATTTGAATCTGAGAACTTTCACTCCAGTATCTGTCAGTATCTGTCAGAGTGCTTTTAATCACACTACAATACTTCAAGGTTTAACACCGTATGACTACTAGGTGGTGAAGCTGGGACTAGAACCTGGGTCACCTGAGTTTTACCATCTCCTTCCTTCCACTGTATCATCAGCCCACCTCATTGCACCTCACCCCAGAGCCAGAGTGGCAGATCGAGCAAACATTTGTGTTTGGTCTATTCTACATAAGGACAATGCCGCATTGTTCTTTGCTGTCATAATATTTGACTTGGCATCATTTTCTTTCCTGTTCTGAATTTATTTTTCCCTACATTCAGCTACAGAGATAATACTAATGATTACCGGTGATCACAGTGAAAGCTACACTTAATCATCATAACTGACAATTAAGCTGGGTAACAACATAGAGACAGGTGATTTCACACAAGGCTAATGAAAATAGGCCATTAAAATTCACACGCCTTCGGCAGTGTTTCTAGCTCGTGCAGCATTGCGCATGCTTCAGGAGCAGCTGCCTGGCACAGAAACGGGCACGAGGAAGAGGAATGATCCTAGGATTTCTGTTAGTCATATTTCTTTCAGGTACTAGTCCTCAGGTAGTCTGTCAACAAGTACTTATGAAATACCTGCTATGTCCCAGGCACTGTGCTAAGTGCAAGGGATACAAAGAAAAGCAAAAGACAGGCCCTGCCCTCAGGGAGCCTACAGTCTAATGGGGAGACAGCCTGTGAATAACTATGTACAAACAAGCTGTATTCAAGATGTGCTGGAGATAATCCAGAGGGAAGGAACTAGCACTGGTGGGACCCAGAAAGGCTTCTTGCAGAAGGCAGGATTTTAGCTGAGACTTGAAGGAGGCCAGGGAAGTCAGGAGCCAGAGATGACCAGGCTAGGGGTCTCCAAGATAGTGTATCTCATTCTCGGAACAGCAAGGAGGCCAGAGTTCCTGGGTTGCAGAGTTCCTGGATTGGAAAGGTAGGGAAGGGGCAGGTTATGATAGGCTTTAAAAGCCAAACAGAGGACTCTATTTGATGGTGGAGGCAATGGGGAGCCAGTGGGACACAATGAACTGCAAGGTTAGAGAGGTGGAGGTGGGGGGACGGAGAGACACATGATCTATCTTGCTCTTTAGGAAAATCACTTTGGCAGCTGAATGGAGGATGGGTAGACTAGAAGTAGGGAAAGGGGCTCTTGCAATAAATAGTTCAGGTATGAGATAGTAAAGACCTGCACTAGGTTACTGTAGCATCAGAAGAGAGAAGGGGGCATAGGAGAGACATTACAAAGGTACAATCAGCTGGCCTTGCAACAGATTGGACAAGATGGGGGGGGAGGGAGGATGGTGAGAGAAAGCAAGGGACCAGTGATGACATTGGGTTGTGAGCTCAGATGACTAGAAAGGTGGTGGTGCCCTCCACAGTATTAGTGAAGTTGAGGGAGAGAGATAATGACTTTAGTTTTGGTTGAGTTCAAGTTGACTACATGAAATCCAGAACAAGATGCCCAACAGGCAGCTGCAGATTCGTGCCTGGAGGTCAAGAGGGAGTAGCATGGACAGATAAAGCTGCACAGAGATGGTAGTTGAAACCATGGGAGCTGAAATGAAAATCAAGTGAAACAGCATAGAGCAGTGGTTCTCAACCTTCCTAATGCCGCAGTCCTTTAATACTGGTATGTGGGTGTATCTGCATGTGGGGGAACCCGCCTGGAGACCAATAGAGGGGAGGTGTCTCGGTTCCTAAGACCATCAGAAATATGTGTTTTCCAATGGCCTTAGGCAACCCCTGTGAAAGGGTTGTTCGACCCCCAAAGGGGTTGTGACCCATAGGTTGAGAACCACTGGCAGAGGGAGAAAAGGAAAGGGCCCAGGGAAGAGCCCTGGAGAACACCATGATTAATGAGTGTGGACTTAATGAAGATTCAGCAAAAGAGACTGAGAAGGAACGGTCAGACAGGTAGGAGCACCAAGAGAGCAGTGTAACAAAAACCTAGGGAGAAGAGAGGATCCAGGAGAACAGGGTAATTGATGGTATCAGATGTTGGCTGCATAGAGGTCAAGATGGATGAGGATTGAGGAAAAGTCATTAGAATGGTGACCAAGAAATCACTGGTGACTTTAGAAAGGGCAGTTTCAGTTGAGTGGTAGGTTTGGAAGCCAGAGTTAAGGTAGTGAGAGGAAAGTAAATGGAGGCATCAGTTACAGACAGCCTACTCCAGGAGATTAGCCCCAACAGGCAGCAGAGAGAGTGCATGAGAGCTAGTGGGAAGGATAAATCTAGTCCCTTTGTTGTTATTTTAAGGTTGGGGGAGGCAGGAGGGAAGCAGTCAGTAGACAAAGAGATTGAAGATAAATGACAGTAGAGATGAGGAAGAGGTCCATTTGTTGGAGAAGGGGTAGGATGGGATCGTTTGTGGATGTAGACGGGACAGCCGCAGGAAGGAGGACCACCTCTTTATATGTAATAAGTGAAGGAGGAGAAAGTAGAAGAAAGTTATCTTGGTGATGTGAGATGAGGAAGAAGGAAAAAGAGAGAACTTGGGGGAAATGGCCTCAATTTTTTCAGGGAAATACGAAGCCAGGTTCTCAGTTGAGAACATTATGTGGTAGGGATCCTGACAATTATATCAAGTGAGATAATAAATGTGAGGCATTTTGTAAACCTTAGAGCACTATATACACGTCCACCATTATTGCTGTTGTGGTTTATGTCTCATTTCCCTGAAGAGTAGAGACAGAATGGGCAAGAAGTCAAGTAGAAGGGAGTGCCAGCTTAGTGCCATGGTGGCCTGGGCTCGCATTCTAGCATTAATACAGTCTAGGACATAAAAGCCATGGCTAAGAATCTTGGTGCCTGGCGTTATAGGCAGGAAAAGTACTTTTGTGGGGGTGAATGGGCAGGGGTAGAGGTAATGACCCTGAAGAACCCAGACCAAAATAGTGCTAGAGAGGAGTTCACAAAGTAGCTCGCTATTCCAAGTAATTATCCTTACTAACTAGGAGGTGTTAGAGTTAGGCTGAGTCTAGAGTCTAAAAGGAGGGTGTTAGGAGAGAACCCGGTACCTGTCTTTCTTTATTTCCACCCATGTTGGGAGAGGCTGCTCCTATATGATCTCTGTGGCCTCTGGAATCCACCTCTTCTCATTCTTCCAGGATATCTAGCTCCAAGGAAAATAGCTCAGACCCTTTTGAGGCTGGATGGAATGGGTAGCTATGTCCTCAGTGCCAAGCATATGCCTCTTTCTGCTCTGACGCAAAGTGTTCAAGCCACCAAAGCACTCAGTTGGATGCTTTTATCCCTGAGGTCTTCCCTTCTACTTGGCTTTTGCCCACTCTGTCTCTGCTCTTCAGGGGAAATGCAGTAATGGCAGACATGTATATAGTGCTCTAAGGTAGACAAAGTGAATCACATATATTATCTCATTTGACATAGTTGTCAAGATCTCTACCACTTAAGGTTCTCAGCTGAAAACCTAGTCTCATATTGAAAAAATTGAGGCCATTCACCGTAAGTTGTCTCTTCTCCCTGTGTCCTCATCTCACATCACCAAGATACCTTCCACTTTTCCCTCCTTTACCCATTACACATGAAGAGGCATATAAGGTACCTTTCACTCATGAGTCCTTAGATATTGCACCCCATTTAGTCCCCAAAAGGGGGGCATGGCATGATAGATGGCTGAAATGGCATTCTTGAATCTACCTCTTGGTAGAGGGAAACTTCATACTTCCTGCCCCACCACCTCCTTTTTTTCTTTTACTGCCTTCCTCCCCCTGCCTTCCACCCGCATACCAAATACATCCTAACATGGAGGCTTAAAGTTCTGGGGATCACCTACTACCACTATCCCAAATCCTTTCTCATCTTCCTCTTGATGGGAAAGCCACTTTGGTTTGGGCCATCAGCGAGCAAATAGGAAAAGAGATGCTCATCTTTAATTTCCCCCAGATCCTGGTGAAGGGACAATGGGGGCTCCCAGGAGTAGTGACTATGGCAAGCACCTGCATGGACTTGTCATTCTCCATCCATATGGACTTAAAGGCCCTCCCCTTGTGCCTGCCATGGGGAGGTATGATTTCTGGTTCTCTGAATTTAGCACCCTCCAAGTTTAGCAGTACTAGGAACAAAGCTCTACTTATCCATGCTCATTCTGGCCGTATACGTCATTTTGTTTCACAATCCGCAAAACAAGAGATTAAAAAGCCCGGCCTCATAAGGATGGCTTAATGTGTGTGAAGTCATTTGAGCTCCTCGGGAAAAAGTAAAAAAGAAATAATGTATTATATCAGAAGGAGGTTCGAGAAGAGAGAAATAGGCTTGGGACAGTCATTATGGAAAACCAGCTATGGCGTCAGTAAGAACAAAGGCCTATCAAGCAGCACAGAAGCCACAGCTGAGGAGACAGTGCAAAAATTCCTAATTGGGTGAAATCAGCAGGACTTTGTGATTTTTCCAAAGAATCAGGTGGTGTGGGTTATCTTGGGTTAAGGATGATCAGCCCAGGAATAGCCAACAGTCCTGATAATGAGGGATTCTTAGACAGTGGCTAATGAATCCTTTAAGTGGCAGACAATGGAAGCAAATGAAGCTAGAAGAGGACAGATACATTGGAAGAAAAGGTCCCAGGAGTGATGAGAGCAAAAAGCAGATTTTTTTTTTTGAGTGAAGGAAAAGAGAGATGGAAGGATCAGAGATGGTGGCCATTATGGAATTTCAAAGGATCCTGGAGCTCGGGCAGTTTTATGAGACAGTGGTGGCTCATTTTATGACCACAGAGATTTGTCTACAAAGGCACAGAAAAGGTCATTGGCTTTGAGACACCGTGTGCTTAAAATATTAGAGATAATCTACATGAAATTGAAGACCCCAAGGTTAACATTAGGGGATATGGTACAAAGAAAGACATGAGTGAAGAACAGGCTGAAGGTCTGTAGGCTATCGCAGCAAGGATGGGGAGAGGACGATAGACTTCAAAAGTGAAAATATATTGAGGAATAGTGACAGCATGGTCTGTAAGCATCAGTGGGGAGCAAGGACAGAGTTTCCTCCTCCTCCTGACCCTGAGTTGGGAGGGAGGGGAATGAAAGGAATTATCCCTACATCCTGACCTGGGTCTTCTCTCTGGGATCCTTTTGAGTGATATTATCAGCTCCCATTTTCATCAGTTCCTAAGGGTGGGATCAGACAATTCTCACTATTCTCTCAACAGAACTTATCTCAAGATAGCAAGAAATCACAGAGTAAGATCATATAGAATATATACCTGGATATAGACCATGTGCTTTGTTCCTGGTGGGGCTACATGTCAGAGGCCCAACTCCCGAATGAAGTCTCAATGGCAGGAAGTCTGGTGTTTGAGGTTCAGCATTCAGGGCAGATTCCAAAAAAGGAAAGCCCTGGTGTCTGAGACTCTAGTCCTGATGGTGGAAGGTCTGGAGTAGGGGTGGGGAACCTGTGGCCTTTTAGATCCTCAAGTGCGGCCCTTTGACTGACTCCAAACTTCAGAAAAAAATCCCCTTAATAGTTTAGATTAGATTTAGATTTAAAGTTTAGATTCACAGTTTAGATTCAAAGGTCTGCACTTGAGGACCCAGAGAGTGGCCTTAAGGCCATGGGTTTCCCACCCCTGGAGGGCTTGGGTGCTCCATGGTTATGGAGGGCTGAGTTATTGTTGTACATCTTACACAGCTTGGTAAAGTATGGGAGAGCTTCAGGTTAAGGCTCAGTTATAATGGGAGTAGAGAATTGCTGCCATAACTCAAAGTACAGTAGTAGTGGACTTCAGGGCAGAAGGTTGCTGGAAATGGGGGCATATAGGGAGGACACACCCAAACCCAGTCCCTTAGAGGCCATTCACACTAGCTTAGGCTCTGCCTCTGGTCCTGGTTCGGTGATAATGCATTCACTCAGGATAGACCTGCAATAGCTCCCAGGGAAGTGGAGGAATGTAGAGAGGGAAAGGATCCCTTAAACCCCAATGCTAGCAGAGGTTGAGGGGAGGGCATCTACTTCCACTTAAGTGACAGACTTTAGGCTCTGGCTCTAATTAGCCTACCCCAGGTTCAATGTAAGGTGTTGTGTATGCACTGAGTTATGCAAATAGAACTTAAACTCCTCATCTAGCACAACAGACCAGGAGGGAAGTGTGCCAGGCACTGTGCTAAGCCCTTTACAAGTATTATCTTGTTTGAGAGGGGAAATGCCATCCTCCTCTCCATACACAGACATACTATCTCCCTCCCAGTTTGGGGAGGAAACACTCCCAGAACAACCCTCAGCAGGAAGGCTGCATCCTGCCTGGATCCCTATTGCTGGCTCCATCTTCCTTCCTCATTCTCTCTGCCTCTGGTTTCTCCACAGAGCTGCTAGCAGGCTCCTTCTTCTTGGGTGAGTTGTTACTATGGCCTGGACCCACCTTTGGCTGCTGGCTTTCTCCTTAACGTTCATTTTACTACTTTCATCAGTTTTACTAACAACATACTGGGGGCGCTAATCAATATATTTCCAGTTCCTTTGTTGGTCAGACCCACAATCATGCCAAGCCAGCATAGAAAAAAGACCCTTTAGGTCTGATATTTTATTCATTAACACTCAACACCATACCCTTAGCTCACTCCACCAGCACCACCATCTCTGCTGCTGAAATTCCCCTGGGAAATCCCTCAATATTTAGGCTGGAATACATATAATCCTTTCTACTGCTATCATCCCTGTGGCCACTAAGGCCATGCAGAACCTTTGGCAAGCCTCAAGAAGGCCAACCTCATCTTGGAGTCTTGCTTCTCTGGTTACATCACTGTATGCCTGGCAGAACCTCTCTTCTCAGACATTGTTATTCACAGAATCTCAGATTTGGAAAGGCCCCCAGACACCATTTAGTCCAACCCCTACCTAAACAGGAATCCCTCTACAACAGTGATTCTTAACCTTCCTAAAGCCACGACCCTTTAATACAGTTCCTCATGTTGCGGTGACCCCCAACCATAAAATTATTTTCCTTGCTACTTCATGACTAATTTTGCTACTGTTATGAATCGTAATGTAAATAGCTGATATGCAGGATGGATTTTCATTGTTACAAATTGAACATAACCCACAGGTTGAGAACTGCTGCTCTACAACATCCTTTAGAAATGGTTGAGCAGACTCTGTTTAAAGATGTCCAGGGAGGGGGAATTCCATGACTCCCCGAGGCAGCCCATTCACTTTAGGAGGGTTTGTTTTACATCATCTGGCTTCCAACTACTGCCCCTAGTTTGCCCACTGGGGGCCAAGACAATCAAGCTTGAAGCCTCTTCTCTAGAGCAGATATCCCCACTTCCTTCAAATGACCCACTTTTGTTATGGTCTCCAGTGGTCTCACCATCCTGGTCTCGCTTCTAGCTTGTTAAGGTCTTTCCTAAAGTTCAAGGGCCCAGAAGAGAACATGAGACTCAAGATATGGCCTGACCAGGACAGAGCACAGCAGGGGCATCACCTTCCTTGGCCTTTCTGCTTCTCTTAGTTGCGGCTCTCTCGTTTTCAAAATCATACAGTGAATGTGGATCACATGAAGTTATCAGATACCTGGTCATTCAGGGGGTATCTGGTGACTGTTGCAGAAATGACTGCAGAAGTAAAGATGGGCAACAGAAGAGAACTGTGGTGGCGTCACCTGGACACAATGCTCTAGAAAGGAGCAGAGGAAGCCATGAAAATGGCACTCTGTGTCTCCCCTCTCCTACTTCTCTCTTTACCTTTGTCTTTCTAAGAAATTACTGCAATGGATGGAAAACAGCCCGAAATGAGAGAAAAAGGACCAAGGGCAACTTTAAATGAGCAAAATGATTACTGTATGCAAATATTTATGGAAATGAAGCACTGGATATGTGTCCCCAGCAAATTACTGACATGGGTTCCCCAACAGGTTGTGCACTTCTGCATTACAAAAACAAAGTCAGAATGGAAACACTTTAGAATTTGTAAAATAAAATATATTGTAATTTTTCTTTCTTCTGGAAATATTCTTCAGCAGCTCCAGACAGGTTGTGGCTTGTCTTACTGTTCTTTTCAGACAGAAACCTCGGAGTTCAGGCCAGTGTCATGGCACCATGGGCCTTGTGGATGATGCAGATGGTTGTGAAGAAGCAGAAAGGGTCCTGTTCCTAGGAAAGTAATATCTGATCAAGGTTGTCAGGGAAGAAATGCTGCAAAATGTAACATAAGAATATGACAAAACCAACCAATGTTTTAGGTAGGAGATTCTGGAACCCTCTCCAAAATGTTGACTCCTTTTCACTCTCCTTTTAATTTCCCTTATCATAATTATCACTGGCATCTGTTATAAGCACTTCTTACTATTGTGTATTAAATTACACTCTGATGCCTCATTGTGGCACGCTGGGAACCATGGGTTCTCATACCCTTTGCTAAGACACTACAAGTTCTGGCAAGTGTTATCAAGCTGGAAAGGAGAGGAGGACGAGGACACGTTCAATGACAGCCTCTATGTGCATCACCTAAGGGCAAAACTAAGCTCAGTAAAGCTCATCACGAGGCTGCCTGTAGGGTGACCAGGTTTTTGGCAGTGGCAACATTTAGAGACTATTTCCTAAGTTATGGAGGAGTTGCGATCTCTCAGGAAAAAGTACTCAGGCCTCTGAAGTGCACCTTGTGCACTAAAATCATTCTATATAGTGAGCTGAAAGGTATGTGAATCTTTGCTAAGTTTTCTAGTGGTTTCACTATCCTGAGTAAAAGGATGTGTACTCTGAATCTATGCAGTAACTGGATCAAATGTCACTTCTACCTATCCAAGAGTAGCTGGAGAGAACTCTCTGCTCAGTCTTAATGACGAACTGAGGAAACTGAATATGGCCCACCAACCAAAATGTACAACCCTGGGCAAGTCACTTAACTTTACTTGCCTCAGTTTCCTCATCTGTAAAATGAGCTGGAATAGGAAAATGGCAAACCGCTCCAGTGTCTTTGCCAAGAAAATCCCAAATGGGGTCTCGAAGAGTCAGACGCAAATGACTGAACAATAACAACTTAGAAGATGTGAATATCAGTTGTCTTAATTCCTTTTACTTTTAAATATGGTAAGACGTCTGATTTTCCTCCAATATAAAACTCACTCCGCCATCTTTACATTTTGTAAACATAACATTCAACATGTGCCCAAAGCACCAAAGTCCAAGATGCTGAAGGTTGGTTTAAGTCCCCATCCACTGAACCCCATGTTTCCCCCCACCTCCGGTTTAGCTATTTATGCCCAGCGGTTACTTGAGTGGATCTATGCCACCTCCATATTTCTAAGTCAGAAGATGCTTTCTGGTGTCTCTCTCTGAAGAATAAGAAGGAGATAATTCTGATATAACCACACCACCTTCAAATGCAGAATTTTCTACCCTGATAATGCTGCAATTTCTGAGTGACCAGCCCAGCTGCTGTAAATCAGAGAAACACTCAGCAGGAACAAGGCCCACAGATGGACCACAAATGGCTCATTCCATTTGAATTTGTAGGGCATTGTTTAGATAGTGACACGATATATAATTTTCACTAAGTGACTTTTTAACAAATACTCCTACTGTATCATCTCCCTCAACAGAAATAATCTGCATTATGTTAATCAATCAGATAACATTGTTTTCGTCCTTGAAGAACAAGTATTCATAATGACCAAGAGAAAGGATACACATAAGTTGAGACACCTTTTGCTGCTAAATGTTTCCGTATAAGGCGCTCTGTCCCATACCAGTTAAACCCTTTGGTAGCGTGTCCGATGCGTGGAAGATGAACGCTCGCTAAAAAAGAACAAATGAATCTGAATAGACCAGTTCATCTGAAGTTGACTAATGGACGTGCAGGGCTCAGCGAGAGGTGACACAAAACCCACACTGGAAGAGTTACTTTCTGATTTCCTGCGGACAGACATTTATATAATCACAGTGGGCTTCATTCATGCTCATGAGGAACTAACCCTGCTGATAGAGGTAACTCCTCTAACATACTGGAAGGGACTTTAACGGGGGAAATTGTGCTGTTTTACCAAACTCAAGGGAGACAATCTGAACCCAGAAAGAAGTCTATATGCACTGGAAACCCAATGTACTTCCAGAAATAAAGGTGGAGATGTTAACTAAGGCACACAGTGATTTCCTTATGAGTCAATCAACCCAACCAGCTGTGAGAGAAACATCCCTAGAAGTCAGATTTAATTAGTTCAAGAGTTGGCTTCAAAGCTTCAGGCTTAATATCTGCATTACTGCCATTCTGTCATAGACCTTTTTGGGTGGTCAAAACAATACTAAGATAAGCCGAATGCTCCCAGTACCTGTAAATGAGTTACAGAAAACCTGTCCCACTACCCCACTTAGGGCCTCATTTCATGAAACACAGCAGAGCGGCTTAAAGCTTCTAGATATTTTGAATGTGGAAAAATTACTTTAAGAGGCAGAGATCGGCCATGGAGGGGGAAAAAACACTAGACTAAAATGAGGAGTCTGGGCTTCTAATTCTGGCCTTGCCGCTGACTCGATGCATGGCCCTGGGTTCACACTTTATCTCTGTACCTCTGTCTTCTCTTCTGTAAAAGGAAGATAAAAGTATTTTGAAGGGATGCTCTGAGGTGTTTATGAGATGATAAACATGAAAGCACCTTGGCGTAAGGTCAGGGGTGTTCCCTGGCCTACTATACACAAGTACAGAGAACAGAAATATGGACATTAAAACACCAATATAAACAGACTTACCCTTCTTTTTCCTTGCAGCTAAATGTATCTTTTTCAAACCCTCCTCTAGTGCTGCCATCTTGATACCAGACAAGGCATTGGAGCGATCCCGGTGCTGAGCCACAATCAACGCCAACTAAAGAGAAATGCCCACAGACAGCGCTGCTAAGGGAGTGGAGAGGCACCGCCTGACTCCAGGGGAGTGGCTGCTCATTGTTTTGGTTTAGTCTGTCCTGGATGTTCCAGATTCCCTGCTCATCACTCCCTGGGTCATCTGTAATTGCACCACCCTCAACCCCATCTCTCCTTATTTATCCTGCTCTGAGATCAAGCATGGGATCTCTCCTCCCACCTTTCAGGATAACCATTAAAAACAGCAATAGAAAGGCAGGAAGTTTGGAATCCTCTGGGCCGTCCAGCAGAGCTTCCACCAGGATGCCAGGTAGCATCACTCTCTTCTCAGCCTGCCCAAGATGCTTGCAGAGGGATACAGCCACAGAATGGGCCAGAGGCTGCCCCGGACAAACCACCCTCTCATTCCTGATGCAGTTACTGCTCTATTTCCTGGGAGCAGCTTCGTTAGGGTGATATGGAGGGGACTGTTCTGATGGCAGCCACATAGGCCACCAAAAATCAAGAAAGTCAGTCTCTTCTTGAGCAGGATGGACAAATATTCTGGGCGACAGCACCTGTCACTGCTGGTCACCTTCTCCTCCTGGAAACTCTCTACCCTCTGGGTCTTCATGACCCTCCTACCTGTCTGACTGCTCCTTCTCTGACTCCTTTGCTGGATCCTTCCCCAGGCCATGTGCCCAGGCTCTGGCCTAGACTCTTTTCACTCTGTACTACTTCCATTAGTGACCTCATCAATTACCATCTCTATGCAGATAACTCCCATATCTCCATACCCAACACTAGTCTCTCCTACATCACCAATTACCTTTTAGACATCTCAGACTGGCTGTCCCAGAGGCATCTCAAACTCAACCTATCCAGAACGGAACTCATTCTCTTTCTCCCCCAAATGCTCCCTCTTTTGAATGTCCTTAATGCTACAAGGGCACTCCCATCCTCCCAGGCACCCAGGCCTGCAGCCTCGGCATTCTCCTCAACTCCTCACTCACCCCACATACCCAATCCCCTGCCGGGTCTTGTCCATCCTACCTTCACCGCCTCTCCTTTATACATGCCCCTCTCATGCCTCACACAGCCACCACCCTCTAACCCAGCCTGCCTCAATCCCATCTCCAGACTGAGACTAAGTAAGTGGTATCTCCTCCCCTGGGACCCTGGAAGCCATTCATTCCAGGCCCACTCTAATCCACCCTCCACTCGGCCACAAAGGCAATGATCTGACCATGTCTCCTGACCCACAGTGATCTCCAAGGACTGCCTCTTATTTACAAGGTAAAATGGAGACTCCTTGCTTTGGCACTTAAAGCTCTTCATGACACGGTCCACTCCTGCGTTTCCAGTCTGCTTACCCCTCATTCCCCTCTATGCACTCTACAATCCAGTAACATCATTCCGGGTGCCATCTCCTTCATATGGCACTCCTCTGCACCGCCTAACCTTGTGCCTTTGCAGTGAGGTCCCTGATGCCCAGGATGCCCTCCCTTCTCACTTCTGCCTCCTCATTTTCAGGTTTCCTTTAAGATGTGGCTCATCTTGTGAGCCTTGTGCAAAGGGCCTTTCCCCATACATCTGCCCTTCCCCTCCCTGCCACTAAGTGCACCCAGCCTGCTGAGACTGCCTTCTATCCATTCTCAATCTATTTATTTAATATTTATAAATATGTCACATTTATCTCTTTATCCTTTATCTTGTATGTACCTAGTTATTTACATGCTGCCTCTGCCATTAGAAAGCAGGCTCCCTGAGGGCAGGGGCCATGGATAGTAGTTGGCATTACAGTAAGCACGTAACAAATGCTTACTGAACAAGTGATTTCTCAGAGTAAGTAAAAACTAGCATAAATTTTCTTTAATTGAGTGAGACTGTGCCCAAAGGTCCTAGAGTGAGATAAAATGGATGATTAAAAATACAGTACATGAATGCAATGGCATACGATGGTGCTACAGGAAATGATGAGCAGGTGGATTTCAGAAAGACCTGGAAAGACTTCTATGAACTGATGCCGAGCGAAGTGAGCAGAACCAGGAGAACTTTGCACACAGTAATAGCAACACTGTGCAATGATCAACTATGACAGACTTAACTCCTCTCAGCAATACGATGATCCAAGATAATTCCAAAACTCATGGTGGAAAATGTTACCCGCATCCAGAGAAAGAACTATGGAGTCTGAATGCAGATGGAAGCAGACTGTTTTAACTTTTTTTTTATTCTTTTTTTTCTTTCTCGTGGTTTTTCCCTTTTGTTCTGATTCTTCCTTCACAATATGATTAATGTGGAAATATCTTTTACACGATTGTACATGTATAACCCGTATCAGATTGTTTGCTGTCTTGAGGAAGGGAGGGAGGGAGGGAGAAAAATTTGGAACTCAAAATCTCAAAATGGAATATTGAAAACAATCTTTACATGTAATTGGAAAAAAATACTATTATGTAAAAAAATAAAATGGATGGATGAGAGGGATATGCTCATTTAAGGCTCAAAGGTTAGAATCTTGGTGTGTAGCACGGTAAATAATGGGTAAGTTTTTTCCACTTTTGTTTCTAGGAATGTGAATTACCCGTATCTCCCCTGAGATGAGGAGAATCACACTGGCATTCATTACTCTGGCTGGAAAATAACATGTCTTGATAGCATTTTAAATTTTAATCATTTAAACCCAACCCAAGCTCTGACAATATATTTTGTAAGAGTCTTCCACATCCCCCAGAACTCTATATTGGTCTCCAAAATTAAAAAAAATAAGAGTCAACAGGTTACTTACCAAGTCCTGTCCACTGTTTCTAGACTCTTTGTCATCAATAGGGAATAAAAGGACTCCTCCCATTCTCAGATCTGTGAATAAAGCAGAGAGTATTAAATTCGTTGAATTAGCCATTCAAACAGGAAACAGTTCTGCACGTAAAGACCTTTAACAGTTGACTCTTTATTCTTTCTTTCCACCCTAACATCCAATAAATGCCCAAGTTCTGGCAAGTCTTCTTTCAAAATGTCTCCTATATTCCATACCTTCTTAGCCTCACTGTCCCCACTCTATTCCAGGCACTTGCCACCTCACTCCTAAGACCACTGCCATACTCTGTTGGTCTCCCTTTCACTATTCTCTCCCCCAATAATCAATGCTGCATAACTGTTTTAAAGCAGATGCCAAGCTCACCCCCAAACTCCCAGTATAGCTTGAACCAAACTAAAAGGTAACTGGGAAATGTCTAGCAAAATAAATAAAAATATAATACTGCACAGATAATGTTAATCTGTGGTTTTGGAACTGGACACTATTGTTTTTAAGCACCACTTTTGTGTCAGTCCTTTGCTCTAACACTGGCTATTCATTTACTACAGGATAAAATTCCCCATCCTTGGATTAGCATTGAAGGCCCTCCATAGTCTGGGCCAAACTTACCTCTCCCCAGTTATCTCACTGACCCACAATGAGCTTTCTTTTGAGCTGGCCAGACTGCTCTGCTTGTGCTCTCTCATTTCTCTGTCTTGGCTTATGCCATTTTACTGCCTAAAATATCTCCCACCTTCATTAACCATCCCGAAGGCCTAGTCTTCCCTAACTAAAATGAGTGATGTCTCTTCCCCTGGGACTATGGAAGCCATTCTCCAGGTACTCAATGGAATATCTTCTTTTTGGTAATTTAGCTTTCATATTTGTATATCTTGGCTTCTGACATGGCCTCGTTCCCTGGGGGATCATGCCCCCTGCTTTTCTGTACGCCCCACGGTGCTCTGCATGAAGGTGGTCATGGCCCTTTTTCTCAACATTTTTACACAGGTATTCCCAAAGGTTGTACCCTACCAGGACACCTTCCCCCTTCTCAAAGGTCTCCACACTTTAGATAACCTCACCTGTTCTCCTCCAAGGCACTTGCCATCTCTACAGAGCTGCCTCCCAGATCTGTATCTCTAGAACTAAACTCTCCAGACCCACTTCTACCTGGATTTCTTGCCAATGCCCCAAACTCAGCCTGTTCAAAACTCAGCTTGTCCTCTTCCCCCAAAACCTGCTTCTCTTTTTAACCACCCTCTTTCTGTCACTGACAGCACCATTCATTTACCCTTTTCCAAATGCTTGAAACCTTGGTGTTATCTTTGACTCACTCTTCCCTCTTTCTCAGCCCACCATATTCAATCAATTGCGAAGGCCCATACAATCATCTGCCTGAAACTAATGCAACAGACTCCTAATTGATTCCAGTCTCCTTTGCATATAAATCCTCCCTTCAAATCACTGCCAGGTTCATCTTTCTTATGCACGGGTCCAGTCAAATAAATCTGACCAAGATGCCTCAAGAGCTCCCTAGTGCTTGCCAACTAAAGTCCAAACTCCCTGGCCTAAAATTCAAGATCTTTCCCAATCTAATTCTCTACCTCAGACTACTACATTTCAAAGCATTTTCAAATCCACTCTGACTCAAGATGTCACGAGAGCCTTGTGAAGTAGATAGACCAGGCATGATGATCCCCATTTGACAGATGAGGATACAATGTTGAAGAGGTCCAAGGACACACAGCAAGTGAGGAGTGAAACTTGAACTCTAACCTGGGAGAGTCCTTGACTCCCCAACACCACTGCAGCATTCTTTCTACTAGTACAGCAAGATGCCTCCTGGAGGTCCCCTTCCGCTTTACTGTGTACCTGGTTCTTTTCTCTTTGTTTCTTACCCTTCATCTTCCCTGCTAGTTCGTATATTTTCCTTGGTTCAGCTGATCGAACTTCTAAGGCTGTGAACAAACCACCTCTGCCCCAGCGTCCAGAATCATCTGGTGGGGAAAAGAGAATGACTGGTCATTAATGGAAAATGAAGTTAAATCCACCACAAATAGAATTTCATTTCTAATGGGTTCACAGTAAGGTCCTTCCCTTCCAGAGAGAGAGACTTGATCTCCCACGGATGTTGGGTTGATTTCCAAACCAATGTTTAGACTCGGGCTCTTGCCAGATGTGCCTAGAAACCAGTACTTCAAAATCCCCCTGTGAAAGAAGTGACTTTGGGAAAGATTCTACAAGTATCTTGTAAGGGCTTCTATTTCCCTGTGCCCTCCATGATCAAGAAAAGGTGTGATGACTTATGAATCAATAAGGAAAGCACGGTTAGAATACTAGTTGCCTTTGACCAGGAGGCTTCCTGATTGGCTGAGAGTGAGTCTAGGACTGTTGAGCAAACCAATGATTTCTGTCCAATAGGCCAAGTTGGGTCAATTCCAAATTGGCAAGTGGTACTTAAGATGGGCTCTTGGTACTCTAATCTCATATTCTTATTTAATCATTATCTAAATAGGCAACCCCTTTCCCAGTCACAGGACCAGGTGTAAATAGTAGCAGAAGGGGGAGAAAGACCTTGTAATAATTCAACCTGACAACTAGTCTGTTCACAAAGTTTACAAAAAAATGCTTGATTTTTCCAACCACCCAAAAAAATATAACAAGCATTTTACTCAAATGGGGATTTTGGTTTTTTTGCCCCACTTGATAAAGACTAGAGGATAAAGACTAGACCATAGGAGTGTGATGCAATCTCCACATCCTTTCTCTTGGATCAGAGTTCTACCCATAACCCCTTGATCTCTCTATTTCACTAGTGATCTGTATGAAAAAAAAATGGTGGGATCCCCCCGCCCCACCCCAACACACAGACACACATACATACACACAGATACAGACACATACACACACACACACACACCCCACCTTCTGCATACCTACGCAGTGAACAATGATAGCATCCTCTGCTCCTGCCTGGGGGTGGGTGACATCCCCACTAACATAATTGATCGAAATCGCCTCTTGGTCATCATAACTGAATTCAACATCGCTCTCATCATTTTCTTCCTCAACTTCATCTGTTTCACTTTCCTCAGAGGGCAGGCAGGACGACTGGTAATTGTTCGACTCCCACCACGCCATCCTAAAACAAACCCATGAAAGAAAAGAGCAAATTAAATCCCTGACATGTTTTTCCCTCAGGGCCTGTTTCATGCTTCTTTCACTAATAATAAATGCCAAACACAAATGCAGTCTGACAATTCTAGAAACCTGTACGGATAAAGGATATCTCTTATTGTCCGCCTGCAAGTAAGTAAAAGAAGAAATAATACGGATACATCTAATAGCCAAATGATTCATCTTTAGAGGGTGCCTACCATCTCTATTTCTCACTGGTCTTTAACAACATACCTGAAGAAAAGGCTGTTTATACAAATTTCTTCACTTCTTTTTGTCAGGATATTGCCAACACAATCTTTAAATTTGTCCGTTTCAGCAGGATGCACTAGCATCCCCCAAGTACTCAGCCCATTTTGCTGAAGCAGACTGTATTCTGAGAGTTATTTTTGGCTTAACCTTTAAGAAATCACTTATCCTACTACCAACGGGGTTCCAAAGCATCACAGAAGTTTTCTGTACCTTTAAAACTGGAATAAATAGTACAGTCATTTACTCTCAGGTGAATACAACAGAATCCAATCCCTTGGCAAATTCCTCTGTCATCTAAGGCCCTGAAGTAAATAGGGTACGTTGCCTTTATGTCTTTTAATGCAGTGATTCAATCTCTCTTCCCCAAGTAGGACAGCAGCTAAAATTATCTACGTGCTTTGTCCTCTACCAATCACTCTTAGCATCATGGTGCTCCCTTCTCCTAAGATCAGAGCACAGCAGGCTTGGCTCTGAGGCTGTCGCGGGACCCCTGCCTACTTTTTCTTATGCTGCGCTTCTTCCTTTCTTTTCTTCTTCTCCTCCATCAACCTTGCTCTCTTAACGGCTGCCTCTTGTCTTTTCTTCCGTCTCTCCTCCAGTTCTTCCTGGCTCAGGATGCGCTTTCTTTTGGTCGGCCCTTCCAAAAGTCCTGGGATGAGAGCCTAAATAGGAGGATGAAAGCAGACCAGGGGTTATTGACCATGACAGGAGCCTGAGGAACTGCCCAGATCCCACAGGAATCTCTCTCATCTTTGAAAGGCAGTGGCTTTGACTCTGAAGCAATGAGGCAAACACTTCACAGGGCACAGTAGGTCTACACTAGCTTACAACAGGAAGTGAGGAATGGAAATCCTGGATGACATTAACTATAAATAATTATGACAGATGGGTACCATGATGAGGGCCAAGAGTGCCTAGTTGTTGCTGGGTGGTTGTGGTGGGGATTTGGGGGTGGGGTGGAAGGAATGGAGAGCAGATGGACCAAGGGGATTCTCTCTACCCAAAATGTTAAATTCAGCCAAAACATCGGCAAAGATAGTATAGCTATAACTCATTGATCTCACATCACTGAGTAATGAGGCATTTAATAGAAGGGGATGTTCTAGATGACTGATGCTTACCCTTTAACACCTGAAACCTTTTAATTTTAACTATTTTTATTGGAAAATTTCTACAACATATTATGCCACTCCTTAACTTTGTAAGGTTACTGAATATAATTTAACCTTTTATTGACAAATCAATATTATCACTGTGCTCATCAGCTATTATAAAGGAATATCTTTCCTTAGAAACTACTAGGATTCAGTGGGTTGTTTGAGCCTGTGCTATAGGACATCGGAATATGGTGCTTTTAATTTTTTAATATCTTCTACTTTGCTATCAACTACTTCTTTTCAAAGCTATTAGCGTTTGACTTCAACCATTATTCCCTTCTAATATGGTGCTTCTAACCTGTTGTGGGCTGAGAAACGTAATGGTCATGGGGGTTAGTACTGTATGTAAAGTAAAAGCAGATAGTCTCTGGGTGAGAGATGAGGGCCTAGGTTACTGAGCAAAGTTCATGGATCTAGCAGATAAGGGTTTTTATGATAGTGACTTTAGCGCTCAGAGGGTTTTTTGCACATTTTTGGTTTTTCACTCTGTTCTGAAGCACTGAGATCATTGGAACTCTGACCTCCCAGTAAAATGTGATATGTCATTTGAATAAAGTCACTTAAATAAACATAACCAATTTCTCCCTCACAAATATAACAGTGCATATCTGTCATCCGCATCATTTTCAACTTTCCGAATCCTGTTTTCCTCTTTGTAAACTGTAGCTTAGAAGGCTTCGCACAAAGCAGAGAGAACTCACACTTCCTTTATTTCGGAGGGCCCTCCCCTCTTGATTGATCTCATCCAAAAGGGTTTTCTGAAGATCCACAAGTCGCTCGAATGATTTCCTGTCTTCTTTACTCGGCTCCTTAGAATAATCTTTACCTTCATATAAATACATGTGACCTTGTAAAAAGCAAACAAAAACCATAAATGAAGAAAAGCTAGAAACAAAAGAAAAACAACTTAATTTCCATAAGAGATAAGGCAGGGAAATGTGAGAACCCAGCTGCACCTGCGTAGATAAGCCACAAGTCTGGTTTCCTAATGGAGCCTGCCCGTGTAATGCAAGCAGGGTATTTCAACCCTGGACCACACTCTCACTTACTAGAGCTTATGTTTTATGATAATTACCTCTTGATGGCACTTCTGAATGTAAACAGCATGGCTGACAGCCCAGAGGGCTGGATTAGGATTCACAAGGTCTGCATTTTACTCTCAGGTTCACAGGCTGGACTCACAGAGTGACTTTGGATGGATTACTGAACTCCTCAGAAACTCCAAGGTCATCCATTCAACAAATAACAGTTCGAATCTCTGGGGTATTAAGATCCACAAGATAACACACGCTGTGTTGTAAAGTTCACTAGATAGCCAAAGTGGTCCCTTTTACAACTTTTATATAGACTATTAATATAAATTTCTAAATGGGGTGTCCTTCCTCTTGTAAAATTAGATAAGTCTTTAGAAAAAACGGGAGATCTGGGGCGGCTGGGTGGTACAGCGAATAGAGCACCGGCCCTGGAGTCAGGAGGACCTGAGTTCAAATCCAGCCTCAGACACTTTATACAACTAGCTGTGTGACCTTGGGCAAGTCACTTAACCCCAAATGGCCCTGCCTTCCACCTCCTAAAATAAAAAAAAAAGGAAAAGAAAAAATTGGAGAGAATGCAGAGAGACCAAGAAATAACAATAATGATGCTGGTAAAAGTGATACTAATAACACTTTATATTTGTGGAGCACTTTACAAATCTCTAGATAACAGTAACCAGGCCCATAGAGCAGTCTTGGGCAGCTAGGACGCACGATGGCAAGAGCGCCGGGCCGGGAACTGGGAAGACTCATTTTCTTGAGTTCAAATCTGACCTCATATACTCAATAGCTGTGTGGCCCTGGGCAAGTCACTTAACCCTGTTTGCCTCAATGTCCTCACCTGTCAAATGAATTGGAAAAGGAAGTGGCAAAACACTCTAGTACCTCTGCCAAGAAAACCCCAAATGGGGTGATAAAGAGCCGGACATGACTGGAGAACGAACTGAACAACACAACATAGCAATTAAAGGCTTCCAAAGCACTTTTCAAGTATTACCTTATCTTGTCTTTCCAACAACCCTGGGAGGTAGGAGCGATTATTATCCCCATTTCACAGAGGAGGAAACCAAGGCAGACAGATGAAATGACTTACCCAGGGTCATACAGCTAGCTAAGTATCCGAGTCCAAATTTGAACTCAGCTCTTCTTCCTACTTTAGGCCCAGAGTTCTATCCGCCACACCACCTGGTTGTATTTGATTCTCACAATAACTCTATCATGTTACGTAGAATACCCATCTCTTTTAGGCAGGAGGAAACTGAAGCCTGGGGATGTCAGATGACTTGCCCAAGGTCACACATTAAGTTTGTGAAAGAGGTGAGATTAGAACCCTAATCTTTTGATTCCTAGTTCTATTATTTTAATTTAATATTTAATTTAAATTTAATATTATTTATTAAACTATTCCTAGTCCTATTATTTTTTAAAAGAAAGTCTTTAATAATGCTTTAAAACAACAACAACAACATTATATAACCTGCCAGCGATTGGCCCGCACAGTAGAACCCTCTCTAGCCCTCTCTTGTAATCCCAAAGTACAGGTAAGCAAGACAACCCAACACAGACGTCACACTGACAGTCCAAGTGTGAGGAGAGGTGGGGGGCCCATGCCCTTTCTGTGTGAGAGCTGAGGCTGGGAGATAACGATTCTGGAGCAGACAATGGGTAATAATACAATTTACCAAGTGAATGCTACATTTAACCCATAGCCACTCTCAAATCAGCTCTAAGTTTGTTTTCTCCAAGGACTAGGAAAGCAAAACATTTTCATTCCCAAGAGAGGAACTACTTCACACTTGTAACCAAGCCCAACTAGCTGTAATTCTAATTGGCACCCTCTAATTAAATCAGCACAGGAACCATCGATAAAGCTCCCTGTCTACAAGTGAAAAGAGGAAGGGCAGGGAAGTGCCAAAAATGATGAACACAGTTCACATGATGCAGACAGTTCCCAACTTGCAAATCTGTTTCTCCTAAAGCAAGACAAATAGAAAAACAGAGCTTATTAAATGTAATTATTTTTCTGTTTTATGTAATTACTTACATTGCAAATGGATTTTTATTTTTGAGACTAGGTCCCCCTATCTTGCCCAGAGGCTATAAGTGCTGAGGCCACTCAACTGGACCAACCCCACCACGGATGGGCATGGAGTTCTGACCTTTTGCTTCTCAAACTTGGGAGTTTACCCCCACTTTTGGTCCCCCATTCCCTGGCACTCATCATAGTGGTGCCTGATTTAGTGTGGACACCCAATTAGCTTAGCCCAGCTGCAACTCTGAACTCCAGAGCTCAAGTGATTCTACCGGCTTCAAGCTCCCCAGTAGCAGTGGTTACAGGCACGTAACACCACCCTTAGCACAACCATAGTGTTTTCACATGTTTTTGCTGCCAACGTACAGTGGTCTGGCTTTGTCATGGGTTAGCCAAAAGGCAATGTTGTATAGGGATAGAATTCTGAGCCTAGGGTCAGATAGCCTTGACCTGGGTTCAAACCCTTATCTCTGATACTAGTTGACCAGTGACCTGGGAAAGGTCACTTAGCTGCCAAGGAGGGTCAGTCTACTCCCTACAACTTTCCTACTAAATTTTAGAAGTGGTATGATACAAGATATACTGGTGGAAGGAGTTCCTCTGTCAGCAAAATCAAATTTCTGACCTGTTAATTTACCGGTCAACTTTAGAAGCTAACCACCACTGGCTTTTCAATTTGCAGAGCCAATTTGCAAACAAGCTTGTAGAAAACATATGCCTATTTGCTGTACTTTATAAGATGATACAAATACTCGGCAGCTCTTTGGCTGCTGTAATGATCAGTGATGCCTACCTGAACTAACAGAGGAATGAAATGAAAATCAGATAAAAACACAAGTTGTGCTCAAATCTGACAGAGGGAAGACCTAAAAGGCCGTCCATTCCAATTCCTTGCTAAATGCATGAATCCCTAATAAAACAGTCCAGCCAATGGCCATCCTGCCTTTGCTTGAACACTTTTAAGTTATGGTGAACTCACTACCTATGAAGAAAGCCCATGTTGTTACTTTCAGACAGTTCTAATTGTTAGGAAATTCTTTCTTTGCTGAGTCAAAATCTACCTCTGTAACTTAAGGGCAGTTAGGTCACATAATGAATAGAGTACTGGGCCTGGAGTCGTAACTAAGACCTAACTTCAAATCTAGCCTTAGATACTTACTAGCTATATGACTCTGGGAAAGTCACTTAACCTTGTCTGCCTCAGTTTCCTCATCTGTAAAATGAGCCAGAGAAGGTCAATGGCAAACCACTCCAGTATCTTTGCCAAGAAAGCCCCCAATGGAATCATGGAGAGTCATCCATGACTGACAAGCTACAGAACAACAGCAAACAACAGTAATCAATACACATTATGAACTCAATCTACAAAGAACGATTCTAATCCCTATTCCGTACAACAGCTCTTTAAATATCTGAAGATAGACTTCACGGCCCCCAGTTTTACAGGGTAATCACTAATAATTCATTTAACCATCGCTTCCACAACATGATTCTGAATGGCCTCATTTGGAAAATGCCCCTCTATGCTAATGACCCTCCTAAAAAGTGCCTTCCAGGACTAGACCCAATTCACTAGACGTGTCCAAGTCAAAGCAGGATGCATTGGGATCAGCACCCGGCTGGACAACATCCTCCTACAAATGCAGCTCAGGAAAGGGTTTATCTCTGGAGTGTCACTAGGCACCATTCATGGACTCACAAAACAGACTTCAGAAGGTGCCCCTGAGGCCATCTAGTCCCTCTCAGACCCAAGCAAGCACCCCACATAAAATCCTAAACAAGCCATTCAGCCTGCCCCAAAGACTCAGGGACAATGAACTCACTTTCCCAAGGCGGTTCATTTCACTCTAAGACAGGACACGTTTCCTAACAGCCAGAGCTGTTCGATGGTGAACAGGCTACCTCCAGAAGCAGAGGCTTCCCCCTTATTCAGGGTCTTCGCAGAAAAGTGAGGGCCTACTTGTTGGGGAAGCTGAAGATGGGATTCTTGGTAAGTTTGGATTAGATGGTGCTTTCCAGTTCTGCAATAACAAGGAACGCCCATCCTGTTCCCTGGAGCTGCATCTGCTTCACACGTGTAACCCTGAAGCCTGCGCTTGGGCTCCAAGGCTGGGAGTCTGACAATTTATTTGCTCCTGCCACATCCCAGGACTTACTTTCAGCCTCTTCTTCTTCGCTTTCCTCTTCTGAAGCAGGGAAGGCGTCTGTGGTCCACTTGCCGTCCCTGCTTTCGCCCAGGATGTACTCCAGGTTGATCTCTTCCATGGTGCTCCCCTCAGAGGACAGCAGTTTGTCCAAGCCGAACTTGAGGATCTCACTCAGCTTTGGTGGAGAAAGCAAACAAAAAGACTGAGTGGTCGTCTTTGTAACTGGGTACGCCGGAAGGTGAGATGGTTTGCCAGGAGGCGCAGCTGATACTGTCGTCCCATGCCACCCCCAAAGCCTGTGCACAAGCAAGGCTCAGCAGAAATGGCCTGCACTAAGCATGGCCCCTGGGGGCCAGCTGGGGCTCCAGCGCTTACTAGACAGAAACCTGGGGTGTGTCAAAGCGCCCGCTGAGTCTGATTCTTCATCTACAAAATGCCAATAACATTTTGCCATTTGTGTTTCTGGATGTGGCTGTTAAAGACAACAGAATTATGGAACAGAAGAACTAAAAAGACCTTATACAGATCACCTAGTCTCAAGGTGTCAAATACACAGCTCACAGACTGCACACACCCCACAATACTCCCCAGTGTAACCCTAACCAGGTTAAAGTGTATTTGGGGAATATCTAACCAAATAAACAAAAATACAATAAAACGCAAATAATGTTAATATTGGGATAGCTAGGTGGCGCCATAGTGCACAGAGCACAGGGGCTGAAGCCAAGAAGACTCAGCTTCCTGAGTTCAAATCTGGCCTCAGACACTTAACTAGCTGTGTGACCCTGGGCAAGTCACTTAACTCTATTTGCCTCAGTTTCTTCATCTGTCAAATGAGCTGGAGAGGGAAATGGCGAACTGCTCTAGTACCTCTTCCAAAAAAAAAAAAAAACCCAACCCAACCTATAGGGGGTCATGAAGAGTTGGACGTGACTGAAACAACTCAACAACAATAAAAAAATATTAATAGGTAGTTTTCTAAGTCAATCTGTGGCCCAATGAGATCCTTTTGTACAGTTCGGTGGCCCCATTTCTATCTGATTTTGACACTGCTGATCTAGGCCACTGTTTCCAAACTTAAAACTATATCCAAGACTGCTCAATCATCTAAATTTCTTTTCCTGGACTACTTCACCCCTTATGGACTTAGAAGGGTGGTTCTCACTGGCTTTGAACCTGGAGACCAAGGACCTAAGGAGAGAGGTGAAAATGGGAACTCAGATCAGCCATGGGCCTGTACACAGAAAAGACCAGGTCCAAGCAGTCCAGTCCCCATAGTCGAAATCAGAAAAAACTGAGCCCCAGAATAACAAAGTTGTTTATAAAGAGGTAATGGAGAAAACCAGTGAAGGAGCAATGTGTGTGTAGTAGAAATAATGCTGGCCAGTCTTCCCTAAGATTAAAAACTCCCTGAAGGTAAACACCATACCTTACACATCTCTACGTCCTATACAATGCTCAGGCATTATGTGATTATAACTTGTGTCGTACATAAACATTTGCTGAATCAACTGCCCTTTTACACAGAGAGAAACTGAGGCACTGCGCAGATTCATATTCTAGCACTTAGACAGACAGCTGGTGACCTGTCCTTAGAGGAGAGACCTGATCAGCGTTGATAGGCCGTCCTGGCTCCAGTGTGGGGACCTATGTTCAGTCACTCGTTCTATCCCAAATTTCATGATATTGTGATCAGCTTGCCGGGTCACTCTGCTCTTGGATCACCCTAAGACCTTGTGCAAGGCTTCAGTTTCTTCATCCATAAAATGTGATACTAATATTCATGTTCTTCATGAGCATGCTCAGGACTAGGATGCTGAAGGCTGGTCATCACTCTGCCAATTCTCTACCTGCTTGTCTAAATATTAAACCAAGATCTCTGTCCTTTTTCCCATCTTCCTAGAGAAGGCCATTCTAAAACGCTCCATCAGTTTGTCAATCCCAAGAGTTTTTAATTTGCTTTGGATTCCTTATTTCTTGAATGGTATCTTGAACACTTCTTGTCCTCCATCCCAATGCTCAGGTCATGTTTTATCCAACTAAACAGGATGAAATAAAATGTTGGCTACATATGCTCAAACAGAGGTTCTTAACCTTTTTTGTGTCATGGAGCTCCCTGACAGTGTGATCAATTCTATGGACCCCTTTCCAGAATAAATAAAATACGCGGGATTCCAAAGAAAACTAAAGTATAATGAAATACAGTTATAAAAATATATTTGAAAAAACAAACAAAGTAATGGATTCCAGGTTAAGAATCCCTGTGCTAAAAGGAGAGTGTTTGTAGTTTAAGAGAAAGGGTTGATTCTGTACTTGCCTCTTCATCTACACCCTCACCTAAAGAAGAATGATCATCACTCAGCATCACCTTCTAATCTAAAGGTTGGTCAAAAATGTCCCACCTGCAGGTCAGAGGCTGCTGGAGACTTCTGCACTCCCAGAGTCAAGTGGCCTCCCTCAATAATGGTGTTGGTGAGCCGCAACTTGGATGTCGCTCTCCTGTAGATGATTTCTTCCACCGTATCTCGGCCAATAAGCCGAATAATCTTCACAGACCTGTGTAAGGCACACATGATAAATGTTTCCTGTGAAAAGTCTATAAGCAAAAGCAAGAAACATTTAAGTCTAATATTTCTTAAAGGAAATAAGATGGTCTATTCAGAGCACAGTTAATGCTGGGTAATGTTTTATAAGACTTGAAATCTAGTTGGAAAACAGTCTCAAATTTTCTGTACACTTTTGGTCTATATGCTTTCCATCTTGAATTTATTTTACTCAAGCATGTCTTTTGCACAGGCCAGGGGAAGCCACGGAGGTTCTTGGCTTTGGAATTTCCTCTCATCCATCACCCAGGAAAACCTTTGCCTGTGGGAGTTCCCCAAATGGTGAGAGCTATTTTTAATAGCCCACCGGTCCCAAAATCTCATCTATTAAGTGGAAATTACCTGGGAATGGATATTTCTGGAGGTTTCTAAAAACATAAGTCTATTATTTCAATCCCTCTTTTCACAGGTTAATAAAATACCTTGTGGAGTCAACAGGAAAGCTGGGGCTTTAATTCTGGTACTGCCCTTCCCTACCTCCTCACTCCTCGTCCCCCCCGCAACAGAACAACAGACAAGCCATCATTGCCCAGAGAACCCAATGCTAAGGGAAGGGGCAAGGATATCGGGATGCTGCCGCTCAGATTCCTCACTTCTTCTGACCAATTCTGTGAGCCCTGGCGATCGCTTGCAAATCATTTTGAGGGTTAAAGTCACTGTCAACAAAAATAACTGTATCTGCGGCGGTCAGATTCATGCCCACTCCACCTGAAATACAGAAGAGTTAGAGTGCAATCAGGGACAGAGAAGAAGGCGGATTAACAAAGTGAAAGCCTGGCCTGAGCAGCTGGTCCATCTTTCCCACTGACCCCACCCTCCCCACTGCAGGGCTTGGGACGCAAAATGCTGACTGAGCTCCGACTGTTTCCCTTATGCCAAGAGGAAGGGGAAAGAGGGAAGCAGCAGGGGAATCCAATACATCCTAGGCTGGCATCATGAAACCTCTTGAAATATACATTAAAAAAACAACACTAAGTTTTGTTGAAAGTGGTCTATGGTAGAGAACGGTTCTTTCAGAAAACAGTTCTAGATATTTCATAATAAAGGCAGTACTACTGGGGTGTTGCTAAGTATTGTTTTATTTAAATTTAGCATTAAACACAAGTAATAAATAAATAGCTCACAGTCAGAAGGTAAGGGGGCATAGGAGACTGCCTGTGCAAAGATACTGAGGTGGGAATTGAAATGTACTATACAAGAAACATCAAATAGACCGCATTGGCTAGAAAGTAGAGTAGGGGTAAAGTATAATCAGTTCTGGAAATATAGAATGGACCCCAACTGTGAAGACCTTTAAATGCTTAAGGGAGGAGTCTGTATTTAATTCTAGAGTCAACAGGGCACCACTGAAGTTTTTAAGCACAGAGTGACAAGACCAGTTGTTGGATTAGAGAGGGGAGAAACAGGATTCGAGAAGACCAATTAGGTTGCTGCAATGAACTTGAACTATCCTAGTAGCCAAATGAATGGCAGGATGTCTGGTGAAAGAATGAACATGGTGGGAAAGGACAGTGAAAGAAAGGAGAGTTAAGGTTGGCTCGAAAGATGGTGGCAGCCAGGATCAAAACTAGGGAAAGGGGATGGGGTGGGGAGGAAAAAGAGGTGAGGGAAAGACAAGATTTGTTTTGGACGTGCTCGTGTCCACAGATGACTATGTGATATTCAGGAAGAAATGTCTAACTAGCAGGCAGATGGAAATGCCTACGAGACATCAGGAGAGAGATGAGCGCTAGATATGAAGACCCGGGAACCGTCAGTGCAGAGATGACAGTTAAGTCCACAGAGGCTAATAAATCTAAGCAATGGAACAAGAGAGAGTATGGAAAGAGAAGACGGTCCAGGATGCTGCACAGGGGACAAGGAAGGATCTGTTGCATGACTGGGAAAAGAACAGCCGCCTCCTGTCATGAAAACCCAAGAAAGTCAGAATATCCAGGAGGAGGAGAAGGCCAACAGGGAGGTCAAGAAGGATGAGGAGTGAGAACAGACAATTTGATTCGGCAATAAAGATAACATTAGGGACTTTTGCTGCAGTCGAGTGGTGGGGATGGAGCTCATATTAAGAGGATGGAAGTGAGAAAGTGGAAACAATGTATAGATAGGCTTTTTCTAGTAGTTTCTTCCTGTAGTTAGTCTAATAGTTTCTAGTGAAAGGGAGAAAAGACAGAAAAGTAACTTAAGGGAACAGTAGAGTCAAGTGAAGGTTTGTTTAAAGGATGGGATGCATTACCTTGTAATTAATGGGCCTGGTAGCTAATGCCTTTAAAAAGCTTTCTCCACAAGGATAAAGCCTCTTCTCTTTTTAATGTTACCATGGACTATCTGGACCATCACTGCTATACAATAACCAAATTCCATGAAAAGTATCTAAGTCTTTTAAATAATGAAACTGCCATCCTAAAGTTAAAAAGTGATGGCAAATAATACAATTAGTGATTAGAAATGGCTTTGCCTGACAGGATGGCTCTAAATGCTTGGTAAGATCAATTCTGCCTTAACTCCCTCTGGGACCATGTTCTCACCTACACCCTGCATGGATGAAGTCAGAAAAACTCTCTCTAGACTTAGTTTCAGTCGTTATAAACATGACATCATAACTAATCAATCCATAAGCATTTATTAAGCTCCTATGACAAACCAGGCACTGCTCTAGGTGCTGGGGATATAAAGGCAAAATGAAAACAATCTCTGCCCTCAAAGAACATATAATCTATTGAATGTGAAGACAGTGTTGACCCAAAATCAGTGGGGGCGATGGATTAATTATGACTTATTCACAGTTACCCACATAGTTCCCTTTGTGACCAATCACACCTCATGAGACTGTGATTGGGTGGGGTTGGGGTAGAGTCTGCAGCCAGGGAAGCTAAGGGGCAATAACCCGACCAATTATTTCATGCTTTACCTGCCTTGGTGCTCAGGAGAAAAACAAATATGGGCTGCTGTCCAAAGTTCTTAATTGCAAGGTGCCTTTCTTCTCCTCTCACTGACCCATCCAAACGCTCGTAGCTGTAACCTTTCCAGAAAGAAAAGAGAAGAAAAAAATACCTTTTCAAGAACTCCTTGGGGAAAGAGCAAAACAATGCATCAGTTTCAAAACTTCTTCCTTCCACTTATTTTCATGGGTATATCTCAGCTTTAATCAAAACCAACACAAAAATCCAGATTAAAAAAAAAAAAGGTTGTGATTCACTTTGTAAAAGGATGCCCTGATTCACCAAGGGATTGATCACAGTGAACTGTCCCAGTTTTAAACAATAATTTATAAGATCTTGATGTATGCACAACTTTTAAGTGACTTCTCTGTATGGTATCAATTGTTTTGCTTTTTGGGCTGAGGTCCCAAAGTACGTTCCCTACAGGGAACACTTGGCTTGCTGAATGCTGAATAAATGACTCCACTTATACTGTTAATTTTGAAAATTAAGAAATGGCCAATAATGCTGATGATGACGAGGAAAGCTAAGATGTATGCAACACTTTAAAGCTTACAAAGCACTTTACAAGTGTTTTCTCACTGGACCCTCACAATAATCATGGCAGGTAGGAGCCATGATCATCCCCATTTTACAGATGAGTGGCTGAGGCAGGCAGAGGTTAAGTGACCTGGCCAGAGTCAGACAGCTCTTAAGTACCTGAGGCTAGATGCAGACTCAGGCCTCCTCGACTCCCAAGCCTGTCAGTCCACACACTATAGGGCCTTGCTATTCCTCTCTCCCTATCACCTATGCCCTGGCCTTCTTTCATTAACACTGTCCCTAATAATGAAGAGTCCTTCTTCTTTTCCCCTTCTTGGCACAGTCTGGCATAAGGATTCTGATCACATGTTTTTCTTCCACAAACTGAAAAGAACTAGTGGGTGTAAATGTCATCACTCACAAATGGTGCTATTTATTTTACAATTAAGATTCTGGGGATCTACCCTGAAGTATCTGCTCTGGGACTGTGTTAAATGCCCCTGCCCAGTACCCAAGAGGGTAAGACAGCCTTGGTAATGCCACCATTACAATGCTATAATGTTGGTTATGATGATTACCACAACAAACCTTGTCTTCTGCATCCACCAAAAAAGGGGAAGGTACCCAAACTATCACCCCAAGGTGGCTAAGGAGGAAAGGAAAGCCAGTAACTTCTGGTTCTCTGACTTGTCCATTAACTTAGCTTGGTCAAGAGTGAGGAATTGGTAATGTGGACGGAGAAGAAGAGAATAAGGCATTCTGGGTACAGGAGCCATACGTCATCCAGGCACAGTGCTAAGTGCATTCAGGAGGCACAAGCTCGGGGTACTTTTCCAGGTCAGGAGGCTGAAAGGAAGGTACCCAAAGAGGGCTGAGTTGAGGGCTGTAGGAAGAAAATTCTGGCCCAAGCCACAACTGAGGGCTGGAGAAGCCAATTCAGGAAGGCTAAAAGAAAGGAGCAAGCTCTGGACATTCAGTCCCTTATGTGGGAAACAGAAATAATCTGACATTATAGCTAAAGCAGAGCAGAAAAATGTTAAGTGGGGTATCACCCAGGTAGACAAAGTGAATGTTCTGGAATTGGTGCCGAGGACCCAAATTAATAATATCACTTGTAATTTATGAAACGGTTAACTCTCGTATTTGTTACTAGGATCCTAAGAGAGCACCATACTCCTGCCCCAAAGGCTACCCTAACTCCTTCTCTATGCATAGGATCCTTTTACCCTGCTAACTTCTGCTTGGGGCAGCCCAGGTGGGATGGGTCTGTATCCAGAATTCCTGGGGAAGTCTCCCAGGGAGCACAGCAAATTCTGTGTCAACATAAAAGACACTGTTATGCCACAACTGGGGAATAGGAAAGCAGCTGAACGCAGAGGAAATCCGTGATTTTGCCTGGCAGGTGTCCTGAAATTCAGGGGACCCTGGTGAACTGGGGAAACAGGAGCAGCAGCCAATGACCTGAAAGAGACATGACTGACCAAAGAGCTGGGACACTGAGAGGGAAAAGGAGCAGGGCCGCAGAGGTACCCAAGACGGGCATCAACATCTCTACAGGCTGATTTCTGCTGAGGTTTCCAGCATTGGGCCACCACCAATCCTTCCCACTACTTCTCTTTAATCATTACCTTCCTTTGGTTTTAAGCTACCTCTTTCATTCAATTATTCATGCGTTAAATAATAGCCCACTAAGTGTTTCCTAGGGCAAAGCAGAGCATCTTCTGGTCTTCAGCTGTTGTTCATTAGTGCTTCTTCTCTCTCTCCCCTTCCTGTCCCCTCACCCCATCCTTACCCCTGTGCCAAGGAAAGCCTCACCAAACTGGGAGGTCTGATCAAGGCCTGGCCAGTGAGGGAGCCAAGGGAAATCACCTCTGTAATCCATGTAGTCTTGAAGAATATCCAGCATGTGGGTCATCTGCGAGAACAGCAGAACACGGTGGTCTCTGTGAGAAGATGGAAAAGGCGATCCTGTCAGTGCCCATGGTGCACTCTGGCATGAGCTGGCAAAGAAAGCTTTGCAGGTCCTCCCCTGGCCCCGGGATCCCTCTCAGCACTGTCTCCTTGAAGCTCTTCCACGAGCTGACAGCCCTCCATTTTTCTAGCTGACAGCCCTCCATTTTCTAGCTGTGTATCCTATATATCCAGCAAAACCAGGTTCTCTGCCCACCCTGATGCCCTGCCCTTTCCCACCTCTGAACTTTTGCTCACATTGTTCCTCCTGCCAGGAATGCCCTTCTTTTTCTTCACCTACAGTCCAACTCAAATGCCACCTCCTACATGAAGCTTTCTCTTATGGATTCATTAAACTCTGGAGTCTTCTGCACCTCTCTGAGGCACTTATTCAATATTTTCTATTATAATCATCTGGGTTTGAGACTATTCACCCACTTATCTAAATGTCTTATTTCAGGGGTGGGGAACCTGCGACCTGGAGGCCTCACGTGGCCCTCAAGGTCCTCAAGTGCAGCCCTTTGATTGAATCCAACTTGTTGTGTGAAGTCTGGATTCAGTAAAAGGGCCTAGAAGGTCACACGTGGTCTCCAGGCTGCAAGGTCCCCACCCCTGTGATTTACTTCTTCTGGCATCGAACGGGATGCTCTTCAAATCACAAAAGAACCAAGTGTTTACTAAATGAGTGACCAAACTATGAGACAGAAATGAAACAACATTGTAGCTAAGGCTAATGGAGTCAAAGAGTTCTAGCGGTGGAAGAGGGCTCAGAAGCCTTTTAATTCAGTCTTTACCTTCTTTATTCCTGCCAGGTGGTAAACCCACATATGCTTGGGCTGCCTAGAGTAGCCAGTGGCACAGTGGATAGAACAGCAGGTCTGGAGTCAGGAAGACCTGAGTTCAAATCTAGCCTCAGACACTTACAAGCTGTGTGACCCTGGGCGAGTCACTTAACGTCTGTCTGTCTCAGTTTCCTCATCTGTAAAATGGGGATAATAATAGTACCTACCTCCCTAGAGTTGTTGTGAAGATAGATGAGATCTCTGTAAAGCACTTAGCACAGTGCCCAGCTCACAGCAGACACTATGTAAATGCTTATTCTCTTCGGTTCCCCAGTGAGAGAGAATTCACTACCTACAGCAATACACCAGAGTCCTAAAACCCACAAGTTTTTTCCATATACTGAGTCAAAATCTGTTTCACTGTAACTTCATCCCCTTGGTTCTGATACTGCTCTCTAGGGCCAAGTGGAACAATGATAGTTACATTTCCATATGAGAGTCTTTTAAATAACCAAAACCTGCCATCTTTCACCCGCTGTCTTCTCCTTTCTCAGCTTTAAAAATCACCAATTACTTTAACAATTCTTATAGGCCGTTTTCCACCCCCCACATCTCCTTTATTTCCAAGTTGCCCTCCTGAAACTCCTCAGTGTTTTCCTTGAAGTGGAAATGGGGGCTAACTAGCATAAATGACCTCTGGAATTCCCCCCAGACCCTGGCTACTCTGCTTTTGGGCAAACCCCTAGACGGTGGGTCACATCACCTGGGTGACACTGGGTCTGCAATCCATTCAAATTGCTAGAGATCTCCCTCCACGCCAACCACTTTGTCACCCCCATCACCCCACGATGCAAGAGATTTTGTTTTCACTCAAGCGCAGGCAGGGCTTTGCATTTCTCCCTACCCAATTTCACCAGGGGTAAAACCACTGTTGTAACCTGTCAAAATCTATTTTAATTTCAAGTCTGTCATCCGATGTATTAGCTATCTTTCTGAGGTTTATGGAATCCACAAATTTAATAGGAACACGATTTATACTTTTCATAAAAGTCAGAGACAAAACTGGCCAAGGGTCTAGTTACTCTCCAGAGCTTTCTCTGTGATGACCTCACTTTGTTAATCCCCACTCTTGGGGATTCAACATCTTTCAAACCCAGCTCCCTGTAACACATACACCCTGTCCACAAGCACGTCATGAGAGAAAATGACAAATGCTAATCTTTTCTGATCCCCCCATGGTTAGTGCCTGCCCTCCCTCCAAAACTGCCTCAGACTGAAGTGTTTTTAATGGATTTTATATTTCGTCACATTACAGTTTTCTATTTATTCACATTCTATTCATGCTGTCTCTCCCTCTCCCTCTCTCTCTCTATATATATATGTAAAATGTATATGTATATATATATGTGTGTGTGTGTGCGTATACATACTATAAACATATATGCTATTTATATACGGACACGCATACATATATGTGTACGCACACCCACACACCATCTTTTCCTTTAAAATGAACGCTCACCGCGAGCAGGGACTGCTTCATTGTTTGTACTTGTGTCCTCAGCACCTAGAAGAGTGCCCAGCACACAGCAGGTGCACAGTAAATCTATGTTGATGGACCGGCTGTTATCTTTCTCCTTGATAGGAAACCAGTGCACTGGATGCCGAGTCATCTTCCCTACTCCACTGTCATGGTCTCCTGTCCACTAGTCAGAAGTCCCCTACCTTCCCCTGTCTCTCTCCTTACCCTCACCACAGTTTACAAGGCCTTTTTGTCATCCTTAGCACTGGGGGAAAAACTCCACTCCTTCTGGACGAATGAGCTTTTCTCACATCCTAGGACCTCACCATGCTTTCATTTTTACCTTCTTGTAAATTCACCCGCTGTCTTCTCTTTTCTCAGCTTTAAAAATCACCAATTACTTTAACGATTCTCATAGGACATTTCCAGGTCGCCCTCCCGAAACTCCTCAAAGTTCTCCTTAAAGTGGAAATGGGGCTTCTTGCTTCCATTTTTGACTCTTTAAACTCTGCGTTTGCCCACACATTTCCTGCGCAGTCCTGACAGTTCCTTTGATCATCTTGGCCATCTCTCCCTCCTCAGAATCACTCGCCACTATGTCGTCAGGGTCTTACTCTTTGCAGCCCCCTGCCCCTGCAGAGCTTTGTCTAACCTCAGCCCATGGGAATCTGCTTCTCCTTCCTCTAAACTCTTGCAAAGTCACCTTCCCAAAGACTCAGGCATCCATAGGACACCCCATCCCCCCACCTCTCTAAATATAAGTCTACGATAATGACGCAGCACCCCAAAGGCTCCGTCTTTTCTGCCCCAGGAATCAATTGCTTCTAGAGGTACCATGTACTTGACTAAACCCAAGGGTCCCATGTCCTGGAATTAAAGTCTGTAGAGATGGCTTTGAAAGAGCTAAGAAATAGCAGCCCTGACCAACCAAATCCACAGCAAAGGAACAAAAACCAAGTTAACACTGAGGCCAAAACGGGGCAAAAGCTGGAAAGGAGAAAGTCCAAGAATAACAGACTGACTGACTGACCTGTGGCTGCTCAGACTCTGTGTCTTGTCTCACCATCACCCTTTTCAGGCCTTGGTCTTTGATCTCAACACTTGGCAAAGTATCTGACGCAGGGTCAGTGTTTAATAAAGATTTTCTGATTAACTGTTCCGTATAAACTGCCATCTTCCTATCCGACTGGATGTTCCTCTAGGAGCAACACAGTAAATCTCCTTTCAAAAGCACCATAAAAGGCCAAAGATAAAAAAGCAAAGTCCCATGTATGTCAAAATGTTTCTAACAATGTCATAGTAGCAAAAAAAAAACCACTTCTTTCTCCAGCTCATTTTACAGATGAGGAAATGGAGGCAAACAGGGTTAAGTGACTTGCCCAAGGTCACGCAGCTAGTAAGTGTGTGATGCCGGATTTGAATTTAGTAAGATGAGTCTTCCTGACTCCAGGCTTGGTGCTCTATCGGGCCTGCAGTCACCACCGAGCTGCCCTCTGTCGTATATAACAACTACAATCATTCGAATGAAAACCACACTAAAAGGCAACTGGACCCTGGCTAACGGCAATGACCAACCTCGGCCTTGGAGAACAGACTACGCGGTACCCCGCCTCCCACTGAGTGGGGGAAGGGTGAGGAAACAGGGGGAGGGGAGGGGATGAGGGTAGAACATCGGACATACTTTCAGATGGTCACTTTGCTGTTGGTTTGCTCAGCTGACTTCCATGATCATAAAGAAGGGTTAGATGGGGAAGGATATTGGGGAAGATATAAAGAAAAATCCAAAGGGTCTCCATAAAAGGAGACAGAACAAAGACGACAAAAGGGTAAACTCCCCAGGCAACAGCAACACATACCCGTAAAAGGCCCGTCTGCTCTGATGGGGGGCAGGGCTGCAAGGACAGCTCAGCTTCATGCAGAGCCTGCTCTGCCCCAGGCCCCGGGCTAAGCACTTTATAAGCATCATCCCATCTGATCCTCACAGCAACCCTGTGAGGTAGGTACTATAATTATCCCCATGTTACAAATAGGGAAACTGAGGTAGACGGATGTTATGTGACTTGCCCAAGGTCACAAAGCTAGTAAGTGCTTGAAGTTGTATTTGAACTCAGGTCTTCCTGACTCCAAGCCCAGACACACTATCCATTGTGCCTCTGAGCTGCTTTCCCTCATCTTCAGGGGAAAACTGAGGGCCAGAGGTGGGTACCCTACAAACCTTGGGGTGTGGCAATATGGTTGGTTTGAAAGTGAAATTATAACTGAAGAGGCTAGGGTTTGAGAGAGAGACTTCCCGGGCTCAGGGCATCCGGGCACCACAGGACGTCTCCATCGGAAATCAGAGGCTCCTCAAGGCCCCAGGACAAACAACACATTAGGGAAGGGAAAGACCAGTGCAGACGGCTCGGGGTAGGTCAGGGAAGGCTCCATGGCAGAGAATGGATACCTGGCATACAAGAATGACAGCAGCTTATCCAGAAGATGGAGCTTCCCACTGGCCTCAATTAGGTGGTCTCCAATTTCAAAAGGCTCCGGCTCAACACCTACAACAGAGAAGTCAGGGAGATGGTCATCACAGCCATGGGACATTGTCCCCTCTTCTGTCCTGCATCTTGAGTGTCCTGAATCCCAAACACTGCCAGCCAGAGTGGAGCCCCGATGCTGCGCCCAGCTACACTTCTAAAGGGGGAAATTAAGCCACTCCTGCCTGGCAAGAAGATCAGATTTAGGGAGTCTAAACTGCATCTTATCTATAGAATCTTAAAGTTCGTTTACCTTCCCAGGAAGTATGTTTTTATTTTGTCTGGTTTGAGGGACTGGCGGGGCGGGGGGGGTGGGGGGGGGGGAAGAAATGGGATAGTATGCAAAGGTTTCTATGGTCTGAGGATTCCTAGATTACCATAACCTACACCTAGGGGTTCTGAACCTAGGGTCCATGGCCCCCTAATGAATCTATTGGATTTTTAGGGAATCTATGCACTCAGATGGGGAAAAAAAACCACCTTTATTTTCTCTGATCTCTAACTGAAATTCAGCATCTCCTCCCTTATAAATGTAGACAAGCATTATTCTGAGAAGGGGTCCATAGGTACCATGAGGCTGCCAGAGGAGTCCATGACACACAAAAAGTACAGAACCCTTGGTTCCACAGGAACCCAAACCTCTGGGAAGCTGTCCTCATCTAAAGACCAAAACCACACCCAAACAGCCCATGAACTAGAAGCTCATCATTTGCAGATTGATCTGAATTAACAAGTGGCTTCTTTTACTAAGCAAATGTCTCTCTGAGGATTAAAAGGGCTTTATCAATCATACACACTTAATTGTGAACTAATTAAGAATCTTTTTCTTGGGGGTGACTAGGTGGCGCAGTGAATAGAGCACCAGCCCTGGAGTCAGGAGAACCTGAGTTCAAATCCAGCCTCAAACACTTAGCACTTGCTAGCCATATGACCTTGGGCAAGTCACTTAACCCCAACTGCCCTGCCCTCTCCCCTCCAAAATAAAAAAGGGAAAAGGAAAAAAAAAGAATCTTTTTCTTCTTGATAGTCCAGATGGATCATGTGAATGCTGAAAGGAAAGCAATTTAACATTTATTTGGAGCCAACAATGTACAAGGCACTGTGCTAGGCACAGAAGATAGAAATAGAAGAAGCCCTGACCTCAAGGAGATTATATTCTATTAAAGCTCATGGAGTGGAGGCAGAGAGTCCAAACCCGAGTGGCCACAAGAGTCTGGAAGGCTATTTAGGTCTCTGAAGGGAATGTGGAGCTGAAGAACTCCAAAGGTAGAAGAAAGGTTTTATCATTAATGGGCAACTATGACTCCTTTATATTATTTCACATTCTTTTCTTGGTGTGCAATGAAGGGTTTCTTGTATCATATCTACATGCATTATATACATATATATATACACACACATACACACATACATATATACATACATACACAGGCACATATGTGTTTATACATGTGTGTGTACAAAGAGATAGAGATAGATAATTGGCTTGATTCCCTGAAGGAATCACTGAGATGGAACCCCATGAGGAGGAGGTGGAGGAGGGGACTGAGTGGCCAAAGGCATAGAATGAGGGTATACTAGGTGCTTGGAAGAAAGAGAAGGGTAGGGTGACAAAGAAAACATTGATTACATCCTACTTACTATTGGCCTTGACTCCACCCCTCCTACCAGATGTTTCCTCAGAAAATAGGACCTAAGAAGATGAAGCCCCAGCCCCATGCTCCAGTCCAGGTGGAAGGGTAGAGATTCTTCCTGAACTCTGGGGCCCAGAATGAACAGAATGCATGAAAACTATTTCCTCCTTCTGTCCAGATGCTAGCCTTCTCTTAAGGACGCCTAAAAGCACACAGTCCTTTTGGCTACCAGGTTGCAAAAATGACTCATCTTGATCTTAGCCCCAATTTTACAGGTAGTTGGACAAGAGAATGCCCACCTTGGCTCTGGAACCAAGGCTGGATCTGGGGCTCAGAGAAGTCTGAGAGGAAGCCCACATAAGCCTGCAGCCTCCCTGTCAACACAAACCTGCTAACTGCTGATCGATAGAAGCTATTAAGAGAAACAGAGGTGTTCTCTTACCATCAAACAGATAGGGGTGGTCCACACACTTCCTGAGCTGCGACAGGATATTCTGAAGCTTCACTTTCTTGGCCATTTCATTTTCAAATGCATCTGAAATATAAAGAGACTGATGAACTGAAGTCTTCCTTTATTATTGTATTATACTTCTATTTGGAATATCTTTATGCTAAATGAACTACAGGAAAACATGCCCACCTGGCCAATTCTGTGGTCAAACATTTAGCTTCAAGATGGCAGACTAAACTTCCATTTGATCTCTTAGAGCATTCCAAACTCAGGCCAGATGAGTGAATTCTTGTCAAGGGGTTGGTGGAACAATGACTAAGACAAATGCAAATCAAATACTCAAGAGCCCCCACCATAGTCAGTCAATTAAAGAGTGAACTCAATTAGATAAGGAGTTTTTGGAGTCCATAAGACTTGTAATAGGCCATAACAGGTGGGGAAGTTAACAGATAAAAGATAAAACATCCTGGGACCAGAAATAGGTAATAAAGTTGGGTTAAAGAAAAAATCTGCCAAGAAGAAGACTGATGATGGCAGTGAGGGCAGAGGATTACACCAACTACGCTACATGGAAGGTGATGGGAAGGCCAAGTACTTCATTTCATGCCTGTTCTTCCCGGAGGCAGCTCAGCAGGTAAAGCGCTGGGCCTGGATTCAGAACAATATGAGTTCAAATCCAACCTCAGATGTCTAGTAGCTGTGTGATTGTGGGCAAATCATTTCTGCCAGTCTCAGTTTCCTCAACTGTTAAATGGGGACAATAACAGCACTTACCTACTAGGGTTGTCATGAGGATCAAATGAGGTATTTTTAAAGCGCTTAACATACATTTAATTACATTATGTCAATTATTACTAATTGTATCTTATAACTCAATTAATGTAATAATTATATATACAATTATCATGTAATATATGAATATAGTACGATCATCATTATTGCTATTGTTACAAAGATAAAATGAAATATTAATTATAACTTATAACTAAATTATGTTATAATGATTATATATAAAATTGTCATGCAACATAAATATATTACAATCATCATTATTGTTGCTGTTGTCTTAAGGACAAAACGAAATATCTGTTGAGTATTTTACAATCATTATATAAATGATGATGGTGATAACAATATCAATACATTTTCTTCGTGAAAACCTATGTCCTAGCTTTGCCTGTAAGTAAAGACGCGTCCCTTGGTTACCTAGATCCTTCATCAAAATGGCCTTGTAGTACTTCTTCTGCAGGGCCGACATGCCATGGTAGAGCACCACTTCTGTCTTCCTGGGCAGATCCAGAGCCACATCGGCCTTCACTCGCCGCAGCAGGAAGGGCTGCAGGACTTGATGCAGTTCAGATGCTGCGTAAGGAGAGGTCAAACAGGAGCGTGCAGAGAAGGTCAATGAGCTGCCAGAGGAGGCAGGGCGAATGACCTGGCAAGCTCTGGACCCGCTCCCCTGGGCTCTCAAGTCTGTTAGCCACTGTCCGGATTAGCAGTCTCCGTTGCCCCTCTCCCACCTCGACCTCCACCTCCGGAAATGCCCCAAACTCACTCACGACTATGATGGACTGGCACTGTTATTATCTAAGCACAGCCCTGGTGAATCATCCCAGACAATGGGAAAAGCTGCCCAGCCTCAGACTTTCCCCTCCCAGCCCTTCTTGGAGGAACACAGGCATGGAAAAACTGTTATGTGGACTATTCATTTTTATTTGTTGTTAAAGGCTGATTAACACTTATAACTGACAATCTAAAGTAGAAATTCCTTTTAAAAAAAAAAACACAAAACCCTCAGGCTGAGTTCATATTTTAGAGGAAATTATTAGCTGACCACTAAGCACTCTTGAAGGCATGACAAATAAGCCCATTATCTGAAACAACAAAACCCTTTTACTTCTGTATGGCATTCTGGACTTTAAAAATGCTTTCATATCCATCATCTCACTTTATCACAACCACTACCCAGCTATTCTCCAGGTTAGGTACTCCTGGGTTAGTCATTCCTGGGGTTAGTTATTCCCTGGGTTCTCCGAGTTTTAGGAGCCAACCCAGATAAAAAGTCACCTCCTTGAGATTAGAATAAGTGTCCTGGGTCTGCCTGGATCTCAACCTTCCCTATCCCCAGGGTATTTTGGCTTTAATTTATTTACATTTTATCCATCCCTAACTGCTCTGCCAGGATGTCTTGGTATTTCCTACAGGGTTACCTAACTGTTAGAATGCTGAGCAAACCAATAGGGACAAGGAGTGATTTGTCCAGGGTCACCAAGAGAAACAGAGGCAGAGTCAAGGTGAGGAGGTGGGTCCTGAGACTCGAGTGGTGGTGTCTGGGATGCATCAATCCATCTGCATTCCAGGACTAAGGCAGTCCTTAAAGAGCTTCGGCTAATGCCAGGCTCTGTACAGAATGCCAGGCACGCCCTCTGGTGCTCAGTAAAGGAGAAACAAGCAGAGAGAAGACCAAAGGCAAACATTCCATCTAAGCTGAATGAGCTGCAGAATGTCCCCCTAACGGGGTCTGTTGGCTTGGGCTCTATGAACCTAGTCTTCTTGTGGTGTAAAAAATATTCTCATTTCAATATAACTGGTTTCCTTTCAATCCTAGGAATTTTATTTCATGTATTTAAAAATACCATTTCAGAGAAGGCAATCCATGGGTGTCAGCGGCCTGCCCAAGGGGTCTAAGGAACAAAGAAGATTAAGGACCCCTGGTCTAACACCATTCTTGTGTTCAGCAATCACATCTGTCCCCCTGCCCACTTCCACCCATCTCTCAGTCTGTCCCCCTGTCTGTCTCAGCCCATCTCTTGGGTCTGCTCCCCTGCCAGATTCAGCCTATCTCTTGGATCTACTCCCCTGCCTGTCTCAGCCCACCTCTTGGGTCTGCTCCCCTGCCTGTCTCAGCCCATCTCTGTTTCCTGGCCCACCTCTGTCACTCCACCTACCTCCACCCATCTCTTTTGTTCCCCTGTCCACCTCTAAACATTTCTCCTACCTACCTCTGCCATCTGTCTTCCTGCCCACCTCAGCTGATCTGTCTCCTTGTCTATTTCTGCCTATCTCTGCCCACTTCTGTCCCCCTATTCACCTCCACCTATCTCTGCCCATCTCTTTCTCTCTCTCTCTCTCTCTCTCTCTCTCTCTCTCTCTCTCTCTCTCTGCTCCCCTGCTTGCCTCTTCCAGTAACTACTCTCCTTAAGAACAAGGTCTGCTTTCCTTTTGTCTTTAACCTGCAGCAGCCAGCACTAAGCCTGGCACATGGCAGGTATTTAGGAACAGGGCAGTATCCAGGGGACAGACAATTACGTGACAGAGTTTGTGGGCAGGGTGGGCAGCAGAGGGTTGCCAAGGAGACCACTGCATGGTGATTACAATAGATACACAGCAATACAGGCACTTGGAAGAGTGGTGTGGTAACCCATCCACACCAGCAACTTGGTACACTACATATTTTGAATGAGTTTATTTGTGTATAGATGGTTTTCCCAGTAGAAAGTAAGGTCTTGAGGGCAGAGGCTGTTCTCTTGGCATCTGCACTATCTGACACCGTCATGGCACAGAGCAAGTGCTTAATAAATGCTTGAATTGAGTCAAGTGCATGGGGTAAGCTCGCCTCTTCCATCTCCTGTGTTCTGCTCCACCCAGGTTTTAAGATTTGCTGCAATGTGGAAACAGAGAGCAGGGAATGCCTAAAGCAATCAATGGGGACCTTAGTACCTCTCAAGGAAACCCAGTTAGATTTTGGACAGCTCTACAAAACCGCAGGGACTCTGGGGAAATCCGGTGCTAACTCATTAGACAACCCTATTTTAAAAAGTGGGTGTTTCAAACTCATAGCGGCTACATCTACTCACTATACAGGATACACTATACACTATACTCACTATACTCACTAAACAACAAATTGTTGTTGTTTTTTTGCCTTTCTGAAGGGAAGAAGGCAGGGCAATTGGGGTTAAGTGACTTGCCCAAGCTAGTAAGTGTTACATGTCAAAGGCTGGATTTGAACTCAGGTCCTCCAGATTTCAGGGCTGGTGCTCTATTCGTAGAGTCACCTAGCTGCCCCAGGAAGCTCTTTTAACCACTGCTCTGGACTGTATTGTGTCAAACTCAAATAGAAACAGAGGCCACTAAGTCCTATATAAGGAAGAAGACATGTGGGACTCTGGGAAGTGAAGTCCATTACTAACGAGTAGCACCCCATCCTCACCACCTGTATTCCCCCAGAAGGTGGCAAGGACAACTTGGCTTCTACCTAATGCTTCCATGAGTAGGGAACCTGTGGCTTCAAAGCCACATGTGGCCTTCTAGGTCCTCAAGCACATCCCTTTGAATCCAAACTCTGGCCTCAAAGCAACTGGATTCAGTCAAAGGGTCACATTTCAGGACCTAGAGCACCACATGTAGCCTCAAGGCCACAGGTTCCCCATCCCTGCTTTAGACTCTCCAAGTCAGGGGTATTAACCTTTTTTTTGAGTCCTGGACCCCTTTCGAAGCCTGAGGAAGCCTACGGACACCTTCTCAGCATCATGTTGCTATATGCCAAAAATAAAAAAAATATGTAGGATGTCAAAGAAAACCAATTATAGTAAAATACAGCTATCAAAATAAACACAGACACACAGAGACACACACACATCCCCCAAGTTCACAGACCCCAGGATGAGAACCCCTATTGCAGAATAATGCCCTAAAGTGGTCTGGAATAAGGAACATCTAAATTACTAAGGCAAACTGCTAGGCTCAATCTTTACGCTTCATGGAAGTGGTCTTAGAGGAGATAAAGGAGGTAACTTACCTGAATCGGCTTCTTTATCAATAGCGTGGTAGCGCTGAATGAAATCTTCCAGCTGATCCTTTGGGAAGACACTGGGCTCCACAAAGCTGAGGAGGGAGTAGAGCTCCTCAAGGCTGTTTTGAATGGGGGTGCCAGTCAACAGAAGGCTGAAGTCTACAGAGATCTAAGCAAGAAGAACAAAGAAATTACCCAACAAAGTTTGAAATCCAGCCAACTGGGCCACATACCATAAGCCAGCCTTGTTCAGAGCAGAGCTTAAAAGCAGGAGCCCCTTGATACAAGCAGTGACTGAGGGAGGAAGCAGGAGATGTGGCGGACGGTGGGTGCTCACAAAAATCAATACTCTGTGGAGGACGGGATCCTCTCTCTTAGAAACTCCCTCTGAAAAAGCCAGCCTGCTGTACACGGGATGAGCTGGTGCTGATCCTGATGAGATTAAGGGGCTTTTCACTGTTAGAACCCACAAGTCATCCATCCAAAATTAGGTGGCACAGAGGATCACGCACCAGGCGCGGTGTCAGGCCTCACCTCAAAACTGGCCTCAGACACCTGTTAGTTGTGTGATCCTGGCCAAGTCATATAGGCCTGTTTGCCTCAGTTTCCTCATCTGTAAAATGAGCTGGAGAAGTAAATGACAAACCACTCTAGTATCTTTGCCAAAAAAACCCCAAATGGGGTCACAAAGAGTCAGACAGGACTGAAAATGAATGAACAATAAATAAGAAACAACAGTAACTTATCCACAACTTATGAAAAAGAAGAAAAGCCTGGCCCAGAGACCTAAAGGGCTTATCCAAGGGGACAGAAGTGCTGAGGAGCAGGACCAGGATTAGAACCCAGGTTCTCTGACTCTACACCCGAAGTCCTGTTCTTTTCCACCATCCCCCTCTTGCCCATAAAGGGCCAAAGCACACAGAAACCAAGCAATTTTCCTTGAGGCCACCCTCACACTTGGGTATCCTCATTCCAACAGAAAGGAGGTGATTATCCCAGAGCCTAGAAATAAAGCTGGAGAGCAGAATTGGCCGGCATCTCCGCAGTCCTGTCGGGGAGAGAACGTACCCTGTTTCTGAACAATCGGTCCTAGGTAATCAGACAGTAATATTCCTGAAGGAAAGGACAATTCATTAGGCTAACTTTGATTAGAAAATAAAGAGCCATCGAAGACATCTAACTCTTTTTACTCTGACTCGATATTTACCCAAGAAATTTCTGCTCTATAATTTGGCTCCTGCATGGACCTGCTCACTGGGAAGGCCATGGAGTTTTCTTGCGCAGATGACCAATCCCCAAACATACACATCAATTAGCCAGAGCCAGAGTTCACACACTGCTTTCTTGTTCGTTTGCTTAGTGTGTATGAATTTAAAAAAACCCCCATCACCCCTGGGGGAAGTAACCACATGGAGTTTTTAGACTGGAAAGCTGAGGACCAGATTCAGGAGCAAAGATGATTGCAATGAGGTGCTCAGAAGGCCACGCCAAACAAAAAGTCATTTAGTCATGCTATGTTGCAAATGTGAACAAAATTACAAAGGCTATGTTTAACCTGCTAAACAACCCATTACCTGGAACGACTTCAGCATTTCAGTTGTTTGCAAGAATCTGCGGATTGTTAATTACAAAGTCTTATCTGTCCCTTAACACCAGGGACTCAGGAAGAGCTTAAGGACAGTTAGCACTTCAAATGCTGACATAATTTTTAAAAACAAGCTAATTGTTTAGTTATCATCAGTCAATCAGATTTTTCACTGATTTAGACTTTGCCCCAGGTACTTCTCATAGATTCTCCAGAGCTAAAAAAGTCAGAAATGGCTGGATGCTATAGTTGCATAAAGTAGGTGGCTGGTATGTACCCTGACAATCTCATACTGACAGTGATGGGTCACAGGACCAAAACCAGTGCCTCTTAATCAGCTCCACCACAGGATGCCCAGGCAAGGAAGGGCCTGGGGTAGGAACAGGTCTGTCTCCGTCCAGGGTGGCTATCTATATCCAAGGACAGAAAGAGAATAAAGAATAAGGGAAAGACACAAGAAACAGAAATTGTGAGGAACATTCCGAGGCATAAAAATCTATCCTTTAACATGAGGTGTGAAATTGGAAAAAAAAAAAAAACCGACAAAAAATATAACAAAGAAGAAGGGGGAGACTGGAACAATGCCCCCAGAATACACAACCTGGCTGGCATGAACTGCCAGGTAGGCTGGGTACTACCCAGAGGAGCAGGCATGGGAGCACACAGGGAAAGCTACGCAGAGGGAGGATTCAGGGGATACTCCAAAGCCCAAAAGAAGACTATATGAGCTGCTATATCTGGGGAGCCCTGAGAAGGCCTCAAAAGGGAGTCAGAGCTCAACAAAAGCACTGACTGATTTGAATGCTGTGGCCCTGACTGTTTGACTTGCCCCAGACCAGAGAGAACTACATCCTTCATGGAACGTGGGGAATGTGAGTCATTTACAGATGATTTGTGATATGAATGTAAATCTGGGGAGCAGGAGCTAAGTGGCTGACATGCTATAAAGAAGAATTAAAAACTATCTTTAAGTGCCATCAAACTGTAAAATCTCAGAACAGGAAGGGATCTCAGAGGCCAGCTAATTAAACCAATGCAAGCCTTCTACAAAACACCTGATAAGCAGTCATTTGGTCTCTGTTTGAAGCTCTCCAGAGAAGAGGAACCCAACGAGCCCACCACTTCCCAAGGAAGCCAGATGTATCTGGGGACAATTCTAGGTGTGAACCAGCAAGGGCATGATAAAGGAGAACCATCACTGTCATTATGGCCCTAAAGCAAAGGGGAAAGAGCTGGGGCTCACAGGGAAGAGGGGACTCTCCTTCCCCATCATGAAATCCTAGACCTAAAACTGACTCAGGTACTTGAAAGATCACCAAATTTAGGAGAAATGAGTTCCCATCCAGCAAAACCACACTGCTGAAATTTTTATGGCCAAAGGACCTCTGAACATGGAGTCAAGACACACTCCTTTTGAGAGAAAGATACAGCCAAAGTCCCAAGCAGTACTTTGTTACATAAATCTGCGGCTTTGGAGCCTTCACTGGGAAAGCAATCCTCCATCTTATTTCCAGTTGGGAGTCCAGCCCATCTCCTTCGGCAGTTATGGTAGGGGGCAGGCTTGAGGGTCTTAGTCATTCAAAAGACTGAGAATCGGGGCGGCTAGGTGGCACAGCGAATAGAGCACCGGCCCTGGAGTCAGGAGGACCTGAGTTCAAATCCAGCCTCAGACACTTAACACAAAAATTAGCTGTGTGACCTTGGGCAAGTCACTTAACCCCAACTGCCCTCCAAAAAGAAAAAAAAAAGACTGAGAATCTAGGTGTTTCCTAAACTTTATTTCCATTACTAAGACCCAAAGACAAGCAATTTCATATCCAAATACTTACCTTGTCACTTGATGGCTGTCGACCTGGTCCTACAGAAATCAGACAAACCAAATGACCAAGTCCTTTGTCTGACATAGCCTACATGGAAGGACAGAAATAAAAGGACCAAGAAAGACCATCCTGTGTTTACCTCTGAAAGGGTTCTGTGCAGCAGCGAGCTCTGATTCTTCAATCTGTGGGCTTCATCCACAACCAGAACGCTCCAAGAGAAACTGTGAGGAAAATTAATGTTACATCTCTGTTTAATCCAAATACAGATCACCATCTGGTGTGTTTCTGCTAATTAACTTATTTCCCAGGCACATCAAGCAGCTGAAAGACTAACAATGGGCCAGTTCTAACAGAAATGGACCAAATGCAGGTCAGTTACTTCATTCATTCCTTTATTCATCCAATACTTCTTAATGCTTCCATTTGCTACAAAGCAGGAAGACCTGAGGGGATACAATAGATGTATAAGGAGCCATCCTTTCATTCAAGGCTAGCACCAGGGCTAGCCAGTTCAACAGACATTAAGCACTCGTGTGCATGCTGTGGGCACTAGGGACACGGGCCCTGCCCTTAAGGAGCTCACCTTTTTCTGGGAGGACACAATGTTTACAAAGAAGTATAGGAGTAGACAGGAGGAAAAACAGGCATAGAGGAATCCTACACGTATGTGTATATATGTGTGTGTCTGGGTCTGGCAGGGGAGGTGGGAAAGGCTTCACAAAGAACACACACAGCACACAAGTTAAACCATAAAAGAAGACCAGAATTTCAGGAAGTGGGAAGGAGAATCAGAGACCTCCAGGCATGGAGAATGCTACGTACATGCAGAGGTGAGAGATGGAGAGTCCACTTTGGGGAACAGGTTGTAGCCCATGGTGGCTGGAATGCAGATTTGGTGAAACGAAAAATGAAACACAGCTGTACAGGAAGCTGAGGGGCAGATTATGGGCAACTTAAATACTGGCTAAGGATTTTATATTTTATCCTGGAAGCCACAGAGAGCCAGTGGAGACTGTTGAACAAGGAGCCAGGTTCAGGCCTGTGTTTTACCAAGTTTATCTTGGCAGCTTGGAAGACGTTGGATCAGAGAAGGGAGGGACGTTAGGAGGCCAGTGAGATCATCTAGATAAAAGGTCCTGTAGGCCGGCATAGCCAACGTGTGGTTGGAAAAAACCGGAAAGATGCAAGAAATGTCAGAGGTAGAATCGGTAAGACTTGGTAAGTAATTGAATATCAATCAAGCAACTGACAAAAAATTATTATCAGGGAGGCAATTATGTGCAAAATGCTGGGGATACAAAGGCAAAAATGAAACAGTCCCTACCCTCAAAAGGCTTGCATTCTCTTGTTCATAGTTAAGTATGTACAAAATAAATGCAAGGCAATTGGGGGACCTTAGAAGCAGCTGGGGTGATCAGGAAAAGGACTGTGCAAAAGGTGGTACCTGAGCTGAGCTCTGCTAGGGATTCTGAGGGGCCTACACAAAGCCTGAGCTGGGAGACGAGGTGCTGTATGTGAGGAACAGCAAAAAGGGTGATTGGGCTGGTCCATAGAGCGTGTGACCGTGAAATGTGAATTAGGGAGTGACATGGTCATATACAGACATATAGAGACATGCACGTATGTGTGTATATGTATATTATATATACATATATACACATAAATTATACACAAAGTGCATGTGTGTGTGTGTGTGTGTGCATGTATGTGCATTTGGAAAATCACTTTGGCACCAATATGGAGGACACCGTATAGAAGGGAGACTTATTTGGTGCAAGGGGACCAATTAGAAGTCTACTCCAACAGTTCTGATGATGGGTGACACAGCTAATTCCATGGTCATGAGTGACTGAAGGATTCAGTATCTTCATTTGGAGGAGGAGCAAGCCTAAGGGGGTAAATAATGGACATAATGAGGTTGAAATAAGTTGGGACTCCCAGGAGGGTGCCCATCTCCGCCTGGGAGGAGATGACAGTATGTGATCAGAGTTCAGGAGAGGGATTAGGGTTAGTGTATAGCTTTGGAACTCTATAAAGATGATTCCTAAATCTATGGGAGCTGATGAGTTATCCAAAAGACTGGGTATAAGAGCCAGGAAAGGGCCCAGGACAGAGTCCTAGAAGAAGAGGTGGGTCAAAAGCTACAGAGAGACCAATGGATGAGCCCAGAGAAAACCCCCTGGATTAAACAATCAGGAGCGATTTACCTGTGACCTCAGAGCGATGGCTCAAGCTCAGTGACTGATACAGAAACCAAACTGAAAGAGACTGAGGAGAGACGGAAGGGGAGGAGGGAGATGGCAAGTAGAGGGATTACATGAAAGGTGACCTCAGGAGAAAGGTACTGGAAACAGAGTGATGTGAGGGAAAGGGGAGCTTGGAAATGCCGCTTGTGAAGGGTGGGATTTAAACTGAGTCTTGAAGGAAGCCATGAGGTAGAAGTGAAGAGGGAAAGAATCCCAGGCAGGGGGACGGCCAGTGTAAAGGCACTGAAATGGAGATGGGGTGTCTTGTGTAAGGGGAGACAAGAAAGTGAGTAAAGCTATCTCAAGGTATATATAGGGCAGGGTAAAATTTGTATATATTTATATATTTACACATACACATACACATACACACACACACACACACACACACATATACACTGTAAAAAATATACAGTAGAGAGTAAAAAGACTGGAAAGAGAAGAAGCCTGCCCCCTATCATAACCTAGAGGAAAGAAAGCCCATCTTGTAAAAGGCTTTACACTTGATCCTGGAATTAACAGGGAGCCTCTGGAGTTAACATGCTCAGACAATTTTTTCCAGCTCTGTTCTGCAGCAGGTCAATAAAAACAACAGAAGCAGGTGGTGGTGGTGGATAATCTGGGACTGGGGTTTAGCAACTGACACTTATACAGTGTTTTACGGTTTGCAATCACAATCACCCTAAGAAAGAAATAATGTTATTATCCCCATTTTACAGATTAGGAAACTGAGGCTCAGAGGGGTTAATGCTCTATCCATTAAGCAACATTGCCTCTTATCACTGAGCTCTTATCACGGCATTTTAGGGGATAACGGACTTGAATGCAAATTACTTTTACTTTAGTCCTTATCTTCTAAAATTAGAAGAGTTGCTGGGGAGTGGGGGTATGACTCATTAACTGGTTCAAAATGTTTACTTCCTGAGTCCTTATAGCAGATTCTCTTTGCTTTTCCTCAAGCACTGGGCCTGGAAAAGTGTCCATTCCAAGGGGTAATTCTATATGGAAAGACACAAACTACAACTACAGGGGGCAAAATGCTTTAAAAAGGCAGACGGGAAGGGGAGGTTAGATTCAAGGACACGTCTCTAATGCAACAGCTAATGTGGACTTTGGAAGCAACGCCATTTACTCACGCTTTTAGAAACGCTGCGTCTTTCAGGAAAATCTGAAAAATCAAACAATCTATGTTACACAAAGCCTGTATAGAAACTCCTCCTTGGGTAATGAGTTAGTATTAGTCTCTCTCTCTATGCTATTTGTCTTTACCTTAGGGTCTCGGGAAACTCTAATGAAATTTTCCTGATAACAAAATGTACAATGTGGAGCCCAGCTCTGCAAAACTCCCCAGGAGGAACCGGGTTAAAATATGGTTGAGAATATAATTAAATATAATTGGAAATCATTTAGCAAAATAAATAAAAATACACTATAACACAGATAATATTAATCTGTGGTTTTTGATGTTGATGCTCTTTGAGTCTGATACCACTGAGTAAGGTACTGGTTAATTTACTCAGGAGTTACAGAAAAGTTCTGGCCAGAGTAGTAATAAAGATTTCCTACCAGGGAGCTCTGTGAAAACAAGCAATAGAAGTAAAGCAAACACCAGGGCACAGGCTTGCCCAAAGTAACCTGGCAAATGAGGGCAGGATTCAATGCCTACTTCCACTAATCAATCAGTATAATCTTCAGTATCCCATGGAGACAATTCAACTACCCAGGGGACAAACCAGACCAACAGAAAACCTGTCTAGGTATTAGATTTACTGAACTACAGCATCACAGAATCTGAGAGCTGAAAGGGACCTCAGTGACCATGCAGTCATACCCATACATGAAAGAAAGCTCCCCAAAGTCAAGTTAACTGGATCATATGCTTTTTCCACACCTGTCCTATTTCTCTGTAACAGAGAAAATGGGAGTCATGCTTACCCAAAGCAAACTCCCTGATACAGACAGTATTCCTTCTGACACTCGATGTAGAGCTGGAAGAGGCATCAGAGGTCACACGAATCCGACCCCCTCATTGTACAGATGAGGAAACCAGGGTAGCCAAATGACCCGCCCAATGACAGAGGATCTGAACCCAGGCCTGCCAAGTCTAGAGAGAGCTCTGCTTCTACTCTCCTCCACAATCTCCTTCACCCCAATTTCAGGAAGGGGTGCTATGTCTAAAGAGGAGAGCTGCACCCCCAGGGGTCTGATATTACAGCTATAACTAATGCTCTCTACCTCTCGGATGCAGAGCTGCACATACAGCAAGTGCTTAATAAAGCTTATTCAATCAACAAAGGAATGCTGAGGACCCAGGGGGAAGGGTACTCTGTAACAAGAAAAGTTTCAGGGCACTTTATGGCAGTCCTATAAGTCCCACAGTAAAGGAGATGACATAAGCAGACCCGGAAAGTTATATAAAATGATAACCATAACGTCCATGGAGAGAACATCGCCTGAACCCCAGGCAAGCACAACGATCACTGCTGGCCCCTAGGAGACAAGACAAGCCTCGCCTCCTTCCCCCCCACCTTGCTCTGCAGAGAGCGGGCACTACAGGTGTCAATCATTCCCGGCATATACTTTTAGACTATTCTTCGGCTGAACTGCATTTTCTCCTCTCTCAGTTTTATTCTTTGCTGGGCAGGGATGGGTGGAAGGCTATATTTGGAAATGAAGAAATGTTTTAAAAAATCACTAATTTTACTTAAAGAGAATTTACTTAATTTACTTAAAGAGAATTCTGAGCACAAAAGCACTTTTACGTGCAGATAGGAAGAGGCAGGACAGGGAGGGACGGGACAGACCTGCTTTAATGAGTCAGCAAGGCTCTATGATTTCACTGGTGCGTGAAATACTACTGCCCCCAACACAGATGGTAGCCCCTCAATAACTCAGTGGTAGGGAGTGGCCTGAGGCTCTGGGATGGATCCATGGTCTTACATACTTAATGTCAGGGGTTAGACCTGAAACCAGGCCTTTTCTTCCTGATGCCCCATCCAGAATTCTCTCCATTCTGACCTGCTACCTCTTGTCTTACCAAGCAAAACAAAAAAGAGAAGGCAAGGTTTGGAACCAACATGTTCCCCACACCAGGATCTTTATCACCCAACAGACAGCTCCGTGGAGACATGAGAAAAGGGCCTCTTCACTGGTCATTCCTTTTACAGAGGACACTTTTTACTTCTGTAAGAACTCCCTGTCTTAGGAAGTATATTCTCAAGCTATCAGATGCGTATTTGTCAAGCAATACATAAAAATCCAAATTTATGTTCACAAATTTGAAAACGTGAAAAACAAATTAGGGCAAATCAGAAAAAGACAAAAAGAGGAGCACAAACGTGTGGAATAAGAGGACACAACCAGGCCTGGAGTCAGGAAGACCTGAATTCAGACCTCACTTCAGGCACTTACTAGCTGTGCAGCCCTAGACAAGTCACTTAACCTGTTTGCCTGTTTCTTAAGGGTAGACCAGAGATGATAACAGCACTTACCTCACAGCATTGTTGTGAGGATCAGGAGATAAGATTTATAAAAGATTTATAAAGCCCTTAGCAGGGTGCCTGACACACAGAAGGCGCTTAATAAAGGCCTGTGCCCTTCCCTTTCCTTCAGCCATAAAATGGCCAACTTAAGAGTTAAACATGGACTCAGCCTCTATAGTATAGTAAAGCCCCACAGCCCTGCTCTGTGCCTGGGAAAAAAGTTAATGTAGGCACATTCCTGGAATGATCAGACAGTAAATTATATGCAAGGGGAAGGGGCAGCCAGAAGATAATCCCTCCCCAGCAATGCCTGGTTCACACAGTGTTGGACTTGGGCCAGGATGCTTGGATGGGGCCTAGCCTTGTAAAATTAAAAGGGTGAAAGGAAAGAGAGGGTGCCCTCGGGGCATTCTTCCAGTCAAGGCGCCTCAATGACCCTACACATCTCAGCCAACTTGCCAGGCTGGCTTTGGGAGGGCTGCTGTAAAGGTTCTCTGCTGCTTAGCTAAGGACCCATCCAGGAGAAGACTACCTAACATAAGACCTGAAGCCCTCTGTCCACTGGTAGAAGAAACATCAGCTTAGGGTAGACCACAGATGATTACCTCATAGGTGCTCAGGAGCACATGAAAAGAGGGGTCCTCCTTCAGAACTTGCTGCAGGCGAGCTCTCTCCTCCTTGTCACCTGTGTATACTTTGCAAGAAAGGCCAGGAGCAAATCTAAATCCAAGAAAGGGACACAGCAAAGGAAAAAGCTTCAACGTAACAAATTTTAAAGCATCAAAAGGTCACTGTTACTTTTATCAAATTGGGATTTCAATAGCACACACCTCTCCATCTCTTCCTTCCAATTGCTCAGAACAGACAAGGGACAAAGAATCAGAAACGGTCCTTTCTTCTTTAAACTTCCAGTCAAGTAAATGAAAAGAGCAATAGTCTGGAACATGGGGGGAAAAAAAAAAGAAACAGATTTATTCCCCCTGCCTCATCCATGTAGAAAAACTCCCATATTCCCATGACCAATCCCCAATTACATTCTCTCACAGAAGGACTGAGCTGTGCCATACTCCAAGCTTCCTGAGCAAGCACACTGGGTGCAGCCTGAGGATAAGTAGGCTCCCCCGGTCTTATGAAGCCAAAGGGCTCTGAGAATCAGGGTGGCGACCCCAGGATGAGCGACAGAGAATGAGTCATTCTGCCTAGGCCACTGTCTTCTAACAACAGATGCCCCACTGCAATAAGATCAGCTTGCTCCCATATTTTAGGCTCCGCTGTAGCTGCCGCCACCTCTACTCAGGCGGCAGGGGCATTATGGGAAATGCATGGTATCATCCTTTTTCTCTGTCCCTTCCTAGCATGACAAAGAAATTTGAAAACACTGCTGAAACCAAGTGTAGAGACCAAGTAGAAAGGAAAGGGGGAAAAAAGTACACAGGTGTCCTCAAAGTCTCAGGGCAGATGTCCGGTTTCTAAATCAGGCTTCTGCAGTGTTCTCACCGGAAACTGCACTAATATTTTTGGGACACCCTGTATTTGGGGGAGGAAATGCCAAAATAAGAGATCACAAGGGGCACATGTGGGAATATAGAATCTCTCCCCAATACCAACCAAAAAAAATTACATTCTTGGGTAAAGACAGTTTCTTAGGGAACAATTAATAATCATAATAATAATGTGGGGAAAACAGAAAATGCTTCACAGAAGATGCTATTGAACTATGAAAGACCAGTTCATTCTACTCCCAGTGAAACAACAGTGTAGACTAGAGATTCTCTTTTTTTTTTCTGTGCCTTGGACCCCTTAGACATAGTCTAGTGAAGCCCATGAACCCCATCTCAGAATAATGTTAAGTGCTTAAAATAAAATACATAAGGCTGCAAAGTAAACCCATTCTCTTGAAACCTAGTGTAGCGACTACCATACTGGCATCCCCAGGATGGCTGCTAGCACAGGTTCTTAGATCTGCTTTAGTAGGAAAGAGAGCTGCTTCAGTGGTCAGCAATCTCTCTTAATTACATTCACTAGTTCAGGGGAAAAGTCAGCACCCTGAACTTCTGAGAAAATACAAACAGAAAAATAAAGACCTAAATACAAGACTTCTAACTGTCTGAGAAATTAGCACAGACCAACAGACAGATCAACTGTCTGACCAAGGCAATACATACATAGTTACCAGAGAGAGATGCACCAACATCTGGGGTTTTCAAAGGCGGGGGGGGGGGGGGGGGGGG
>CM053593.1:353589922-353607611 GCA_028646575.1 Pseudocheirus occidentalis
AGGACCAATGCAGTTTGAGCAACCAGGGCTGGGCAAGAACCAAGCTGTAGTAAATGTGGGCCCTAAACACCATTACAACTGTCATCCCTGCTGTTAGGGGAGGCTGAGGCAGGTAGATAGCTTGAGCTCAGTAATTCTGAACTGCAATAGGTCCAAAGTCATTTGGATTTCTAAGTTCAGCACCTATATGTTGAGCCCCCAGGAGCATGGGGTCAACAGACTGTCTAAAGAGGGGTCAATTAGTCTAACTTGGAAAGAGAACAAGTTAAGGCACCTGTTATAAGTAGTGGGATTAGGCCTGTGACTGGCCACTGCCCTTCCAACCTAAGCGATATAGGGAGATCTAGTTCCAAAAAAAAGAAAATAAAAGAAAAAAGAAAAAAAGAAAAAGAAAAGGCTTTGTGAGCCCTGTGTTTTGTATCCGCATCAAATAGATAATCAAAAAGGAAGGAAAACATAAGCTTGTTAAAGACAGTCACTAGAAGAGTGGGTAGAGGATGTCCTGCACAAAGTCCAAATAGAAGTTAGAGTTCTCCACTAACACAGAGGTTGTACTGATTTTTCTGCTTGCAAATGACATTGTGTTGATTGTACCGAACCCTGGGACATTATGGGATCCTCTCAATATGGCTCAGCCATTTAAACAGGACAAACAAAGCAGATGAAGAATAAATACTATGGAGATTATGACATGTAATTGGACAATTAATTCACTGAATTCACTTATCAACAACACATACATCTTGGACAGTTGCCAAAGATGAACAAGGAACCGAGCCCAGCATTTGGTAGAAGAGGATAAGCCTATATTGCATTTATGAAACGTGTAGGAATTTCAACTTTCCTTTCTAGAGAAGCTTATCTTTTAAAAATCAATATTCTCTTGAAGCAAGAGCATCTCAGAAAAATGACAATTTCAGGTGGCCTACAGGACAATGGAAAGGCCCATTGTGAGTGAAAATAGACCTCTGTATGATTTGAATGTAAGAAATAGCATAAAAGACATCACTGAAGATGTTTTGATTATTCATTTACGTCCAACTCTTTGTGATCCCATTTGCAGTTTTCTTGGCAGAGATGCTGGAGAGGTTTGCCATTTCCTTCTCCACCTCATCTTACAGATGAGGAAACTGAGGCAAATAGGGTTAAGTGACTTGCCCAGGGTCACATAGCTAGTAAGTGTCTGAGGCCAGATTTGAATTCAGGAAGAAGACTCTTCCTGACTTGAGGCCTGGCACTCTATCCACCGTACCACATAGCTGCCAATTGAAGATGCATACAACCATAAAAAGAGGTTGGTCTGTCATGTAGCAAGGACAGAGGTAATAAATAGGCAGTTAAGTGTAGCACAAGTATTCTCAAAAATAGAAAAAAATACCAGAGAAAGTTCTCCATTGCATTGGGTAGTTCCACTATGAAGAATTAAGGGAAAGATATGGGAAGTAGCTGCATAAGTTGCCTAGGGGTGGATGGATGGCTTGTGTTCTGTACCAGAGCGATCATGAACATGACCACAGATTCACTACAGTATAAGTACACGGACCATAGTTTGTAATATACACACAACTTGAAAGGGATGACTCTCCAGTTTGTAGCTGGGACTTCTCCTCAATCTGAATATGTCTTATTCCCCCTCCTCCCACTCACTTCAGTTCTGTATTAGTGGGGTTAGCTTTTATTCTTTTGTTCACAATTGTAATTTTCTTCCAAGGAATTCAATTCCCTTTAAGCAAGTATCATGTCCTCTTGACAACCTTGTGAGGCTGGGAAGAGGTAGGTATCTCTCTTAACTTATTTAAAAGGAAACCAGAGCTTAGAGCAGATAAATGATTTGCTTGGTATCCTTCAGTTCAAGGCAGACAGAGTTACCTCTTCTGACGCTTACCCCTACTATGTTTCCAAGTTGGGGGTGGAACCCCTAGGTGGGGAACAGCCTGATTCTCTGGGCGCACTTTAGCTAAGGCTTAGTTCTTGCACAGAACTGCCCTGGCTGCCTCCGTCATGTATGAGGAGCAGAGAGGCCCTATCTGAAACATAGAGAGTAAGTCTTCAACAGTAAGCTACATTTGTAGAGCATTTGACCAATTTCAATGACTTTCTTATCTCATCCTCACAAGAGTCATGTGAGGTAGGTAGGCAGAGTGGTTTTTCTTCAACATAGACCCATAGGACCATAAATGGAGAACTGGAAGGGACCTCAGAGACCATTTGGTCTAGACCTCTCATTTTACACATGAAGAAAGTGGGTCCTGTGGAAATTAAGTGATTTGCCACAAATTGCACAGCTATTATGTATCAGAGGCAGGATTTGAACTGAGATCCTCTGCCTCTCTTCCCACTGTAGCACACTGCCTCATCCCAGCTTGGCAGAGAAGGCATATCTTTGAGGTTTCAGTGTTGCAGCTCTTGGTTGTGCTTACTGATGTTTCCAGTTGGGCTGTAACCTAGTTCTTATTCTCTTGGTCATTGGTTTCCCCCAGTTGCTTTTGAGAACTGCCCTTTCTTTTGGAGTGAAGGATCCTTTTACAATTTTCAGTGTGGAGTAGGCTCCAGAGGGCAATCTCCCTGAAATGTCCATTTCTTGCTCAGTTCTTTTGCTTTGTTCTTCATCATTTATCTAACAAGGGACATGACCCAGGAGCTGAGGAAGGCATAACACTTATACCAAGTGGAACCCTGGGAGGTGATAATCTGGGGTCATGCTGGTTTATGTTTATTAAATGCCATCTGCTTCAGAAGCCTCTGGCTTGGGACCTACTCCGTAAAGGGCAAGAGTCACCACTGACATGGGAATCAGAACACAGCTCTGCAGTAGCTTTTTGGGGAAGATATGGCATTAGAGGCGTTTTCTGCGGGGGAGAAAAGCACTTACCATTCTGTCCCCACTCTTCTCTGAGTGGAAAGAGCTGTAAGTTCTTGAGTGGAGATGCGTGCCCAGGACTACCGTTTTATAAGCTCACACGTGAGAGAGAAGAACATAAAAAGTCCTCCAATGCAACCCCAGCATTTTATAGATGAGGAAACGGGAGTTTCAAAGATGTTAAGCCGATTTTGCAGCTATCACGAATAAGGCAGTGAGCTGCGAAGCTGGGATTCAAGCCCGGTCTTCTGACTCCAAGTTCAAAACTGGCGCCTATTCCTTCGGGTCAGGATAACTCTCTTCAAAGAGAATTCACCCGGAGAGTTTCTACCTCCCACAGAAAATCAAACACACCCTAAGGCTTCCGCGAAGCAAGATGTGAGGTTCAAATGAATTCCCCGCAAGACCGTCCCAGCAGTGTCTCTCCCTGCCTCTAGCCCTCACAATAAACGCACCGTGGTCTCCAGAGACTGGTTTACTCCAAGCGCTCGGCAGCAGAGTAATCCTCACGACATCTCTGGGAGGCAGAGAAGCAAGTTTTATCCTTTCTGTAGACAGAAAACAGGCACAGAGAGATGAAGGGACTGGACAGAAGTTACCCAGCAAGAGGTAGAATGAGAAGAATCCAGGGTTTCTTAACTTCAGTGCTAGTTTCGCTTGTTACTCGCCCAGCCTGTTTCTCCCTATGAATATAGATGGACAGTTAATCCGATATACTCTTTTAGGGGCATAAACATTAAGCCAAATTGTTGTCTTAGCCATTGAATGGCAAATGCTCGGAAACACGGACAAATGTAACAACAGTAGCCACAGCAAAATGCCAATAGCTTAGACATGCGTGAATGGGTCCACGTAGCATGAAGCAGCTTCCCTTAGAAGACCATACAGATTTGCTTTCTTTCCTTTTCAACTAGTAAGGAGATGAACAGCAGCATTCCACTGATTTGGTTCCCATTAATTTTTTCCCCCATGAAAATGGGCCTTCGGGAACAAAGTTGCAGACCCAGCACTACCGAGGGGACTTTCTCACCTTCCTGGACAGGGAAGCCTAGTGATCCTACTTGAGGCGTTTACGGATGAAATCACTGGGTCAAGTTAGTTGGAATTCTTATTCAGGGAGTTTGGTGAAGTAAGTGTTGCTGACCCGGTAAGATTCCAGGGCATCAGAAAGGGCATCCTGTCAGAATGTATCTTTCCTGACCCATCTGCCACATTTTCTGACGTGTCTCCCTTTGATCTAAGGCGTTGTCCTTCCTCCCCAACCCCCCAAAAGGGCAAATATCCTACTCTCTACCCCAACACACAAAGGGATCTTGGCTTGAATTGTTTCAGATCTTTTTCCTTTGCGGCAGCTGAGAGAATGGAGGAGCAAAGGGAATAGGGATTTTGATATAAAGGAGGAAGGAAGATTAATTTTGGAGTGTGGGGACATTGCCCACTGGGAAGACAGGCTTGGGTAGGACAATAGAGTGAGAAATCTTAGGCAACCAGAGGCAGGGAGGAACAAAAAGATGGAGAGAAAAGAGAGCAGAAAGAAACCTTGGAAGACAGCTTTCACAATTTTGCTCAAGGGAATCCCTCCAGCACTTTGTCATTGTTCAGTTGTTTTTCAGTCACCTTCGACTCCTCATGACTTCATGTAGGTTTTTGTTGTTGTTGCAAAGATACTGGAGATACATTTCCTTCTCCAGCTCCTATTATAATTGAGAAAATGGAGGCAAACAGGATTAAGTGACTTGCCCAGGGTCACACAGCTGGTAATTGTTCAAGGGCAGATTTGAACTTGAGTCTTCCTGACTCCAGGCCCAGCACTCTATCCACTGTGCCAGGGCTGCTTTCTAGACAAGGTTGAAGTTAACCTATGGCTTTAAGTAGGAAGTTCTGGTTTCCTCAGGTCTGCTTCTTCTCAGGGAACAGGTCAGCCCTTGTCAAAATGGTTGCCTTTAGACAACTGACTTGCAAAATTTCACTTATGACACTGATTCTGTCACTATGATGCTTCTGCATTTACAACTCATATACAATGCCTGGGAACAGTCTCAGAAGGCTGTCCATGCCACCTGGTGTGGTACTCCCTTTTCTGATGGCTTTGTTCAAAGGGACATGTTGCCTGCTGTAAGGGCCAGCTCTGTCTGGGAGTCACCTCCAGCTGGCGCCTCTCCTGCAGGGACTGAGTCTGATCTCAGGCTTTGATGAAAGTTCAGGTATCTGGCTAAACTACTGGTCCTCAAAGAGAGAACAAAGGGATCAGAAAATAATGAGGGAAGGGAAGGGAAAGGAAGAGAAAGTGTGAAGATGCCCCCAAGACCATGTTGACTAAGAAAGGTTGTTTTCTAGGCTAAGGGGAGAGTTCAGGGTATAATACTTCTCTTCCTCTGAAGAAGCTCTAGTTTAGGGAGTGACCTGAGGCCAAAAGGGCCTCTAACACTGACCCAGTGAGAACCCACCCAATTCCTAGCTTGATGACTTGAAATTGTACAGAATCTAATGGGCTCTGTTCTATTCCCTAAACTGTAAAACAGTTGTGACTTGGCTACAAGGTTGACAAGACGTGACTACAGAGCAATGAGACATCTTCCATGAGGAACATACAAAATCATTCATTATCTATCATGGCTCCTGGGGCAGTGAGAAGCCTAGGACTCGTAGCCACTCCAGAACTCTGGTCAGATGGGCTCCTGAGATAAAATGGGGCCAAGAAGGACTTAGGGGTGAAAGAGTGTGGAAAACTTCTGGCACTTGGGGATGCAATTGATTGGCCTCAAGGTAATGGATCTGCTTTGATGGCCTCTGGAGAAGGGAAAAGAGTTTCTAGAAAGGGGTCATTTCATAGCAGGCTTCATCTACCATTACACTAGAGATCCATTCCAAGTGAGGGGTAAAAGAATGGGAGATAATATTCAAATCATTTAAAAAATCTTTTCTTCTTTTGCCTTCTTTCTTTGCTTTGTGTTTGGTTCCTTCTCATACAGTCAAATCATCCGACCTTGCCCGGCTGCTGGCTTTGCTTAGCCGGCTGAGGGGTCTGGTGTCATCTGCTGCCAGCTCTGGGCACAGTGGCGCCTTTTCCACTGGCAGCTCTTGCTTATCTCCTGCCTTCTTTTCTACTGGGGTCCCTGCCTTCTCCTTCTCCTCTTCTTGCCCCACAGGGGCCTCCGGCACCTCCGGGGTCACTGCCTCCGGTTCCTGCCTCTTCTCTTCCTCTTCTGGTGGTGCCTCTGCCTCCTCCTCTTCATGCTCTGCCTCTACTTCCTGTTCTCCCACTTGAGCATAGGAAGGAAGCGTTTCTGTGTAAGCCCGGGACAGATCTCCCAAAGGTCCAGTGCCAATCTTCTCTTCGAAACGACTGAAAGGCGTGGCAGCAAGAGGTCTCGTCTCCACTACCCCAACCTCAGTCAGAGGGAAATAGTGGGATACGATTTTCTCTTCTTCTAGGAGCTGGTAGCCCTTGGCCTTTTGGATGGAGGAGACAGCAATGGAGTGGAGGGATTTCTCAGGGATCTCCCCCAGGGGTTGTTCAGCAGGTCTATTGAAAGCAGATCGAATTCTCTTCATGCCCAGATGGCTGATTTCCATGATGTTGAGGAAGAGGGACACAGAGGCCACAGAGAGCATGAAAAGGATGAAAATGGTCTTCTCGGTGGGTCTTGACACGAAGCAGTCCACCACATTGGGGCAGGGCCATCGGCTACACTGATACAAGGGCAGGATCCGAAAACCATACAAGAAGTAATGGCCCACTATGAAGCCTACCTCAAAGAGAGTCTTGAAGATGATGTGGCAGATGTAGGTCCTCAAGAGGGTCCCTTCCAGCCGGAACTTTTTGGTGCCCTTGGTACTGTTGCTGCTCTTCTTGGTACTGCCTTGATCCAGGGCTAATGGCAGCCTCTCACCATTTCCCCCAGACTGCTGGCACATCTCCTCAGCTTCCCTCTCCTTCCGCTTTTCTTCCATACGGACATGGTGCACAGCATGACCCACGTACACCAGGGACGGAGTGGAGACAAATATAATCTGTAAGACCCAGAGGCGAATGTGGGAGATGGGGAAAGCCTCATCGTAGCAGACATTCTCACAACCTGGTTGTTGGGTGTTACATACAAAGTCTGACTGCTCGTCTCCCCACACAAATTCTGCAGCGGTGCCCAGGATGAGGATCCGGAAGATGAAGAGGACGGTGAGCCAGACCCTGCCGATGACCGTGGAGTGCTCATTCACCTCCTCTAAGATGTTCCCCAGGAAACTCCAATCACCCATTTTTCACCACCTAGGGGAAGAAGAGTACAAGAAAAGTGAGTGGATGAAGCACGAGCTATTTGCTTTTTTTTTTTCTCCTGAGGCAGCACAGTTTAGTGGAGAGAACATGGGAATATTCAAACCTCATCTCTGACACTTGCTACTTGTATGGTCATGGGAAAGTCTCTTAACTTCTCTAGGCCTTAGATTGTACATTTTTAAAATGGGAGAGGTTGGACTTGATGAAGGACAGCTAGGTAGTGCCATAGTGCATAGAGGGTTGGGCCTGGAGTCAAGAAGACTCATCTTCATGAGTTCAAATCTGGCCTCAGATACTTACAAATTGTGTGAACCTGGGTAAGTCATTTAACCTTGTTACTTCGGTTTCCTCATCTACAAAATGAGCTAGAGAAGGAAATGGCAAACTGCTCCAGTATCTCTGCCAAGAAAACCCCAAATGAGCCCATGGAGAGTTGCCACACCTGAAATGACTTGGTTCCAAGGTTCCTTCCAGCTCTAAGCCTAATGTATTTTTTATATTATTGGAAGCATTTCTCTCTCTCCCTTCCCTATCACTGTTCACAAAATAATGCAAATATATAGGGCTGCATGAGCCTTTGACCAAGGCAGGAAGCCCAGCTTCTAGATTTAGCTTTACCCCTAATTCCATGTCTGTTTAGTCAGTCAATTACCAGCCAGTTTACCATAAGTATGCTCACTGGGTGGAGAGCAGGTCTTACTGGGCTAGGATGGCGGCAAAGGTTGAGGAAGAGGAAGGAAATGAAAGACTCCTCAGGCAGCCTTTTCAATTTTAAAATGATCATAATCATACCCATGGCTTTTACTTTATGGGAATGCCATGAAGATAGGAAATTTCATTGATGTAGTGAACTTCCAGGTGAGGAAACCCCCTCTACTGATGCAGCTCAGCACCTCCTCTGCAGATTTTCATTTGAGAGGGTTACCTAGAACCCATGGAAAGCCCATGAGTGCAGTCAGTAAGTGTCAGAGGCAGGGCTTGAACCCAGGTCTTTCTGAATTGGAGGCCAGCTCTACATCCATGACATTATGGTACATCTCTGTGAGTATGAATGAGATGATATTTAATGACACAAGTCTATCAAAAATGGGTTTGACACAAAGAAATGGAAATTGTTTTTGTAACATGGAACATTATTACTTGGATTTGAGTATATACCACAAGTAAATTGATTTCCTCTGAAATAGAGCAACTATAAAAATAAAAGCTTGACATAGCAAATAGTTTATAGTTGGATTGTTGGTTCCACACACTTAGGCTTTGCAAACCTCCTGTGTATATGGTCTCCTGGTTCACTGTTTTGATTTTGAATGCATGTTTTTTTCTGTATTTGAACCCCGTCACACAGGGGGTCAGGGATACAGAACATGAGGTTACTCCAGCCAACTCTGTTCTTGAACTAATTGATGAACTAATTGAGCATTGATGTATCACTGTTAAACCCAAACCTTAATATTGTAAAAGTTTACTGTAACAAGTTAAATCCTTTGGCCAACTGGTTGATATTAACTCCATCTCCCCTAGTGTTCCCTGCCTTAACCTAGTTGATTCTGCCTCAGTCCCATCAGACCAATCTGCCTGTCTCATCCCCATGCCAGCACCAGCTTTCCTCTGGTCATCCTGTGTTCCTTAGGTTGTCCAATGAACTTCCTACCTTGGGAGAGTCAGCTCTGACCTGATGCTGGATCCTATTGGCTTAGTCCTGTTCTGGCATCTTTTACAGAACAAATCCTTTTATTAAGGGGATTTGTTCTGTGAAGTTTGGATTCAGTCAAAGGGCTGCACTTGAGGACTTCAAGGCCCACATGTGGTCTTGAAACCACAGGTTCCTCATCCCTGTGTAAAGACTCTCTTCACTAGAGATATCCAAAATCACTTAAATTATTATATAAATATAAGTTATTATTATTATTATTAATGAGGCTGTGGACATTTGGAGTGGGCTTGTGTGAAGTGGGGAGAATGAACTGTGTGTGTGGGGGGGCTGTGATGAAGGAATCCCATTTAGTTCAAGAAAATCTGAACCCGGAGAAGAATCTTTAAATGTTCAATGGGGGGGAGGGTAGGAGGGGACAGCTAGGTGGCACAATGAGTAGAGCACTGACCCTGGAATCAGAAGGAGTCAAATCTGGCCTCAAACATTTGACACTAGCTGTGTGACCCTGAGAAAGTCACTTGACCCCAATTACCTACCAAAAAAAAGTTTAATAGAGGAGAGTCTTTTTTTCTTTAATCCAGGGAACCAGGGTGAAGGGGCACCTTCAGAAGGGCTCAGAAATCTTTGGGTCAGATGAAGGCTGTATCTATAGCATTCTTGCAGGATGTCCCAGGGGAGAAATCTTTGGAGGATTAGTCAGAGAAGTGCCTTCCTGAAGCCAGGAGAACCTAAGCCCAGAGACTGGAATCTCTCTCTGATTCTAAAAGCAGCTAAAGGTCCTAAGAGCCTATTCACAAGCTAAATTAACTCAGTTAGGAAGGTAAGAGCTTTTAGAAAGGCAAATAAACTCTAGAGTTGGAGGTAGGAGGATGTGAATTCAAGTCCTTGCTAATGGTGTAACCTGAGCCAGAAACCCAAAACACCTGAGTTCAAACAAATCTGATCTCACACACTTAGTAACTGGGTAAACTTGGGCAAATCATTTAACCTCTGTTTCCCTGTTTCCTCATCTGTAAAATGGGAAGAATAATATCACCTACCTCCAAGGGTTGTTGCAAGGATGAAATAGATGCTTTTTGTAAAGCACTTAGCACATTGCCTGGCACATAGTAGGTACTATGCAGATGTTAACTGCTATGATTATATTTATAAAGCACTTTGAAAAGCATAAAGCATAAATGTGATTTTACACTGTTTTCAGACCAGATCTAGAGTTTTTAACCTGGCATCTCAGGATAGATTTCAGGGGGCAAGGAGTCTGCAAGCTTGGATGGGAAAAATTCTCTTTATTCTCACTAGCCTCAAGCTGAAATTCAGTATTTCCTTCAATTATTATTATTATTTTTAAAAATTTGTCTTGAGAAGTGAGCTATAGGCTTTGCCAGACTGCTAGAGGAGATAAAGCACAAAAATAATGAAGAAACCTGGTCTAGATAGAAGGGGGCTTGATCAAGGGCAGAACGGGACTGAGAAAGAGCTTGAAGACTCCTACAACTTTGGTGTTTCTCCTTCTCAGTTGCTATTTTGTAGCTCTATATATTTTCCCATAGTGATAACAATAAGAACATTTGAAAAGTCTAAAGAAGGGTTGTGTGCTGATGTCTGGGAGTAGGGGCTATAGAGTTGTACCTTCTTCTCAGGATAAGAGGATGGTTGCAGTAGGGAATCTGGAGGGGGCGCTCATGAGTCAAGTCATGGTGCTCACTGCAGGAAGAAGACTGTATACACACTATATAGGACTGTCCCATAGAAAATCTCATCAACTATGCATATTTACAGAAATGAGATGAATGAAATTTCAACAACATTTTATTAATTAGCATAAATGAGATTTCATAGGAAGACATAGGAGACACATAGGAAATCTCATTAATTAATTAAATTAATCTGATTAACATGGAAAATAGTCCCCAATAGCTAATGAAAACTTTTATTCCATACGAAATTGTTGTGGCTAAAATTTATGCTAATTAAATAAACTGTTGAAGATTTCATTAATTTCATTTCTTGAAAATATGAATAGTTCAGATTGCATGACGCCATGGAGTGGGTAGAGAGAGGAGAAAGGGGGAGAAAATTTGGAACTCAAGGGATTATGGAATTGAAGGTTGTAAACTAAAAGTAAATAAATAGGTTTTTAAAAAAAACAGGCAATTGACCAAAAAAAGAAAGTATGCATAGTTAATGAGATTTACTATGTGTCTAGACTTTAGGGATACCCTGTCTAGGTATAAGAATGGGGTACAGCTGAGCCTGGTGATGCCATAGGCTCTCCAGAGTTTCCCTTTGCCTAGGCATCCAAATAGCAGCAGGAAGAAATCCTATTTATGAGCTGTGGTGGATCTGGGAAGACTTGCAGCTAATGTCAATGTGGCTCTGACTGATGCCAACATAGAGGGACAGCTGCTGCCAGCTAACTGGGGAAGTGTGTGTGTGTGTATGTGTGTGTGTGTGTGTGTGTATGTGTGTGTGTGTGTGTGTGTGTGTGTGTGTGTGTGTAGAACATACTTTGGAGGGAAGAGGACCAGTTCTCATTTTCTGTACCCATATCTAGATCCATTCCCGCTAGGGTAGTGTTTTTCCCCCTTTATCTCTGAAGTAGCTCATCCTTCTCTAACACTTGGAAAGGGTAGCTTTGGAAAGGTGCTGTGGATAGAGTGCTGGACTTGGAGTTGGGAAGACTTATCTTTCTGAATTCAATTCTAGCCTCAGATAATTACTATGTGTAATTATCTGTGTCACCCTGGTCAAGTAATTTAATCCTGTTTGCCTCACTTTTCTCATCTGTAAAACAAGCTGGAGAAGGAAATGGCAAACTACTCCAGTATCTCTGCCAAGAAAACCCAAATGGGGTCGTAAAGAGTTGGAAATGACTAAAAAAGTGATTGAACAACAACATTTGGAAAGAAACTCAAGTGGAAAGGTTTTAATCATGGATGAACCCCAGACCCACCTATCTTCCTAGAGCACAGGTCTCATTATATCACCTCCCTATTCAATAAACTCCAGTGGGTCCCTATAACCTTTAGGATCAAATGGAAAAATCTCCTGTTTGATGTTCAATCCTTTATTAACGCCCCCCCCCCGCCCCGACATACTTTTTCACCCAGTGATGTTGGCCTCCATGCTCAAACAAAACGTTCCATCTCCAGTCCAAGGCATTTTCACTGGCTATCCCCCCTGCTGGGAATTTTCTCCTTTCTCCTCTCTGCCTCCTTGGCTTCCTTCCAGTTCCAGCTAAAACCCCACTTTCTACAAGGAACCCTTCTTGCATCCCCTTACTGACAATGCCTCACCTCTGTTGCTTATCTCCAATTTATCCCTTCTGAATCTTATCAATATACAATTCTTTGTGTGTTGTCTTCCCCATTAGACTGTGAATAACTTGAAACTGTTTTGTTTATGTTGCTGTACTTTGTAGCCTCAGCATTTAGCACATTGCTTGGGGTTCAGTAGATAAGTAATAAAATGCTTTTGACTGACTAGCTTCTGTGCCACCTTTCCAGCCTTCCCAAACAGGCCTGAACTCCTGATCTGCTGGTGTCTTTGTTACCATCAGGACCTGTCTGGTATCTGGTGCATCTTGATTTCCCCAAGTTTTCCTGTCTCAAACCTTTCGTCCTCTTTATTCAACTGAGGTAGGACTAGAGAAAGAACAATTCTCTGCTTAAGAAGGCCTGAAGCTTATTTTAAAAACAAAACAACCATATTTTGCATTATGTTGTTACTGAAAAGAATGCTAGCTCTGGTGTTTAGAAGCTTTAGCTTTAGATCTTGGTTCTGATACTTAAAGCTGGGGGAGAAAAATTGAGCCTCAAGTTTTCTAAATGGCAAAATATGGATACCACTTATACTACTTACTTCAGAGGGTTATTGTGGAAAAGTGCTTTGTATACCCTAAGGTGCTATATAAATGTGAGCTATTTTGTCCTTAAATGCTTAATAGTCTTCCAATGAAATGTTTAGAAGGACTTTATGTTCCATCTTGTCTCAAATATCTGACAAAAACTAGGTCACAAAGATACTGGTGGAAGTGAAAGTAGAAGGATAGGTTACTTAGTGCATGTGAAGGGCTGGCAGGTCCATAAAGCACAGAGAAAAGTCTTGGGTTCAGTGGGAACTTCTGTTCTCATTCCCACATGGGTTATTTCTTGATAGGGAGGAAAGGAGGTCCTTTCTCTTGGGTCTCTAGATGCTCAGAGGAATCTGCTGGACTTCCATTCTCCCTGAATGCTGGAGGATTGATAGCATCACAGAATGCCAATTTCTGGACTAGGAAGGGTTCTCCAAGGATATAGGCTATTAGAAACAATAGGGGATTTCCAGGCTTCTCATCTCTGCTAAAGCATTATCTTTGTCATTTACCTCTTCTGTGACCTAGGCTAAGTCACTTCACTTTTTGGAGCCTTGGTTTCCTTACCCATAAAATTAGGAATTTGATTAAATGGACTTCAAGGTTCCTTCCTGCTTTAAACCTTTTAGCCTGCACATTTTTTAAATGAACTGGTGGCAATCTGTTTGTTTTTTTTTAAAGAACCAATCCAATCATTTAGGCACCAGATGCAACAATCTAGTTAGACCTTGATTTATAGTGCTTTCCATACTGTGATTTTTGGGGCATCTAATTGGTGCCATGCCTGGAGTCAGGAAGACTCATCTTTATGAGTTCACATTTGGCCTCAGACATGTACTAGCTGTGTGACCTTGGGCAAGTCACTTAACCCTGTTTGTCTCAGTTTCCTCATCTATAAAATGAGTTGGAGAAGAAAATGGCAAACCACTCCAGTATCATTGCAAAGAAAACCCCAAATGGGGTCACAAAGAGTCCAACATGATTGAACAACAAACTGTGATTTAGTTATAACACATGATTTGTAGTCAGATTTGGATTTGAAGTTTTGATATACTATTTACTAGCTGTGTGACTTTGGGCACATGATTAAGTCTCTCTGGGCTTAGTTGTCTCATCTAGATCAGTGCTTCTTAAACTGTGGGTGACCTCATATGGCAAGAGTAAAAGGTTTCTGCATGCTCAATGACCAAAAATTAATAAAAAATCAAACAAGTAATGAGTTCAATGAGCTTCTGGCAGTGCTCGCCTATATTGCATTGGGCAACTTCACTGTAGCCTTGGTTCTGAAAACAATGCAGGCACACTTTGCACTGTGCATGCCCTCAGGCCATGAAATGCCAACCAATCCTTGAAAAGGGGTTAGGACTAGATAAAGTTTAAGAAGCCCTGATCTAGATAAGTTCCATGTCCCATGATTTTATCACTTAGTTTCTATCCAGGGGCAGCGAATGGGTCTTACGAGTTAATTAGCCATAGGGAAGATCACAGGACTAAGTTCAGAGAATTTAGAGGTGGATTGAACTTTAGATGTTGTCTGATAGAGTTAACTAACATAATCTCAGATCAGTGCAAAATTCCCACACAGCACAGTGGCTATTCCAAATCTCTTCATCCATCCTTAGGCTCCCATCTATCACTGCACTTGTTCTCCTCTCTTACCTGAGGTCCTGGCTTCATGTTTTATTTTCTCTTGACTTGACCTTCATCCAGGTAATGCCCATTAGCCGCTCATGTCCCTCAAGGCTCTGTCCTGGGTCCCTTTCTCTTTCTTTTCCCATTCTACCTCATTTGGTGAATATTCTCAGATCTAACTGCCTTCTCAGCTTCAGTTCTACATTACTAACTTCCTTTTGGACATCTTGAAATGGATATTATACTCAAGTTATCCAAAATAGAACTCATTATCTTTCCTTCTCCAAACCCTCCCATCTTCCAAACTCACTTAGCACCACCACATACTCCCAAACACCCAGGCTCACTTACTCCATGTATCCAGTTTGTTGCAAAATCTTGTCATTTCTCCCTTCACAATACTAGTAGATGCTCCCTTCTCTCCACGTATACCAATGGCTTGGTATAGGCTCTCATCACCTCGTTCCTAGAATATGTTGCAATCACCTTTGGATTACTCTCTTGGCCTCAGTTCTCTCTCCACTCAAAACTATCCTTTATTCAGCTGTCAAAGTGTGTTTACTAGAATTCAGATCTAATAATTTCATCCTCTTCTCCCCTTCTTCCCCTTCACCTAATTAATAAGCTCCAGTTGTTCCCTATAATCTCAAGGATCAGATATAAAATCCTTTGGTGGTCATTCAAAGCCTTTTGCAAGTGAACCCCTTCCTACTTTCCAGTCTTCTTATATTTTACTGCCCTCCAAATAAATAGTCTATGATCCAGTGACAAGGGCTTTTTTGCTGTTCTTCGCATATAACCTGTATGTTTTTAATTTGTGGTTTCCCATGCCTGGAATTCTCTCCCTCCTTCTCTCCATCTGCTGGTTTCCTTGACATGCTTCAAGATTTGGCTTAAATCTCATCTTTTGTAAGACCCCTCTATTTCTAATAATTTCCCTCTGAGATCACCTTCCATCTACTCATTGGACAGAGAGTTGACTTAATAGATAGAAGACTAGATCTGGAGTCAGGAAGGACTTAAAATCCAGCCTCAGATACTTATTAGCTCTGTGACTCTGGGCAAGTCATTTAATCCTGCTTGCCTCAGTTTCCTCATTTGTAAAATGAGCCGGAGAAGGAAATACAAATATATGTATTTGTGTGGAAAAATACGACAAATGACTCCAGCATCTTTGCCAAGAAAACCCCAAATGGGGTCACCTAGAGTTAGACACTAATGAAATGACTGAACATACACATACCAGACTGGCATCACACACACACCCACAAACCCATACACACACAATTACACAGTTGTTTGCATGCTGTCTCTCCCATTAGAATTTGTGCTCCCTGAGGGTGGACACCATGTATTTGCCTTGTATCCACAGTGTTTATTACAGTTCCCAGCACATGCTCTTCAGTCATTTTCAGTATCATCCAACTCTCTGTGACCTCGTTTGGGGTTTTCTTGGCAAAGATGCTGGAATGGTTTGCCAGCTGGAATAGTTTACCATTTCCTTCTCCAGCTCCTTTTATAGATGACGAAATGGAGACAAAAAAATTTAAGTGACTTGCCCAGGATCACACAGCTAGTAAGTGGCTGAGGCCAAATTTGAACCCTGGAAGATGAATCTTCCTGAGGCCAGGTCTGGCATTCTATGCACTGTTCCACCTGGCTGCCCAAGCACATGGTACATGCCTAATAAATTCCTCTTGACCAACTGACAGATGAGAAAACTGAAGTTATAGGGGATAGGTAGATTGCTCAAGGTCACCCAAGTAGTAGGTTATAGAACCAGGAATTTAAACCAAGTGCTCTGACTCCAAACCCAATCCTCCAGTAATAGAACTGTGAAGTTCTATTAAATCACCAAAGGTAGGTGAGAAATAGCATATCCTTCCCTTGACAGACAAAATTCCCAGATATTGGGTAGGTCAAAATCACATACTATAATGTAGGTAGGAGGACCAGGTTTCCAATGAACCAATTCCATCTAGTTCCCACATAAAATCAATAGTCTCTATAATTTACTCCTGCAGCATCAGTCTCTGCTTCACTCATCTGTAAATCTCTCTGTGGCAGTGTTAACATTCTCTCTAGGGTAATACATACACATAGCTTTAAAAGTTTGAGTTATGTTCAATTGGATCAATCCCCTGTAACATTAACACCAACATAGTCTACTTATCTTTGAGTGCATGGATGCGGGTTCCTGTTTATATATGTATTTGTGTGGAAAAATATGTGTGTGAACACATAGGAGTTCTTAATGCTGCACAAATATCTCTGTCTTATCTGTCTTTTAAAATTATAAGTCAGGGGTGGGGAATCTTTGGCCTCAAGGCCACATGTGGCCTTTGAGGTCCTCAAGTGTGGTCCTTTGACTGAATCCAAAATGGATTCGTTTTGTGAAGTTTGGATTTAGTCAAAGGGACACACTTGAGGACCTAGAGGGTCACATGTGGCCTCAAGACCACAGGTTCCCCACCCCTACATAAGCAATTCATTTATTTCTCAGCCTTTGTATCCTCTCATAGCTTAGCACATAGCCCCTTGCTAAGGAAGTACTACAGAAAACTCAAGTCATTGATGGTGATACTGTTTATTTTGAAAAATAAATTTCCTTCCCAAATGATCTTAGTTCCAATATCAATTCACTGTCCTTTATAAACACCAGCCTGCTCTGCAATATAGTTAGCCTTGTTGCCAATAAGGACTTTCAAAGGAATGTCAACTAGGGACATAATAAATAAATATAGAACTAACTGGTTTGAGAAGCAAGCATGTATAAAGTCAGACATATTAACTTTGAGGGGGGTAGCCCAAGTTTGGATCCAGCTCCCCCGAGGAATTTCTTCTTCCTCACTTTTTTTTTTTGGTCTGGACCTACCATTTCATTGGTGTAGATGACTCCTGGTGTGGGAACTCCCTCTAATGATGCAACTCTTTTGTAATTTATGGCTTTCAAGGGTTTCCTGGGGACACTGAGGAAGAGGTTAGGTAACTCATTCATAGTCACTCACCTAGTAAGTGTCAAAGGTAGGGTATGAACCCAGGCTTTCCTAAATCCAAAGCTGGGATGATAATTACTATGCCACTTCACCTCTCATATGCCATGCTAACTTCTAGTAGTTTCTAACTAACACCAAAAGCATCCTCCTCATTTTGTGCCCTCCCTAGCAAAGGTAGGGCTGCTAGGTGGTCTTTATATTTATTCATGAAGCTTTTCACAATACCAGGAAGAGAGGATCAAAGTTTAAGACAAAGTCTTTCCATTCCCACATAAAGGAAAGAAGGTAACAGTGTTTCTGAGAAGGGAAGTTCCTGTATCCAACACTGACACAAGCAGGGAATTTGTTGTGGGCTCTGTCCTGTCAACTATATAATAAGCCAAAGCAAAAAGACCAAGTATAGTGTCCTTGGGAA
>CM053593.1:353608111-353649490 GCA_028646575.1 Pseudocheirus occidentalis
TCCTTCCTTCCTTCCTTCCTTCCTTCCTTCCATTTTCTTTCTTCCTTCCTCTTTCTTTCTTCCTTCCTTCCTTCCTCTTTGTTTCTTTGTTTCTTTCTTTCTTTCTGCAACTTAGTCCATATTTATTAAGCATCTGCTATGTGCCAGGTGGGCACTAGGTGGTGCCAAAGTGTATAGAGTGTTGGGATTGGAGTCAGGAAGACTCATCTTCCAGAATTCAAATCTAGCCTCAGACACTTGTTAATTGTGCCACCCTGGGCAAGTCACTTAACCCTGTTTGCCTCAGTTCCTAATCTGTAAAATGTACTGGAGAAAGAAAACCGAAAATGGGGGGTCACAAAGAGTCAGACACAACTGAATGGTAACAACATGTGTCAGGTACTATGCTAAGCATTAGGGATAGAAAAAAACAGACCCTGTCCTCAAGAAGATTACAATGTAACAGGGCCAGACAACAAGCAGACAGATATATCAGATCAAACTACACACAGCATAGATAGAAAATAAGAAAGGAAAGCCACTAAAGGCTCTCTGTAAAGGATGAGATCTTAGTTGGGACCTAAAGGAAGTCAGTAGGTAGAGATGAGGAGCAGGAGCATTCCAGGCATGGGGAGCAGCCAGGAAAAATTCCCAGTCCTGAGAGATGGAGGGTCTTGTTTGTGGAATAGTCAGGAGGCCAGGTCACTGGACTGAAGAGCATATATAGCTAGGTAAGATGCAAGAAGACCAGAAAGGTAGGAGGGGGCTAGGTTATGAAGGGCTTTCAATGCCAAACCGGATTTTATATTTAATCACGGCATTGATAGGGAACCACTGTAGTTTATTGAGTAGGGGGTGACACGATTGGACTTGTGTTTTAGGAAAATTCCTTTAGTGGCTTAATGGAGGATGGAGGTGGGGAGAGACTTGAGGCTGGTAAACCTACCAATAGGCAATGAGAGTAAGAAGATGAGAATTTGCACCAGGGTGGAAGCAGTGTCAGTATAAAGAAGGAGAGATATTTGAGAGACATTACGAAGATCAAATTGACAACCCTTGGCATCAGATTGGATATGGAAAGTGAGAGATAGTGGAGCCAAGGATGACATTTAGGTTGTGAACCTGAGGTACTGGGAAGATGGTGTTGTCCATGGTAAATAAAGTCTTGGGAGCTGATGACTTCACTAAGTTAAAAAGGATAGAGGAGAAAGAGAAGGTCCATGGCTGAACTTCATGGGATATCTCTGGTTACGAGGTGTGATCTTGATGAGGATCCACCAAAGGGGACAGAGAATAAATGGTCTGATAAGGAGGAGGGGAACCAGGAGAGAGCAGGGTCTGAAAAACCTGGAGAGAAAAGAGAGTATCAAGGAGAAAAAAGCGAACAAGAGTCAAAAACTGCCAAGAGATAGAGGAGAAAGAGGACTGAGAACAGAACAATGGATCTGACAATTAAGAGATCATTAGTGACTTTGCAAAGAATGGTTTCATTCTTTGGCAGTAAACCAGATTACAAGGAGGGGGGGAGAAAAGAATGAGAGGAGAGATAGTGGAAACATTTATTGTAGGAGTTTAGCTACAAAGGAAAGAGAAAACTTTAGGATGATGGGTAGGGGGATAGAGGGATCAAATGAGGGTTTTTTGAGGATGAGGAAGACATGGACAAGTAGGCAGTAGGAAAAGAGCCAGGAGACAGGGAGAAAATGAAAATAAATGGTAGGATGGGGATAACAGAAGGTGCAATTTGTTGGAGGAGACAGGACAGAAAGAGATCACTTGAACAAGTAGAGGAATTAGTCTTGGTAAGGAGTAAGGCCACCTCAGCATGTGAGACTAAGTAAAAGGAGGACATAGTGGCAGAAGACATATGAGTGATAAGAAATGAGCAAGAGAGGAAAAGAGGGAGCTCATGGTGAATGGCCTCAGTTTTTTTTCTACAAAATATGAGGCGAAGTTCTCAGCGGAAAGGATGAAGGAGGGGTGGCCAGGTGGCACTGTGAATAGAGCACCGGCCCTAAAGTCAGGAGGACCTGAGTTCAAATATGACCTCAGACACTTAACACTTACTAGCCATGTGACCTTGGGAAAGTCGCTTAACCCCAATTGCCCTACAAAAAAAAAAGAAAAGAAAAGAAAAGAAAGAAAGAAAGAAAGGATGAAGGAAGGGGAAACCATGGAAGATTTGAGGAGGGATGGAAAGGTTTGGAAGAGCTGCTGTGGAGAATAGGATAGTAGGCTGATGAGGAAGGTATAGCAGTATTGCCCAGCAGCAGTGAGGACTCATTTGAGATTATAGTGGACCCAATCAAAATGATTGCACAAATTTCTCCACCCTCATTCAGCAATATGTGCATAGGAGCAGAGGCAGATGGTAGGAATGATCTAAGACTGAAATTTGGCAGGGTAAAATTGGCAAAATTTTTCAAAATTTTACGGGTTCCTTGTCTAAACCCTAAATGTGACTCAAGAAAAGGGAATAGTGTAGGGCTAAATGTTCACTGAAGGGTCAAGATGGAGAAGAAAGGAGAGAGGGGCGATTGCCAGGGAGCTGCTACAGCTAGAACTGAGGAATTGGAGGTCATGTTATAGGGGAAGAGTAGAGTTTGGGAAGGTAAAGCTGAGGGAGAAGTGGAAAACAAATAGCTTATGGTCAGATAAGGGGATTTTGGAATTCTTAAACACAGAGGTGATATATTTATGGGTGATGCCAAGATCAAGGTTATGACCATTTTTCTGTTTGGTTAAGTGGGTAGAGGGGTAGGTCATGCAAAGTGATGTTGAGGAACTGAGTGACTGATTTTTGAGGGTGAGTTAATATGCATGTTGAAGTCCCCTAGTATGAGGCCATTAATATCAATTTAATTTAATTAATTAAACATTTATTGGGGTGGCCAGGTGGCACTGTGAATAGAGCACTGGCTCTGGAGTCAGGAGGACCTGAGTTCAAATGTGGCCTCAGACACTTAACACTTACTAGCCATGTGACCTTGGGCAAGTCACTTAACCTCATCCAACTGCCCTGTCCTCCTCCCTCCAAAAAGCAAAAAAATAAAAAAAAACATTCATTAAGCACCTTCTATGTATATGAGAGAGGAAGTATGGTATAATTGCTAAAGTTCTGAATCAGGAAGACCTAGATTCCCCTTCCACCTCTAATTCTTGCTACCTATAAGGAGATGGACAATTTACTTAACTTCTGAGAAGCCTCAGGCAAAAAAGACTTTAAATTATGGGCAGATTGCTATCTGTGTCAGAGAAGGGAGCTCCTATGCTATGGAAATCACAAATTCCTTGTGTTACTATATGCAAAATAGTATGCTAGGTACTGGAGTTAGAAAGTAGAAGCGACACAATGTCTCTGTCCCCAAGGATTTTATTGATCAGATAGAAAGTGAATAAGCCATACACACAAATAGCTATAAATTAGAAACTGAGTATAAACATAGGAATGTTCAAACAGAAGGACCTGAGAGATTCTAGGAGGGGACATTAGAGAAGATTTCATGGCAGAGGTAGCACCTGAACCATCCTTGAACAATGGGAATAGTTCTAGCTAATGGGGTTATTGGGAAAGATTATTCTAATTATGAGGGGAAATGTACCAAATCACACAAAGATAGGAGAGAGCACATCTGTAAAATGGGCTTTTACTATCTCTTCCAGCTCTAAACCTGATACCCTGATTTAATAAGATTAGGGGCATAGAGATCTTGATGGAGAGTATCCTGAAATAAATCCTGGTCTCCTCTTGGTGCTCCACATGCATCATGAACTCTGCTACGTCTATGTCTTTGTCCATGCCGTTCCCTATATTCTCTATACGTAGAATGCCCTCCTTCCCTTGTCAAATTACTTCCTCCTTGGACCTTGCATAATACTTTTTTTTTAAATTTTATTTTTTATTTATGGAATAAAACAAGCAGTTCCATAACATAGTACAATAAAAAAGATGGTTGTACATGAAACTGGAATTCTATTGTGCACAACCGACATACCGATGTCTTTCTATGCATGGCTGTCTAGTTTTCTAGCTCTATGAAAACATAATATTTTTCTAAACTCCTTGTCTCCTCAATGCTTTGGCTAAGGCAGGCGTTTAATAAAAGAATGTTGAATGAATGAATGAAATAAAGCTTGAAGAATATTTGACTAGATCTGAAGCCTAGACCAGGGACCCCTGGATCTCTGAAGCCTAGAAGGGAAACCTAGCTACCCTCCCTGCTCCATGCTCAGACTCAGTCCATACTCTATTGAAAGATACAACCAATGGTTTGATCCATTTTGTGGAGTTGAACGTGCTCATTTCTTGCATTTTCACTGAACTACCACTAGGTGACCTCCGCACCACACGGAGCTAGCCCATGGCTCCCTGCAAGGCCAGAAAGAGAGCTGTGGAATTCTAGCTCAGGCATGATGCTCCGGAGAGCTCATGCGGCTCCCCTCCCCCATGCCCGGCAAAATAAAGATAACAAGACATCCACTTCTGATGATAAAAGCAAGCTTCTATTTTTACCCTCCCTCCCTTATTCTATTTGCAGCGCGCTGAGGTAAATACACAGGGCTTGCTGTCTGAGGTCCCTTCTCGTCTCTGAGATGCATTTTTAGTCCAGAATCCCTCGGAGCACAGTTGGGGCACTCGAGGGGGCGCGGAGAAGGGGCTCCCTGCCGCCCCTGGGGTCTTCCTTTAGCTCCTCCAGTCGTAAAGAGCTCGTCTTGCGTTAGCCTCCCCTCCCATCTCCACGCAGCCACGGGAAGAGTCTCGGGCATTAAAGGAGAGATGGTCAGCGGGAAGCTGGGAGCAAAACCCCGGCCCCTCCTGATCTGGTCTATTAAAGGGCCACTGTTAGAGTGGCGGCGTTTACTACAGACGCTATATTAAAGCGGCAGAACGCCTGCCCAAGGGCTCAGTTTCTTGAGGGTAATTTGCGGCTGTTTGCCGTCCTCAGGATGCCTCGGGAACTGTGACCATAGTGTTCTTAACAGGAAACTGCCTACGGTGCATGGTGAGCAGGGAGCCTGCCTCCAGCTCAGGGAGGGCTCTCTTCAGAGGCAGTTACCAATCAATCCTTTCACAGACCGGGCTGACTGGAAGCCAGGGACCAGTGTGACTTTACCTCAAAGAGAGTTGGGCAGAATGCCCCAGGATCTGTTTTGCTTGGGGGAGGGAAGAAAGGTGGGGGTAGAGGTAGAAACACAAGGAAAGGATGAAAGGGAGCGCAGGGTAGTGGAGATATTCCTGAAATGGCTGGGCAGTAGACCTGCTCTGTCACTAGCTGGTGGCCTGTGGGGCCATTGGGGATCCTCTCACCAAGGGCCAAAATTGTTGGGGTTGGGGAGGATCAGGCAGCAGCAGCAAAGAAGTCAATCTAGCAGAGGGCACAGGTTCACTGAGAGAGGTGACAACTTGTGCCCCAGAGAATTGTCTGGATTCCCATGAAGGTTAAAGGCAGAATCCAGGAGAGGGTGACATGAACGTCTTCTCACCTAGCCTGGGTTTGAACTCTCCCCTAATCATTGTCCTATTCCTAGTCTGAGGACCATTTTCCTTGGTAGAGAAAACGGGCAGAATAGAGTTTGAGTAGTTACCTCTTCTCTTCATCATCTGGTGCTAGTGGCACACCCTTCTTTAACCTTCTTCTTCTTGCTTTCAGCATAACCTGGCACCCTTTCAGAAAAAAAGCCCTTCTTGTCTTCCCAGCATTAATTGCGAAGCCCAGCTTATTCTGGGCTTTTGTGAGACTGACATTATTTTTGTAGGACCTTGCCATTTTAAAAAAATATTCATCTTTAGTTACCTGACCTCACCTCAATTTCATCTTATGTAGACATCTTTCCTTTTAAAATCAAAGTTCATAGATGAGCTCCCTGTGTCATTCCATTCTTCTCTTCAACCACCATTTCTTCTTTCTCATTTGTGACTGTCAGATTTTTTTTTCTTAAATTAATTGCCTTTTAGAGTCTCAGGGTATGTGATCCCACATATTCCATTTCTGAGTTCTCTGAGATCAGTTTTTCTGAAGTCTCTAGTACATGTTAGGCTCTCTCCTTATCTCCCACAAATTTTATGATGGCATGATCATTATCTCTTAAGATTCCCATCATTTCTAGTATTTCTCAGCGTCAGCAAGGTCTTCCTTCTGTGTATTTGAGATCTTTCCCGATAGCTAGGACATTTTTGATCATGAGGAGGTTATGTAAGGGACAATGAATGAAAGAGTTGTACAGTATTTCAAAAACAGTATCAGGAAGGTTACAGTCCATTACAAGCTGAGATTTGTGGTAAATGCTAATAACAACAAAATTGAGGTTTACTTTAGGTATGTTTGGGGCAAAAGGAAAAACAATGAATACTTTTTTACTTTGAGTATATGGAAAATCCACAAAGTCATAATTCAATGCCTCATTGTGTCATGGAGGTGACCTTGGGTTATCCAAGGTTATGTCAGAAGAGTATAAGAGTTGGTAGGTTCTATCCTGCTGGAAAGGTTATCTCCCAATCTCCATGACACTCTCCCCCCTTTCTCAATGAGTTCAGTTCCCAGGTCATAGTCTTCCTCACCATTCCAATTCCTGCCTTCTTTTCTAGGGAATATCTACATGTTGATGCCACTTAAAATACCTATTCTTCTGCTCTAGGTTGGGGCAGCTAGATGGTGCCATAGTGCATAGAGGGTTGGGCTTGGAATCTTCCTGCCTCAGTGTTCCTGAGTTCAAATCTATCAACAGACACTTACTAGGTGGGTGATCCTGGGTAAGTCACTTAACCCTGTTTGTTTCTCCTTCTGCATCTGTAAAATGAGCTGGAGAAGGATATGGTAAACCACTCCAGTCTCTTTGCCAAGAAAACCCCAAATGGGGTCACAAAGAATTAGAAATGACCAAACAACCGCTCTATGTTAGCTACATGTAGGCATGGTCATATCTTTAGTCTTGCCATCACTCATAAGGGTCCTACTTCCATGTTTAAGAACTTTGAATTTCTTCTATCTGATCACGTAAAGTCAGGTCAATGAGAGTTTATTACGTACCTACTGTAGGCCAGATATTGTGCTAAGCTCTGGGAATTCAAAGAAAGACAAAAACAAAACAAAAACAAACAAAAGACCCCTATCCAGTCCCTGCTCTCAGGAAGCTCACAGTCTAAGGAGGGAGAAAATAAGCAAAAAAGCCCTATATACAAACAAGATATATACAGAATACATGGCAGATAATCAACAGAAGAAAGGCACTGGCATTAAGGAAAATTGGAAAACGATTCTTGTAGAAGGCAGAATTTTAGCTGAAACTGGAAGGAAAAGAGGCAAACAGAGAAGTGGAAGTGAGAAGGGAGAGAGTTCCTGGCGTGAGGGACGGCCAGTGAGGACGGCCAGAGTCTAGAAATAGAGTGTTGTGTGAGGAGGAAGAAAGAGGCCAGTGCTTCTGGATCACATACCTGTTGTGTTTGTGTGTGTGTGTGTGTGCGTGTGTGCACGTGTGTGTATGTGTGTGCACGTGTGTGTGTATGTGTGTATGTGAAAGGACGGGGTTATGAGGGGCATTAAAAGCTAAACAGAAGATTTTATGTTTGATCCTGGAGGTAATAGGGGACCAATGGAGTTTATTGAATGAGGGAGGGAGTATGTAGGAGACATGGTTAGATTAATTTGAAAGCTAAGTAGAAGATATACTGATGACAGTCCTTTTGTCTTTCTATCTCTCCCTGTTCCTTCTTTTTTTTTTGGAGGGGGGAATACAGGGCAATTGGGGTTAAGTGACTTGACCAAGGTCACATGGCTAGTATTAAGTGTCTGAAGCTGGATTTGAACTCAGGTCCTCCTGACACCAGGGCCAGTGCTCTATTCACTGTACCACCTAAGCCTCCCTTGTCTCCCTATTTCTTATTCTTTCTAAACCCACTCTTTGTCCTCAGTATAACTTCTAATCTCTCTATCTTCTATATTTCTCCAACCATCTGACTATTGTCCCAAATATGATTTACAGTTGGTTGGACAACCTGTAGACATTATTCACAAGTATGAGTTATCTTTCCCTAGTACTGTAAATGAACAGTGACCTGGGCCCAGAATGAACAGGAGGAGAGGAAAAGGCTGATTATTTTTGGAAAATTCCTGTTTGGTCAATGTCTCCCAGCTTCTCCTTGAAACAAAGGTCCATCTTTTGAATACCTATATTCTTCCAGTTCTGTTAAATGGCTCTGTGGGATGGAATCCTCCAATGTGGGGGGGGGGGGAGCAGGTTAAGGACAATAGAGAGTGACATGATGGGTGTGAAGAAGCTGGGTGTGAACATATTTTTACATTTATAGGGTATTACATAATCTTTGATACTATCAAAGAATGGAAGAACAACCCACAAAGGATTACTGAGTGATCTGATCCACAGTTGACATTAAAATCTATAAGTCCAGTGATGTCTACACCCACTAGCAGGATTTGCCAGATAAAGATGTTGCAAATACCCTCTTCTGCTCTATCAGAGTGTCTTCTGTCCTGTGTTTTGTACCTTCAGAAAGACACTTTGATAACTGTGGAGCCATTAATGTAGAAATTCATTCTGAGAGAGAAATATCTCCCTTTGTGAAAGTGAAGTAACTCAGAAAGGGATAGAGATTGAACAGAAACAGACTGTTGAGGAACTAGGCACAGAGGAGGTCCTTCCACAAGGAGAGGGGGCTAGCAATTGTAGTAACATTTCTCAGACTTCTTCTGAGACACACATTTTAGTTAAGTGCTCAGAGGCACCGTGAAATGAATATTCCCAAAATAAGATTCTTAAACCCCTAAATACTGTCAAATATTCATAGCAATAAGTTTATCTGATTTTAGAAGGTTTGGATGACAAATTTAAAAAGAAAATTGGTTAACAATGATCTGAAACCCAGGATAAGAGAGGACATAGGAAGATATGCCTTTTCAAAGAGTAAAAATCACCTGGTCCAGATGAACCCAGTTTCAGCTGTTGAAACAACTTAGGGATGTGAATATTGAACCACTTGTCAGTGATTGCTGAGGAATTGTGTCTAACAGGAGACATGCCGCTTCACTACAAATGGCCAAATAAACGTTACTTTGATTTTTAAAAAGTGGAAGAAAAGTAGATATACTTGGTGTTGATTTCTTGTAAATTTCTCCTACCCATTCATTCATTCATTTTTTAAGGGTAGAATTGATATTGTAAATATTTTAGAACAGATTATTAAAGGGATATTTTTCAAGCATGTTGAAAAGGAAGAAGCATTCACAAAGCATCAGCACGATTACCTTAAGAACATTAATTATGTCAGACTAAACTATTTTCCTTTTTTTGCACTGACAGATAAGGAAAGGGCAGTTAGGTGATTCAGCCTACAGAGGCCTGGGAATGAAGTCAGGATGATCTGAGTTCAAATCTAGGCTCAGATACTAGCTGGGTGACCCTGGGCAAGTCATTTAACCTTGTTTGCTTCAGTTTCCTCATATGTCAAATGAGCTGGAGAAAGAAATGGCGAATCACTCCAGGATCTTTGCCAAGAAAACACCAAATAGGGTCACAGGGACAAGACTGAAACTACTGAATAGCAATAGATAAGGGGAATGTTGACATAGGTGACATTCATGTGAAGTTTATGATGTCATTTAACCAAATACCTCATGATCCCATTTTGGACAAATGGAGAGATGTGGGCTGGATGGTAATAAAAGGATGGATTTTGAAGTGGTTGAAAGAATGATTGATGAATGGATCCATAAATCGACAATAAATAAATAAAATAATAATAAATAATAAATAAATAAAATAAATAATAAATAAAAGGCACCAAAGAATGCTTGATGAATGGATCCCATAAATCGGCAAGAAATCAGTTCAAGTAAATAGACATTTATCAAGACTGAAGTAGTTCCTGCTATACATGAGGAGCAGAGTCAAGCCCTGGGGATACAGAGACCAAAACAGAGAATGCTCCACTGTCTTCAAGGAGTTTTCTCTCTCCCGGCACTAATAGAGGGCCCCGATTTCCTTCCTTGGCCATTCTCTAGCCTACATTTTTATAAATGAGGGTAGAAATGGTACACTGAGTAAATCAGTGGATAACACAAAGGATGGTGGGATATTGATTTAGAAGTGACACTTGGGATCCAAAAGAGACTTATGCAGCCTGGAGTCATGTCTTATATAATCTTTGTATCTCCTTAGCGCTTAGCAGAATATGTTAAACACAGTGAATGTTCAATAAATATTTGCTAAATTAAACTGAATTGAACAGAATGGGGAAGTAAGTAGAAAAACCATTGAATCTGGAGTCAGAAGATCTAGGGTTGAGACCTAACTTTGGTCCTTTTGTCACCCCATTGATTTTGGTCAAATAACCTTTCTGGGCCTCAGTTTGTCATCAGTGAAAGGAAAGAGTTGGGGGTTAATTACCTCTAAGGTTCTTCGATGCTCTGGATCTTATGATCCCATGAATTGAATTGAATCTTTGTAGGCTGGTGCGATGGGCTAAAATAAAAATGAAATGTAACCCAGTAAAAGTAAAGTCCTGTGTATGGGTCAAAAAACAAATAAAAACTTGTTCAATCATAGGATGAAGACAGAAATAGCTAAATAGTTTATGTGAAATAGTCCTAGTGGATCAAAAGGTTTCTATGAGGCATCGGTCAAAAAAACTAATGGAGTCTGAAGACCTGACAGAAGTACGGTGTCCAGAATGGGGCCATATTCTCTATCTATAACGCACTGTTCTTGGCCCTGGTCAGAACACTTTTGGTTGTTATGTCTAGTTCTGGGCACCATATTTTAGAAGAGGTATTGACACAATCTTCTACGGAAGGTTGACCTGATTGGTGATGGAAACCATGCCGTATGAAGATTGATTCAAGGCATTAGGGATATTTAATTAAGAGAAGCAATTTTTTGGGGGGAAGGGGAGATGTCATGTGATAGTCTTCAGATATCCAAAGGGTTATCAAATGGAATTTGTTCTGTTTGGTCCTAGAGAGTAAAATTGGGATTAATGGGTGGAAGTTCAAGGAAGAAGACAGCTCTTGGTGTCAAGGAAATTTTGCTGGCTCTTAGAGATGTTCAAAAATGGCATAGACTGATTACTTTGGGGAGATGTGGTTTGGTTAGGGTTGAACAAGATGCATTGAGAACATTCTAATACTAGGATTCTAATGCTTCCAGGTGGGCTCATTTGAAGAGAAAGAGAATTTAGCTGTTACAGAGAAGAGCCCAACATTGTCATTGAAGGATAGAGGAAGGTAGAAGATTGGGGACGAACTATAGCTAGATAGCACAGTGGTTTGGGAGGAAAGACCTTTTTTTTCTGAGTTCAAGTCTAGCCTCAGACACTTACTAGCTGTGTAACCCTGGGAAAGTCACTTAACCCTGTTTGCCTCAGTTTCCTCATCTGTAAAATGAGCTTAAAGGAAAAGAAAGTGGCAAACCACTCCAGTCTCTTTGCCAAGAAAACCCCAAATGGGGTCACAAAGAGTTGAATGTGACTAGATGACAACGACGACAGGGGGCTGAAGGTTTCCTCATCGTGATGTAGGGTGGCTCAGTTGTATAGGAGATAGTATGGTAAAACTCAACCAACACTGAAATGAGAGGATCTCTATTTGAGTTCAGTCTCTGCCATTTACTGGCTGTGCAGCCTTGAATAAATGTCTTCAGTTGCCTAAAACCTCCATTTCTTATTCTATAAAATAGGGGTAAAAATGTTTGTATTTTTTTTATCTCAAAGGGTTGCTGCGGAGGTAAGCACCTTGTATTCCTTAGAGTTTGATAGACATCATAGGGCAGGCTGGAGGGACAGGACTACATTTTCCATGAAGCTCCAGGCCTCAAGGATGAATCCACTTGATTAAAGGGCCCATGATCCCCATCCTAGATGCGGGACGATTGTGTCAGGGAGGCGATCGTTTCACTTTCTCACTCTGGGCACCTCTGTGGACAATTCCACCGCACAGTTTTCCCAGATTCCTCACCCGATTGCCTCGGATTGATCTCAGCAGCTGGAGAACAGGTTCACCTGCTCCCAGCCCATTTTCTACATCAGGTGCTGTCAATGACCAACTTTTCTCTGTGCAGTTTTTCCTATTTCTTGCTCAGCAGTCTTTGCTGTGCTATCGATGCACTCTCCCTTTGCTTCAGGCATAAAGTCTCAAGAGAACCAGACTGAGGGAACTTTAGTCAGGTCTATCTGTGATGCTTAAAGCCTCATGGGAAATGTAGTTTTCTTCATATAATTCCTCTGTCTCTTAGTTTCTTAATAATTGAAGTGTTTGTGAAAATTACAATTAAATTATAATTAAAATGCTTTTTAGGTAAGTCTAATGCTGGCCTACCTAAGCAGGGCTGCTGTGAAGATCAGATTGGATAAACGAGGACTGAACATACACGAAATACTTTGCAATAAGAGTGCCATATGATTATGCACTATTACAAGCTAGACACACAGTTTCAGTATTGTTTTAGGAACTCTTTGGTCCATGACTTTAAGTTGGCTTGACTAGCATTATTATTTTTGTATTCACGTGGCTACTTTAGGCTACAGGGCCTGGGTCCCATTGAAAGTAATCAAGACTTAAAAGGTCCACCTGCCCAAGGTATGAGAGTGGCTCATTGATAAAGGAGAAAGTACAGGAGAGCAGAGATGAGAGCAAGGGAAATGCTGCTTCAAGACAGTACAACTTGTGAGTGGCCTTGTCCACCAGACACAGGTCTGATGCCTGAAGTCAGGAAAACTGGCCTTTCCCCCCACAGCACCGGCCTCCACAGAGAGATAAAGGTGGACAGTAAATCCTGATTAAACATGTGTACCGAAGCCCCTTACCACTGTTTGTTTGGCGTCATCTCTCCCTCCATTTTGCTTCTGTGTGGGTCCCCAGGCATCCAAACAATGTCTCTCCAGGCAGCCCAGCATTGCTGTCATAAAATGCAACTGAAATCCGTATCTATGGAAACAAGGTTTGTTCCTTGTTTTCTCCTCAATCTCTCCCTCCCTTTCTCCCTCTGTCTCTGCCCCCCCCCCCCTCCGCCCTCCTTTCCTAGTGTTTATTGTAGCTGAAAAGGGAGAGTTGGCTGTGGGACTGGTGTAGTCAAATTCAGATCTGGTTCCTGTCCCTACACTAAGTGTCCATTTCCTGGAATAAGAAGGAGCAGCTGATATGAGGCAGGAGGATCCACTGTCTGGGCTGCTGGGTATAATCAGGAAGTTCTGTCAAAGCAGGATGAGCTCTGTTTTGGGTTGCTATTAGGGAATAAGGACTCACTGATCTCTGGAAAAGGGAAGCCAGTTGGTCAAATGGTCAGGATTCTGAGAGGAGAGGGAGTGACTGTCTTTTCAGTCAGCTCAGACTGTTATTTTTCCAGACGGTCAATCAGCCAGCCAGTCAGCTAGCCAGTTGTCAGCCCAGCCAAACAGTCATCCAGCCAGTCAGCCAACCAGGCAGTCATCCAGTCATCTGGTCAGACAGTCAGCCAACCAGTCAGCCCACCAGACAGTCATCTAGTCACCCAGTCAGCCAACCAGGCAGTCATCCAGTCATCTGGTCAGACAGTCAGCCAACCAGTCAGCCCACCAGACAGTCATCTAGTCACCCAATCAGCCAACCAGTTAGCTAGTCAACCAGTCAGTGAGCCAGCTAGCCAGGTAGCTAGCCAATCAATTTTATCAAGTGCCTGTTGGGTCTAGAGACCTCTCCTAGGTATTGCTTGGCTTCTTTGGGACCCAGTTACGTTTGCTAATGAATAATAAAAGCTAGCATTGATATGGACCTTTAAGGCTCACAAGGTACTTTACATATGTCAACTGTTATCCCTCCTGTATACACGTGTATGTAGACATGAAACACTGTTCTGGATCTGTGAAGTTCGACAAGTTGAAAGTGTTGCTTTTTGGCTTTAAGATGTACTGAAATCAGCCTGTTTCAACTAGTAGTTCTAGCTGAAGGACAGACAAAGACTGAGAGAACGTATCAGCATGGAGATGTGGGCAGTGCTCAGCCAAACCCTTTGCCTTCCCTAGTCCAATAGCCTCATGCTTGGAAACACAAGAGAGTCATCAGAAGCAGAAATGGGCTGATGGGAGAACACATGAGAAAGGGAGATGCCACTGTGGGACTTCCCAGTTCCATCAGTATGCAGGGGTCCTGAAAAACAAACAAACAACCAGTCTCTTTCATTCACACCACTGAGACTCAGTCATATTAACCCCTGGACATCTTCCAGGGAAAGCAGTTTGAATCAAAGATGAGCCTACAGCTGTGGTGTTTGTGCTGAGACCACGAGGGGGCGAAGTTGCCTCACTTTCACCCAATGCAGGATTTTTGGTTTATTTGGTTTTTTTTTTTTTAAATTAAATGACCCGAGGGTGGTATGGTTGGGGGGGGGGGAGGGTCTGAGAGAAAGCTAAAAGAGGCCAGCTTTGGGCTTCACAATGGCAGTCAAGTGGAACGGTTTTCCATAATGCTGGCAGAGATGGAGACAATCCATATATTAGGGACTAGGAGACCAAGAGAGGCAGAAAGGATGGTCCAAAGCATGGATTCCACTTTACTGCATATGCATAGGAATGAACCCTCTTCTGGAAAAAAAAAAAGGTTAATTGATCTGTGAGCTGGTGGAACTGGGAAGCCCCCAAACTGCACCCCTCTGCTTCTTCTTCCATCTTCCACCAGCTCATTTCTACCAGTGATGAGTAGGTCTGAAGCTCCCCTGCTCTCCACCCTCAGTAGCCACTTAAATAAAAATGCTACTGAATCTAAGATTGTCTGCTACGCCCACGCCCTCGGCAGTCTGTGCTGCTATTCAAGCCTCCACATATACTTTGCAGCCCCAAGCATGGAGCCAGAGGTTGAGGCTTTGACAAGGAGCGGAGTGGGTGGGAAGGGAGGGCAGGGATGACTAACAGTGAGTTGGGACCACATGATCAGAGAGCAAAGGCTGAGCTTCCCTGGACAGCAGATAGGATGATCACTGTTGTAAGAGAGGGAGACACTGATGGAGAGTGGGGGTGAGGAGGTGGTGGAGTGGAGGGCTTGGGGTGTGTGTGTGTGTGTGTGTGTGTGTGTGTGTGTGTGTGTGTGTGTGTGTGTGTGTGTGTGTGTGTGTGTGTGTGGCGTACAACTTTCTGGTAGTGTAGGGAAGGGATCCAATCTGCAAGAGGCCACTCCTGAGATATCCTGAACCTGATCCTCTAGCCTGCAGGCCTGAGACCAAGTCACCTGTAGAAGGAAACCCCCTACCAGTTTGTGGTGGCAGACTGTAGCTCTCCTGTTCTCACGTGATCCCAAACCCAGCCTGTCTGAGCACATGTGTGTGTGCACACGCGTGTAGGAGGAATGGAGGGAAGGCTACTTAACTCCTGTCCTACCACTTGACGAAGCTTCCCAAGTGGTTCTGAAAGTCCCTTTAGGAACCTATATTTACACTTAGCAGTGAAAAGAGACTTCTTCCCTCCACTGAGGAATCCTGTGCTTAAACCAGTCACGAAGCTAGTTAGAATAGAAACACAAGAGGCACACCAAAGGTTTTCTCTATCCTCGGTGGTTCCTTAAGGTTTGTGGCTAAAGCACATGAAGGCTAGTGGAGAATTAGCTGGGAGAGTTGGCATTCACAGTCAACTTCTGATTATCTGTGGAAGCAAGACATGGATTACTGAGAAATCACTGGGCTCTGGAATGCATCCTGGTATTTGTTTTAGCAGATTTATTTTGCTAATTGTGTTTGGCTTAGACTAACACTAAAATGAGCTTTCATTTCCTAAGTACACTGCTGAATGATAGGGGGAAGTGGTCCAAGGGAAGCTGGGTGGTAGGGAGAAGCCAGCTGGGCTTAAAAATGTGCTATGACAAGCCTTAAAGGGGATAACCAAGAGTTGAACCTTTTCTGAGTGGTTTTCCATAGTTCATCCCTAACCACATATTCTGTAGAGTGAAAGGGTATATGTACATTGACAGCCTTATTTTTTAGATGGTAAAAATGAAGAGTTTAAGTGTACTGACTGAGTTCACAAAGGTAGTGCTTCCATGGACTATAGATTCATAGATTTGGAACAAGAGACAGGGGTTTGTTGGTTTAATAATATTTAATAACTGACTTTCTGAAAAAAAAAGCAAACCCCAAACATATATTGAAGACACACTTTTAAGTTTAATTGCTTTTATTAACATTTTCTCCATTGGTTGCTTCCCCCTTCCTCCTTTTAACAAAAAATAAATCAAACTTTGTTTTATTGAGTTTGCTGATTTCTGAGATATAGATGTTCACAGTAAAAATTTAACTATCAGCTACCAGGAGCCAAAACACATCAGCTCCAGCACACGCCTGACTAGAAAATTCATCTAATCCAGATCCCTCATTTTACAGATGAAAAAAATGAGGCTCAAAGAGGTTGCATGACCTACCCTGGGTCACAGAGGTAATTATTAGTAGAACTCAAATTTGACCTCAATTCCTGTTTCTAAAGTTTCTGGGTTTTACGCTACTTCACTCAGACAATGGGTTTTCCATTCTTATAGAAAATCCAGTAAATATGTACACATATATTAGATGTACTGATCCGGCCAAGTTTTACTATGGCAAAGACAGGACCAGTTTTTTAATTGTATTTTTTGCGTATTAGAATAAAAAAATTATTTAATTTTAGCACTAAAAGGCACATTGAAGCTCAGATTCTAGACCAACCCCTTCATTTTGTAGATAAGGACATCTCCCACATTTACACAGTAAGCTAGGGGGAGAAAAATAGAACCCAGGTATCCTGGCTCCAGGTTCAGGGATTTGGGGCATCCTTTAGACACACTCTCAGTGACTCAGTAGCAAAGCCAGGAACAGAGCCCATTTCCTGGTGCTTGCTACCCTTAGCTGGTTTATTTAATTCCTTGAGCAGGCAGCTAGGTGGTGCAGTGGATAGAGCATCAATCTTGGAGTCAGGAGGACCTGAGCTTAAATTCAAACTTAGACAGTTACTAGCGTGACCCTGGGCAAGTCATTTAACCCTCTTTGTCTCAGCTTCCTCTTCTATAAAATGAATTGGAGAAGGAAATGGCCAAACCTCTCCAATATCTTTGCCAAGGAAACCCCAAAAGGGGGCCATGGAGGGTCAGACACAATTGAAACAACTCAACAACAAAATAATAACAATGTCTTGAGCAAGAAATAACAAGGGAGAAGTTACAAGAAGAGCTTGTAAAGTTTGATTTGAACCAAAATATTGAAACTGATTTTATGAATTGTTTTTAAGAAAATAAAGGAAGGTCTCCAACCCACTGGGTGTACCCCTGTGATTAAATGATCTAGCACAGTGGAAGGAGCATCAACTTTGAAGTCTGAGGTCCTGGGTTCAAATTCTTCCTCTTGACATTTAACGTTTGGTCTTTGGCATCTCTTAATCTCTGATACTCAGTCTCCTCATTTGTAAAGATGGGTGGCAATCTGCATTATTGGTGAAACTATATACATCGATGAAATCATAGATCTATTAGAGTTTTTAGTATAAAGTTTTGGACTCCTTGGTATGTGTTGAAATGGCTTTATGTAATTTAATAACAATAACCAATACTTAGCATTTATATCATGCTTTAAGATTTGCCAACACTCTACAAATATTGTCTCATTTTATCCTCACAACAAACTCGTGAATTAGGTGCTGTTATTTCTCAATTTTACAGATGGGGAAACTGAGGCACAGAGTGTTTAACTGACATGGCAATGATTAGGCAGCTAGTACATGTCTGAGGCAGGATAAAAAAAAAAAAAACAACCTTATCTCTTCTCAACTCCAAGCCCAGCACTCTAGTCACTGCATCTCCTACCTGCCCCTGATTCTAGAGCAGTTCTTAACCTGTGGGTCGCCACCCCTTTGGGGGTCAAACAGGGTTGCCTAAGACCATCGGAAAACACATGTCTCCAATGGTCTTAGGAACGGAGACACCGCTCCTCTATCCATCTCCAGATGGGTCCACCTACATGCAGATATGCCCACATACATTATTAAAGGGTCGCTGCAGTAGGAAGGTTGAGAACCACTGTTCAAAGAAGATCTTGAGGGAGAAATATGATTGGTTGAAAAGAGAGCTGATAGTCATCTTTCTTGGAAGTGGAGAAAAATGATGCTAGAAATGACTAACAGGTATTTATATTTATATTAAAATGATAGAACTGAAATGGGGGTGAGGTAGGAGAAAATCTATCCCATTTTGATAGCGGAAAGAGAATTGCATTTGTAGTCCAAAGATTTGAACCCCAAGACTATCATTTACTAGCTGTGTCATCTTGGGGCAAGCTTGGGTCAACCAATCTGAGACTTGGTCTCTCCATTATAAAACAGGAATAATGGTACTAGGCATTACCTACTAGTACTGTTGTGAAGATTATGAATGTCGTATCCCCCAAGCCCCATAATAATAAGGAATAATTGGCAATAAGGTTCTCTGTCTTGTTAAACTTGCCAGAGGATACACACCAAACATGGCTCTTTTCAGAAGGCTTTATTTAGACAACTGATAGTTATGAGCAGCGAGATATTTAGGGAGTTTCTAATCCGTTTGCCTGTCTAGAGTGTTTTCAGTCTAAATCTATGATATTTCTCTTCCTTGACAATGTATTCCTCTTTGGGACAATGTATTCCTCTTTGGCACATAGGGTTTTCCTTGGTCCCTGGGAACTATCTCTGAGTCGACATTTAATTGGCTTGGGTTTTGCTCCCTCTCCATTCAGGCATTGTGTCTGGCCTCCACTCCCTGCCTTCAGGCCCTTGGCCCTATATTACCAGGTGCACCCCAAATGTGACTTTGGAAAGAGAGGAAAGTCTGATAAGGTGAGAGCTGAGGCGGGTGACTAAACTTAACTATATTAGTTACTCAAGATTGGAGCAGAGATTATTCTAATTCTCCTTGACTAATCATCCAGTTTGGGAACCTTCCCTTCAACTAAAAGAGCACAGCAAATCTTGAGAAAAACCTTTGCTTAGGCAGATTGAGAACTGTGGAACTAATTTAGGGCTCTTAAATCAGTTCTTTCCTGTGGTGTAGACATGTGCTGAGTATAAGCCTCTTCTCTTTGTGTCCCCAGGGCTTAGCACAGTGTTTGCAGCATGCAGTATGCCCTTACTAAAGGTTTTGCCATTTGTTCACAAGCCCTAAATGCTACCCAAATGAACAAAACCCTGATAAATCCAATGATTGAGTGCTCCTTTGGAAGTTGAGGAGTAGTGGGAGAACCCCAAAGTATTTTTTTTTGTTTTCTTTTGGTGAAGAGACAGAGAGGGGAGGGAAAAGTTGGACCCTGAACTTCAAACTTGAGGACAGTGAAAATAGCTCTTATGAGGAAGAACTCAAGTTGAGCACATTAAAAATATTTTTGTAATTTTTTCAATTTAAAAATGTTTATCATTCATTAAATTTTTTTGAGTTCCAAGTTCTAGCTTTCCCTCCTGTCCCTCCCCCACCCACTGAGAAAGCAAGAAATGTGACATCAATTATATATACAAAATCATTCAAAGCGTATTTCCATATCTATCACATTGCAAATATAAAATAAAATAAAGGCAAGAAAAAGAAAGAAAATGAAAAAATATTATGCTTCAATCTGCACTTACACTCCGTCATTTTTTCTCTGCAGGTGGATGGCCTTTTCTAGCATGAATCCTTTGGGACTGGAGGACACATTTTTTAGTAAACTAAGGAATGAGAATCTGGGAAATCTCTTGTGCAGTATAAGATTTGGGAATGAAAGACTATATTTTCTCCTTATCCAACCAAACAACCAATCTACCAAGGACTACTCATTAAGGACTTACTGTGTGCTAGGTGCTTTGCTGCCAGAGCTACATGTTTTGACATTGTAGGAGACTGATGGAAAGTGAAATAGAGAAAGGAGACAGTAAACAGGAAAGTTAGAGTGATGGAATTACTCAAAAGAGGACACACTAAATACAGGTTGGATAGAAGCGATTTCTTTCTGAGAGAGGCGCCAAAGCTCATCCCTCCTTCTCCCATCCATATCATGGTGTAAGTGGAGTTCTATTGAAAAGATCAGCCAAATTATCTTTGCCCCACTTAAAGTAATAAAAGCCCGTGTCCTGATACCTTTGTTGTTGTTGCTGAATTATTTTAGTTATGTTCAATTCTTCTTGACCCAACTTAAGGTTTTCTTGGCAAATATACTGGAGTGGTTTGCCATTTCCTTCTCCAGCTCGTTTTACAGAAGAGGAAACTGAGACAGACCGGGTTAAGTAATTTGCCCAGGGTCACATAGCCAGTAAATGTCTGAGGTCATATTTGAACTCGGATCCTCTAGGAACAATGCTCTGTCCACTGTACCACCTGATGCCCCCTGGTACCTTAACTACGTGCAAAGGCTTCTTAATTTCATGAAATTAAAGGCATTCCAACAATGTGTGTAAAGGCCTAGATTAGTTTAAATGCATCTGATGAACCAGCTACTTTATGTACTAGAAAGACATTTCACAGAAGGGAAGTATATAGACTGACTGAGGATCTTCCATAAAATTATAGACCAGTGAAAAATTGAGATTGAAATTCTACCTAGTGGTAAATGAAGAAAAATCATTCCAGTTAAACTTCCCTGAGGAGTTTCTTGGGGAAAGGGGAGAGGAGAGCGCTTTGGTTTAGGCGTTAGTCTTTCTTATCCATCCATCATTGACTTGAAGAGGATGTCATGAACTTCAGAGGTCAAGAGGACTTCTCATCTTCCTGTTGAAGTCCTAGCACTTGACAGCTGCGTCTGTTTTAGGAGCCAAGAACAGGTTGAATGGTACAGTGGACAGGACACAGGGTGTAGAGTCAGGAAGACCTGAATTCAGATTTAACCTTATATACATACTAGCTGTGTGACCCTGGACATATCACTTAATCTCAGTTTCCTCATCTGTGAAATGGGGATAAAAATAGCACCAACCTCCTAGAGTTGTGAGATAACTGTAAAATGCTTAGTATAGTGCCTGGTTCATAATAAGCGATATATAAATGTTAGTTATCATTATTATTAGAGAGTTGTATAGAAAACTATGCTATGCCTAAGGGGAACTTCTTTCTTTCTTTTAAAATTAATTTTTCTTTTATTTTTCTGCCAATTCCACCCCCAAATCCAAGTTATCTCCTTCCCATCAACCCTTTCTTCTCTCCTATCCTGCCTTCCTCAGGGCAAAAAAAAAAAAAAAAAGAAAAAAAAAGAAAAAAAAAAGAAAAAAAAACCTTGTAACAAATAGTCAAGCAAAACAAAATTCAACACTGGCTATGTTCAGGAAATAGAAGTCTTATTATTCTATACCCTGGGTCCATCAACTCCCTGTTAGGAGGTGGGTAGTATGCTTCATCATAAGCCCTCTAGAATTACAATTGTTCATTGCATTCATCAGAATTCTTATGTCTTTCAAATTTGTCTTTGCAGTGATGTTGTTATTATATAAATTGTTCTCCTTGTTCTAATCATTTCACTTTGCATCAGTTCATATAGGTCTTCTAGGTTTCTTTGAAACCATTCCGTTCATCATTTCTTACATCACTCATATACCATACCATATTTTTTTCAGCCTTTCTCCAATTGATAGGTACTTCTTTAGTTTCCAATTCTTTGCTATGACAAAAAGAGCTGCTAGAAATATATATATGTAGTACAAAGGGGTCCTTTCCCTCTTCCTTTCATCTCTTTGGACTATAGGCCTGCTGGTGGTATTATAGGTCAAAATTGAGTGACTTTTTGGGCTTAGTTTTGATGACTTTCCAGAATGGCTCCACCAACAGTGTATTAGGATACCAATTTCTTCTGCAGCCCCTAGAATATTTACTATTTTGTCTTTTTTTTCAGTCAACTTTATCTACCAGAGTGTGAGGTAGAACATCAGAGTTGCTTTAAGTTGTGATTCTCTAATTATTCATGACTTGAAATGTCCTCCCTACCACCACCCTTCCCCCTCAGTGTATCTATTTGATAGCTTAAATTTCTTTTTTAGAAAACTGCCTGTTTATATCCTTTGACTATTTATCAGTAGTGGAACGGATCTTCCTTTTGTACTTTTGCATCAGCTCCTTATACGTCTTTGAAATCAGACTCTTACCAAAGAATCTTGCTGCAGAGATATTTTTCCTAGTTACCTGCATCTCCTCTCATTTTAGCTACGTTGATTTTATATAGCAATATCCTTTTAATTTTATGTAATAAAGATTCTCCATTTTATCTTCTGGGATCCTTTTTAATCCCTTGTTTGCTTATGAAATGTTCTTCTAAGCCTCTAAGGGAAGTTTTCGAATACTCTAGGAAGAAAAGAGGACTTGCCGCAGCCAGGGGCTATAATTACCCCTTTGCCACCTGTACTTTCTAAGCTTGAGTCCACTTTCCCCTAGTTTCTGTAGATACTTGTAAGAGAGTCTGTAACAGACTTTTTTTTTTAAGGGAGGATGGTTTAGGTTTATAATTTTTCCATTACTTGTAACTCTTCTTACTGTATGACCTTAGTAACTACTTCTCCACATAAGCTAATTAAGTCTGGTTGACTAAATGATAATTAAATCATAATCGTGGTGAGAAGCATACTGGTGGAGGCTTGTGAGCTTTATACTATTAGAAAGCCACTCTGAAACCATCAGAGCTACCCCTAAAACTGTGAGGGGCATGTGGCAGCTGAACTCATCAAAGAGAGAAAGGGAAAAAGAGGGAAAGAGAGAGAGAGAGGGAGAGAGAGAGAGAGAGAGAGAGAGAGAGAGAGAGAGAGAGAGAGAGAGAGAGAGAGAGAGGAGAGAGGCAGACAGAGAGACAAAGAGACAGATAGAGACAGATGGACACAGAGAGACACAGACACACATACAGAAACACAGAGACAGAGAGACAGAGAGAGATGCATATAGATACAGAGACAGAGAAACACACAGAGACACACATACACACAGAGAGAAAGGACAGACAGAGGGATAGAGACAGAGAGATAGAGAGTTAGAGTTGTCATTCCACAGGTAATGAAAACTTAGGAGGATTCACATCTAGCCCATCCCCTTGTGACTCCATAGTTAGACCAGACCTTTCAAGGAATAGGGCTTTAGCAAAAGGTGGCAAATGTATAACCAAGTTCCTTTCATGTTTTCTGCCTTAAACATAAATTGTGTTCCTAAAGCCCCATTTTAATCATTCCTGGATACTTGGAAATCTCCTATTAGGTCAGAGTCACCATGCTGTTTAGCATACCACCAAGGAGATAGAGCCAGAGGCCACAGAAGGGAAATGGGGCAAGGCAGTGTTAAAGAAATGGCTTGGTCTTCTTTGGCCCTTGATCTTCTTACTCCATCTTTTGCCCTCTCTTGGCAACCATAGGATCAGAGATTTCAGAAGCCATCGTGTTCAGATTCCCTCATTTTACACATCAAGTAGTTTGCCCAAGGTCACAAAGCTAGTATGTGTCATAGATGAGGTTCAGACCCAGGTCCTTTGAATCCCCAGTGAGTGCTCTTTTTAGTAGACCAGCACACTTTGTTCAAAAGATCTGGGCTCACCAAATATTTGGACCTCTTGCACCTGAGGCAAGAATCATCCCTACACCAATAAGCTACTTTTCTTCCACCTGCCATCTCCTTTTCTTCCATTTTTTTTAAAAAGAAAAAGCACTCAGCACCAAAAGGAACATTTTTTCCAATTTTTAAAAAAGTTTTAATGACAGTCTCCTTTAATCCTTTTTTCCTCTCAATTGAGTCAAATGAGGTCTATATTTTTATCTGATGGAGTCAGTTAACTAATTTTTAACAATGGATTGAATACAGTTCCAATTTAATTAAATATGTTTAAGTGCATTCTATATAAAAGGTGGCTTACTAAGTTTCATGTGTGCACATGTGTAAAAATAGCACATGGTCTCTGTCCTCAAATAACTTTAAAATTACTAAAGGATAAGAAACATGAACAAATTAATGTATATGACGAGAATGATATGTGTCATGAGAAGGAACCAAGTGCTGTCTTCAGAATTTAATCAAAGATATTACGTGTCAATCTTAATTTAAAGAATAGATAACATGCAGATAATAATGATAATATAAATTAAATACAGGAAATTAAAACCATGTAGTTATATTTGCAACACATGTTCAAATACACTTTTCTTCACACAGTTAAATTTTCCAAGCATTTATTAGGCTCTCACTGGGCACTGAGAATGCACATTCTGTTGTCAAGGAGTTTACAGTGTAATTGGAGGAGGGGAGAAGTACATCCATGGGTAACATTGTTGTTGTTAGTTTGTACCTTTGATTCCATTTGCTCCTGTCTTCTCTAGTCAATCGCTTCTTACATCATCCCTCCTCTCTTTTTATTTTTTATTTTTTTTATTTTTTGCTTTTTGGAGGGCAGTTGGGGTTAAGTGACTTGCCCAAGGTCACACGGCTAGTTTTTTGTGTTAAGTGTCTGAGGCCGGATTTGAACTCAGGTACTCCTGACTCCAGGGCCGGTGCTCTATTCACTGCACCACCTAGCCACCCCCCCCCCTCTCTTTTTAATGTTTGATATTTCCCGATCTCTTAGTTTCTTCTTGCTGCCTTCAAACAAACTCAAATATCTCTCATTTTCGCAAAATCTTCACTAGGTCCTACTATCCCCCTTAATCCATCATCCTATGTTTCTTCTATCTTAATCAAATGCCTAGAAAAACTACCTATACTTGCCCATATACAACTTCTACTTCTTCTCCTCTCATTCACTCCTCATCCCTTTGGTATCTGGCTTCTGATCTTATCCCTCAATTGAAAATTGTCTCTCCAAAACTGTCAATATCAGGAAGTTGGATTTATATCCATAATTCAAATATGATTCATTATTAGGAAATTTATAAGCATAATTGACTATATTAAATAACAAGAACAACAAAATTAGGATTATATCAATCGATACCAAAAAAGTTTTTGACAAAATAAAATACCCATGTCCGTTATAAATGTTGAGAAAGCATGGGATCAAATGCAGTTTCCTTAGTATTGTAAGTAGTATCTATTTAACCCCCAAAAGTCAGTATTATATGTAATAGAGATGAGTGATAGGTCTTTCAAATAAGGTCAGGGGTAAGGCAAGGATGTCCATTATCACCACACTACTAGATATAGTGCTAGAGATGCTAGCTATAGCAAAAAGACAAGGAAAACAAATCTAGAGAATAAGAATAAGCAAAGAGGAAATGAACTTCTTGCTTTTTGCAGATGACATGATGGAGCACTTAGGAAACCCTAGAGAATCAACTTAAAAATCAATTAACACAATTAATAACTTCAGCAAAATAGTAGGATATAAAGTAATTCACATAAATCATCAGTATTTCTGTAGATTACAAATAAAACTCAGCAGGAAAAAATAAAAAGAGAAATTCAATTGAAAGTAATTACACGTGTATTAAATACTTGAGAATTTCTCTACAACACACGCAGAAACTGTATAAACACAATTACAAAACATTCTTTGCAGAAATAAAGACAAACCTAAATCATTGTAAGAATATTAATTTCTCATGAACAAGCTGAGCCAACATAATAAAAAGATAATACTATCTAAAACAATTTGCTTACTCAGTGCCATACCAATCACACTACCAAAGGAGGATGTTTATAGAGCTAGAAAAAAATAATACTGAAATTCATGTGGAAGAACAAAAGCCAAGAATTTCAAGGTCAATATTAAGAGATAAGTGATAAAGAAGAGGGCCTAAGTAGTCCTAGATCTCAAGCTACAAGGTAATAATCATCAAAATATTTGGTACTGGTTAAAAAATAAGCAAGGGAAACAAATTATGTACAGGATTTAATTTAGTTGTTTTAGTTCTGACAGGTTGTGACCCCATTTGGGGTTGTCTTGGTAAAGATACTGGAGAAATTTTATCATTTCCTTCTCTAGCTCATTTTACAGATGAGGAAAATGAGGGAAACAGGGTTAAGTGACTTGCTCAGGGTCACACAGCTAGTGAGTGCCTGAGACCAGATTTGGACTCAGGGAAATGAGTCTTTCTGATTCCACGCCTGCTACTCTATCCATTGCTCCACCTAGCTAAGCTGCCCCTACATAGAAGCAAATGAACCCAGTAGCCTAGTGTTTGCTAAGCTTTAAGACCATAGTTGTTGGGGTAAGGACTCGTTATTAGACAAAAAATTGCTGGGAAAACTGTTAATTTAAATTTAGACTAATCTTGAAATTGGCTCCAAATGTTCACATGACTTAAATATAAGAGGTAATGTCAAACAAATTAGACAAACGAGGAAGACATTTCCTTTCATTTCTATGGGTAGGGTTTCATGATTAAATAAAGGATAGAGAAAATCATGATCATAGCTAGAATTTGAACTCAGATCTTTTGACTCCACATCTAGTTTTCTTTTTTGCAAGTCTTCTTTCCCTACACTACTTGGTACTTACTGTATATTTATTCCATACAGATTTAGAGATGTAATATTGGCTTCCTGACCAGAATGTTAACTGTTTGAGGGCAGGCACTATTCCATTTCTGTTTTTGTATCCCCAGTAGCTAGTAAAGTGCTTGGCATCTAGTAGGCGCTCAATAAATGTGGTGCTTATTGACTAATTGCATATATTATTTTGCTCAGTCTACAGGTGAAGAAAATGAAACTCTGAGCAACTTGCCCATGATCATATAGCTATTGTTATTTAGTTCTTATTATTTTAATTTTATTCTCCTTTCACTCACTTTGCCCAGAGGAGCAAAGTGGATGATGAAGAGATGACCGACTTGGAGCAACTCTCCCTCCTCCCTTATGAGGGTATAATGAATCTGAGTCTGGAAAGGCCAGTGGGGACCTGATTATTAAGACCATTAAAAGGCAAAAAGAAGAGTTTATAGTTTATATATTTCCTTGGTGGCATTACCTATTTTCATCCAGTGATCCAAAACCCCTATGTTTCTTTCAGATTGATTATAAACTTCTTCACCCTTAATCGACTTTTTATTTATTGATCAATGTCTAGGCCTCCTGTGATTAATTTGGGTACCGATGCTGTGTGAAGTCCAGGGCTGAAGTAACCTTCCAAGGTGAAGAGGTCCCTGAGTCATGATGGAGAAGTCCAGAGAAGTGGGGTGGGGTTAATAAATGCTTGTTGATTGACTGATCACAAAATCAGTGGTTAGTAGAACATATCGAAACTTGACTCTACTAACTCTTTGGAAAGAAATATAACCTAGTTGAAAAATCTACCGTTTACCCAATGGCAAATCCAGGTTTTGAAACAAATCCTGTTGCATGAGAACAATTCACATTTACTCGGACAGAATGCCCTGAATAAAACTGAGTCCAACTGAAGGCCAAAGTCAAGCACCTGTGTTGCCAGGTGAGCCTGTGAAGGATATCGTGGTAATTTAAGATCTGGGGATGGCCCTGAAATACATAGCAAGTAATCAAAAAGGACGAGTGGGTTGGCTAATATTAGGCACAACTGAGATGTGGTGGCTAATGAGACAGCTGAACATGCAATTTGGAGGACATCCAGCTGGAGCTATTGGGGATTTCACCAGCAGACATAACAAGAGTTCCAACAACTATGCATGTATTGATTGGTGTGGAGCTATAGGTGTTATACCACTGTTTAGAGTATGGCTGCATAGAATATGTGAAATAAAATAGTGTTGGAAGAAGTTAGCTTAGCAATTGGTCATTTCTGGCCAATAGACCAGTTATTCTATCTTTTATTTAATAAAATTTATTAAATATCTTTCATAATAGATTGTGTAATTGATTTTGCTCATTCATCATGCACACGTGTTCCTAAGAGCAGAGCAAATGTGATAATAATGGGCATTGATAAAACATTTTCATTTTACAAATACTTTATATATTTTATTCCATTTGAGTCTCAGGTAAGTAAGCTCTTGGGAGTAGGTAGTGCAAGTATAATTTATGATACATTGCAGATGAAGACTTTGGGACTCAGAGATCATGGGACCATAGGTTTGAGCTAAAAGAGACATTAGATCTTTTCTAGACCAATTCTCTCATTTTGTGGATGAGGAAAGAGGCTCAGAGAGCTTAAGTGAATTGCCCCAATATCATGTGGGTGAATGGGGCAAAACCAGTATTTGAATATAAGTTCTTTTATCAGCAATGCAGTATTCACAATGCCTACAGTAACTATAAGTATGCTGATATGGTTATTAATCACAAAATGTAACAGGCTCTCTTCATGAGAAATATAGTCAGAGCATTTATTCAGATACCAGAAGACAGTCCCAAAACCAGAAAGTCAAAGCCAACACAGTAGTTATGAAGTTGGTACAGGTAGTTAAAGTAGTAAATTCTCAAGCCTTCACAATAGGACAGGCTGCCTCAGGCAAAGATCCTCCTCTCCTCACTCATAGCAACTGCTCAGCGTCCAGGCAGCTTGCTCCCAGCAGCTCCAGCCCCTCCATAGTTCTCGCCCCTGGCAGTCCTCAGCAAGAGTCCTTAGCAGAGATTCTGACTGGCTCAAAGAAAAAGGAGTTCGCGCCGCTGCTGCTGTCGCTGTTTCCACGGATGGTAGCTTGGTTCCAGTGTTCTCTTGCTCCACCTCTTCCTGCTACATCAGCAAGTTCAAGGCGCATGGAAGATCTTCAAATCTCAGTATCATTACAGTTCTCAGTTGTGAAATGACTTGCCTAGACTCACACAGCTAATGAAAAGGAGGATCCAGGATTGGAACCCAGGTCTCCTGAAACTAAGTCCAAGACTCTGGAGAAGCTGACACTGGATGTGGAGAATGAGGAATGCCAAAGGAAAGCCCCTAGATGATGGAAATGATTCTCTCTATTCAAGGTGAATATCTTTATGACTTGATTGACTCAAGGAAATTCAGAAGAGGACCCTTCTGGATATCTGGTTTATAGACAATTAATTTTTTTCCTCAACAGTTAATGCTCATAATATGCTTGGAGAATAATATCCAGATTGTTTTGTGATTAGATTAGCTTGAAAGATAATCAAGAGAAATGATCCTTATGGTGACACTGCGGGCAGATTGCCTCTGAGAGTGCCTTCAAGGAGGCCAAGTTTGGGGGCCTCCCAACGCCTTCTATGCATTTATCTTCCAGCTCCTCATGCTCCCACTCCCTCTCCCTGGACCGTCAAGTACTCAATGCCCTCAAGTTCCTCTTTAGCTATCCCAATCGAACCTCCATAAACCACTCAGTTTTGTTCTTTCCTCTCTGAAATACTTCAAAACTATGCTTTCCTCAGTGCTCTCCAAACCAAACAATGTCTCAGTGCAATTATTCATAGGATCTTAACATTGGAATGGTTCTGAGAGATGATCTAGGTCAACCTTCCACACCATGTGGAAGGTTCCCTGGCAGGTAGCCATCATTCTCAAGTGATGGGGACCTCATTACCTAACAAGGAAGATCATTACATTTTTGAGCAATTCTAATTGTTAGAAAATTCTTTCACTGAACCCAAATCTGCCTCGTTTTTGCTTCTACTGTTAATACTGACTTTTCCTTCTTCAACTGCACAAATTAGGTCTGCTTCATCTTCCCCAATAGCCAAGCTAAGTGTTAGGAAGAAAGAAATTTGTTTGAAGTAATCACTTACACATTAATGTGTGAATAATTCATAGCTTTACCATCCTAGGATACTAGGAAAGTTCTAGGCTATCAGATGGTACAGTGGATAGAGTGTAGGACCTGGAGTCAAGAAGAACTGAGTTCAAATTCCAACTCAGATACTTATTAGCTGTATGACCCTGGCTAAGTAATTTAGCCCTTAAAACTGATTTAAGTAATCAGTTTCCTCATCTGTAAAATGAGCTGGAGAAGGAAGTGGCAAACCACTCTAGTATCTTTGCTTAGAAAACCCCAAATAGGGTCATGAAGAGTCAGACTTAACTGAAAAACAACTGAACAACAGTCACTGATCTCCTTGTAATAAGAATGACTCTGGCCTTATTCAGTTACATCTGCTCAGGGTTTTCAGGTACCCTGAATGGAGGAGAATTGTGGGTGTTTCTTTTCTCTGCCCTTGGCTTCAGCCTCCACTGATGGTGTCATTTTAGGGGGTTAGTGACAAGCGCCCCAGTGTTTCAGGAACATATCCCCTCTGACACCACCTCAGTTTCTGAGGGAGGGTCAGGGGTGGATTAGGCTCATAAGTTAGCTCAATTCCTGCCTAGCATCAGCCCTACCAAGTTCATGTTCAAAGCTGGCATCATTGTCAGATTCTGCTGGGATGGAGTCCTGGATTTGTGTTTCTTGCTTCAATGCTTGGCTGGCTGTAACAACTGGTTTGAGTTCTTAGACTCCCATGTCCCCACGACCCACACACTTGGCTCATATCAGATCCTCCCTGCACCAAGTATGGAAAAGAATGAACAAAAAGGCCAAGGGCTTAGGCTCATTTCTAGGAGACCATATGGAATCAGAGGTGGAAGCCCCCACAACCTTTTTTATAGCATGTTTGTTCATTGGAAGCTATGAGTGAAGGTGTCATCTTGCTCCCTCAGATACAAATGCAGCAACAAGCTGATCACAGCTGATTTTTGAAGATGTCAACAGATCTGGTTCTTCAGCCAGAAGTGGGAAAAGATCTCCCCAATTATTTGGTAGGCTGACAAGATAGTTGTAGAATGTCCACATGAACTTAAGTACTTATGATTCTCTGAAAAGTGGTTCCCCAGCACCTCCCCATGGATGAACTTAAATCTTGTAACATAAGCCAATCTATAATAAAAGAATGTACCCCCCAATCACGAATCTATGCACACTCTTTGACTCATGTATATCACTATGAGACTTATACCCCCGAAGAGATAAAGGAAAGAAGAAAAGGATCCCCATATGGAAAAATATTTACAGCAGCTCTTTTTTGCTGTAACAAAGAATCAGAAATTAAGAGGAATGTTCATCAATTGGGGAATGAATGAACAAATGGTATATATATATATATATGTATACATAGTGGAATACTACTGTGCTATTAAAATTGAGAAAAGGGGTGGTTTCAGAGAAATTTGGGAAGACTTGTGTGAACTGATGCAGAAGGAAATGAGTAGAATCAGGAGAACAATTTATACAATCACAATAACATTATGAAGATAAGTGATCTTGAAAGACAGAAGCATTTTGATCAATGCAACGACGCACCAGGATTCCAGAACACCAACAAGGAAGCAAGCTGTCCACCTTGTGACAGAGAGCTGATGGACTCAGGATGCAGAAGATGTGTATTTTTGGACACAACCAATTGGGGCAATTTGTTTTGCTTGTATTTATTACAGGGGTTTTCTTTCTTTGTTCTTTTAACATTTAGTTGTAGGAGAGTGGAGTGAAAGAGAAAGTGACTGAGGATAGAATAAATGAAAGAAAGATAAAAAAAAGAAAGGAGGGTTATCGAAGCACTTTTGAAACTTTATGGAAGAGAACAGAAGGAATCATAGATCAGCACAAGAGTTTTAAAAGTTTCGTGCTGAGTTTATTATATATTTAGAAGGAAAAAATTATGATGTAAATGTAATTGTAATGTCATGTAAAATTAAAATGTCATATATCATCTTATTTTTTCACCTTTACTTCGGGTATATATGCATTTATGCAGACACATATACACACATGTATATATAAGGCACATATACTTGTATACATATAGGCATATATAGCCACATAGAAACACATGCTTATATATGTGTGTATGTGTGTATGCATGTATACTTGCATGCAGATATGTATGTACTGGGCAACTAGATAGCACAGTGGATAGAGTGCCAGCCTTGGAGTCAGAAAGACTCATCTTCCTGGGTTCAAATCCAGTTTCAGACACTTAGTAGCTGCGTGACCCTGGGTAAGTCATTTAATCCTGTTTGCCTTAATTTCCTCATCTGTAAAATGAGCTGGAAAATTAAATGGCAAACCACTCCAATATCTTTGCCAAGAAAACCCCATATAGGGTCATAAAGAATCGTACATCACTGAAAAACAACAATATTAATATGGATACATGGAAATACTACTTTTACTTGGTGTTTATTAAATTCAGAATTTTAAAAAAGCTGTGTCAGTGGTGAAAAAACGAAGTGGAGCCCTCTTTTCACAACGCCACAAATAGAGGGTTCTTGTGGAGGCCTAGTGGGGAATGAGGCTGGAGATAGGAGCCGAGGTCAGATTGGAGGGGTCTTGGATGCTAGGATAAAGAAGAGTCAGTTTTCTCTGGCATCATAAAGTTTCCTCCTCAAGTTTCCCAGGGCATGGAGAGAGGTCAGAAGGAGGCCAGAGGGCCCAACTTTAGTTCTCCAGAAGCCATGGCTCAGGGTCTTACTTGCTTCTGGGAAGGATCCCACCTCTGCTCCCAGAGACGCTGATGAAGTCTGACTTTCCTTTTCTCACAGCATGTGTTCCCAGCCTCTGGCTGCCTTCCCCTGGGGAGGACATCCGTGGGGACAGTTCCTGTTCCAGTCCTTGCCTTCCTGAACCTGATACGATTGTTTCACTGGGCACAGTGTAAAGATGCCAGCAGGGAACGGAAACATCTCATGCCTCAGCAATTATTTTTTAAAGGCAAAAAGAAAGGCTATTGAACTTGAGAGCTCTGAACCTAGGGTCCCGTCTTCCTGATGTGGAAGAAGCAACATTGTGAGCCAGCTTCCAAACTGGGAGCAAATGATTTGACTCCCATACATCAGCTAAGCAGCAACAATACCAAATTAATCTGCATTTCAAAGTACCGAATTTATTGACTAACTTCTTAGTTTATGTACTCAGGGAGCATTATTGTCATCATCAATAACAAGCAATATTTATCCAACAACAAATCCAACGTAGGAAACATTTATTAATCACTTACTGTATGCCCAGACTACATTAGGCTGAAGGGTATAGTGAGTTCAGATAAGGGACTGTTCTCCTGGGACTTACAGTTTAACAAGAAGATAACACAAATAACTGGGAATGCAAAATAATGCAACAAATATATATGAGAGATAAAAAGGACTGTGTGAAGTCTGGGCTGCTGCTGGTGGAAATTATGGAAAACTTGCAGGAGATAGACTACAGGTCAGACAATAGCCTCTTTGAAAAAGATCTGGAGGTTGAGGGGGGTTAGATCTCAAAATGAGTTGATGGTGTGATTTGGTGGTCAAAAAAGCTAATACTCTGTAGGGTTGCCTTGCAAGAAGCAGAGGGTGCAGAACAAGGGTGCTCTGCACTGGCTGGGGTACTTAATTCTGAGTATCACATTTAACATCAAAGAGATCATATCTTTAGAGCTGGAAGGAAGCTAAGAGATCTTATTGCTTCACCCCTACATTTTACACTTTACAATTTTTTATTTTAATTTTTCTGATTTCAAAAATCCCCTTTTTTCTTTCTTCTCCTCCTTCCCTATCTTGGGGAAAAAAAGAAAAACAGAATCTTTGTAACAAAGATACATAGTCAAACAAAGCATAATGAGACAAAAAAAAGTCCCACGTTGGTCATATCCCAAATCCATATGTCTCCAATTGTGTCTTGTATCCATTGCCTTTCTTTTTTTGCCTTTTTTTTGAGGGGGGAGGGAAGGGCAGTTGGGGTTAAGTGACTTGCCCAAGGTCACACGGCTAGTAAGTGTTACGTGTCTGAGGGTGGCTTTGAGCTCAGGTCCTCCTGACTCCAGGGCCAATGCTCTATTCACTGCACCATCTAGCCGCCCCTGTCCATTGCCTTTCTGTCAGGAGGTGGGTAGCATGTTTCATCATACAGCCCTTTCATTTCATAGCTGAAGACACCGAAGCCTGGAGATTTGCAGTTAGTTTGTAGGTCAGTTGTTTTCTGTCATTTATGACTCTTTGTGACCCCATTTGGCATTTTCTTGGCAAAGATAATGGAGGCTTTGCCAGTTCCTCCTCTGTGCATTTAGGTACCCAAGTTTGTATAGCTCCAAGTGGTAGAGGCAGGATTCAAATCCAGGTCCTCTGACTAACTCCACCCTTCTTTTCCATGACTTATTCTATACTAAATCTCAATTAAATCCAGTGCCATACTTAGGAAAGACCTATCACGGGTAGGGAACCTGCAGCCTCAAGGCCACATGTGGCTCTCCAGATCCTCAAGTGTGGCCCTTTGACTGAATCCCAACTTCACAGAACAAATCCCCTTAATAAAAGGATTTGTTCTATAAAGCTTAGGCTCAGTCAAAAGGCTGCACCCAAAGACCTAGAAGGCCACATGTGGTCTTGAGACTGCAGGTTCCCCACCCCTGAATCCTAGACAATCTCAAAATTTTATCAGAAGATGGTGGCCAGTATGACAAGAAGACAGGACCTGATATAAGAGGATCAGTTGGAGGAACTAGAGGGGGTTAGCTTAGTGAAGACAGAGGAGACATGGTAGCTGCTGTTGTATATTTGAAGGGTTATCTTTCGGAAAGGGGAACTCCACTTGTTCTGGTCCCAGAGGAAAGAGTGAGGAGCATTGTGTGGAATCAGCAAAAAGGTGGATTTAGGCTTGAGCTAGGGAAGAGCGTGGTAACTTTCAGACCCAGCCCAGATAGCAATGGCCCAATAAGGACTGCGAGTTTCCCATCCCTGATGTTTTTAAGCAGAGGCTGACTGGCCACTTTCTGGAGATATCCTAGAAGGATTTCATGTTGAGCTTCAGGTTATACTCATGACCTCTAAGGTCTCACTCAGCTTTTTGATTTTGTGATTTAAGCTTTAAGGGACATACAGAATTCAAGGGGGTAAGGGAAGGGACATGAGTATCCTAGGAATAGAGAGTAATATGAATAAAGTTTGCAGAGAAGTGAGGGGCGTGTACAAGGAACAAAGAATGTTTCCTTCATATTGGTTGAAGGGCAGGGGATGTGGAAGGGAGTAGGAGATGAGGCCTAAAAGATAGGATGACACGAGATTGTAGAGGGCCTTGAATGCAAGGCTAACTATTCTAGACTTTATTTGGTAGGCAATAATAAATTAGGGAAGGTAGATGGTTCAGTGAATAGAGTGTCAGATCTGGAGTCAGGAAGACCAGAGTTCAAATCTAGCCTCAGACTCTTACTATCTGTGTGACCCTGGGCAAGTCACTTAACTCTCTTTGCCTCAGTTTCCTCATCTGTACAATGAACTGGAGAAGGAAATGGCAAACCACTTCAGTATCTTTGCCAAGAAAACTCCGTAATAGGGTCACAAAGAGTAAGACATGACTTAACAACATTTCCTATGTGCCAGGCACTGTGCTAAGTGATAGAATTATTGAATGGCTTTAAGACAAAGGGTGAGAAGACCAGATCTCTGCCCAAGGCTGATAAGTCTTCATGAAAAATGAGTCAGAGGAGCAAGATAATAGAAACAAGGCCTAGTAGGCTGTTATTTTTAATTGCCTGGGTAGGTGATAGTGAAAGGTCGGTATTAGGGTGTCTCCAAAGGGAAATAAAGAAAAGGGGATGAGTGTGAGAGCTCTTGGTAAAGCTGAGCTTACAGATCTTGGTCATTGATTGGACTGGAAATGAAAAGAGAGGGAAAGGAACCTTGTGAATTATAACCTCAAGGTTTGGGAGAGACTTGGTGATGCCACTGAAAGACTGGAGAAAAATTTAATTCAACAAACATTTCTTAAGCCTGAGGGGTAGTGGGGAGATACAAAATCTAGATGAGAGAGTCAGAGTTTATAACCTAAAAGGGGGCCATCGCAAACATATACAAACATAAAACAGCAATGATGCTGGAGTAAGGGGTTGACAGGGGGTAGAAAACGAGCTTTTATTAAGGGTGTTCCAGGCACTGTGTGCTAAGTGCTATGGGTAGAAATACCCAAAAAGACAGTTTCTGTCCTCAAGGAGCTTGTGTTCTAATGGGGGCATATAAAACATAAAACTAGGGGAGATGACACCTCTGGGGGCCATGATGGGAAGAGTCAGAAGTACATCTGGGAAGAGAGTAAAGCTGAGTCTGTCTGAGCCTGTGGTAAAGATGGAGACCCCAGAAAGAACTTACCAATGGGAGAAGGGGGCTGGAATGGCAAAAAAACAAAACAACAAAGATCAATGATAATCCCAACAATAACAATGAGAATATATGTCTTTAAGGTTTGCAAAAAACTTTACGAATGACATCTTACTTTATCCTCAGAAAAGCTGTGAGAGGTAGGTGCAGTCTTATCCCCACTTTTATAGATGAGGAAATTGAGGAAGACATGTTAAGTAACTTGCCCAGGGACACATAGTCAGTAAGTGGTGGAGGGAGGATTTGAACTCACATCTTCAGGTCCAGTTCTGGAGTCATTTTGTCTATGTTCGGGTGTTCCTAGTTGAGAAGCAGCAGCAGAAGGAGGAGGAGGAAGAGATTGACTTGGCTGAGAATGACCCATGTGCTGAGGAAACTTCTCCAGGTGGAAAGGTGGCTGAATCATGGTAACAAAGTCCAGAGACCGCTGGACTACCAGTGGAGATGTCTTACAGGCGGATGGAGATAATAGGTTTGGAATTTGGGGGCTGTGTCAGGGTTGGAGATGGAGATTTTGAAGGCAACTTCATTAAGGTGATGGCCATGGGAGTGAATGAAATTGGACTGAGTACCTGTTGTATAGGTCACTGTGCTCAGCAATGAAATAAGAAAGGGTGCCATGCCCTAAATCAGTGGTTCTCAACCTTCCTAATGCTGCGACCCTTTAATACAGTTCCTTATATTGTGGTGACCCCCAACCACAAAATTATTTTCGTTGTTACTTCATCACTGTAATTTTGCTACTGTTATGAATCATAATGTAAACATCTGATATGCAGGGTGTATTTTCATTGTTACAAATTGAACATAACCCACAGGTTAAGAACTGCAGCCCTAAATTAAGGATAGGGTCTCAGAGCGGGAGGGAGTCCCTGAGGTTACCTAGAGGTTGGTTCAAATAGGACTTGAGCAGGAATCCCTTCTGAGTTGTCCCCAATACGCCTCTACTTGAAGGCCTCCAGTGATGGGGAAGCCAGTACTTCCGGAGGCAGTTGGCCATAACTGTTATAGAGATTTTTCCTTATTTAATCTGAGTAGACAGGATGGAGTTATAAAAAGATAACTCACAATACTGGATAGCGTGTGATAAGTCCCAAATGGATGATAAAGACAGTCAGTGCTTTGAGAGAGAATCATGGTGAAGCAGGGGAGGAGGTCAGGGCAGGCCTCATGAAGGAGCTCAGATTTCTGCTATGCCTGGAAGGAAAGGGAAGGGAGCAGGCATTTATTAAGTGCACTGTGTGAAGTACTTCCCAAATATTATCTCATCTGATCCTCACAATAACGCTGTGAAGTAAATTTTATTATTGTTCCACTTTACAGTTGAAGAAACTGAGGCAGACAGGGGTTTAGTGACTTGGCCAGGGTCATGCAGCCAGTGTCTAAGGCCAGATTTGAACTCAGATCTAATTGATTCTAGGTCCACCATTTTTATCTCTTGCATCAACTAGCAGCCTTAGAAGGAAGGAAAAGTCTTTGATAAATAGAGATTAAGATTATTCCAGCAAGAAGGAAAGGCAAAGAGGCGTTGGGATAAGAATATAGAAAAGACTTGCCAGGCTATAGTAGAGGATTCCTAATGAGGGAACAGTGGGAGTAGGGTGAAAGAGGTTTAAAAAGGGGGGAGCAGGATCATGGAGGGATGTGAATGCCAGGTTAAGGAGTTTAAACTTTGTCCTGTGGAAAGTGAGGGGTCAACAATTTTTTGGAGAGTATGGGAAGGATAACATGTACAAAAGGATGTTTTAGGAAGATTAATTTGACAGTGGGGCGGAGAATGGAATGAATTGCAGGAAGGAGAGGCTGGAGACAGGAAGATCAGGTAGGAAATCATTGTGATAAGTCAAGGGGATAATGGACTGGGCTAGAACAGCTTCTCTGGAGTGGGCATGGAAAAAAGACAAGGGGGATATGAGAGACCTTGTGAATGCGAAACAGACAGGACAGGCTTTAGTTAAGTTTTCTAGAATCACAGGCACCTACATCACAGAGGCAAGATTGGATTTCATGGTTAGAATCTCCCCACCCTGAATTCTCATTCTGGCTGGTAAACTAGGGCCTCACTGCCTCCCGGGGTTCAGAGAACTTGAAGAACTGTTCAAGTAGCTTTCTTGTTTGGAGTAGCGGCTCTCCTCCTTCTCCTCTTCCTCCTCCTCCTTCTTATTCCTCCTCCTCCTCCTCCTCCTCCTCCTTCTCTTCTTCTTCTTCTTCTTCTTCTTCTTCTTCTTCTCCTCCTCCTCCTCCTCTTCTTCTTCTTCTTCTTCTTCTTCTTCTTCTTCTTCTTCTTCTTCTTCTTCTTCTTCTTCTTCTCCTCTTCCTCCTCCTCCTCCTCCTCCTCCTTCTCTTCCTTCTCCTTCTTCGTACAAGTTTTATTTCTGCAATCTGTTTTTACACCAGTCATTTTGGAAAATTCTTCCAACTCTCCCTCGACTATTGATCCTTCCCTTATAACAAAACAAAACAAAAAATCTCATCTGACAATCATGCTTCTTTTTGCTCAGTCATTTTTCAGTTGTGCCCATCTCTTGGTAATCCCATGTGGGTTTTTCTTGGCAAAGACACTGGAGTAGTTCTCTGTTTCCTTCTCCATCTCATTTTAAAAATGAAGACACTGAGACAAACAGAGTAAAGTGGCTTCCCCAGGGTCACACAGCTAGTAATTATCTGAGGCCAAATCTCAACCCATAAAAATAATCTTTTTGATTCTAAGCTCAGTGCTTTATCCACTGCACCACCTAATTGCCCATGATTCTTTTTAGTTCTACCTGAAACTAAGGTTTCCAGGGAGGTTGATTTCCCTTTCCATTCATTCATCAGCTGAACATTTATTGAATGTCTTCTATGTGAAAAACAAAATGGCACCATGGTGTGCAGAGAAGGGGAAAGACTAATTTAAACCATGTATAAGACAAAGTCTCTGCCTGCAAGGGGAGTATTTGGGTTTTCCCAAGCACTCCTTGATTTTTTTCCTCTATTCTCTATCCTTTAGAACTTTTTGATCACCTTAATAATGCTGTTGCCACATCAGAGAGTTTCTGGTGTGGCACTAGAAGGCCGGGGACAGTGCCCTAATTTTTCAACCACTCTAAGTTTGCTGGAGCAGGCTTTATGGATTTCAGAACTTAAGGGTTTGTTTTTGTTTTTTGGGGGGCTAGCCATCATCATATTTATTCAGGATATTTAAACATTTTGGAGTTAGGACCTTCAGGAGTTATATATTTCACACATCCTTATCCCTAGCAGATTCACCGGTTACCTAGGAATGCCAGCTATATACCAGTTACCTTTTTGTGTTGGTAATCCCCCAAGATGCTCTTCTGAAGGGGATCCCCTTCTAAAGTCATTAGAGAGTAAATTCCCAGCAAGGACAATGAGGAGGGCCACTGTTGTAGAATCCGACTTCCAAGATTCAGTTTTTACCTTCCTATGTCATATTTTGGCGCTAAAAGCAACAATCCACAATTTTATAGTTCTTTAAGTTTTGCAAAATGTTTTTTCACATGTAACAGGGACTGGTCCATGAGCCCAGTCCTTATGAGCCTGGCCAGAATACTCTGGTGATACAAATGCCACAGGGACTTTGCAACAAGTGTCAGTAGTCTGTTATTTGAGAAAGTATGTGACTTGTCTAGGGTCACACATTATTTGTTTTTGTCACACACTATTAATTGTTGATGGTAGGATTTGATTCCAAATCTTCTGGACTCTGAATCGAGCGCTCTCTCCTTGATTCTGTATTGCTTTGTGCTATGAGACCTGTTTTTCTCTCCTGGTAAAGAGTGTGTTCTGAGTTGGAAACCCTCATCCTTGGGCTTTTATTGGAGAAAAGATGATTGACAATTCTGAATTCTAGAGACCAAGGACAGACAGGTTGTTTTCACTGTGATTTATGGGTGCATGTGTCCATACATGTGAACACATGTGTATCCATTCATGTAAGATGAGGAGGTGCCAGGCAATGACCTGGGGTGGAAGTGGGGCCACGGTGGTGGTGTTGTGTAAGAGAAGGTTGAGAGGAAAACAACAAAGCTTGGCTGCTCAAATAGCACTGATTGAATGATTTAAGACCAGGAAACAGCTGCCCTGGTGATGGCCCAGTAGATTAGTCCTGGGCTTTTGGAAGCCTCTGAGGCCTAGAGTCTGACTTCATCTTGGTCTGGTGGTGACTGAGAACCACTGACTTATGATGCCAGAACAGCGACCCGTAGGGAAGAGGCTATGAAGTTCTGTCCTAGAGTATTTGCTATTATTGTTGAGAATTGTTATCAAATCATTTTTGGACCGGTGAACCTGGAAATTGACCTTGCAGGTGTTTCCCAAAACACAGATCTGACTTTATCAGCCCTCTGTTAAATGGAGCTTGTTGAGTAGGTAGTGAAATGGTTAGGCCTGTGCTTCAGGAATGCTCCATTCCCATCCAACTGGCCTGCCATCTGTTTCCTGGGCATGCCTTTCCTCCCCTCCCCCCAGGCTTGTCAAAATGAATTGAGTGAGTTATGAGGTAGAAGACAATGGAAATGAAGTCAAGAAGGCCTTGTAGATACTAAATGAAGTTCAGAAGAAGAAATCCAGGCTCTTTTTACACTTCTCTCCCAGAACTTGGCACAGTGCCTGGCACATAGTAGGTTTCCAGTCTATATACATTGAATTGAACTGAATTGAATTCATAAGCTCCTTTTGTGATGTCAGGAAAGCCACTCACTTTTGTCATCCTTCTGTATGAAAAGGTTCTAAGCAAATCTGATATGCGACCTACGGATGGAAGGAGTGAACAAGCTACCTCTAACCTCTCATTTGCCATTAGAGGGCATTAAGTTCTGTAGAGAAAGCATTGGACCAAGTCAGAACCAGATGGGCACTGGTTGACTGCAGCTCTGAGGGAAAGTCAAAAAAAAAATTGGGCAAAGTCAAGCCTAAGAGGCCCAGATGTCAAATGTCTTCATGGGCCTTCTTCGGGCAAACCGGCTGAGGGACACAACAGCACCTGGATGTTTTAGGGAATTTCCCAGAATGTCCTTAAAAAAAGAAAATACTCAGAAATGTGGAAGACAGTGTCCTCTAAAGAGAAAGATAAATTTGAGGATGTGGACTGAGCCAATAGGATTCGTTATGAACGAGAAATGAACACCTGCATTTCCCCTTAAAGGGGAGATCCTGAAGTTCAAGGATCCCAATGCATCAAAGAAGCCTTTATTCCGTCCTGATTATTGTCTCCAAAGCAAAGGGGAACACCTTGACCTTTCCATTGCAGAGGGGACCAAAACTAAAAAAACTTGGGAGAAATGTGTGTTGTAATTGGTCTCCTTGCCCCAAGTGTCCCTGTATCTTTTTTTTTTAAGTGTACATATATTTTTAAATTTTATTTTTTTTTAATTTTAATTTATTTTCTTGGTTACATCATTCATTTCCACAAGGTTTTGAGTTACAAATTTTCTCCCCTTTTTGCCCCTACCCCCCAGCCCAGAACATCGATCCCACTGTAAGGCC
>CM053593.1:353649990-353684483 GCA_028646575.1 Pseudocheirus occidentalis
CTATTCTCCTGTGTGGCAAGATACCAAGTGTCCCTGTATCAATCCATCCTCCATTCAACTGCCAAAATGATTTTCCTAAAATTTGGATCTGACCAACTATCCTGTTGCATAACAAGCATCTTCATTGTCAAAGACCTACTTGATTATGAGGACGGTGACTTAGGAACTAAGGAATGTCAATTACTCTAGGACATGATGCTCTTGGACATGTTGAGGTTTTTTTGGTTGCTGCTGCAGATATGGATGGGTACTTATAAGGTGGGTGCTTGACAAATGTTTACTAAGATTGGCTGGAATGACTCAGTGAAGGAGAGGCAGAAAAATCATTGGCTCCGTTCTAAGCCTCCATCTCAGGGCTGAAAAATGAGCCATAACTTTGCTGACCTAATACCATTCCTTTGTAGGGGTCTCGAGATCAGGGACTGTTTGGATCCTGTTAGAGGCCTATGCCTTCTAGAACAGGCCCAGATCACGTCAATAGAAGCTGCCATGAAGGATTTGGTTGTTGCTGATCCGGTGACATAGAATCTTCACTGCCCAGCCCTCCATTGTGTCCTGTGCTATAAATATTCTGGAAGCTTATTATAGAGCACATACAATGAATTTATCTCCAGGAATATAGACAAGCTAGTCTTCCTTGGTGTTATGTCCTTCTAGTTTCCACAGACAAACTGAAAAAGCCACCTAAGTAGATGGTCAGAGTGTACTTTTGAAACCAACTTTTTACTATCCAAGTGTGAGTCATTTATAAGCATCCCTAATGAATTTCATCTTCTTCGCTATTATTCAATCCTCTAGCTCAGAGGTATCAAACAAACCTGAGTGCTGTCTGAACCTGATTAAAAATGTAATGGGAAATATTTAACAAATTACATTCAAATGCAATATAACATAGATAACATTAATATGTGGTTTTCTAAATTGATATAGGATTACAAGGATCTTTAGAGATGTTTAGTGACCCATTTCTATATGAGTTTGACATCCCTGCCCTGGCCTATTGAGATCTTTCAGAGTCCTGACTTTTATCCACTTGTACTATCTGTCCCTTCCAACTTTGTGACATCTGCAAATTTAATGAGTGTGCCATTGATGCCTTTTTCCAGGACACTGATAAAAATGTTAAATAGCTCTGAGGTACTTCACTGGAGACCTCCTGCCACTGTGACAATGAACCATTAATAATTATCCCTTTGGTTCAGCCATCCAACCAGTTCCAAATGGGTCCAACTGTATTCTTGACCAATTTACTTCTCTCTATCTTCTCCACAAGTATGGACTACTTTATGGGGTACTTTGCTTGAGGTGGTTTGTGGTTGATTTGTGATGTCAGTCATACAAGTGTGATATCAATAGGAATAATACTGTTGGGTATTTTGGGTAAAAGAAGAGAAGACTTAAAGAGAATCTGAAAGACTAAGGATGTCTGTTTGCTTGTAGCAATGCAACCCATAGCAATTCATCTAGGGTGGCTGACCACATGGACTTGGAAGAGCCCAAGGAGTTGTGCCCTCCTAATATTATATTAATTATAAAGAACTATGAAAAAACCCAAACCAAACCTCAGGGCGTAATGGAAGGAATGCCTCCAATAAGGAACTGGATGGGGGAGATGAAATGAGTACAGCACTGACTGCTTCACTTTCTGATCATTGCTTATGGCTTTCTTGCAGATCTCAGCTGGGTTTTTATGTCCTGAAAATCCCTTTTGGGCTGCAGATTCTACCTCCAGTGAGTCATGTGTGGGCACAATTTCAGGGCAGACCCAGAGACAAGGCATCTCCTTGTGCAGTCAGCAGGTACAATTTGTGCTGGAAATAGGCACTTTCACACACTTGGTGTCTTCTAGTTTGGTGATTTTTGAATGACTTTGAGTATAAACTCTAAAGCTTTACAAAAGGCTTTTTTTTGTTGTTTTGGTTTTTTTTTTGCTTTTTTGGAGGGCAGTTGGGGTTAAGTGACTTGCCCAAGGTCACACGGCTAGTTTTTTGTGTGTGTGTGTGTTAAGTGTCTGAGGCCGGATTTGAACTCAGGTACTCCTGACTCCAGGGCCGGTGCTCTATTCACTGCACCATCTAGCCACCCCCAAAAGGCTTTTTAAAGCAAGACTACAGGAAAAGAGTTGAGAGAAATTATTATTTCTTTGTCATATTAATAATTAATTATTCAATTAGGACCAGGATTTTTTTTTCCAGAAGTGTGTAGGTTGTTCGGTCCCTGAAGAACATTGCTGATAATGAGATTGGATTGACTTTCTCCTCAATTTTGTTTAGACCTCACCCAGGTGGAGAAGCTCATTGACTTCTACTCAGGTTCTAGTGGGGATAAATTCTTTGATTAAGTTGCCCAAGACTGGAGGATGCTTTGAAAGTAAATGACAAGATCAAAGTCATGTCTCCCCAGTCCCTCATTAGAATAGGTCCACCTCTCATAATCATATTAATTTTCTCTAGTTACTTGTTAACCAGAGTTCATTGCCAAGGGCATGTAAGTGTTGAGTGGGTTCCATGTTTTGTCTTTGGTCTAAGAGAAATGGTCAAATGACCATCCTTTTATTAATAATACATTAGCATTAAAAACAAAATGATTAATAACTCAGAAATCATGTTTCTCAAACTTTTTGTCACATAGTCTAGGAGTGACCCATCAATATTTGCTTTTCCACCAGCTAATCTTTTAAGAAGATTGGCCATCCTTTCCTGGCCTTAATCCATTAATCAAGAAGTATTTATTAAAGTGTTTAGTATGTACCTGGCATTGCTCTAGGTGCTGCGGATGTATGTGAAACAGTTGCTATCCTCAGGGAACTTACATTCTTTTACAGGAATGGAGAGAGCACCCATGTATCTACATAGGTGTATATACTCAGTCATATACATATAATATATATACATATATATAGTCAAATATACAAGTATATACATATATACACATATATACATAAACATGAGGTATATATTGAGGTTCAGTTGTTTCAGTCAAGTCTGACTCTTTATGATGCACTTGGGGTTTTCTTGGCAAAGATACTGGAGTGGTTTGCCATTTCCTTCCCCAGCTCATTTTACAGATGAGGAAACTGAGGCAAACAGGGTAAAGTGACTTGCCCAGGGTCACACAGCTAGTAAGTATCTGAGACCAGATTTGAACTCAGGAAGTTGAGTCTTCCCACCCTCAGGCCTGGCACTCTATGAACTATGGCCACCTACCTACCTGCCCATATGGTATACACACAGTTATATATCTATGTAGTCATACACACACTCAAATAAGAAAAATCTAGGAATGGAGAGACCACACTTAACTACACAGGCATATAGGTATACACACATGCAAAATAAATACATGGTGGTTTTGGGGGAAAGGCACTAAGACTTATTTTCTGTCTTTAACCAAGACCGACCTTCTCCCATCTGTTGGACACCTAACAGAGTATTCATTCTAACTCTCAGGGCCAGCCTATGGCAAAACTGTCATGAAAGGTTGATATTGTCTTTGGTGCTTCCCATTCCTCAGGAGTACGGGGCTCTCCTAAGGAGCACTACTTTCTCTCTCCTAGCTCCTTGTTTATGTCTCATCCCTTTGGGTTTGACTCTCAGCTGGTTTTCAACTAATCCCTTCTAAAGTGGTAGTTGATAAGGCTTAACAGTTCCTAGGACAATTGACTTTTTAATCGGGACTCTAGGAGACTTGGAAGCATTTGCCACTCAAGGGAATGAATCTATCATGACTGTATAGAGCAGGTCCTTAATAAATGCTTGTTGAGTTGTTATAGGGATAGACCGGGATAGGGCCTCAAGGCCATATGTGGCCTTCTAGGTCCTGGGTATGGCCTTTTGACTGAGTCCAACTTTTACAGAACAAATCTTTTTATTAAGTCCACGTGTGGCCTTGAGGCTGTAAGTTCCCCACGCCTAGAATAGAATGACACAAAATGAGGGGGATATTTTGGGCCAGGTAACCCTAACTAGCACCTTCCACAGCCCCTTAATTATAGTGTATAGGTGGCCACCTCCTTTGCCTGTTGGTAAGGGTAGATCTCCCTCTGGCTCCTATCCTAGATAGGTTTCCCTGTCACATCTCTAATATTATATTCCTTGGACCCCTCCTCCCTTAACCATTCTCCATTCCACATTACTTGCAGCCTTTTCTCAATACTACATCACCTTTGCATTCTGTCCCACTTTAAAAAAAAATCATTTGTCTTTGTTTACGCTGATCAATCTTGTTTAGAATATTTCCTCCTCCCTCTCTTCCCTTCCAACTATTTCCTTCTAACCAACCCTTTCCAGGTCCAGTTCATATCTCACCCTCCTTCATGAAGTTGAATTGGTCAGAAAGGACATTTTAACCTGACCATTTCAAAGGACAATATAGTGGGGAGTGGGACTCTCCTTAACATCCTCCTTCTTAAAGACAAATAACTCATTCAGCCTGTCAACTACTTCTTTTGAAAAAAAAAAAGATCTCTGAGCTTTCCTTTGCCCTGCCATCTTCAAAGGGATCCATCCATTTTCTTTTGTTTAAAAAAAAAAACACGTTTTGTGGAGGCCTTTTGTTTCTACAACACAGTCATTCCCAGAAATACTCTCCCCTCTCCCCATTTTGAATAAATGCTCCCTGTCCCATTTATTTTCTAGTTGGCTTCCTTCCTTTTGAAAACTGATTCTGGAGTCCCTAGCAAAAAGTGGTTCTCAAAGTCCTTTTTTGTTTTTTGTTTTTCCTGGTCTGCCTGATGTCTAGTTTATACCTTACCTTCCATACTTTGTGGGTTTTCTTTTCCTCCTCACATGGGCTATGTTTCTTTTGGGGGGGGCTGGGTTTAAATATCCTTCCTTCTTTTATAACTTGAATCCCACAGCCATGCAAAATTGGCTTTCCTTTTTCTTTTTTTTTTTAAGCATCTGATTTTTTTTTACCCTCTTCACACATTTTCTTTAATAAGGTGTTTTAAGTAGTCTCCAGGCTTCTTTTGAGTTATTGTCTCTTAAATTCTGCCTTTGTAATGCCTACATGTATCATAGTTCCTTTACCTAAGGTGGGGTGACCCTATACCATAAGGTCTATGAAGAAGAGTCTTTGGTACCATAAGATCTATTTGCAATAATTTTGAAGGTAGTATGCAAAAATCTTTGGAAAAATCTGAATAGATGAACATAAAAGTATTTTTAAAGTGCTTATTATATACAAAAGCATTGGGAATATAAACAGAAGAATTAGGACAGCCCCTGCCTTCAGGGAGCTCACTTTCTTGTTGTTGTTTGTCCTTCAAAGAGCACCATGACATCAGGGAGGTGATGCCTTGAAGTGCAGGTGAATTGGATTTAAGTGAGGGAGGGCTCTGCCAAGTCACCAGCTTCACTTTCTCCTTGGGAGCCATCTAGGCCCAGTAGCCAGATGTAGATCAAGATGACTGGAGATGGCCAGATAACACATATAAGGGTTTCAACAACAGGTCAGATGGGAAAGTCTCATGGCCCATAAAGTCCAATGACAAAGCAAATGCAATGCATCTCCCTTAATCTTAGTTACACTGATAAAGTCATATCAGCTTCTGATGTTGAACCATTTGGCAGTGCCACAGTAATGGTGTCAAGTTGGAACAGGAATAGGGACCACTGAACTACATATAAGAATCCCTGTGGGCTAAGTATTGGCTTAGGGAACCTAATAATAATATTACGTTTTATTTATTTGGTTAAATCTTTACCAATTGTATTTGAATCTGATTTGGGAACATTCAGGGGTGTCATGGGCTGCATGCAGCCTTCAGGTCTTATGTCGGACACCTCTAGTGTAGAGAACTTTCTTTGTTGGGTCTTAATTATGACTATAGAACCTGCAGATGTAGTTCCAGCCCCATAAGGGATGCTTCCTGGGATGAAGGCTGCAAAGAGTGCTCTGAAAACAGGACTAGTGGTCAGTGGGCTGCTGCCACTCCCAGGGCTCTTGGACTTACCTGCCTTTGAGGAGAAGTTGCTCCATCATTGGTGATGATGGTGAAGGTGGGAATGATGTCTTCCCTTAATTATTGCTGTCAAGTGAAATATGGAAGCAGGGTTAGTGGATTATGGGGCATTGCTATTTTAAAGGCTTTGGAGTTCAAGGTTCTAAGTCAGAGGTGGGGAACCTTTCGCCTCGATGCCACATGTGGTCTTCTAGGTCCTTGGGTACCACCTTTTGACTGAATCCCAGTTTTACAGAATAAATCCTTTTATTAAGGGGATTTGTTCTGTGAAGTTTGGATTCAGTTAAAGGGCTGCACTTGAGGACCTAGAGGGCCACAGATGGCCTTGAGGCTACAGGTTTCCCCATCCCTATCTAGATTATCTCCATTGGGGTATGAGGACAGTCAGTAACCAAGCTGGTGATGAGAGTTTATATTGCCTGGTCTAAGCTACCTCCTGTCTCTCCCACAGGATACTTTGTGTTTTTGTTTGCCTGAGTAGTGAGTATGATTTTAAACCTGTTTCCAAGACTGTTTCAGTGTCCTAGAACTGGATGTGATATCTAAGCCAAAAATCCTTGAATGGGAACACATTCTACTAAATAGTCCTATTGTTCTTAACAATATGACATGAAGCTACCTCCTCTCTAAGACCGGTAATATGTATCCCTAAAGGATAGTCCCAGAGCAATTTCATTGGTATGAAAAATTCCCAATATGGAAACTCTCTTCACCAGGGTAGACACTCCTACCAACCAAGGCAAGTCATACAAAATGGCAACTCTTCTGTAATTCATAGCCCTAGAAAAGTGCCTTGCATATGAAGGATTTAAGTGATTTGCTCAGGGTTATTCAGTCCATATATATTAGGAGCAAGACTTGAGGATAAGCTTTCTTGACTCTAAGGTCAGTCTTCTATTCAGTACACCACCTTGCCTCTTATTCCTAAGGGATATTTATGGCAAATATCCAATCTCTTATTTGATATGGAAAAATTCAACAGAACATTTCAAATGACAAAGAAAGGTGGTAGGCGGAAGGGTGGAGAGGCGGGTTAGGGTCAGAGCCAAGGACAAAGGAGGGAATCATCAGCCACTCTCTGCTCTGATCAGTACTTCAAGCCATACTTGTAAATGCCTCTAAGTAGGCTACCTACTGGGCAAATTACCCTGCACTGCCCAAATAACAGTTTTGTGCTGGTGCTAATTAAGCTAAATTGTGATTGGGAATGAGACCCTTTGCTTCCTCTCCTAGGGATATGACAATTGTGTGTGTATATGTGTAGACTGCACATCAATAAGAATTTATTTTGCATGTGCTATGTGCATTGTGCTAAGCTCTAGGAAAAAATACAAGCAAAAAGAAAAAGACTTGCCCTCAAGGAACTTACCTTCTAACAAAGGAAGATAACATATGAAAGGAAGATGAAAATGAGAAGGGAAAAAGATAAAAGCATGAGCAGGCAGCTAGGTGGCACAGTGGATAGAGCACTGGGCTGAGAATCAGGAAGACTCATCTTCAGATACCAACTGTGTGACTCTAGGCAAGTTGCTTAACCCTGTTTGCCAAGAAAATCTCTCAAAAAGGTGATCAAGAGTGGGACATGACTGAAAATGACTCAAGAACAATTAAAAATAGCATGGTAGACAAAGTCCAGAGAGTTAGGAGTGGGGCATGGGGAGGAATGAAGACATGGTTGACCTCGGTTCCTTAAAATGGAAGTTCTTGCAGAAACTGAGCAATCAGGGGAAAGGGTTGCAAAGGCAGAACAAACTTTCTAGGTATAGTCCAAGGGTAGAGGTCTGAGAGGAATGAAGAGTCTTCCTGAGGACATTGTGAATCTTGGACAATTGACTGGGGTCTCTCCAGGGGAAGTAGCCTAAAGCAGCTCATGTGTTCCCTTCCTTCAGTCTATAGACAGACAGTGTGTACATACCATGTTAATTAAAATATCTAAGATATACACCTCTGGTGCCAGAAATGTAGGGGAGAGCATGAGCACAATTTATCTGTCAATTGCAATAGTTGTACTAGTGCAGACATTCTATAGATCTACGAAGACTCTCAACCAATAGATAGGATCTCCAAGATGTTTGTTCCTTTAAGACAGGCCTCTTTGGAAGGATTCCAGCTCCTACTTGAAGCCTTTTCCAATTGCCTCCTAGAATTCTCCTTCTTTTAGAGTTACCCAATATACATTTATATGTAGATATGTGGCCCATATCAGCAGAATGTAAGGTCCTTGAAGAACAGGATTATTTCATTTCTGTCTTGTATTCTCATAGTTCAACGCAGTTCCACTCATTCCTCTCAAAGCTGCACTCTAGACTTCTACCATGTCCAGAAGCTTACTCCAACTCTGGAATTCACACATTGGCTTTTGCCTCTGATTGGATGGTTCCTCCAGAACTTCCATTTAAGGCAGTTCTCACTTCTCACCAGGCTATACTCTGTATTTCTACTATGTCCTTGACTGGGTTCCCTCTCTCCTTCCCTTTTTTCACTTCCCCACTTAGAATTCAAGTTCCTTGAGGGCACACACTATCTTTCTTTCTACTTAAATTTGTATTTCCAGGACTTAGCACAGTGTCTGGAAAATAGTAGGTGCTTAATAAATAGCACAGTTCGGTGCACATAGTAGGTGTTCAATAAACATTTGTCAAATTAAATTGGATTAACTGTTGAAAAGGAAGCACTAATGATCCTATCTTATTTACCCATATCCTCTCAGTTTCATGACTTTACCGTCAACAAAATTATTGTCACCCCCCTCCCTCCCTACTTCCCCATTATGCTACAATCTGAAGTATTTGGAAGGAAATGGAAAGTTGCTTCTTTTCACAAAAAGATTGAAAACTCATGCCCCAAAATAACCTTTAGAGGCCTCCATGAAGGATATACCTGAATAGCACAGAGAGAAGTCTCCTAAGTTTACACAATAATCTATGTTTAAACAAAACTCCCCATGCCCCACCCAGAGACCATGCTTAGCACCAGAGTCTATGTGCAGACACGTTGGCACGTGTTTTATACTTGCTAAAGTTCTTTCCCTATTGAAAATGGCCCCCATGGGTTTGAGTAGGCCATGTTGAGCCATCCAGCCCACTGTATAGGCTACAGGTATCATTGAACAATTTTTAGCAGAGACCCATGGGCACTTTTTGCTGAAAATTGCCCCCCACACCATTTCCCTGTCACTGGGACAGAGTAATCAGAGTAAGGAGATCCTAAAGAAGCTGAAGGGGAGTGTTGATCTGGATGAAGAAAAAGGTTTGCTCCATGAGTCCAGGGTGTGGGAGGGAAGGACAGCTTTCCAAATATGATTTCACTCAAACTAATGCCAAACCCTGTGAGTACAATGTTATCTCTATAAACCAGCACCTGGTTTGGGCTGGGCTGTCCTGCTGTGTTCACCCAATGTACCTCTAGTGGGCCTGGTTTGGGCCTGAGCCTCTGCTAAGGCTGTATGGGATAGTGGAAAGAACAGTGAACCAGGAGTCAGGGAGACCCATGCAACCCCGTGGCCTTGAAAAAACCACTTTACCTTTATGGGACCACTGTTCGTCATTGGCAAAATGAGGAAGTTTAAATAAATGCTCTCTTCTCTTCCCTATCTCCCAAACCCCTTGTTCTAGCTTCTCCTGGGCTTGGGTCCTGGTCTGACCGACCCTTCCCTTCCTTTGAGGACCTGTCACCTCCACAGGGACAAAATCAGGGCTGTGAACTATCTTCCCGGTCCCTTCCCCTCTTGTGACTGGGTTGCTTTCTATCCTACTCACGGTGGTGGGGGAAGTCTTTCTGGCAGTAATAGGCACTCTGCCATGTTCTGGGGAAAGCTTAGTGCAGATTATGAGTAGGGAGAAAGCAATGCGGAGGTGAATAGTATAAGACCTGCGAGGTGGAAGAGTTACTCCCTTTTGTCTTGTTTCAGTGTCCTGGTGAGGTCTTGCCTTCAACAGGTTATTTTCAAAGCTGAGCAAGGAAGCCTTGGCCTGGGACCATTGTTTTGGTTTTGATGGCTCAGAGTAAAGGCAAATAGCAATTGTTTCTGTTCTGGCCAGAAACTCTGAGGATCTTTCCTCCTAGATTGATTCTTCTGTAAAGCAACTAGGCCATCTTTTGCCTCAGTTCTTACTTAGCCTTTGACTACTGAGTGGGTGTTGCCTCAGGCAAACTGAGGCCTGGGAAAGCCAAGGCCAAAGTTTCACGATGTATCCAGGGCCATTGCCAGTCATCCCGGATTCCAGTGATTCTGGGGGAGAGTAATGCTGATGACTTTGCACAGACATGCCTCACTGAAATCCAATTCACTGGCAAGTCAAGACATCAGCCTTCTGATTTCATCGGTCCTCTTCCGGACCGCAGGATGAACAATAGCAATTCAAAGCTGTTCTGTTCTATGACGTTCATCGTTCCTTCCTTCCGTGTCTTTCTGTGTCCCCAGGAAGCAAAGTGGAAGAGAAAAGCTGGGAGCTCAGATAGGTTCTCTATTTTGAATCCACCGTCTTATACCTTTTGATGAGGTAGAATTTGCATTGGGTTTGGTATTGCATTGGATCCTGAAGCAAAGGAGGAGATAACGTATGTAAAGTACATTGCAAGATCCTCCTTCTGCTCTCTTTGGTGTATCAGATAAAAGGCTTCATAACTCTCTGCTCCCCGTCCTTCCCCACTTTCTCTCTCCTCCTCCTCCTCCTCTGCAGAATCTTTCTCAGAAGGACCCCCAAGGACTAGAAGTGGCAAAGTGAGGCAAACTGGGACTTTGCTCCTCTCTTAGCATGAGGAGTATGATTATGCTCAGCTGCCTCCTTTTCCACCTGGCCTTCATCACAGCTCCTCCTCCTCAGGACCGTAGCAAGGCTCTGTGCTTCCCATCACCTAGCACTCACAAGAACTCATGGGCGTATCAGAAGTTGTAGACATAAGGTCACGTACCCCTTGCCATTTCTATTTACTCTTTCATTTGCTACCATATCCTTTCTGTCCTTTTTTTCCTTTTCTCCTTTCCTTCTTTTCTTTATCCACCTCTTAAAAATCTAGGAAGTGTATTTAAGAGATCTTCTAAACATGGTGTTACATAGAATTCAATCATTCTTTTATTCGATCAATAGTTACTGAGGGAGAGAGGGAATAAGGATTTGCAGGTATTATGCTAAGCATTAAAAAGAAAAGCCAAACAAATATGACCTCATTTGATCTTTACAACAATCCTTCGAGGTAGGTGCTATTTACAGGGGAGGAAACTGAGGCAGAGATTAAGTAACTTGTCCAGGATCACACAGCTAGTAAGTGTAAGTACTGAGCACCCTCTAGGGTCAAATCATTATGCTAACAACCTCTGGGGGGTGTGTGTAAGAATGAATAATACATAGAACCTTGTCTCATGAAACTTATGATCTAGAAGATTTTATCTATCTATTTATCTATCTATCTATCTATCTACCCATCCATCTATCATATATCTATACACACATACCTATATATACATACATATATGAAACCATATATATCAATAAGCACAATATAAGAAAGTGAAAGTATATTAAGAAAATTACAAACAAAAGACTGAATTCAGAGCTCAGAAAAGCTGATTTTTCTTTGGGGGGAGGATGGGGACTGATTTATTTGGGAAGAGGAGATGGGGAAAGCTTGGACTGTTTTAGACTTTTTGAAAGGATTTTTTAGAACCAGATACGCTCGTGATGCATAAAATGGGTAGAATCAAAACAAGAAAAGAAAACTATAGACCTATATTACTAATGAACATAGATGAAAAATTTGAATTGAAATATTAGCAAAGAGAATAAAGCAATATGTCCCAAAGATTATACAATATGGCATCTCAAACTGGATGCAGCATAGACGCCTCAACATATCCCAAACTGAAATTTATCAACTCCCCCTCCCCCCAAATCTCCTCTTTTTCCAACTTCCTTATTGCTGTTGAAGGCACCAGCATTTCCCTAGTCACCCAGGCTAGTCACCACTTTGTAGGTACCATCTTTGACTCCTCACTCTCTCCCACTGTACCCCCGCCCCCGGCTCCCACCCTGTCCCATACTGATCTGTTGCCAAATCCTCTCAATCTTATGATTTTTCCTTTGTGGCATCTCTCACGTATAATCTCTTCTCTCCTCTGCCACTGCCCCAACTCTAGTACAAGCCCTCACCACCTCACAACTTGACTATTACAATGGCTTTCTGGTGGGTCTGCCCTCCATGAGTGTCTCCCATTCCAGTTCATCCACCACTCAGCTGTCAAAATGACCTTCCTAAGAAGTGAAATGAAGAGAAATGGAGATCTCAAACTATGTGGCAAAGCAGTGGGTCTGACCATATCATGTCTTTACTCAGTAAACTTCAGTGGCTCCCCATCACCTCCAGGATCAAATATAAAACCCTCTCTTTTAGAGTTTAAAGCCCTTCATTATGTACTCCTCCTTTCCCCACTTTCCAGTCTTGTTACACCTTGTACCCTGTGATTTAATGATACTGACTTCCTTGCTATTCCTTGAACAAGACACTCCATTTTCTGACTCCATTTTCAAGGTTGTCCTCCATGCCTGGAATACTGTGCCTCTTCATTTACCCCTCTTGCCATCCCCCCTTTCCTTCAAGTTCCACTAAACTCGGACCTTCTGCAGTAAGGCTCTCGCCATCCCTCTTAATTCTAGTCCCTTCCCTTTGTTGATTATTTCCTATTTACCCTGCATGGCTTGTTTGTACAGAATAATTTGCATGTTGACCCCTTCGTTAGACTGGTGGCTTCTTGAAGGCAGGCACTATCTTTTGCCTTTCTTTGTATCCCCACAATACCTGGCTTGTAGTAGGTGTTTAATAAATGTTATTGCCAGACTGACCAGGTTGGAGTTCTACTAGGAATTCAGAATTGGTTTAATATTAGAAAAGCCTCTAAACTTAATTAGACATATCAATAAAAATATCACGTGATTATATAGATGCAGAAAGACATTTTGACAAAACATAATACTTATTTCTGTTAAAGCATTAGAAAGCAACAAATGGATCTTTCCTCAGAATGATGAAGAGTGAATGTAGCCTGGTTTTGTCACATGCTCAGATCAACAAAGATGAAAGGATCCATGTGAGAGATGGCAGGGAGAGGGCAGAAGATACCCTTTGTTTGAGAACAGCCTCTTTTCCATTGGCTGCATGGTCAGAAAGGACTGCATCTTCAAACTGTCAGACTGGACTGGTTTTTCCTCTTGCCAGCTGTGTCCAAAGTATAAAGGTCATGTTCATCCATAGCATGGGCATCCTGAACTGGGCTGGGTTGGGGGAAAGGCTGTCCTTCCCCCCTTTCCCCTTTATGGTCCTAAGAATCAGGTTTGGGGGTTATTTGGGTGGGGAGATCTGTTTTATTTGTTGTTTTCAGTTCTAGGTGCAGGTAGTGAAGTCCCAAGACCCAGGAGATGGAGTCGTGGAGACTTTGGAGGCAGGACTCCAGGTTGAATATTGATTCCAGCCCAGCAGGCAAGCCCTGAGAAGCCAGGATGCTGGGATTTGAACCCAGGGAGACTTTGGGCTTAGAAATTGGTGGGACTGATGCTATATATGAACTGAGCTAAGCTATGAGCCTAATCTCCTCCCTAGAGACTAAGATGGTGCAGGGGGGATTTGTGCCTTCTGGGTGTTAGAGGGAGGATGTTTATATGCTTGTTTTGTTTTTTTTTTTTTTTTTTTGGTTAGACTTGTGAAGTAACTATTACTACAAGCTAATCTGATGGGTAAGTACTGAAATGAAGCTGTGGTGAAGGGGACTCTCTAAAACTGGTGGAAAAAAATCCATGGGTGCTGGAGCCAATGGCAGAGGCTAGATACCCACAAACTCCCATAAGGGTTCTAGAGAATCCTGGGGTTCTCCATACCTGAACTTCAGGAAGGGGGAGCAGGGTAATCAAGGCTACATTTATATCTAAAACCAAGTGCTACTAAATTATTTGTGAGATAAAATGGAATAATTTTCAATAAATTAAAGAGTGAAACAATTATGTCCATTGTCATTACTCCCATTTGACATAGTACTAGGAATTCTGGCCATAGCATTAAGTCAAAAGACTTAAAAAAGACATTGAAAGGCTATCCATAGGTAAAGAAGAAAAAAATACCATTTTCTGGCAGATGATATGATAGTGGTACTTACCAAACTCTAAAGAATCAACTAAAAATTAATTGAAACAATAACTTCCATAGGCTTGCAAGATATAAAATAAATCCACAAAAATCACCAGCATTTCCATATAGAACCAATAAAACCCAGCAATAAGAGGTAAAAAGAGAAATTCCATTTAAAATTATTACAGAATATATAAAGTACTCAAGAGTCCACTTTCCAAGATACACTTAAGAACTATGTAAATACAACTATAAATAGCTCTTTACAGAAATAAAGACAAGTCTAAATAATTGGAAAAATATTAATTACTCATGGGTGGGACGAGCCAATATAATAAAAATGACAATACGACCCAAATGTATTAACTTGTTTAATTCCATACTACTGCATAAAACTACCTAATCAAACTACCAAAAGATTATTCGATAAAATTTTTTAAAAAAATAATAAAATTCATGTGGAGGGGAAAAAAAAGGCCAACAATGTCCAAAGAAAGAATGAAAAGAAATGGAAATGAAGAGAAACTACTCATGCTAGATCTCAAACTATTTGACCAATCAGTGATTATTACAATAATTTTGTACTGGCTGAAAAATAAAGAGATCAGTGGAACAGATTAGGTACGCAATACACAGAAACAAACATATCTAATATTCTCATATTTGATAAGTGCAAAGACTCTAGCTACTGGGATAAGGACTCACTATTTAACAAAAACTGCTGGGAAAATTGGAGAGCTGTGTGGAAGGAGCTAGATTTAGACCAACATCTCACACCTTATACAATGATAAGTCCCAAATAGAACCTAGATATAAAAGGCTGTAACATAAGCAAATGAGAGAAAGAAGAGAAAAATTGACTATCAGATCTATGGATGGGGAAAGGTTCATGACCAAAGAAGGAATAGAGAGGATCATGGAAGATAAAATGGATAATTTTGATTATATAGAACTAAAAGGGCCCTGTCCAAAATAACTTAATAAAGATAAGACTAAAAGAGAAATAATAACTGGAAAAATCATTACAGTAAGTTTCTCTGAAAAAGGTCTTATTTCTAAGATAAATGAGGAACTGTTGCAAATTTGTAAGAAAAACAGTTATTCTCCAACTGATAAATGGTCTAAAAATATGAACATATAGTTCTCTGGAGAAGAAACCCAGGCTATCTATAGCCCTATGGGAAAAAATGTTCCAAATCACTACTACTTACAGAAATACAGAATGAAGCAATTATAAGATTCTACTTGTTGCTCTGAGTGGCAAAGATGGCAAAAAAGGAAATTGATAAATGCTGGAGGGGCTGCGGGAAAACAGGCACTTTGATGCATGATTGGTGGACCTATGGATGGGTACAATCATTCTGGAAGGCAATGTCATTATACAAAAATGTTACTGAACAGTTCATGTCCTTTGACCCAGCTATACTTCTGTCAGACCTATAGCCAAAATAGATCAAAGAAAGAAGAAAAAGTCTTTTATGTACAAAAGTATTTATAGCAGCTCTGTTTATAGTGCTTTTTAAAAAAGCTGGAAACTAAAGACTGGCTACAAGTGAAACAAGCATAAGTTGGGGTATATGATTGTGATAGAATACAGCTGTGCTTTAAGAGATGAGGAATAGTTGGGTTTTAAAGAGACAGAAAGACATATGAACCCATGCAGAATGAAGAAGAACCAGAGGAATAATTTATAATATCAATATTATAAAAGCAGACTGTTTAGGAAACTTTTACAAACAGATGAAAAGTGAAATGAGCAGAACCAGGAAAACAATTTATCTTATAACAACACAGTAAAAACAAACAGCCATGAAATCTTTTAGAGCAATGATCATAAGTGATTCCAGAGGACTAGTGATGAAACATACTATCCAAGCGATGGATTTAAAGAGTAAAATACAATAGTTTTTTGGTCAACAATTCAAGGAGCTTGTTTTTCCCTGACTATGAATCTTTGCAAGAAGAATTTTGTTTTTTCTTCCCCATTCCCCACATGAGGTTGGGAGGATGGGAGGGAGAAAAATCAATTTCTGTTAATTTTTTTTTGGTTGTTGTTAAATAGAGGCAAGAGCTGCAAATGTGACTTGCAGGTGAAGTCACTGTTCTGTTAATTTTGCCTGTTTTACTTTTTAACAACCAATCTCTTCAAATGTGAAAATTACTTGTAAATGTAATGTTAAAACACATGAATAAAACATTTGCTTTTGCTTTTTTTCTTCCTTATTTTATTTATTTATTTATAAACTTATTTATTTACTTTTAGTTTACAACATTCAGTTCTACAATCCCTTGGGTTCCAAATTTTCAATCCTCCTCCTTCCCCCCACCATGGTGTCATGCAATCTGACACAGATTCTATTAATACCGTCTCATTAAACATTAGTCAAGTTGTAAAGAAGAATCATAGCCAATGGAGTGAACAACGAGAAAGAAGAAATGAAACAAAACAAAACACAAAAGAGAGGGAGCAAGTAGTTAGCTACAATCTGCACCCAAACTCTATAGTTCTTTTCTCTGGATGTGAATATCCCTCTCCATCATGAGTCTTTTGGAGTTATTTATTTTTGTTTATAGGAGGGAAAAAGAGAGAGAAAGCTCTGGCCAATTAAATGGCCTCCAAGGTTCCTCCCAGCTCAAAAATCTATGATTGTAGGACCAAAGGATCATATGTTTTACACCCGAAGAAGACTTAGAGATCCCTTAGATTGATCCCTTCATTTTATACACAGGGAAATTAAGGCCCAGAGAGGTCACATGTCTTGTCTAAGGTCATTTGGGATCTAGAGCAACAGAATCGGGCTTTGAAGGCCAGTCCCTTGATTCCAAACCCAATGCGTCTTCCAATGTGCCATGCTTTGTTGAAGAGGAGGCATTTGAATTAAGTCTTGTATTAAGTTTTAATCTTGAATTAAGTCCTAGCAAAGTAACTGGTAAATGAAATACTTAATAAATGCTAATTTCCTTTTGTTGACCTGTATCCAATAGAATCAAATGGGATAATGTATGTAGAGTGCATTGTAAACTTTAAAGCACCATATAAATGCTGGCTCTTATCCTTACTCTCATTATCATTGTAAAATGGCAATGAACGGGAACGAACATTTTTAAAGCACCTATTGTGTCCCAGGCACTGTGCTAAGCACTTTACAGATACTATTTTATTTAATCCTCACAACAACCTAGTGTTTTATTAACCCTGTTTTACAGATGAGGAAACTGAGGCTAGGAGGAGGTAAGTGACTTATTCAAGTTCACACTGCCACTGAGTATATATCTGAGGCTGGATTTGAACTCAGGTCTTCCTGACTTGAAGTCTAGCAGTCTATCCACTTTGCTGCCAAGGTGGTAGAAATCATGTAGGAAAAAAAATACTGCAGGAGGATTTGGAGGAGAAGCACTTTTCAGGTGAAAGGTGCAAAGTAATTGCAGTCTACAATGGCCCCAGAATGCTGGCCAGACAGATGCAATGGGCTTTAAAAATTGACCACAAAAATACAGGATGGGTGAGGCAAAGCTAAACAAGCTGTCCTTTGGGAAAGACCCGCAGGAGAAGCAGCAGGCAGTAATGGCTAGAGAGCTAGGCAGAGGCAGAAAGATGTGAGTTCAAGTCCTGCTTCTGACCTCAACTGGCTAGATAACCCTGGCCAAGTCATTTAGCATCTTAGTGTCTCAGAAACTCTCTAAGGCTGAACAACGGATGTTCATCTGCATTAGTAGAACTCCCTCCACTGATAAAATCACAGTGGAAATGAAAGAAAGAAAGAAAGAAAGAAAGAAAGAAAGAAAGAAAGAAAGAAAGAAAGAAAGAAAGAAAGAAAGAAAGAAAGAAAGAAAGGAAGGAAGGAAGGAAGGAAGGAAGGAAGGAAGAAAGAAAGAAAGAAAAAAAGAAAGAAAGAAAGAAAGAAAGGGAGGGAGGAAGGGAGGGAGAGAGGAAAGGGAGGGAGAGAGGAAAGGGAGGGAGGAAGGAAGAAAGAAAAAAGAAAGGAAGAAAGAAAGAAAAAAGAAAGGAGGGAAGGAAGAAGGAAGGAAGGAAGGAAAGAAAGAAAGAAAAGGAAGAGGAAAAGGGAAAAGGAAAGAAAAATGAGAAAGGATGATGGAAGGAAGGAAGAAAGAAAGGAAGGAAGGAAAGGAGAGGAAGAAGGGGAGAGAGAGAGAGAGACAGAGAGAGAGAGAGACAGAGACACAAAGAGAGAATATCGTGGGACCTGGTGGACTGTAAGCTTAACATGAGGCAATAGTGTGATACAATAACCAAAAATTAAATGTGATCTTAGGCTTCATAGCTAGAGGTGTGGCATCCAGAATGAGGGAAATGAGAGTCCTGCTGTTCTCTGCTCTGATAAGGCCACATTTGTGGAATTCTGTTCAATTGTGCAAATTGTATTTCAGGAAGAATATCCAGATGAAAAAGGTCTAGAAGAGTTTATCCGACATGAAAAGGAGACTGGAACCAGGATGACCTGAGGATCTGACTGATGCTTGGACTGGAGATTAGCTGGCCTGGCTAGGAATTGGAGGATATGGCTTTACATTTTTGAAGGGACATTTTGTGGGAAAGGAACCAGATTTGTTTTGTTTTGAGTGAGTGTAGGGGACACAACTCAAAGCAATCAACTGACTAATAATTCAGTCAAGAGACATTTTTATGTAGCAAAGATTTAGGTTTGATGTAAGGAAGGGCTCCCTAACAACTCAAAGGGAAGTGAGATGACCACTTGCTGTGAATCAGGGTAATACTGTAGAGAAGTTTCTCGTTATTTATGCACTGGACTTCTGAGATACCTTCCAACTCTGAGATTCCCTAAGTATGTAGATTTGATTCTAGCTGTACTGTATTTAAGTTCACCTGTCTAATTATGTACATGTATATATGTATGTATACAACACAGATATTATCTGTGCATTTGCATATACACACATGTATTGTGTGCACACACATATATATATATACACACACGTGTGAATATGTATATGTGAATGTGTACTTGGAAAGAGAGACACATGGGGAGAAAGACAGAGACAGAGACAGAGAGGAGACACAGAGAGAGACAGAGAAAGAGGGAAAGACAGAGAGAGTGAGACAGACAGAGAGAGAGACACGGAGAAAGAGAGACAGAGAGACAGAAACAGAGAGAGAGAAACAGAGAGAGAAAGAAGGGAGGGAGGGAAATCCTATCGAGTCCCTGTGTTATTACAAACTCACTGGTGCCAGCCTCTCTTGCCCCATCAGGCCTCCTGCAGCTCTCTAACTGGAGACACATTAATGCCTCTTTCAGAAACTCTAAACTCACACACATGGCAACCACTCCACAGTCCAGCTGAGTGTGAATTACTCAATCAAGTTCCAAGGGCCCTGTAAAGTGATAGCTCCAGCCACAAAGACCTGCGGAATTCAAAGGACTTTCTTCTTCCATTTGCAGGACAAACAGCTGAGGGTCAGGAATTTGGCTGCTGCACCATTCCTCTGCCAGTCTGTCTCCTTCCTCCAGCACTCCTTTGCTTCTCCTCTAGATCCCCATGCACTATCATATAACTGCTACACCCAGAGGGGTCAGGGATGTCACCTGATCCCCAACTTGTTTCCTTGAAGAGGTGGTATGTGTTTCCTGGGCATAGTTTGGGGAAGAGCAAGAGAATCCAAAGCTTTTGCTTGTCTTGTATTCTTTCTTATATCTCTCGCTCTTTCCCTGCCATTAGCTCAATTAATCACTCCCAAGGATTCCCACTGGGACACACTGAACAAACCATCTAGAACATAAGCTCTTTGAGGGAAGCAACCTTTTTTCATTTTGGGGGTGTCTGTACCATACAGCTGGGCACAACGCCTAGCAGGAGATCCTTACTAAGTGCTTGTTGGATTAGATCGAATTCTCTGATCTTTGGCCACACATTATTTCTCTCCACAGTCTCATCCCCCCATAGCCTCTTACTTACATCTCAAACATATGCACAGACACTTCAGTACCCACTGTCATTTGGGTACCCTTGATGACATACACAAAAATACAGAGATATATATGTTCCATATGAATGCAATCCACCAGACTGGGAACTTTCTCCCCCTCATGCCACCTCAGACTATATTTCCCTCTAGGTTTGGGGAAGGGGCAAGTGTCTTAAGGGAAAAATTCTAGGAATTTTACATCTCCCAAAGACTTGTAGACCTCCAGTAAAGGAATGAGATGGAGAAGCAAGAAAACAAATCCCTAGTCAAAGGTGGGTTACATTTCCAGAAAGACAGATGTATTCACATGTGCCTCCATTGATGCATAAACATAGGGAGTTGGGATGCCTCAGTTCCTTTAACAAAGACAAGCTCCTTCTGATACTTGCTCAATCTCTGTCAACAGCAACAGCGGTAAACAAGAGAATGATGTTCTAGAACAAAGCTTAGAATATTCTGAGTGACCCTACAGCTGTGTAAGCTTGGGCTCTGGATTGTAAGCAAGTTCTTCTCTGGTCTCTGTGGGTCTCTGCTTCCTTATCTACAAAGTTGGGGGGTGGGAAGGGGAGGCAAAGAAGCTTGGGCTCCTTCCAGTTTGAAAATCTGATGACTAATTCTGCGAGCTCACAAGAGGTAATGAGCTGCGTAAACTCTAATGATTACTGTTATTCTTATTCTGACTAATCTACTTTTAACACATTGTAACTTTATGAATACAGTGGAAGGCTAGACTGGTCTTGGAGTCAGGGAGACCTAGATTCAAATCCTTCCTCAGATTCTTATTAGCTGTGGGACCCTGGGTAAGGTAGTTAACCTCTCTGAAACTCAATGTACTCAGCTTAAAAAGTGCAAATAATGATAACAGTACTGGTTAGGATTGTAGACTTTGAGTTGAAAGGGACCTCAGAGGCCACCTAGGAGTAAGTCCTTCATTTCATAGATGAGCCAGTGGTAAAGTGACCTGTCCAAGACCATACAATTGGTAAATAAGAGTTGAGATTTGAACTCAGGTTTTATTATTAAAAGATCAGAGTTCTTTCATTGTTAATGATGTCACATTTTCTTCTGTAACTACTGAGTAAGGCCTGGACAGACTAAAGTAACATAGGAGTAGTCAACTCGGGGCGGCTAGGTGGCACAGTGAATAGAGCACCGGCCTTGGAGCCAGGAGGACCTGAGTTCAAATCTGGCCTCAGACACTTAACACAAAAACTAGCCGTGTGACCTTGGGCAAGTCACTTAACCCCAACTGCCCTCCAAAAAATAAAAAGGAGTAGTCAACTCGACCCTTGACCAAGAAAGAAGAGAGGGGCAATTGATCAAAGCCTGCCAAAGTTTCCCATATGCAGAACAGGTCACCACCTACTGAGGTGATTTTAGTGACTTCCCAGAGGGAATGCATCTTTAATTGAAAAGTATTTCTGCCACCTCCTGGACTTTACTTCCTAGGATAAAGAGAGAGATATGAAGAGCGAGGGAGGGAAGGAGAAAGAGAAAGAAGCAGAGAGAGAGAGAGAGAAAGAGAGAGAGAGAGAGAGAGAGAGAGAGAGAGAGAGAGAGAGAGAGAGAAAGACAGAGACAGAGACAGAGACAGAGGGAGACAAAAACAGAGACAGAGATGCAGAGAAAGAGAGACAGAGAATAACAGAGAGGCACACACTGAGACACAGAGAAAGACAGAGACACAGAGACACAGAGAGAGATGGAGACAAAGAGATAGAGACAGAGAAAGAAAGATGGAGACAAAACACAGAGACAATGGGTGGGGGGGGGAGAGACAGACAGAGACATACAGATAGACACACAGATAGAGACAGATCCTTGTCTCTCTCTAGGTCTTCCCTTTTTCAAGTTAAAGTCCTTTATTGGTCCTATAGCATGGTTTCAAGAACTCTTATCATCCTGAATAGAGACAGAGACACAGAGAGAGAAACTCCCAGACTGGTAGACAAAAACAAAGCAGGCTGTCTCTACCATGTGGTAGGGCAAGGTAGGAATTCTCCTAAAAGCAGATTCCCACCATCTCCCACATGAGTGCCTCCGTCTTAGATCATTTGGGCATGTCCAACGAAGCCCTGTTACGCATAGGTTCAGTCAACTAATTTTCCTCTAAGTACAGAAGAAAGAGCATATCACTGTGCCATCTGTGGTAGATGGGATGTGGTAGAAGGGACTGGGAGAGAGACTGAATTAGGTGAAAAAGACAGGGATTGAGGAAAAAGCATCAGATCCCAAGTCACGGTCCTGTTGCTTACTGGCTTTGGGACCCAGAGTCATTGACTTCACCCCTTTTAACAGGATCAATACATTTTTAACTGAGGCAATATTTTCTGTCACTTCTGTTCTCTGTAGTTTCCATGACCCCTTCTTATTGTATGGATAAAGATATAATTTCCCTTCTTAGGACTGTAACTTCCAGCGTTACTCTTCCTCATTCTGAGGAATCAGTCTTGCTTGCTATAGAATACATCATGCATGTCTACATGCATTTGTACAAGTCATATTAACAAACAGTTCTCAGCCCTTGGTTAGGCTTTTTGTGCATTATAAGTTTATTAGCATTCATAGATAGAATCCTAAGGGAAACAAAGAGCCACAAGCACCTTTGATCCTTCAATTTAGAAAACCACCCAAAAGCTACTTTCCTGGAACTTGCTAGAACAGCGGTTCTCAACCTATGGGTTGCAACCCCTTTGGGGGTTGAACGACCCTTTCACAGAGGTCGCCTAAGACCATCAGAAAACACATATTTCTGATGGTCTTAGGAACTGAGACGCTGCTCCTCTATCTGTCTCCAGGCAGGTCCGCCCACATGCAGATATGCCCACATACGAGAATGAAAGGGTCGCAGCATTAGGAAGGTTGAGAACCACTGTGCTAGATAATTGACATGTAATAATGTAATAATAGTTGGCTTTAAGGTTTACAAAGCATTGTACACATGTTATCTGTTTTGATCCTCATAACAACCCTGGGAGGTCAGTATTATTATTCTCCCCATTTTATAGATGAGAAAACTGAGCCTGAAAGGGGGGTAAGTCACACAATTAGCAAACTGCCTAAACTGGGATTTAAACTCAAGTCTTCCTCACTCCACATCCAGCATTCTTAACCACTACATCCGTCCTTAATTGCTTGTTTTCTCCCTGATTTGATTTTTATTTCTTTGAGAGCAGAGACTGTCTTTTGCCTCTTTTTGTATCCCAAACATTTAACACAGTGTTTGGCACATAGTAGGTGTTTAGTAAATGTTTATTCACTGTCTATTTACTCCTCTAAGTTGTAATGATTCTTTCATTTTTCGCCTTCATCCTTAAAAACAGCAGAATCCTCCCTTTTCTTTTTCCAATAATAATCTTCCCGATAAGTTTTCATCTGGTGCTTTGTGGCACCTGGTGTCATAGATATGGACCTCCACACCAAGGCACATTCCAGTCCCATACTCTCATCTTCCTTAATCAGTTACAGCACTCAGAGATCCCAAAGCATAGAAATGGAAGTGAGAGAGTAGATAATACTTTGTTCCCTAGCAATCACCATTCTGGAACCCCTGAAAAGGAGGCACCATCTCTAACACACAGCTGAGAAAGTCCTTTGCCTACACAAAAAGGAAAACTTGGGAAGTCATCGTTAGAACTGTCATATCACCTCAATCAGGAACAGCCCCACCATCTCCCCCATCTGGGGGAGATACATATTTGAACGCCCACTGTCTCTTGCTGCTGTCTCCAGTCGACTGTAAAGATTATCCTTTAATAAATCTCCCTTGGACATCAAAGTCTTGAGTCTGGGTTTCCTTTTTCCCTTTTGTAGTGTGGACACTTTGGTTACCACATAATTGTTCACTTCAAGAGGCTTTTACCACCAAATGATGAAATTTAAATGGGCAGGAGAAATCGATCATTTTTTCCTCAATTTAAAACTCCTCAAATTCAAGAAATCCTTTTCCTAATTATTGGAGTGGTCCTAAATTACTTCCAGGGCCTTACTTTCTCCATCTGTAAGATGAGAGGGTTCAACTAATCCAGGGATCTTAACTTTTTTGTTTGTTTGTTTGTGTGGTGCTACAGAACCTTTTGGCAGTCTGGTAGAGGTGAATACCACCGTGCTTTGTTGCCTACATCTATAATTGATGGACGTGCTACATTTCAATCAGAGGTTAGTGAAAATAAAAAGGGAATTTTTTTCACTTCCAAGTTCATGAGCCCCCTGAAATCCATCTATGGTAAGAATTCTTAGACTAGAGAATCTATTAGGCTCCTTCCAAGGTCTGAGATTCCATGTTGAGATGAATCACTCCTACTTCCTCGGGCAGGCCAGATCAGTATAAGTATTACCCATAGAAGCATTTCCTTTCAGTCATAGTTAATCCTGGAATTCAGAGAAATTTCTCCACAGCTGTTCTCTTCCTTCCCAGGGTAGAATTGAACTAAGCCAAGGAATGACAGTGACTTCTATCTCATCTTGCTGGGTCATAGACTGGCTCCTAATTGTGACCTTAGCCCTTGGCAAAATATTAAAGTTGGCAAAGTTTGCATCCTAGGAGGTGGCAGCGCCATCAGCTTCCCATTTCTGAGCCCTATTTCCCAGCATTGTACTGTTATTATCTTCCCCACCCCCACCTTGTCCTCTAATCTACCATCCCTACTGTGACTCCAACCTCATTCCTTCAAATGTACAGTACCCTAAGAGTTTCTTCTTTTCTCACCTCTGAAATTTCTGCTCGGGGAAGGGGCTTGGATTTGTAACTGTTGTTTCTTGAGCCATGTGGTTCCTCAACTCTCTTGGGACCAAGTGGTTATCTCTGGAGCTAAGGAAGGAGTAGATGGCTCCTGATTCCCCAGGGACTCATCTACACTTAGGTCTCCGGTCACCAGACTCAGCTTCTCCAAATGCCTTGATTTGGATGGGTCTTCTGCCCCTTTTTATGGGTTTGGGTTGCATCTCAGATCCACAGTATACTGTGTGGCCAGTAGAGCTGTTCATATCTATTAAGAAGGCACAATCCAAGTCCAAAATACTGGCCTCATCCTTTAATCTTAAGTTACCCAAAGTATGTATATAATCCCTAGCTAGCTAGTTCAGTTTGCTTTCTAGTATGAGTAATTTCTCCATGAGAGGGTTGGACTCTACCAGAGGATCATAAATTTCATTTCCATTTCTTAATGTCCAGACATTTCACAGACACCCACATAATAGGGGCTGTATCACAGAACCTATGGGTTATAACATTCCATAATGACATGCTTTGTACGTGTATGGATTCCCTGATCCCTCACACTGACTTTGAGGTCTCCCCAGTCTTTGAACAACTGATCTATTCCAAACCTTTTATTTTTCAGAGGGAGAAATTGATGCCCATAGGGGTAGAATTGTCCAAAGTAACACAGCTAGAAAGTAGGTGGTTTCGACTCAGACCCTTTGATGCAACTATAAAATACTGCCTTCTTGAGAGAGAAACTTAGTGAGGTCTGAGCAAAAGAGATGGTTTATTGGATGATGTCCCCAGCCAGAAGGGCTGTTGTTCATCTATTCATTCCTTCAATCATCATTTAATATTTTGTGCCTACTGTATGCTAGGCATTGAGCTAAATGCTCGAGTTACAGAGATAAAAATATTCCACACTTATATAACTTCTGGCCCTTTTCCCAGTCACGTACAGGACTAGGATTTATGTGACCTCAGAGAGCTTAGGAGCAGTTATGCCTACTGACTACTCAATCAGGGTCTGGTACAGGTCCCTGACTTTAGTCTTTTTTTTAAAAATATATGAAAGGCCATCTATTATAAATACTTAACCCTTTACCTGCAAGAATGAATCCTTTGCTAAAATACTGGCTCAGGACTGGTTAAAGAGGGAAGTAGGCAAGGCAGGTGAGGGACATGGGTCAGACATCTCATGGTGACAGTGAGATGGAGTATTGGGCCTGGAGTTCAGGAAGAACTGAATTCAAATCTGGCCTCAGTTATTTACTAGCTGTGTGACCCTGGGCAAGTCACTTAACCCCAGTCTGCCTCAGATTCTTAAACTATAATGGGGATCATTGTAGCAACTGGCTCACAGAGTTGATACGAGTGTGATGTGAGATAATTTGTTAAGCGCTTTGCACAGAGTGTCTGATACATAGAGGGACTCAATAAATGCTGGTTCCCTTCCCCTTCATAGGATAGTTGTTTCCATTTTTAAAAAGTTCTAATTAGGAGGAAGTTCATCCTTATATGAAGCCAAAATAGGCCTCACTCTCATGTCTGTCCATCGGTTGCCTGGTGCAGAACCTGGAATATAAGGGTACTTTTGAAATGTGTGTTGTCTGTCTGTTTGATTGCCTTTAGTTCTTTCTTTTGAAGCTACATATATTGAATCTAAACCCTCTTTTGCATGACAGGTCAGGTATTTGGAGAGATTTTTCATTCTCCCTCAGTCTTCCCTTCTCCAAGGTAAACAGTCTATATTTATCATCTAAGTAGCTTCAAGTACCTTCATCATTCTGGAGAAAGACAGAGAAAGACTCTCCCAGCCCAGTAGTTTTAGAGAAGAAATCGGTTGTTCCCATCCAAGTGGGTGGTCCAGAAGGCAGGAAGTCTCCTACAAGCAGGTCCTTACTGTCTCCAATGTGGACACTTCCTTCTTGGATGACCTGGGCATGCACAGTAGCTTTGGCAGTCCAGTCACCCACCTTACTCTGTCTCATATAGCATTTCCCCTCTAAGGTGGCATCTCTGAAGCTTTTACAAGGTACATTAGGAAGTTCTTATTTTTCAGTAGCTCCAAACCTCCATGGCACATTCAACTTGGCAGTTAAGATGTTTTTTGTTTGTTTATTCTTTTCTTATTTTGACCAACCCCTTTCTTTCTGGACATCCCAGTTCATTTATTCGTAGTCCTTTACAGTATCCTTGGACCAAAGGAAAAAGATTCATGCAAAACCAAGCAAAGAAATGACCCAACCTTGATAAACTGTGGAGGTTCAATCTTCATGTGTCTTGGATTAAATTTTAATTTAATTTAATTTCTAGCAACTAGCCAGCCTTCTAAGGTGAACCACAGATCGGTGGGTGGTGGCTGTGTCAATCAGTTTTTCCAACCTAATGATTGATTAATCAAACTGATGTCTCCTCTTTTCCTTAGGGACTGCTTCTTGTACCTAGCAAAAAGCTGATCATTATCAATCTTTGTCAGATAGACAGTATTTAGCACATATGAGAGAGGAAGCCAAACATTCCAAATAGACAGACTTTTCTTAGAAGAGACACAGAGGGAAAGAATGTCATAGGACCATAGAATTAGCATTGGCAGGGACCTTAAGGATTATTGACTTCAATCCCATTTTACAGATGAGGACACTAGGTAAGAAGAGCTAGGTAAGTCATTCAGGGTCACAAGACTAGTAAGTGTCTGAGGCAGGATATGAAACCAAGTTTTTCTGGCTCCAAGCCCAGCTTTCCACTCACTGCACAATCCTGCCTTGAATCCGAAAACCTTGGTTTAAATCCCAGGGCTGCCACTTACTACAGATCTTTCTGGCCTCATGGGTAAAATGAGGGACTTGGACTAGATCAACTTTAAATCTATGACCCACGATGGTAGCACAGGACTCCCCAAATACTGTTAGTTTAGGAGCTGTTGGTGCGTTAAGCAAATTCGTGTATCAATTGGGCATTTCTGTAAGTAAGAAATTTCTGTAAAGAGAAGCATATCTGGAAGAAATATGCCTTTTCTCAGGTACAAATGCCATTGGAAATGTTTCCATGATTAGAAGAGAAGACCCCAGTGAGGGAGTCACCAGGCGTTGCACCAATTTATGTAAAGGCAGTTGGAGAGATCACCTTAAACCTTCACCTTCTTCATGACAAGTAGAGAGCTTTGGACCTGGCTGGGTCCCAATATTTTGGAATCATGTGAGTTCCTTGATAAAGCTTTCCAGGATACTTCTGCTTGAGGAGGGAACCTGCATAAAAGCATTCAATATACTACTGTGGATTACCCTTGGTGCTTCCAGGAAGGAATCCCAAGTGGAGGATAAAATGTATTGTTTTAATTACAAAAGGATAATGGTCTAAAGTAAAGAAGTTTTACCGAGAGGAAACCAGTCTCGCATAATGAACAATAAAGCATTAATGTTATTGCTGCAGCCATTATTGTTATTGGTTTTATTCAGAACCCCAAATTGGGAAGCAGGCCAGCTTTGTCTTTAGCAGCCCATTACCCCTCCTTACTCTCAAACCCTCCTTCCCATGCCCTAGGGACCCAAGACTCCACTGCTCCTGTTGCCTTTCTGGTGGAGAGGAAAGCATTCATTTAACTCATTCATACTGAGGCAAAAAGCACTTAGTGTGTTACCCTTCCCAGGGATATTTAGTTTTAAGAGAAGATTATACAGAGAGAACAATGCTTAACCCAAAAGAGTGAATCTATCTTAGAATTTCAAGTTTTGCAGTGAGCCAGTTGGGAGAGAAATATGGGCAAGATGTTTATCTTTTAAACAGAGCCATTCAATTCATATCCAGGGATTCAAGATGAAGTGTGTTGGAGATTAATTACAATTAGAAGGTCCAAAGGGGGCTTAAAGGATGGGGTCTAAGTGTAAATCCAAATGGCTAAATAGATGGTGTAGATTTAAGGCAAGAATTTATAAAGGGCTACGCAGAAAGTTGTGAACTGAGGAGAAAAATTGTTGCATCTCAAGGGCTGGGAGAGACCTCAGAGATCATCGACCATAGGCGGGGAACTTAAGGCCACCAGGCCACATGTGGCCTTCTAGGTCCTTGAGTGTGGCCTTTTAACTGAGTCCAAATTTTATAGAACAAATGCTTTTATTTGGATTTATTTGGATTCTGTGAAGTTTGGATTCAGTGAAAGGGCCATACTTCAGAACCTAGAAGGCCACATGTGACCTCAAGGGCACAGGTTCCCCACCCCATGACCTGAATAAGAATTCACTCCCCATCATACCCACAGATGGTTAACCAGTTGAGTTAGAAGATTAATGGTGGGAAAGAATCTATCTCCTATCAAATAAGCCCATCCCCAGCATTCATTGTCAGGAAGCTTTTGTTAATATCAAACCTAAATCTGTCTTCCAATGATTTCCTCTTTGCTCATGGTTCTGTTGCCTGCAACTAAGGAGTCCCACAAAGCCAATCTTCAAACTGGATTGTGGATTTTGGAGACGGAAGGAGCTTTAGAGGTCATTCAGTTCAGCCCCTCATTTACTAGAAGACACCTTCTCTTCTCTAGTTAAACACCTCCAGTTGCTTCATTTGATCTTAAGATCATAAATCAAGAGCTGTCAGGAACCTCAGAGACCATCTAGTCCCACCCCCTCATTTTACAGATGAGATAAATGAGATACAGAGATGTTAAGTGACGTACCTAGGGTCAAACAGGTATTGCTAATCTCATTCAGAAATGGGAGTGATGATCCCCAGAAGTTTGCACATGGGCTGCCCTCATCAGGATACTCTCTAGGTCATCAATGTCCTTAAAATATTATGCTCAGAACTGAAAGCAATATACAGATGTGGTCTTGTCTAACCAGGACAGAATATAGCAGGATTATCGCTGTCTGAGGTCTGCAAACTGTATCTCTTCTAATGCAACTTGAGATTGCATTAGCTTTGGGGGCTGTTATTTTAAAAATATATTTTGTATTATATATAATTTCATTATTTTACATATTATTATATATTAATACATCATTATATATTTATATACCATATATAATATATTTGTATATTATTTTATATATTTATATATTTTATATATATTGACCATTGGCTCATATTGAACTTGCAATCCTCTAACAGACCCTTAGTTCTTATTTTTCTTGATATGTCTCGCTATGACTCTCCCATTCTGTACTTGTGCAATTGATTTTTTGAACTCAAGTGTTGGACTTTACATTTGTTCTCATTAAATTTCATCCGGTTAGATTGTTCTAGCCTGTTGAGATCTCTTTGGTTACCCGTTCTGACCCTATCATTCAATGTATTAGCTATCCCAGTTTTATTCCATATGCAAATATGCTAAGTATAACTATTTGTGCCTTCTTCTAAATCATTGATAGAGACGTTGAATAATTCAGGATCAGAGACAAATTTCTGTGGGACCTCACCAGATACATCTCTCTAAGTTGAGACTGACCTACTAATGTTAATTCTTTGGGTCAAATTATTCAATTAGTTCTAAAAATGCACTTAAATGTACTTTGGTTAACTCATGTCTTTCCTCCTTTTCTACAAGGATGGCATTAGAGACTGTTAAATGCTTTGTTAAAATTCAGGTAAGCATGCTATGTATATGGCATTTCCCTTGAACCAATGCTGTCGAAAAAGGAAATGAGGCTAGTCTTGTGTGATTTTAGGCTAATAGGATCATAGGATTTTGAACTGGAAGGTAACCTAAGATAACTTAGTATAGACCCCTTGTTATACAAATGAGGAAATGAAGGCCCATGTTGGTGAAGTGACTGTCCAAGGTCAAGTTCTTGAATCAACCAATCAATTAATGGATAAATCAACATGCATTTATTAGGTATCTGTTACGTTCCAGGTACATTGCTAGATGCTTTGTCTATAAAAGCAGAAGTGAAACATCCTTGCCTCAAGGAATTTACACTTTCTTGGGGAAGATAATGTGTACCTGTATAGGTGTGTGTGTGTGTGTATACATATATATATATATATGTGTATATATGTATGAGAAATGGATTTTTTGTGTATATACATATATGTATATATACACACATATGTATATATTTAATATACACACATGTACAAACAATATACAAAATTGATAAAGGGTGATTTAGGAGGGAGAGAGGTCACTAGCAGCTGGGGAGGGTCAGAAAAGGTCTCCTGTAGAAAATGTTGCTTGAGCTTAGTCTTAAAAGAGACTAGGAATTCTACGAGGTGGAGACAAGGAGGGAGTGCATTCCAGGTCTGTGTGCAGGGTTTGTGATCTGTATCCTGGAGTACTCATCTATGCTTTCCTTCTGTCCAGGTGGCCTGTTTTATATTCCTATGCCAATATTGTTTCTGGTTTGCTCTCTCTTGATCCTCATTCGAATGCTCTGCCATGTTTCCCCTCCTTCAGTTCATGGATTTCTTTACATTAGAGTATCCCAAGACCAATGTGACCTTACTGCTCCTTTTGGCTGCCCCCTTCCATTTGAACAAGGTGTACCTTTTGAGAACCATATATATCCCAGTCATCAGTGCCATCTCACTGATTCCGAGGGAGACCCATGAAATGGAATTTGCTCTTCATATAAAAGTATCTCCTTTACCATTTTTTATTACCTATGCATTTGCAGATAGGCATGTGATTTCTTTAAAAAAAATTTTCAGTTTTTAGCTTTTAATTTTTTTTATTTTAGTCAATTTCATTATTGGCTCTCAACATTAATATTAATTCCTTAAAATTACTCTCCTTCTTCTTAGGTTATATCTGCCACTCTCCATGATACTTGGCTTGACATGGATCTGGACAGTTTCTTCCTTTCCATCCATACTCATTTTAAAGTTTTCTTGATCAGATCAACAAGATTTGAGGCTCATAGACATTTATGGATCCTCTTTTGGAGCATGAGATAGGAGTTGATCCAGCAGGCTTGTCTGGTCCTGCAGGTAGGAGATTTCTAGGCCATCTTGGCCTAGACTGTGGGAAGTCTTTAGGAGCAAAGGTTCATAAACAGATTGATTTGTGCCAGAAAATCTAGGAGGTCCTCAGCCCACCCAGTAAAATGGAACTCACTGTGCTTTTGTGAGCCAGGGCAGCCAAATCCACCTGCTCCTGGAGCATTCAGTACTTCCTGCAAGTCTGGGAAGGTTCCTGGAACTTGTCCAGGCCCTCTGTGGTCTAGTCCAACTATTGCTAGAGTAAAGTGTTTTGGGCCTATAGAGCCAGAGGCTTCAGCAGCCTGGTCTGTGGGGTAGCCTATGGCTTTGTCATCATTATAGCCTAGGATGGAGGCTTATTTCTGTTTGGATATTAGAAGAGAATGTGATATCCCTGTTCCCTATTGCAGTTTGAGGGGGGGAGTGTGGGAGAGATCAGAAGAAATTAACTTTGAGAGGACATTTTCCAAGGAGAAGGAAGGAGAATAAGGAGGGAAGGGCTTGATCTAAGGCAAGATCCAAGTGGGAAAACAGAAAACCAGGTTGAGGTTAAAGCTAGGACTTAGTGAAAGACTGACCAGAACTCCTCAGACTGAGTCAGAGCACAGCAGATTGAAGGCCATATAGAGACAAGATACCTACAATGGCAGCGAGAAGCACCAAAACAACACCTGGCCTATTTTTTTTTCATGCAGGTAATATCCCCAAGAAAGTCCTTGGATATTGGTGATGTTCTACCTGCCTCTCCCTCCCTGACGGTTACCGAACTCTAGCTTTGCAGCTTTAAAGGGCCTGAACATGCTCCCAGACACTTCCAGCTCATCCTTGAATGCCCTTATAAGCAATGTTATTAGCTCCAGCCAGAATCCCTCGTCTTGTCCCTACAGTTACACAAAGATCATTTCTCTAGGGTTCTTCATTCACTAGGGAAATTAGACAGGACACATTTTTTTCCTGTGATTAAACCTACTAAAGCAGACCCCAGAGAAGGGACACAGAAACAAACCAGGAAAGAAGAAATAGGAATACTTGACTATTGTAGGTCAAAAAGAACAGTATTAGAAACATCTAGAAGTACACAGGAAGCAAGAAATGATCAAGCAATAAAACCCATGTCTGGGAGGCTAGGTGGTGCATTGAATAGAGCCCTGGCCCTGGACTCAGGAGGACCCAAGTTCAAATCTGACCTCAGACACTTAACACTTATGAGCCATATGACCTTGTGCAAGTCACTTAACCCAATTGCTCTGTCTTTTTTCCCTGAAAAAAAACCAAAAAACAAAACCATGCCTCGGATTTCTGTGTACAAATGCACAAAGCATGAATAACAAGAAAGGTGTATGAGAGATACTAATGCAAGGAGGGAAACTGGCCCTCAAATTTCATTGAGACTGAGAGAGATGAGACCCCTGATGACAACATGCCTTAGAAAGACATACTTTGATTACGGTGGGGCTGAGAGAAGGATGTGGTAGCGAATGGGCAGGCTACCGTACCTGAGAACGTATCACGCAGTGCTGAGCCTAACCCCAGGGAAACAAGCTGTTCAATGCTTAGGGCTTTGCTCTTTGGGGATCCCTTGGTCCCCTGCCCTGTGATGGCAGAAGCTGGGGTGAGCCTATGCCAAAGCTGCATCAGAGAGGAGCAGTCATTAACCTAGGAGGCTTATGGAACCTTAAAGAGAGTGTGACTCTTCTCTTTGGTTCCGGCTCTCTTCTCATTTACCCATCATGCCTGAACTCTCTGAGACTTTCCTGGGAGGCATGGAGAGGGGCCACCTCTCACCCACCCCAGCAACATGGCAGCTGAAGTGTTTATATGTTAGTCACTGGATCTCAAGGCCCTAGCTGCCTCTCCTTCTTCATGTTTTCTAAATAAAAGTGGCTGAACAGTGATCCTGAGATGGATGTGTCTAGCCTTGGAGGTAACCTTGTGAATTCAAGAAGTGGAACTCCTGGGTTCTCTGGCAGTGCTGGATGCCCTTTAGGAGAAGCTCCTGGCAATGACACGGCTGCTTCTTGGAGAAGATGACTACCAGCTGGGGGATGAACTCAACCCTTGGACCATTTTTGCCTGAAAACATGTACTGGACGCCACCGTGTCCTCAGGGTTGAAGAAAAGCCTCCAGGGAGAGGCTCAAAGAGTTCTGACACATTCTACTGATGGGAAGAGAGAGTGAGACAGAGGGGAGTCACACTCTCCAAGTTCCACTGAGTGAACCACAAGCCTGTCAGTCTGAAGCCAAATATTTCCTTAGAAGTTTCCAGGGCACAGACTCAGCACTCCATGAGACACATTCTAGCTGGAATAGACTAGGAGGTCTGCTCTTTCACCTACCACCCAATCATATTTTAGGCAAAAAGAACAGGTTAGATAAAGGGTCAGTACAGAGAAATATATGTAAAGAAAATATATACATGTCAAGAAATCTACTACATTTATTAAATGTTTACTATGTGACAAACACTACACGCTGAGAATGAAACAAGGGAAGCAAGATGGGAGCATGTTACAGTTTTTGGGGGTCAGGCTGTATAGGTTTTACCTATACCCTTCCTCAACAGGCTTCGGGCGTCCCTGGCTCCCGGCTTCCACTTTCTCCAGGAGAAACAGCTGCACAGAAAACTTAAGACATAGGGCTTGCTTCTTGCTACTTTCTCTTAGGCTTGGCGTGGCTGGAACTCCCTCTTATTCTCTAAGCTTGGCGTGGGACTAGAACTCTTCTTCAGAACACAACACTTGCTTCTAGCTCTCTAAGCTTGGCATGGCTGGACTTCCTTCTGCCTCCAGGTAGCCTGTATTTAAGTCCTTTCTCCAGGGCCCCTTAGGGCCCCTCCCCTGGCCTTGCC
>CM053593.1:353684983-353703117 GCA_028646575.1 Pseudocheirus occidentalis
AGGCTGTATAGGTTTCACCTATACCCTTCCTCAACAGGCTTCGGGCGTCCCCGGCTCCCGGCTTCCGCTTTCTCTGGGAGAAACAGCTGCACAGAAAACTTAAGACACAGGGCTTGCTTCTTGCTACTTTTTCTTAGGCTTGGCGTGGCTGGAACTTCCTCTCATTCTCTAAGCTTGGCATGGGACTAGAACTCTTCTTCAGAACACAACACTTGCTTCTAGCTCTCTAAGCTTGGCATGGCTGGAGTTCCTTCCGCCTCCGGGTAGCCTGTATTTAAGTCCTTTCTCCAGGGCCCCTTGGGGCCCCTCCCCTGGCCTTGCCCTCACCACAGTGAGCCAATCCTGCATCACCCTGAAGGCAGAGAGATAATCCTGCTTATTGCAAACAGGTGCAACCTTCACATTCTGCCCCCAGGTGATCACGGGCCTCCTTTTAGCTGAGGACCAATTCAACCCATTACCGACAAGAGCCCCAACAGGAGCACATGAATGAAGATTAATGGAAGGGAGACTGAAGAGATACTCTCATCAGAGCACATCATAGACCACTTTTACGGAAATAAGGCAGAATACAAAGTCTGGGAGACAGATCACATACCTGGTTGGTGGGAGGGGGGCAGTGTACTAGAGTAGGAAAGACTTTGATTTTCAGGACATTGTTAGAATTCTTTCTCTGTCAAAAGCAGAGTAGTTAATAAATCCCTTTCTTCATGATAATTTCATTCTTCAAAAGTTAGAGAAACCAACAAGGGGAAAAATTCTGTTCTAGATCTGATTCTCACTAATGACAGAAACTGGTTGCTAGGTAGGAAATGATAGGAACATTAGAGGAAATGACCACTCCATCTTAGAATTTGGGACAGAAGAGAGGAAAGCCAAGAATAGAATGGCATGCGTCTTGGTTTTGGGGAGGGTAGATTTCAATACATTCTAAGTAAGATAGGTGAGAGCCTGTGGCCTGAAATTATTCAGAGGAAGCCAGACCAGAATGAATAGAAGACTCTCGAGAATGGAATCCTGAAGACACAAAGAGAAACAGTCCTGATGAATAGGAAAGGAGAGAAATTAATCTAAAGAGAATTACTTAGATACTGAGGAAATAGATAGATGAATAGATGGATGGATAGATAGAAGCAAGGGTAGGAAATGGAGGATGAATTAAAAAATATGATCTGGTCCTGTGAGAATAGTAGTACCATGGGTGCTAAAATTCAGAATAATCAGAGTCTAGTCAGGAAACTAGAGGTAACAACAGAAATTTAAAAAAATACATTTGTTGGGGAAGAGAAGACGATCAAAGAGGAGACAAGAGCATTGCTTTGGATAGATAAGATGACGATGAAGGACAGCGGAGAGGTTAGTTGTCAGACAATAAACATTCATTAAACACTTACTATGTCCTGGGCACTGTAATAAGAACTCAGGATATAAAGAAAAACCAAGGACAGGCCCTGCCCTGCTCCCAGAGAGCTCAAAGTCTAATGGGGGGGGGAACAACATGCAAACAATGATGTACAGACAGGCTACATGCAGGATAATTGACAGAGGGAGGTCGTTAGAATTAAGAGGGATTGAGAAAGGCTTCCTATAGAAAGCAGGACTTCAGATGGGACTTGAAGGAAGCTGGGGAAGTCAGGAAGTGGCAATGAAGAGCAAGAGCATTCCAGGCGTGGGTGACAGCCAGTGAAAATGCATGGAGTCTAGAGGTGATGTGTCTTGTTCATAGAATAGCCAAGAGGCTATTGGATGCAGCCTGGTGGTGCAGTGAATAGAGCACCTGACCTGAGTTCAAATCTGACCTCAGATACTTGACACTTAATTAGCCGTGTGACCTTGGGCAAGTTACTTAACCCCAATTGCCTTACCTTCCCTCCTCCAAAAAAAAAAAAAAAGAATAGCCAAGAGGCCAGTGTTACTGGATCAAAGAATCCTGGGTGGGAGGTGGGGTATAGGGTATAAGAACATTAGAAAGGTAGGAGATGGACAGGTTATCAAGGGACTCAAAGGTAGATTTTCTATTTGATCTTAAAGGCAATAGGGAGCCATTGGAGTCCATTGAGTAGAGAGTGACATGATCAGGCCTCTTTTTGGGAAGATGATTGACAACTCAGCGACAAAGAAGTCAGGTTCAACTCTTCTTTGGCTTCAATTTTCTTTGCCCAGGAGAATGATCTTTGCATTGGAAAGGACAGAATAAATAGTGAGTTGATCTCCAAGACAGAGAGGTCATAAGAGATCACTGAGGTCTCCTTGACGAGTTTAAGTCACCAGACTCGCTGAATTACAATTCTTGAGTACTCAAAGAATATGTGATGAGGGGCAGCCAGGTGGTGCTAAGTGCATAAAACCCTGGATCTGGAGTCAGGAAGTCCTGAGTTCAAATCCAGCCTGACACTTTGCTAGCTGTGTGACCCTGGGCAAGTCATTTAACTTCTGTCAGTCCCAGTTTCTTCAATTGCAAAATGGGTTTAATAACAACCTCTACCTCCCAGGGTTGTTACTAGGATCAAAAGAGAAAATATTTGCAAAGAGCCTAGCACAATGCTTGGCACGTGGTTGTCAGTTCTCATTGTAATTACATAATTATTCTGTTTTTTGTTTGTTTTTTGCTTTTTGTGTTTTTGGAGGGCAATTGGGGTTAAGTGACTTGCCCAAGGTCACACGGCTAGTTTTGTGTGTGTGTGCGTGTTAAGTGTCTGAGGCCAGATTTGAACTCAGGTACTCCTGACTCCAGGGCTGGTGCTCTATTCACTGTGCCATCTAGCCACCCAATTATATTATTATTCTTGAACCACAATCAGTGTTGAGAAATGGAGGGGATTTGAAAGGGAAAATGTTTCGCTTTTTAAGAAAAGAAAAGAAGGAAGTCTGCAAGTTATAGGTCATTGAGTTCGACTTTGATTTTTGACGAAATTCTGTAATTTATTATTAAAGAGTTACTTGGTAAAAATCCAGGAAAGGAACCGTTGATTGCAGGGAGCCCAGCAGAGCTTTATCAAGAACAGATTAGATCAGAATAATCTTAGTTCCTTTTTTGATGGCATTACTAGACTAGCAGATCAGGGGAATTCTATGGCTCTAGTTTACTTAGATTTTATCCAATTGTTTGACAAAATCTCTTATGCTGCTGTCATAGAAAAGACAGAGAATGGTGGGATAGATTGTGTTTGTACAGATAAGGTAGTTGTCTTTGGAACTGGTAGAATGGCCTGACCCCAAAAGTTCATTGTCAACTTGGAAAGGGGCTCCCTTGTCAAATGCCCATGGACCCACACTTTACCTTCTGCTCTTTCCTTTTGGTTTGTTTCCAATCAATGAGTTGAAGAAAGGCATATGTGGCCTACTTATAAAACGATGCCAAGCTGATAACAAGGGTTGCCATACTAGATGACAAAGCCAAGACACTTGAAAAAAACCTTCATAGGCTCAAACATTGGACTGAATCTAAAGAGATTAAATTTAATGGTGATGAATGTACAGTTTTATACTCAGGTTAAAAAAAACACACAACAACCTAGCTTCCTAAATACAATATGGGGGAGGCTTAACTCAACAGAAGTTTGTATGAGGAGCATCTGGAGTGCTAGTAGCCAGCAAGTCTGCCTATCAATGGTGTGTTCCTAGGGTATGTTGAAAGAGAAATAGAGTCCAGAACTGAGCTGGGGGTAGACTTGCTGTATTCTTCGCTGGTCAGACTACTTCTGGAGTATTGTATTTAATTTTGGGGGCCACATGGAGTGTAGCCAGAGGAGGCTAGCCAAGCTGGCAAAGAGCCTCAAGAGCAGGCCATATGAAGGTTGGAGAAAGTGGACATGTTTAGCCTAGAGAAGAGGAATCTTCTTATGGACATGGTAGTATACAGAGGGCTGTCTCACAGGAAAGGGATTGGATTTCTTCTCTATGCCCAGAAGACAATCACAGAAGGCAGAAGCAGGAGCACAGAGTGGAAATTAAGGAGGCAGCTTTAGATTTGATATGAAGTAAAACTTCCTAACAACTAGGGCTGTGTTAGAGTGGAGTGGCTTCTCTTGGAAGGTGATGAACATCCAGCAATGGAGCAAATCCTGGATGGCTACTTGCTATACATGTAGATTTTTACTGTGAAATGGGTTGTGCTGGATAATCTCTGAAGTTGTAAGACCTCCTTTCGTCATCAGATTCACATAGGTTCCCTTGCAGCCTGAACTTGGGTTCACACTGATGGTAAGAAAGGGCCAGCCCGAATTCCAAGTCAGATCACCACTCCTTCTAGCTTGGCTCTCTTGGCTTTTTTCTGCCTCTGTTTCTTGACTGTTCTCCTTCCTGATTTGCTCTCCCGTCTCTTCTCTTCCTGCTCAGTTTGGAAGCATTCTTGAACTCAATTCTTTCTTCTATGAAGACTACTTTAACTTGCAAATATTTCCTGTTTCTCTGAACCCCCATTTTCAGATGGGTGGAATTCTTTGTCTCCATGCCGGTGGCTACTAGCAAGGAGAAGGAGGAGGAAGAGGCTGCAGGAAATGTCCAGGAATAGTCCAGGATAATGTCCAAGAACTTTGGCAGCTTCAGGGACCTGAACCTGGTAGGAGGGGATAGATAAAGGGTTAACATGTCAGTACCAAAGGAGAAAGTCACATATATGTACCTTTTCCCTAGGGCCCAGCCCCACTGGTGAATATTCCTAGCCTAGAACAAATGTAGTAACCCCAAAGCAAAACATGCTTGGAAATGAGGGGCAGCAGAGGAAGTGGCATGGTGGTGAGGGATGGAGGGAACTTGTTTAAGAGATTCCACTGAGAATGGTATTTTATCAGAGATGCCAGGAGGAAGAGGTGACAAAGAAGCGTTAAAAGTCAATGAGGTGCTACTGATGGGGCCTGGAGCTGGGCTCACACCTTCCCTGACAGTCCCACTTCCCTACCCCCATAAATCTTCCTCTGGCTTGCTCATTCCCTCCTCCCCCCTCCCGGCCCCCTTAGAGAGACAGCTTTCCTCTGGACTTCTTCAGCATAAGGAGACATTTAGAGGAGGGGTGTCCATGCCTCTCTTTCTACAAGGCCATTTAGCCACTTTTTGGGGGGCAAAATGTGAGTTATAATAGTAATTCATCATTGTCATTTTTATTTTCACCATTAGCATTAGTATTATTATTTTCATAATTGTCATCAGAGGTGAGAAAGACAGAATCCCTACTTGCTGAACTGTGAACAGAGGGTCCCTATTCTGAAGCTTGGGGAGTCACCATTCTATTTCTGGTAAGTGAACAAAGCTTGCTAGGTTTCCTAATAGATACTGTTGAGTGAAAGAGCTTTCTCCTTTTGGTCCTTTCTCATAAGCAGACCTTCACAACCCTTGGTCATTTCCCTTCCCAGTCCCACCCCAGCCTGCAGCAGGACCATGATGGGGAAAGGTGGAAGGAAAAGGGATTGTTGGTATTTTAGTGAAGGTTGGTATTTTAGTGAAGAATGAAGGACCCTCAGAAAATACCCAATGAGCAGCTACCTTCCTCTACCTACATATGGAACTTGGGATGTCTGTAAAGTCAGTCACCCAAGGAGCTCTGCCTTCAAGGAGAGAGATTTGGTAAAGTGGTTGAAATTCAGTCATCTCTATATGTGAATTCTTGAACTTCTCTCTGTTTCCAACAAAGAGGCTTTAAGCCGCTGGGACCTAATCATGGCCAGCTCACCCATGAGCAGCCGAAGCAAAGATGCTGGGGCAGGGAGCACAACTTGGCACTAAACTGCCTGTTCTCTGTGTAGGGTGGTCATCTGTGATAAATGATTTATGAAGTGTTTGTGGTATGTGAAGTAGTGATCCAGGCATATTTGTATTGCCTGGAGAATTCACAGACTTAGAGCTAGAAGAGACCTCAGAGGTCCATTCTTATTTTACAGATGAAGACACTGAGGCCAGAGAAAATAATTTGCTGAAGTCATCTACTCAAGTTTACACAGGGAATGAATAACAGAGCTGAGATTAGGACCCAGGTCCTCTGACTTCAAAGCCAGCGCTTTTCCCAGTTCCTCTCAAATGAAAGAAAATATTGACCAAGTCCTTGTTTCTACCGTGTTTCTTTTCTTTTGCCAATGAATCAAAAATGAAATTTATTTGTGGTGCATGAGATGATAAAATGAGATATATTTGTCATAAGGAGGTGTTTATGTGAAGCATATTTGTGGAAATAAGTAGACATATGTCAGCTATATTTACTGTAGTGGGAAGTAAAGAAAGAAGAGAAGGGACTGATGGGAGCTGCATTTCCGAGCAGGGAAGGCTTCCAGCTTACAGAGACTTAAAACGAAATCTTGGCCTTCAGATCCTCAGCTATGCACCAATAACTGCTTTGCTGCTTCTTCTCTATCTGGCCATTTTTCTATGTGTCTCATTATCTGTGCATTCTTGTGATGTCTTTCAGCTCTAGCTTCAACAGGCTTCTTTTTACACTAAAGTAATGGCTGAATTAAATGTTTACCCATTGATGTCCCCTTGAGTCCTAGGTCCCCTGGTTTGAAGAAGTTCTGAGTGAGGGAGCTCTTATTAAATATTTGTTGATTGATTGAAATCAGGAAGACCCTGGTTCAGATCCTGACCTCTGACCCTGGTCATGCATGGCATTCCATGTCTTTCAGCCTCAGTTTCTATCCCAGTGGATGAAATAGGAACAATGAATGATATCTGTGAAAGGTAGAGAGTCAGTCAGTCAACAAATATTTATTAAACACCTACAACCTGCCAGGCACTGCGCTAAGTACTGGGGATACAAAAGGGGGCAAAAGATAATTCCTACCCTCAAGAAACTCATAATCTATTAGAGGGGACAAGAAATAAGTATGTATAAACAAACTATAGTATGAAAAGGAAATAATTAACAGAGGGAAGACACTAGAATTAAGAGGGGTTGAGAAAGGCTTTCAGTAGGAAGTGGGATTTGACTTGGGACTTGGAGGAAGTCACGGAAACCAAGAAGAGAAGATGAAGAGGGAGAGCATTCCAAGTATGAGGGACAGCCAGAGAAAATGCCCCAAGTCAAGAGATGGAGGGTCTTATTCATGGAGCAGCAAGAGGACCAATCTCACTGCCTCAGAGTATGTGGTAGGTAGAAGGGTGTCAGAAGACTGGAAACCTGGTGGGGGGGGGCAGGGGTCGGAGGTTATGAGAGGCTTTAATTCTCCAGAGGATTTTGTATTTGATCCTGGAGGTGACAGGGAATCACTGAAGTTTATTGAAAAGGAGGGTGACCTCTCTTTAGGAAAATCACTCTGGCAGCTGAGTGGAGGATAGATAGTAGATAGGCTCAGATCCTGAAAACCCAAGAACAAGTCCTAACTCTGACACATACTGGCTATTTGATCCTGGGCAAGTCATTTGATCTCTCAGTGCTCTGGGCGACTCTCTTAGACTCTAGGTTGCAGAGAAGGTGCCAGTCTCCACTGGTAGAAGGAACATCATCAACTGAAAATCCTCCATTATGGTAAAATAACTTATCTGGTTCCTATCCTAATGATATCTATAGCACCCATCTTACAGGTGGAACATCTTCTTTGGGTTCTCTCCCACACTAGTAGGGTTGGGTTCCCCATGAGCATTTGGCTGCTTTTCACAATAAGGTCCTGGAGGTAACCACTTGAGAGACTGGGATTTCTACTGTTATAGCCCATTTGATGTGTTCCCTTAATATCTATGAACTAGTTGATACCAATTAACTTTTACAAAGTGATATTTACTGCAAAGGCATAGCAAAGAATAGAAGTTGCAAATCATCTTTCCCAAGCCAGGAAATGCACTCTCCCCTCTGCACATACTTGGTCCCTGAGGAGAATGGATTAAAATTTAAAGTGGTTGGTACTGTGGAGAAAATATTTATTATTTATCCTTTATTGATGTTGCTGAACCTAGCCTTATGTGGCTAGAAAATTGTCTAGCCCAAAAGATTACTGTAGAGGTCAAGCTGACCTCAGAGATGTTCCTGGGAAGCTGATGGTTATGAGGAATGCTTGGATCCCACCCAGACCTTGATTCGGGTTCATCTAAAGCTTGTATTTTGGGTTTACCAAATTAGATTGATTTACCTGCTGATATATATATCAAATCATCTTTCTCTAGATGACCTACAGTCTAAGTGAAGGCAATCAGGCAATGTCCTTATACCCTTATCTGAACTCTTCATAATGTAATCTCTCAAAGAGATTACAAACACCTTCTTTCTGGCTCTCTCACTACCAAATGACCTAATACATTTCTTTCCAAAACTATTTCAGATTTTGGGTTTCATTCTCATGATTGACAGTACAAAACATTCCCCTCAAATTCAACCCAAAGGGTACTTCCTGGCCATGAAAGTCCTTTTCTCTTTTTTTGGAGCCCCACACCAGCAGCCAGTGGATGAGTTGCTTTCTTGCCCATCTGCCTCATCTGCCATGTTGATTCACGGCTGAGTTGGGGAAAGCAGGTTCTGCTTCAGGAATGCCCTGATTCCTCATCAGATTTAGCTACTATGTTGAATAGCTTTGTCAGATAGCCCAGTCTCACTGAACTTCTGAGGGCCCCCATCTCTGTGTACTCATTCCCCTGTGATCGGCAAAGAACACACACACAAAAGAGACCAAAGAAAAAGTGTTCATGGACGCACGGTGGCCAGGCAGGAGACAGTGCAGTCCGCCTCTCCTTTGCCCAACAGTAGTTAGAAATCCTCCTTACTCAGAAGCTGCCAGAGACGAGTACAAAGTACGCTCGGCAAGCCCCTACATAGATTGGTACTAGGCAAGGCACATTGGAGGTGCTGAGAGGGCTTATTCATTACACTGGGCTGCTGTGAAATGCAAATGAAATAATCTCTATAAAATAGACATTAAAACACTGTATATGTGTATGTATATATAGACATTATTATTTTTCTCTGCACTTGAGCCATTTCCCCTACTTTTTTTCCTTCTCTATATAAGTGTCTTTCTCAGGGGTGTGCTGGATTCAGCTGAACCAGCTGGGAACAATAATTATTACATTTCAATGTGAATCTTTACACCTTAAAAATAGGCAAACTCTACTAATGAAGGCTTGATTGATTGTTTTGTTGATTTTCTAGATTTAAGAAAGTGATGGAGAAGATATTAATAGTGCAGATTAGGTTTAAGTGTGTCAATGTGTACAATTTTTTTCCCCTTCCAGAGAGCCAGTAAATATTTACTAGAACACACTTCCCCTACCTCATGTAAGCTAACTCTCCTTACTGGGGCCATCTCCAGTTGTCTTGATCTGTCTGTTGCCACTGGACCCAGATGGTTCTGGAGTAGAGAGAAACATTGGTGATTGTCTGCTCATCATTTCTTATAGCACAATAATATTTCATTACATACCACAACTTGTTCAGTCATTCCCCAATTGATTGGCATCCCCTCAATTTCCAGTTCTTGGCCACAACAAAAAGACTTGCTATAGTTAGGATTTTTCCACTGCTACCCTCCCCAGAGGGTGAGAAGGATCAAAGCTAAAATGAAAAGAATAAAGCCTTAGCTCTTGGAAAGACAAGCATCAGCTGGGGGAGGTATTTGGGGGATCAGAGCCTCTCTTGATCCCCTGACATCACACTATATATGTATCATTTCATCTAGGACCAAGATCACACCTGACTCCCACCACTGCCAATCACACTTTCTCTCTCTTGTGTATTTATAGCCCTCAGGGAGCTTGAGTAAGGAAACCCCAATCAATTGGATGAGTCCCTTTAGAATGTTGATCTCAAGAAGACAAGACTAATACAAACCTTCTAGACTGCTGTACTGGGATTTTTGTTTGCCTGTTTGGTTTATTACATGTAGCATCTATGTTTCAGGGGTCCCAGTTTAATCAAGGGCACATCTGATTCCATTGCAAGAGTAAGCAGCATTTTACAATGACCTTTTTTGCCTTTTGTTTGGTCAGATGTCTGTTGGTTTCCTTTACTCTATCATCAAAGTATCAGAACTGGAGCATAAAGATCCTTAAAGACTGTCATTTTACAGATAAGGAAACTGAGTTCCAAGGAGATGAAATTATTTACTCAAGGTCCCATAACTAATAAGTAATAGAGGTGGAATTTGAACCTAGTCTGAGACTAGGGCCAGAAGCCTAGAATTACAGTATGGTAGGGCTGGAAGAGGCATTGGAGGCCATTTAGTTCAATCCTCTTGTTTTATGGATGTGAAAACCGAGAACCACAAGAGGTGATGTAATTTGCTCACGCTTGCAACAACCAGTTAGTGGGCAAAACCAGGTCTAGAACCAAGGTGCTAGAGAACAGAGACTGTGTTTCTCTCTATTTCTCCCAGATGGGTGTTTAATAAAGGCTTTGGATGACAGTGCCTTGGCAGGACATAAATCTTGAAGGGACCTCAAAAAAGGCACAGCCTTTGCCTCCAGACAGTTTTGACTGCATTTCTACCTTGGCAGATAAGGTATCTATGGCCTGGAAAGGTTAAAACAAAGTTGAACTAGATGGCTTTTATGGTCCCTTCCAAATCTGTATCTATGATCCTATGACCTACCCAAGGTCACAAAAGTAGTAAGTTACAGGGAAAGGATACCCAAGTCCCCTGTTTCCTAATTCAATGTTCTTTCTGTTATAACACTCTGATGCCCAGAAAATTTTTTTTAAGAGTGATTCAATATGGCAGTTGCAGAGATGAATATCTTATACAACCTCATTTAAAATATTTGAGAACTGAGCTACAGAAGGATCAATTCACTGGTCCCAGAGCACAGAGTGAGTCAGCAGAATGGTCAGTAGCATACAAAATGCAGGAGAGATCAAACCTCACCTTAATGAATATAATAACTCCTCTGTCTTCCAAAGTATGCTGGAATTAGGACTCCTGGGCTGATACTATTTTATAAAAACAGGGGTGGTTGGCTCTGGTTCTGCAAGTCCTTCCCTGCCCCCAGTCCTGCACCGGGAATCATTCTGTTACTTGAATTAAATATTATTTTTGTCAACTCTCCAAATGTGTGTGTTGGGAACTAAATTGTCCTCCAGCCTGTTGGAGCTCCCTGTCTCATGGAAACATTCCTCTCTTAAGAAATTCATTCAGTTTGCATGTCTGCATTCCTGGCTTTCACAAATGGACCAATATAGAATTGGTGGAGGAGAATATCAGGAAAGTATCATGGAGAATGGGGTATGGGACCAAGGGATGAGGCTGAGTGATGAGCATATATGAGAGAGCCAAGAAAAAGCAGGAAGGAACCCAAATCCAAACATGCATTGGCTTAAACAGCATTCTGAATCAGGGCTGCTCTAGGCAAGATTTTTAGAAGGGAAGCCTGTCATTTCAATCAACTAGCTTCCCCTTTTAATGCCCCTCTTCCTGTCTCATACCACACTCCTATCATCATTCAGGCACCTAATTCTTTCCTCGTGCTACCTTGCCACTTAGGATACCCCACTGAGGTGGCCTACTCCATCCTGCAGTACCTGAGACAATGGCCTGAGCTATGGACTTCTATCTCTCCTTTATTCCATTATTAAGCTGTCAATTTGGAAAGAATTTGATTGCCTAATCCACAGTCAGGTCTTAATGAGGAGAGTTTAAGGTTGTCACCCATTCCAGGGGTATTTGCCTTATCCAAAAGAATAGTCATTAATGGTAGCATTTCAGGTAGGCCAGTGGTGGGGATGGGGACCAAGGAGAGGGGCAAAGACAGGTATTTTGGGGTGAGAACATGGATGTTCTTAGTCTCAGGAAGTTGGGGGACTAGAGGGGTTGGGAGATCCAGAGGAGTGCAAATGGCACTTTCTTGTCTCTTTGATTCTTGTATCTGATGCCAGAACAGCTGGTAAGAGGAGCAATCTTATCAGCTTTTCAGCTGGGATATTTAAGGGTCCCAGGAAGGAGGATCTTGTTGCAGCAATGCTTTGGTAGATGTAGAGACAGGCGTTGGTGCTGAGAGAACACAGCACAATAGTTTTTTTTAGGAGATATGAGACTTGAGGTGAGAGAGGCCAGTAGGAACAATCAAGATGGTGGGCCCCACTATCCTTGACCCTGGCCCTCATTCCCTTCTATTGTTGTGGTGGTGATGGTGGAGGTGGGGTGTGTGTGTGTGTGTGTGTGTGTGTGTGTGTGTGTGTGTGTGTGTGTGTGTGTGCTGCAAGGGCAGGGAGGTTGGGCTCACAAAGCTCTGTCTCAGTCTAGGTTTGTACTTATCCTGCCCCCAGGTCCAATATAGAAAAGTGAAGGACGATGGATTCACAGAATTAACACCTTCTGCTTGTCTGGTTTGAATCCATTGTACTTGCTTTCTAGTTCCTAGAGGGGCAACCATAACATCTAGTACTCAGTCTGGTACTAGAGGATTCCAGAACTGTAACAAGCACAAGGTGAATAGGGTTTTCCTCTAGAGCTCTGAGGGTGTGTCCTTTGTCTCTTAGTGGGATATGGAGGGGCAGGCCATCCCACCAGAGTCCTGTGGCCATGCTCTCTCTCCTCAGGTGTACTTTCCTTCCCTCCACCCAAAAGGCTTTATTCTCTGGGAAGGGGTGGGAGTCAGAGAGAGTGAAAGGTGGAAGGGAGTACATAGGAGTGTTCTCTGTCACCTGACCTCTGCCAGTTAAATTTGCCCCTTTATGAATTTCCTTCTGGTTCTAGACAAAGAGGAAGTCTGGTTAGAATGAATAACAAGGGTGGCCTTATTGGATAGAACCAAGAATGTAAACATCAGAGAAAGCAGTAGGTAAAAGTGTTGGGGGCCAGGGGGTGGAAAGCAATAGCCAAAGGGCACGAGATGTAACTGGAGAGAAATTGGCAGTTCTACACAGAAGAAAGTGGAGCTCTGCGGCAGGTCCCTCCAGCATTTCTTCAGTGATGGGATTCACTGGGGAGTCTCTTGATACCACCTGATAGTTCCAAGCCTTGCCTATAGTCATTCAATTCAACACAGCACCAACCTTCTGGGTTGTAGGCATCAGTTTTGGGCCTGAAGTCATTGTGTGTGTGTGTGTGTGTGTGTGTGTGTGTGTGTGTGTACACTCCACCAATGCGCCACAACTCATTGTATTATTGTGCAAGTGTCCTTCCGCTTTGTAAAGTCAACTCTTACTGGTATTATTTCATCTCAGAGGCTATGTGGGCCAACCATTACAGGACAATGTTCACAAAGTAGATGGGCCAGTTCTGACAGCATCCAATTTTCCAGAAGCTAACATCATTATGGGTTTGGGGATAGGAGAATATTGACTGAAATAAAGTTTGGAAAATTGTTGATTTTATCTTCCTTTATCTCTACTTTCCATATTTAATTAACAAATACTTCCCAATGGTAATAACGTCAATGGTGCTGCTAGCTTAGAATTTTAAAAGACACAAACCCATTGCACATACTATGAGCAGCCTTTGATTCTTTAAGCCCTAAAAAATTGTTTATCCGTCTGCCGCATTTTCAGTGAGCCCTAGTAAATTCTTAGGAACTAAGAAATGAACTACCTCACTAGCTTTTCCAGATCAGCCTATCACCTGCAATGATGCAAACAAGAAAAAACAGCCCATCTATAGCCCTCATATTTTGGGGTATAAATGCATCCCACTCTGTGGTGGGAGAGAAGGCCCTTGACCCAATTTGGCAACCGAAGGCCGGATTAGAGCCTTGAACCTATGTATCTGGAAAGTCTCTTGGGGCCTTATTGTAACATAGCTTTAGTCTCTGCTGTGTCTCATCCCTGGGGAAAACACGAGGGTATGTGCCCTTTGTAACCTCAATGCATAGCTCTTCTTGGACACTTGCCATTCTCAGAGATCAGGAATGCCAATGACTAAACTAAACAAGAGGCCGTGGAGATGTCACTACAAAAATATCATGTTTTAAAAATATTCTTCAAGTGGTTTATAAAAGGTTAACAATTCCAATGACTCTTGTTCCCTGGGTACCGACATCCTTGGCCGTGTCTGTGTTTATTGGCTTCTGCCTTTTGTGGTAGTATCTGTAGACACTCTATTTGTGGATGGGCTGGCAACAGACCACGTCTGTCTTTCAGGGACAAACCCAGATAAGTGAAGTGAGGCTCATCACCACAGTTGACCACAAGGTGATGATTTTTTTTGGCCATAAAAACTCACAAAGACTGGTTGCTGTTTTGATGAAGGGAGCGCCCACACCCACAGATTAAACCATGGATCTTCCAACATATTGAAGTGCTATTTTTGTGATGAAAATCCCAAAGGATTTGTGATTTTGACATCTGAGGAGGTCCTCTTGTAGGGGTGTGAGAACTCTCTTCATGAATGAAGATCACAATTTATTAAGCACTTACGATTATGGACCAGACACTGTGCAATGCAGCATTGTGAATGCAAAGAAAGAAAAACCATTCTCTAACTTTAGTACATAGGGTCTTTGGAAGTTGCCCCAAGGCAGGAGAAAGCTACAATGTTTTACCTAGGATCATACCACTAGGAAGTGTATATGTGTGGATGGAGGATGGTACCAGTGGCATTTGAATCAGGTCTTGTTGACTCTATCTACTCTGGCAGGCTAACATGCTATAAATAATAGTTGAACCTGGGTCCATGATTTCTCCTTCTACCAATGCAAGTCTGCATTTTCTCTGTAATTTATAGTCAGAGTTGTCTGGGGAGTAGTGAGATGTTAAGGAACTTAGCCAGGATGACATAGCCAGCATGTATTTGAGGCAGAATTTGAACACAGGTCTTCCTGTCTCCAAGGCCAGTCAACTCAGCTTTCTATCCACTATGCCAAGCTTCAATAAAAAAGAGACAAGCCACATTGCACAGAACAGAGGAGGCTCAGCAGATATGGCTGGTGGGCTGGCCACCTTGGATGAATTTAGCATCATTAATCACATATACTTCCCTTATCCCTTGAACCCCGAATCTTCTTGCCCTGGTTTAGCTTCTACTGATCCTCAAACTGAAATGATCATATCAGCGTATTTTGTGAGAGAAAAAACAAACTCTGGATTATACTGGCTTTTATGGGAATTGAAATGTGTTGGAAAGAGCCCTGCATGAAGTCACGTACTTATCCTGGCTTGGCTCCTGACTCTGTGACCTTGTGCAATAATCATCATAATAATGGATATTTATATCGGCCCTACGTTTTACAAGGCAATTTGCATAAATTACCTTGTCTGAGCTTCCAAGTAACCTAGGTCTTTCTCCTACCTCCACTCCCAAGGTGTATAAAGAAGGCATTATTATTATTCCCATTTTTATAGATCAGATTAGGCAGCCACAGGACCAGTGACTAGAGTAATGGACCTGAGTCTGGAAGACCCAAATTCAAATCCAGCCTCAGACACTTACCAGCTATGTGACTTTGGAAAAGTCACTTAATGTCTGTCTTAGTTCTCTCAACTATAAAATTATATAATAGTAGCCCCTACTTAACCAGGATTATCATTCAAATGGCTGCCATCTGTAAAGCACTCTACAAATATTAAAACATATAAATGTATCTCTTATTATTATCAGATGGGGAAACTGAGGTACAGAAACACTGAGTCACCCAAGTTAGTAACTGGGATGTGAGGCTTAGGTCCTAGGAAGGTGATAGGAATAGACCTTAAAGACCATCTAAATTAGCTTGTTCATCTCACAAATGAGGTAACTTAAAGCTGATCAAGTTAAATGACTTACCTAAGGTCACCAACTGGGTAAGAGACAAAGACAGTATTTGAACCCAGAATCTCTGACTCCAGATTCATCACCCTTCTCATGAGAGCCCGCTGGCTCTGGATTCGCAATGCAGTGCTCTTTTCACCCTATTATAGTCCTCTGCCTGGGCCTCAGTTTCTTCTCATGTTAGGTGAGGGGGTTGGATCAGAATCTAGTCACCAGATGATCTCTAGGGACTTTTCTAGCTCTGACACTCTATGCTTCTGCCTTGAATCCAGGCAGCTTCTAGCGACAGCAATGCCAGCCTGGGGCTTTAGTGTTCCAAGCATGGACCATTGGACCATAAGCTCCACAAGGTCAGGGATGGGTCTTATCCATTTGTCCCAGCATTCAGCTTAGTTTTCCTTACACAGATAAATGGATGAATAAATGAATGAGATCTGATGTATCTGGAAGAACAAAGGGCTGGGAATGGGCAAGGTCGGTAAGCATTGATTTAGCTCTAACCAGGTGCCAGGAACTGGACCACGTACCAGGAATTAAAAAACATCATTTGTTGCAAAAAAAAAAAAAAAAAACCACCAAAAAACCGGATTTTTTTCTTAAATGCTGAGGCTACTTCCCCATGACTGGCTCCTTTCCCCTCCCCCCAGGATGTTCCCTTGTATCAAATAAAAGCAAACCAGCACATGGCCGTATCTGACGGTGTCCCCTTCACTCCATATCTATAACCCATCACCTTGCCACCCAGAGACTTGCCTCACTGTCAGCCATAGGAGGTCAACACTGTATTGAACAGAGATGGAGCCCCTGGAGTCAGGAAGACTTGAGTGCAGATTTGACCTCAGGCACTTACTAGCTGTGTGACTGTGGGACAAGTTACTCAACTTATGCTTGCCTCAGTTTCCTCATCTGTAAAAACAAGGTTAATAACAGCCCCTACCTTCTGGGGTTGGATAAACCGAGATGATCGTTGTAAAGCCTTTCACACGGTGCCTGGCACTTATATGAATGTTAGCTATGATTAGCATTCAAGTTTTAGCTTTTCCTTCTGGGGCCACTTAGCACAACGATAAATCCATGGAAAGCCTTTTCTTTTTGATGAGACCTTGGCAATTTATTTTGCCTCCATATAAGTTTCTTCCCTGACTCTTTTCTACCCTCTCACTTTTTGCAACCAGTTGTCCACCATGGCCAAGTTCCCATCTAGAAGAAAGCCCATTCTAAATCCTCACCATGTTTTTTTTTTTTTAACATCTAGCAGTTCCCATAGCTGAGGTTATCAGGAAAATGGGGATAGTGAAACAATGGCAGAGGAAGCCAGGCTGGCCAGTGGAGACCATATCCTGTCCAGACTCCTCGTCTAGGGGCAGGTGCAGGACTCTGCTGTACACTTCCCCCATTGTGGTGTTTGGTTTGACTTACATCCTTTTGGACAGGAGGGCTTCCCACAGAGTACTGGCTTCCACACTGATCTTCCTGAAGCACAGCTCTGAACATTGGCTGCTGAGCAAAGTTCATACTCATGGTTGTTGTTGTTTGTCCTTCATTCTCAAAGAGGACCAATGACATCATGAGGGTGACCTGGCATTCATGGTCCTCCACAATCTGGGTCCAGTCTAATTTTCTCACGTTCTTCTTTCTTCAGGCACACTGGCCCCCAAGCAGATATGATACTTCCTGGCCTCCATGCCTTTGTTCATATCTTTCCCTGTACCTAGGATGTCTTCTCTCCCATTTCTGCCTTTTAAAATTAAAGAATCACAGAACATTAGGAAGGAATCTTATGGATCATCTAATTCCAGGATTCTAAATCTGGAATCCATGGTTCTGGGTCAATGGATAGATTGAAATTTTTTTCAGTTATGAATGTGGGCAATAGAGCATGATTCTGAGAAGAGAACCATGGGTTTCACCGGACTGGGAAAAGGGTCCATGACACACAAAAGTTAAGAACCCCTGATCTGGTCCAACCCACTCATTTACAACTCATCATTGGATTATAGCTCTAGGGCTGGAAGGGAATCTCAGAAGCCTTCTAGGCTGATTGCTTTGTTGTTTAGATTAGAAAACCAATGCCTAAAGAGATGAAATGACTTTCCCCGAGGACACACAGGTCATCAGTAGCAGGGCCAGAAAGCCCTCCAACTATTAATCTAGTGTTTTTGCTCCGTACTATGCTGTATAAGTGCACTGAGAGAGTGAAGAGGGGGTTAGTTAGTTTAATAATTTTTTAAAAATTTATTGACTTGTTTATTTACTTTTGGTTTACAAGATTCATTTACAGAATCACTGGAGTTTCAGATTTTCTCCCCTCCCTTCCCCCCCTCCATGGTGGCATACAATCATGTATGGGATCTGCAAACACTTTCACATTGTACAATAGTCTTGTTGTATAGAAGTGTTGTAACCAACGGAGTGAATAATGTGAAAAGAAAGAAAGAAAAAAAAGAAAAGAAGCAAAACCAAACATGGAGAAGAACAATAGCATATGTTGCTTCAGTCTCCATTTAAACTCTGGTCTTTCTAGATCTTTCTCTGAATGTAGAT
>CM053593.1:353703617-353721526 GCA_028646575.1 Pseudocheirus occidentalis
TGCTCCACCCAGAGAAGCACACTTTGTGAGAACCAATGGCAAGGAACCTGAGCTGTTGGAACCAATTCCCTATGAATTCATGGCATAAGTGACTGTAAAAAAAAAAAAAAAAAAGAACAATAAAAAAATTTCTTGGATTATGGAAAAAAAAAAGACTAAAGTTATTACAAGAATATTGAAAAAGAATATGAAAGGCTTGGAAGACTGCAAAGTAATATGTGGTAACATAAAACCAGGTAACGTCACCCAGGGTGAGTTCCCTACCTGATTTGGAATATATGGCCACCTTATATTGTAGTACTGATAATAAATATTTGCAAAGAGGCCACCATAAATATAATCACAACTTATGCATCAATACTGTTTTCTGAGGATGAATAGGTAAATAAATTCTATAAAATAACTCTATAATATCCTTCAAATTAAAACAGGATATCTTATGATACTCACTGACTTAAATGCTAAGGTAGGAAAAGGTCAGGATAGCATGAGCTACATGGAAAAGAAGTTCAAAGAAGAAATGAGAGAGGCCAAAGACTTGTGTAACACCCAGAAATAGGGCGCCTTTCTAACATAAAACCTTTCTTCAAGAAAAGCATTGCCCCCCTCAATTCAGCACTTCATAACCTGCCCACTGTGGGGGTATAGTCTGGATCTCAGGAGTCATATGACTATGAAGTGGCTGGAACTATTATTGGCCAATGAGATAAATGTCAGGGACATTGTCCTATGAGTCTGTTGCTTGGAAAGATCACTAAGGAGAAGAGCCACAACTGGAAGAAGTGTAACTTTCTCAGGGGTCCTTACTTCATTTACACTGATGATGAACAGAAGGAAGAGGATAGAGTGGTCAGGGAATCCCACAGGGGCTTTGGAAAGACTCTGAGTTTCCTGAATTTTCACAATGAGAGATTTCAGGTCTGTTCTCTTCACCTTATGATTGATAGTTTGGGTGACAGAAGTGATATAGAGGTTGTTGTTCAGTTGTTCAATCATGTCTGACTCTTCATGACCCCATAGACCATAGTACACCAAGCCTTTCTATCCTCCACTCTCTCCCAAAGTCTGTCCAAACTCATGTTTGTGGTTTTCATGACACTCTCTATCCATCTCATCCTTTGCTGTCCCTTTCTCCTTTTGCCTTCAATCTTTCCCAACATCAGGGTCTTCTTCAACGAGTTCTGTCTTCTCATTATGTGACCAAAGTATCCAAGCCTCAGTGTCAGTATTTGTCCTTCCAGAGAAGAGTCTGAATTAATTTCTTTAAGTACTGATTGATTTTATCTCCTTGCTGTCCAAGGGACTCGCAAAAGTCTTCTCTAGTACCACAATCCAATGTGCAGCACTCAGCTTTCTTTGTAGTCCAACTCTGACAGCCATATACTATTACAAGAAAAGCCATAGTTGTGAATATGCAGACCTTTGTCAGCAAGGTGATGTTTCTGCTTTTTAGTATGCTTTCTAGAGTTGCCATAGCTTTCCTTCCAGGGAACAAGCATCTTTTCATTTCATAGCTGCAGTTGCAATCTGTAATGATCTTTGAGCCCAGGAGTATAAAGTCTGACACTGTTGCCATTCCTTATCATTCAATTTGCCAGGAACTATTGGAACCATTTGTCAAGATCTTAACTTTTTTGATGTTAAGCTTCAAGTCCAGTTTTTACACTCACCTCCTTTACCCTCATAAAGAAACTTTAAGATTTTTCACTTTCTGCCATCGAAGTGGTACTGTCTGCATATCTGATGTTGTAGATATTTCTCCTGGCAACCTTAATTCTGACATTTTACATGATGTCCTCTGCATATAATTTAAATAAATAAGGCAGCAATCTACAGCCTTTTGGTACTCCTTTTCCAATCTTAAACCAATCATTTACTCCATTTTCAGTTCTAACTGTTGTTTCTTGGCCTGTGTATAGGTTCCACAGGAGTCAAGTAAAGTGATCTTTGAGGACTTGCCACATTTTTTGTGATACAAATAATCAAAGTTTTTGTGTAGTCAACGAAACAGAAGTAGATGCTTTTTCTGGAACTCTCTTGAGTTATATAGTCCTGTAATTGTTGGCAATTTGGTCTCTAGTTCCTCTGCCTCTTCAAAAACCAGCCTACTCTTCTGGAAATCCTCAGTTCACATATTGCAAAGCTTAGAATGCAGAATATTAAGCATAGCCATGCTGGTGTGTGAAATGAGCCCAATTGTTCAGTCATTTGAGCATTCCTAGAAATTGTCCTTCTTTAGGACCGGGATGTAAACTGATATTTTCCAATCCTGGGGCCAGTCAAGTTTTCCAAATTTTCTGGAATATTGAGTGTAGTACTTCATCTTTTAGGATTTTAAATAGCCCTGCCAGAATACAATCACCTTCACTAGTCTTATTGTTAGCAATAAGGACTGCTTGACTTCATTCTAGGATGTCTAGCTCTAGCTTAGTAACCATACTATCACTGTTATTGATGATGTTTAGATCTTTCTTGCACAGCTCTTCTGTTTATTCTTGCCACCTCTTCTTAATCTCTTCTGCTTCTGTTAAGTTCCTACTATTTTTATCCTTTACCATGTCCATTTTTGCATGAAAAGTTCCCTGATATCTCCAATTTTCTGGAAGAAAAATCTCTTGTCTTTCCCATTCTGCTGGGTTTTTTTCTATTTCTTTGCATTGCTGCTACAAGAAAACTTTCTTGCCTCTCTTCACTATTCTCTGGAATTCTGCATTCAGTTGGATTTATCTTTCCCTTTCTCTTTTACTTTTTGCTTTCCTTATTTCCTCAGCTGTTTGTAAGTTCTATCAGACAGCTATTTTGCTTTCTTGCTCTTCTTTTTCTTTGAGATATTTTTTGTTGCTGCCTCCTGTACAATATAGCAAACCTCTGTCCATAATTCTTCAGGCACTCTATCAGATCTAGTTCCTTATATCTATTCATCACTTCTACATTTGTATTCATAAGGCAGGTTATTTAAGTCATATCTATGTGATCTGCTGGTTTTCCCTACTTTCTTTAATTTAAGACTGAATTTTGCAATAAGAAGCTCATGATCTGAGCCACAGTCAGCTCCAGATCTTGTTTTAAATGACTATATAGAGCTTCTCCATATTTGGCTGCGAAGTATATAATCAATCTGATTTATATATTGGCCATCTGGTGATGTCCATGTGTAGAGTCATTTTTGGGGCTGTTGAAAAAGAATGTTGGCTATGGCTAGCATGTTTCTGCTTCATTTTGCACTCCAAAACCAAGTTTGCCTGTTATACCAATTAACTTTTTATTTTCTACTTCAGCATTCCAACTCCCTCTGATGAATGTGACATCCTTTGGAGATGTTATTTCTAGAAGATGTTTTAGGTCGTCATAGAACTGATCAACACCGTCCTCTTTGGCATTACTGGTTGGAGCATAGTTTTGTATTACTGTGATGTTGAATGGTTTACCCTGGATTTTAACAGATATCATTCTGTCATTTTTGAGATTATACCTTGTTACAGCTTTTCTCACCCTTTTATTGACTATGAGGGCTACTCCATTGCTTCTAAGGCAGAGGTTCTCAACCTGTGGGTCATGACCCCTTTGGGGGTCAAATGACCCTTTCACAAGGGTCACGGGGTCACCTAAGACCATCGGAAAACACATATTTCCAATAGTCTTAGGAACCGAGACACCTCACTCCTCCATCCGTCTCCAGATGAGTCTGCCCATATGCAGACATGCCCACATACAAATATTAAAGGGTTGCAGCATTAGGAAGGTTAAGAACCACTGTTCTTACGGATTCTTGCCCTACTATATGTAGTGATCACCATCCACTTAAGTTCACTGGCACCCAAGACATCAATGTTTAATCTTTCCATCTCCTGTTTAATCACATCCAACTTACCTTGGTTCATAGATCTTACATTTTAAGCTCTTTTGCCATATTGATCTTTACATCTTCAGATCTTCCTTTTGTCACCAGACAATCTGCAGCTGAGCATCCTTTCAGACCTGGTCGAGCCACTTCATTAGTACTGGAGCTACTTGTAGTTGTCCTCTGCTCTTCTCTAGGAGTATGCTGGACATCTTTGGACCTGAGGGGCTTGTCTTCTGATGTCTTCTCTTTAATCATTTTAATACCATCTGTGGGGTTTCTTGACAAGGATACTGAAATGGTTTGCAATTTCCTTCTCCAGTGGATCACCTTTTGCCAGAACTCTCCACTATGACCTATCTTGGATAACCCTGCATGACACAGTTCATAGTTTCATTGAGGTACACAAGACCCTCCACCATGGGAAGGCAATGATCCAGGAAAGGGATATAGAAATAAAGATGACCAATACTGTCAAAAATGCTTCTTGTCAGGGAACTCCATCAAGGATATCAAGGAATCCATCAGGGTTATCTATATTATCTCCAAAGTGAAAACCTGGATCCAATAGAAGAGGGGAGAACAGCTTTGAGGAAGAGCAAGCAGAGGAAAGTGAATCACAGAGAGTGAACAGAATCTTCCAGTGGTGTGCTTACAAAGGAGGAGTATCACAATTGTCTTTTAGTAGCTTCTTACTATTGGAGACCACTTTCTGTATGGAGATGTATAGTCCTGGCAAGAGTTTATACTAACCTCAATCTTCATTGCTCTCCTTATTGCCCCCTCCCACTTTTGTGTTCAGTAGAGTCCTTAATGCCATCTGGCTCCAGGGTATTATTGACCTAGCACTGAGGTATCTAGGAGAAAGCTTCAGCCATTCCCAAGTTTCAGCAAGATTATCTTTGACATACTTTTTCACATCTCGATTTATGATCCAGCGAATGTTTGTGAATCTCTTGTCAGCCAATGAGTCAATCTCCTGCATATATCCCTTTATTGCTTATTCTACTACTTTGAGTATGGCTGGTTCAACAACAGAATTGAAGTGCATCAGCAATTAGCCAAGACAGAAAGACAATTTGGGCAATCACTTTGAATTTTATCTATATTTGGCCTTCCTGAAAGCAATGTAGTCTTCTTACATCATCAGTAACTGCTTTCTTTCTAGCCTCTTCTCTCTGTTCATCATCAAGTGTTAATGAAGCAAAGACCCCTAGGAAAGTATATTTCTTCCAGATTTGCTTTTTCTCCTTCACAATTTTCCTAAGCAGCTCTTCCTAAGACCTTTTCCAAGACAGTCTCCCCAAAGTCCATTCTGAGCAGCCCGATCTCTACAGAGAAGCCCCCTTCACCACACCAATCTCTTGCCAAACTATAGGCTGCAACAGTCCATTGAACTGCCTCCACTAAAGAGTAGACTTGGTAGGAAACCACTGATGACTGTACTCCTTAATTCTCCTCCTCTAGGGAAAATAGGAGCCACTCTAAGTATCTTTTTGCACATTCCCATCCTCTACAAGGACCTGGAAATCTATTGTTTTATCATGAGAGTAGAGCATAATCTTGTTTTCACACCAGTATAAAGATTTTTTAAAACAACATTGTAAATCTAAAATACCCACAGGTTTTTCTATGACTGTTTTCTAGCATTTGTTAGTCCCTGTATACCAGTCCCAGGAATTACATGTCTGTAATGATTTGAATACCCTGTGCCATCCTCTTCCTTCTCCCCTTATCCCCTTTACCACCCTTGTATGAACAGATTTGGTAAATGCAGTTTCTTGGTGGTTCCTTAGCTGTGGAGGGAGGAGTCTCCCAGCTAATTCTGGTTATTTCTCTCTACAGCTTTCAGTGTCTTTATTTCCTATAACTCAAGTTTGATTTTCATCTGTCATGCTCCTCTACACCTGAAGAAGTGGATCTAGACAGGGAATAGCCAGAGGTGTTGGTTTTGAGAGATGATATTTGTCCACTTCTTTGAGGGGAAGAGAGAGAGTTCTTATCTTTGGCACATTTAAAATTCTCTCATCTACCAGCTCTAGACAAGTGTCACCCTTAGCATAAGGTGCCAAGAAAAGTCAAATTTTCCCTAAACATTGGGTATAACTTTGTCACCCAAATAGCCAGAGACCTGAAATCCATTTCATCAAAACCATTGCCAGTTAGCTCCAGACATTCAAAGGGATATTGCAAGCAATTAGGAACCATAGCAGAAAGTACATTGAAAGACATTAAAACTGTGGCTCTGGACAAGGTGAATACCAGATAACATCACAAAAATTTAGATAAAATCTATTCCAATAGATAGGAAAATACTCTTGTTGATGTAGGAGTTATTCCTGAAATAGCTGTCTATATAAAGTCAACCCACTGACTTGTCAAGGCAAAGATCAGAATCCATAAAAGAGCAAGAAGAATGAGAAAAAAAAGATATAGCAAACATTTAACTAACTCAATACTAAACTATGTAAACAAGTGATTAATAATGATAAATAAGAAATGGACATAAGAAATGACATTAACACTGTATACAATAAGTTTTTATACAGTTTAGTCACTGTAAAACTATTGCCATAGGGGCTGCTAGGTGGTGCAGTAAATAGAGCTCTGGCCCTGGAGTCAGGAGGACCTGAATTCACATTCAGCCTTAACGCTAGCTGTGTGACCTTGGGCAAGTCACTTAACCCCAATTGCCCTGCTTTCCCCCTCCAAAAAAAAAAGAAAAAAAAAACTATTGCCATAACAGAAAGACCAACAGAGCCCTAAAATTGTTTTACTCAGCAAATATTTGACATGTGCCAAGCAGAGAAAGATGACAGTCAGAGGCAAAAGGGGTTTAGAAGATAAACTATTTTGTAAATTCTTATGAAGAAGAATAAGGGGCAGTTATGAGCAGTATCATCTCATGAATGGGGGAGGGGGAAGCAGTGTAGGATAAAACCAGTTTAAGGAAAACTTAACAGATAAGCCAATTGAAGAGCCATCCTGAAGACATTTAGGATATAAATGGAATGCCAACCATTAGCATAAAAATGGAAAAGATTTCTAAAAATTGCTATAACAAATGGTTTTCATCATCAAGGACTGTGGAACCACCACTGAGACCCTAATATTATAATCCTACAAATATGTATAGGGGAGGTAGACATTAATCATAAGCATTAGCAAGGCGTAAAACTGATAAATTCACCAAACCAAGAGACTGCCAGTATTATAGTAGGCATTCAGCATGGGGTCCATGTTAAAGAGAGTTTTTCTGTGTATGGTGAGGTGTTTGTGGTGACACTGTTCTAGGTACAAGCTCTAGCATATTCCCAAATTTTCTGGAAGGGATCGAGACCTTGGTCATACAAGAAAAAACAATCTGTGTCAATGAGATCCATTGACCGTGTGCAAAGCACCCCAGTCCAAAGATGGGTAAGCTGTAATTCCTACCTTTGCCAAATAGTTGGGGAAGAAGACAAATGAAAAATAAAAGGGAAGCATATGATAAGGAACTTGGTAGAGAATCATAAGCAAAGAAACTCATTGCTGTGAAAATTATTATTCTGTAATTTCTTTTTTCATAAATTGACATATTATATACTTTTTGTTTTCTTAAAACAGGATATAATCTAATAAATCACTTCACAAGGAATCTGAGCCAGAAGGAACCTTAGTGATCATCCAAGACAAACCCACTCATTTTACAGATGAGAAATTTGAAACCCAGAGAAGAGATCCAAGGCCAGGCTGCTAATTAAGGGCAGAACCAGGATGAGAACTTAGCTCTCCCACTGTCTAGTTCAATGTTCTCCCTACTACATCATATTGCCCACACACAGGAAGTTATTGACAGAGTCTATATTTGCTGAGCCCCCTCCAAAGGGCAATTAACTACCCCATGGGATCTCTCTCATCCAGCCTCTTTTCTGACAAGGAAACCTCTAGAACATCAAGCATTTGGTCCCAAGGCTGTCCTGTTAAGCTTGTCTGATTCAGGTAATAGCCACCTTTCCCTTTCACACACTCCAATATATTCCATACAACCAGTCCAGGGAGTTTGTTCTCAGTGAGGCAATCTGAAATCAGTTTCCAGTAGCAACTAGGAAGAAAAAAAATGAACAGAATCTCCCTGGGATTCAGCTTCCTCATCTATAAAATGAAACCAGTGATTGTTTAAGATTCCCTTCCTTCTCCAGCATTCTATGATTCCAGGCATTCAAATGATAGAACTGTAGGGTATACTAGGACCTGTTTTCAAATCCTGCCCCTTGATAGTTATTTGTTACATAAGCTCGGTTTCCTCCACCCTTTATTTTGAAAGAGGATCAATGATATGATGCTTGGGGTAAAATAGTGGGTGATTGATGATATCTTGGCTTATGCATGAATTGGATTGAAGTGGGGCAACATTGCACAAAATCATCAGCCTGACTCTTCTAGAGTCATCAAATGCCAGTGGCAAGACAAAAATCAAGATGACTGGGATGCAGTGGATGACCTTGATGTCTTCCATATCTGACTAAGCTCTTAGTGCTCCACAGCGCCTGCTTTAGCTTCCTTTATGACTGTTGGAACAAACTGTTTTCATCCATCCATTCTGCTGGAGGGAAGCCTTTCCATGCTTGGGGGAGACACCCCCCCCAACTCACTGATGGGTAATCTGACAGCTACTCCCCGCCTGGTTTAGCCCATCTGCTGAGATGGTTTTTACCAGAGTGTAACTGCTGCACCTGCTCCAGCTTCTTGGAGCCACAGATGGGAGTTGGGTGAAGGTGGACACAGAAGGAAAATGAGCAGCCCTGAAAAGGGGCTTGGCAAGCCCTCCCACTGGAGGCGCTAGTTCTCCCTGAACACTCCACACACTCTGACTGACACAAAGGAGGAATGTTTTACATGTCTGTTTCCTTTCTCCTCCCTAATTTATAGTTTTAAGAGTTACCTGTAACACTAAGAGAGACTTAGTAACTTGCTCAGGGTCATGCAGGTAAATTGTGGCAGAGGCAGGACTGTGCTGCAAAAAGTGCTGTATAAATCTGATCAGTGTCCATGTTATTATCAATATTATTATCATTATTATTCCAATCTCCCTTTTTCCATGGGCTTCAGATAGAAATGGTCTGAGACAGGCTGCTACTACTATTGTTCATATTTAATATTCTCTAGAATATTAGTGAAATGGTTAAAACTATTTCTGAAGCTGAATAAAATTATAAGGATGTAAGTCTGTGCTCTGTGGGCAGCTTTGGTACAACTAATAGCAGATGGAAAAATTGTTACTGCTATGACAATAACCTGCTATTAACAAGTTACATCAAGTAAACCAACACTTTAAAAATGCCTACTGTGTGCTACACATTGTGGTTAAGTACTAAATTAGGTATAATGAAGTATATAAAAATATAGAAACCATTCTTAGTTCACAGGGCATACAAAAGCAGATAGCAGGCCAAATTTGGCTCATGTATCATAATTTGCCAACCCCTGTGCTAACATCTCAGAATCCCGCTATGCCTACATAGACCCAACCTGTTCCCCCCAAAGAGTCACTTTGGTGCCTGATGCTTCAAGGCACATCAGAGATAGATACAAAGAGGCCCAGAGAAAGAGGATCCAGACATCAAAAAACCAAATAAAATTCCAAACATTCTTAAGATGGTGAAAGATTAACCCTTCTCCAAAGAAGGAATTGATTCTGACTTTCGAGCTGATGCCCAGACAGCGGCTCAGAGTGTGCACACAGCATAGGGTAAAACAGATGGTAAAAGTGAGAAGACCTACACTTACATCCTGACTCTGCCACTTACTAGCTGTATGACCTCGGGTGAGTCACAAGAAAAATTTATCTGTCTGGGCTGATGCAGTGAAACAAGATAGAAAAAGAAAACTGCCAAAGAGACTTAGAATGCTGTAAAGAAAATGTTGGCAGTCATTTTACAAAGGATGGTACATAGCCCAATTTGCCTAAATTCAACAAAAATTCATTAAAATTTAGTATATACAAGGCACCACTTGAATACTCAGGATCCAAAACCAAAAAACCAAAAACATTAATCTCAGCGGGTACACAGAAAAATGCATAAAAGTTAAGTCAAGAAAGAGAAAGCATTGGCAACTGGAAGAGCCCAAGAGGCTTCATAGAAGCCCTTACGGCAGCAAGGCAATCTCTTTTATACCTCTCAAATTGTTTCACTATCCTACTCACCACAATGACTTTTCAAAACCTTTCCATCTCTCCTCAAACTTGCAGTCCGTCCTCCTCCTTCCTCCCCCTTTCTGCTGAGAATCTTGACTCATAGCTCACTGAAAAAAAATAGAAGCCATTTTCCAAGAGCTCCATCTCCTTCCTCCTCTCCTCCTTTCTCCCTTCTCTCCTCATCACAGAACACTCAGATGCTTTCCATGACTTTCTGTCATCCCAGGATCACATGAAAAGACAGCCCTTCTTCTCAAGGTTAACTTCATCATTCAACAGCAACTATTTCCTCATATTTACCAATGATCTCATGATAGCCAAATCTAATGGTCTTTTCTCTGTCATCAAACTTCTTTACCCCTGTAGTCTTCCATACTGTTGATCATCCCCTTCCTTACATACTTTTTTGGGTTTAACCAAGACTCAATAGTGCTCTTTCCTGGTCCTCCTCCCCTCCTCTCCTCTCCTGGAAGTATTATGATCTGATTTATGCTTCAGGAATATCATTTTTGGCTGCTGTGTAGAGGATAATTTATTAGAGAGAGGAAGACTGGAGGAAGGGAGAACAAGAGTCCAGGTGAGAGGGGATGAGAAGATTGTGGGAACTTCAAAGGAATAAAGACATTAGGAAGAGAAACAGGTTTGGGGGGTAAAGATAATTAATTCTGTATTGATGAGTTTGAGATGGCTATGGGACATCCAAGTGGAAATATCCAGGAGACAGTTGGAAATGCACAACTAGAAAGCCAATGAGAGACTAGAGCTGGATACAGATCTGGGAGTCCTGTATGTGGAGATGATTGAATTCTTGAGAGTTGATGAGATTGCCAAAAGAGAGGGTATAGAGAGAGATGAGAAGTGAGCCAGAGCCTTGAGGTGCACCCACATATGGGTAATGAGACATAATGACCCGACAAAGGAGACTGTGTAAGCACTTAAGAAAGTTGGTCTGCCCTGGATCCTTCAAGTTACTGTTTATTGAATGGGGTAGCCATACTTGCCACCTTCTTATAAATAAATAGATTGGCTCCTCCCCACTTAAATTCTCTTGAGGCCTGGGCAGCACACCCAAGAAGTGTCATCCTCCCTGGTTAGCAGTTGCTGCTTTCTTGAAGAGAGGTTCACTTTTAATCATCAAGAGCAAACTATCTGCTAGTGATTTTTTATCTTCCTAGAACCAAGACCCTTCAGCGTCTGAATCATCCTTCAAAACCAACACTAAGAACCTGTGGGAAAAGGCAGAATATTTGTGCAAAGCAAAACAAAAAACCAGTCTCCCCTCAACCCCCCTCCAATCCCCAGATGCATACAAAACAACACACAAAAGGAAATGTGTTGAGTGAATGGTGAAACACTAGGGAAGATAAGAATGACCTTGACAAACCCTGAGAAAACCCCGTCTGGAATCTTGGGAGATGATTTATGTTGGGGGAGGAGATAAGCTGAAATCTCAATGTCCAAACCCAACTTTACACAAGATTCCCCCTATCCCCCCCCAACCCAAGCTAACTGCCCTTACCCGCCATTCCATCTCCCACCCTTCCTTTTGTGAATTCTCAGACCTTGCTGATTGTGTGGGTATACAATCTGGCCATTATGTGAGAATGTCTATATAATAATATATGGAATAATGCAAGACAGGGAATGACTAAGGAAATAAGTCAAACTCACCTGAAACCAAAATTATAGTTCTTACTCATATTATTCATAAACCATATTAATGTATGAGACATTATTATAACAATAATACCCCAATGTTATATAGCCAGGCACTGTGCTAAGCACTTCATCATTTTTATTTCCTTTGATTCTCATAATGATCCTGGAAGGGACAGGTTGTTATTATCTCTATTTCATAGATAAGAAAACTGAGGCACACAGGTTAAAGTGACTTCCCCAGGATCACACAAATAGTAAGTGTCTGGGGCCAGCTTTGAGCTCAGGCCCAGTTCTCTATCCAGTGTGTTACCTATGTTATTAGTCAATGAGCATTAACAAACATTTAATAATAAGTATGCATGTGGTGCTTTAAGGTTTGCATAATTCTTTACAAATATGAGCTCATTTTATCTCACAACAACCCTCGGAGGTAAATGCTATTAATATCCCCATTTTGTTGTTGCCCGGTCCTTTCAGACCCTTCATGACCCTATTTGGGGTTTTCTTGCCAAAGATACTAAAGTGGTTTGCCATTCCTTCTACAATTCATTTTACAGATGAGGAAACAGAGGCAAACAGGATTAAGTGACTTGCCCAGGGTCACACAGCTGGTAAGTGTTTGAAACCAGATTTGAACTCAGGAAGATGGGTCTTCCTGACTCCAGACCTAACACTCTATCTACTGCACCATCTAGCTTCCCTTCCCCATTTTACAGATGGAGAAACTGAGGAAGAGGTCACACAAGTAGTAAGTATCTGAGACCAGATTTGATTATAATTTTTCTTGACTCCAGGCCTAGCACCTAATTAACTGTGTTAAATATGTATCAGTAATATAACAATATAATAGGATGTAATGTGAAATATTTTAATATGTGTTATAACGAAACTTAATGTAGCCATATATAAAATGATATGGTATGCTTATCGTATCATACATATGTGTAGAACAAAAAAGAAGAGAAATTTCCTTTTGACCAAGAAATTCTACTGATATTTACGACTATGACTGACATCGTGCTGATTTCAAAAGCCAAAATACTACAGGGTGTCCTTGATGAAATCCGTTGTCATTGAGAAGAGATTTGTGTTCCAATTCACAAGGGAGAAACAATACAAAGGTCCCCATCACAGATGGACAGAAAACCTATTGAAATTTGTCGGTCAGTACTTGTGTCTTGAACAACCACTACAAGTGAATGATAAACTTGAAGAGAAGGAGGCCCAGATGAGAAATTATGCAGCCATTTCAATACTTCTCACGCCTGGCATGCCCTGCCCTCCACTCCTCCATCTTATAGAATCCCTCTCTTCAGGGTGGCTAGGTGGTACAGTGAATGGAGCATCAGCCCTGGAGTCAGGAGGACCTGAGTCCAAATCTGGCCTCAGATGCTTGACACACTTACTAGCCTTGTGACTTTGGGCAAGTCACTTAACCCCAATTGCTCTCCAAAAAAAAAAAAAGTAAAAAAAAGGATCTCTCTCTTCTTTCTGAATTACCACCTTCTAAGCAAAGTCTTCCCTTGAAAACTCTCATCTTCTAATGCCCCCTCTCTCCAAATGCCTTGTATTTATTACCTTTTATATTTATTCCAAATGGACTTTACATGTCCTTGCTATCTATTCCATTAGAATGTAAGCTTCTTGAGGGCAAGGATGGTTTCATTTATTATAGTTGTATCCCCCATGCTTGACATATAGTAGGCTCTTAACAAATGCTCATTGATTAATTGATTGATCCCAATTTCCTCCTCACTGCCACAAAATCCCCCCCCTTTTTTTTTTTTGCTTTTTGGAGGGCAATTGGGATTAAGTAACTTGCCCAAGGTCACACAGTTAGTTTTGGTTTTAAGTGTCTAAGGCCGGATTTGAACTCAGTTCCTCCTGACTCCAGGGCCGGTGCTCTATTCACTGCACCACCTAGCCACCCCAAAATCCCCTTTTAACCCTGCTATTCTCTAATGAATGAATAAATAAAAGAAAAAGCACTTAAGTGCTGTGTGCCAAGCCATGGGAAAATAAAGAATAAAGCAAGATGGTAATGCTATATAGTTATAAATGAGAATTACATTTGGAGGGGATCTGAAGGATGATGCAAAGAAGTGCAGTATATAGTGTATAGAATGTTACTACCAATGGCTGGCATGTGAGAAGTGATATCAAGGACGTCACTGAAAATACATCTGGCCAGAGAAAAGGATGGATTGGTGTTGGTATTGTAGTAAGAGAGAGATAACAGATGGACAGTGTGGCCTAATGCTTAGAGCACTGGTCTTTGGACCAGGAAAACCTGGTTCAAATCCAGACTCAGACATTTGCTAGCTATTTGAGCTTGGGCAGATCTGTTCACATCTCTGAGCCTCAGATGCCTTATGTTTAAAAGGAGGTGGAGTAGACTAGATGTCTAAAGTTCCTTCTACTCCAAGAATCAATGATCCTATGATCAATGAAATATTCTAAACTCTAACGAAAGGAGTTTTGCAAATTGGTTATATAATAGCACACATTTATATAAAGCTTTAAAGATTTGCAAATCACTTTACATATATTATCTGTCACTTGAGTCTCTTGATACTTTTCTCTGAACACTCATGGAAGGACATGGGTAAGAACTGCACAGGATGAGAAGCACAGAAAGGCACTAATAGGGTAGTCAAGAGGGCAGTGAACACTAATGGAGTATGCTTCAGTTGGAGATTGGATTAGACAACCTTTGTGGCTTCTTCCACCTCTGTGGTTCTAATTCTATGATTTCCCATTTGTATTGTGCCTTATGGTTTAAAAAAAAGCAGTTAATAATTGTCTGAGCTAGGTAGTGTAAGCATACAGTATTATTTGTACTTCACAGATAAGAAAACAGAGGTTAAAAGTATTTTATCTATAATCCCATTACTGGTGGCAGAGCCAAGATTTGAGCTAAGCTCTCCACTCTCCAGATATTGTATTCTTTGTACCCTTGATTACTCTTCTGCATCTCCTTGCTGTCCCTTTCTCCCCATTCTAGGAGATGCTTCCAGATTCCCAGATGTTGTCTACCTCTTGGATGGCCAGAGCCTCTATGGGGGCAGCCCACTCAAGCCTTTATTCTCCAACAATTACTCATGCTCTGGAGCTCTTCCCTCCTTCACTTTAGCCTTTCCACCAACATTCACCTGGGACTTCATGGTACTTCAACACTTTGATGCCTATTTCAATGGATCTGTGATCTAATGGTAGGAGTGGGGAGGGAGAGCTGTTATGCTTTGCAATAATGTAGACCATAATCCATCCATTCTTTCTCATCATGAGCAGTTCTTGTCTATCCCTATCCCCGCCATAAATCTTCCACAATGGGTCTACTCTTTTAGATATCTTGATATTGTGTGGATGACGATGGAGCATTTGGGCTGTCCATTGGTTATCCTTCACTCTCAGTAGATAACCAGTCCACCTTCCTTTATGATTACACTTAAAAGTAGAAGGGGAATTTTTTTTAATCCTTTAAAAATACTAAAGATATAAATAGGGAAAAACATAAACCTAATTTTCAGAGGTAGCTAGGTGGCACAGTAGGTAGAGTGCTGGGCCTGAAGTCAGGAAGTTCCAGGTTCAAATTCAACCTTAGACACTGTTGGTATGATTCTGGGCAAGTCACTTAACCACTTCTTGCCCAAATTTCCTCAACTGTAAAATTGGGGGTAATAATAGTATTATTATTGGGGGTAATAATAGCACCTGTCTCCCAGGACTGTTGAGAAGATCAAATGAGATGATATTTGTAAATGCTTAGCATAGGCCTGGTATATAAAAGGCACTTAATAAATCCTTGTTTCCTTTATAACTTTAAATGTGAATGGATTAAACATTGGTCCTCTTTGAGAATGAAGAACAAACAACAAGAACAAACAACTCAATAAAATGAGAGTAACGGATTGGATAAGAAAACAAAACCCTCAACTTGTTACTTATAAGGAACAAATTTACTACACATCAAGTAAATGGGGGAAAAAAACTAGGAGTTCCAAAAGTGTTATCAAAAAAAGCAATTTTTAAATTCTCATGTTTCATAGAGTTAAACAAGGAAATTATATTATGCTTAAAAGAACATTAGACAATCAGCCATTATTAATGTTAAACTTATATGCTGCAAGTGCTGTGCATATAAATTCATAAGGGAAAATTATTTGAATTACAAAAACTCACAGGCAGTAATATAATAATAGGAGACTTAACTATTCCTATCTCAGAGACGGACAAATTTAACAGAAAGATGAATCAAAGGATAACTGTATAGTTGAATAAAATTTTGGAGAATTAAGAGCTAAAATATTCATGGCATCTTCTGAATGGGACCACCTAATAATATACATATTTCTAAGCACTTGATGGCACTTCTGGAAAAAAAGGCAGAACGTACATTAGAGCACAGAGCAATTATAAATAAATGTAAAAAGAAGCAAAAATACTAAGCAATCTTTTAGAGACTAATACAATAAAAAAAGCAATTGATTCAGAGAACAAACAAAAGACACATACCTAGAGAGAGATTTGATGATGAAATTGTAAATAGCAAGTGAGTCCATGAGCAAATCACAGAAATAATAACTTTGTGAAAGGCAATGATGGAGATGAGACAATATTCTATCCTCAAAAATATATTAATGTGATAGAAAGAAAAGGATTAATGAAGTGAATTTTAAAAATTTTCATTTTTAAAAATTATAGTCCATAAATTAAAAGCACAAAACAAGCACAAAATAGAATTATTTTTCTTGAAAATTAGAGAAGAAATAAATAAGTTGGAAATAAAAAATTTTATGAAACTAACAAAACTAAAAACTGTTTCCTTAATAAGACTAACAAAATTGATAAGCCTTTACCCATCCTGATTGAAAAAAAGCATACCACAAATATGAATGAATGGTAAAATTTTTCACTAAATGAAGGATAGAAAGAATTATAAAACATAAAATAAGTCAATTTTATTATGTGAAGTTGTAAAGCTTTTGTATAAGCAAAAATAATGCATCTGGGATAAGGAAGTAGTTAATTAGAGGGGAAAGTCCTTGTATCAAATAGCTCTAATAAGGACTTGACATCCAAGATATACAGATAACTAACAGAAATCTATAAAGAATAAAGGCCATTCTCCAATAGATAAGTGGTCAAAGGACATGAACAATTCTCAAAAAAAGAACTGCAAACTATTAACAACACATAAAAGAATACTCCAAATCACTAATAGCAAAAAAAAAAAATGCAAATCAGACCATCTCATATCCCAAGATGCCAGAAGACCATTGCAAAAGTCAGTGCTAGAGTGATTAGAGCACCAGCCCTGAAGTCAGGAGGACCTGAGTTCAAAGCTGGTCTTAGATATTTGACATTTAACTAGCTGTGTGACCTCAGGCAAATCACTTAATCCCAATTGCCTTGCCTTTCCCTCTCAAAAAGAAAAAAAGTGAAGATGGTGGCAAAGTTTCACAGCTCCCATATAGCCACCTTAAATACCCATAAAATATTACTCTGAACAGATTATAGGGCTCCAAAACTCACAAAAATACAGAAAACACATCTCTCGCTGAAGGCAGCTTGGCATAAAGGGCTCATCGCAGCAGGCTGGGAGCCAAAACCAGCCTAGCCTGAAATCGTGGCCTGGCCCTAGAGTGACCAGGAGGAGCCACAGGTGGAGTCTTCAGGAGAGCAGATAGGTGGCAGCCGTGGCAGTTTCCAGATTTATCAAGCTAGGAGAAATAAGGACCAAGAGAAAGATCAGTGGGATTCAGGTAAATTTGGGGGAGAAAAGCCGTCTGGCTGAAACTGCCCCGAGGGCAAGGAAGCAGCGGAAATGGAACAAATGGCAGCTGCCTTCACCTGGCTGCTTCAGAGCTCCCAGCCTACAGACTGCAAGGGGGCCAAATGATTGATCAGAGGCCAAGTGCTCTTGAGTTGAGTGGCCTGGATCCAGATCGTGGTCTTGGATGGTGGTCCTGGGGAGTGCTTTCAGCGAGCCAAAGCTGGTGGGGGCTGCAACACCCCCCTAATAGCTCTGGCAGCTGTGAAAGCCCCAGTGATTTGGGACAGAGCTTTCCCCCCTGGAAGCAGAATTCCACAAAGCTAAAAAAATCAAGCAGTTAATTGACTGGCCAATATAAGTAAGAAAAGGAAGCAAAGTAAGAACAGTAATCTAACTTTAGAATCCTTTTTTGGGGACAAAAAGGATCAAAGCATGGAATGGGAGGAAGACAACAC
>CM053593.1:353722026-353784530 GCA_028646575.1 Pseudocheirus occidentalis
CTTTCTTATATATTCGCATATATGTAGCCAAAGGGACAACACCATGTTTTCGAAAGGGCCTAGAAAACATGTAACGTGTCCCTCTCCTTTTTCCTTTTGTGTTCGTCATTTTGGCAACTCACTGGAATATGGCGGAGCCGGCGGACAACTTTAGTCTTTTAATCTAGTTCTAATCCTAATATTCAGAGTGCAACAAAATGGGAAATAAAATTGGGAATAAAAGAGGACTTTTCTGGAATCAAAATTCACAGTGGCTAATGAAAAAATATGGAAAATGCATGCAAAAGAAGTTGGGGCAACAGCCTGCTCCAAGTAGAGAAAAATCCAAATAAAATAAAATTTCCAGAGCTAGGAGGCGAACATCTCAACAGTTAACACACCGAACAAAGGAAAACATGAAACAAGATACAAAGTAAGACTTAAAATGTCATGATAGAAAAGAAAACATCGAATAAGTAAAAACATATTTAAAATAAACAATTAAAACATAAAAGAAAAAGGAAAAGGAATGAAATCAAATTTCTTCCTGCCCGCATCCACAAAACCCAAAAGCCATCACTAATAATCATATTGCAAGAGAGGATTAAAATAACCTTTCCAAAATAATACAGCAGAAATCGCAGGGACAGAAGAGAAAGCAAAAGGAAAAATAACCTTTCAAAAAATTAATTCCCCAGGCTTAGTTCCCCACATGTAAGGGAGTTAAGGGGGTGGTGGGTGTTCCACATAGTGCAGGACCGTGTGTAGCAGAATAAAAGGAATGTCCCTCCTGCAAGTAGAGTAAATGGTAAGTTCATGGTCAGAGGAGGAGGGATGGAAAGAAATCTGGGAGGGAGGGGAGAAGGCAGGAGGGGAAGGGATGGGGGCTCTTCTGGGGAGCTGGTCCTACCTTGGCTCAGCTCTTGATTAAAGATTCTGCTTAGGAGGTCTAGGGGTATGTGATATGTACATGCGTGAGTATATGTGTGTATCTATGCATATATGTGCATATATACACATGTTTGCACACATGTGCATATAGGTACTTAATACCTTCTTTTGGGAGTCTCAGTTTCTTGAGGGCAGTGACTTACTGTTGACTTTGAAGCACTCACCATCCATTGTGGAAGACAACATGCAAACAAATATATACTGACAAGATATGTGTCCATATATATGGCTATCTATCTACATGTGTGTCTATCTCTCTACTCTGTCTGTCTGTCTATCTATCTATCCTATCTCTCTGTATCTATTTATCCTGTCTGTATCTATGTATCTCGCTTTCTATCCTGTCTGTCTATCTATCTACCTATCTACCCATCTATCTATCTATCTATCTATCTATCTATCTATCTATCTATCTATCTATCTATCTATCTTTCTACTTATAATTAAATCTCTTCTACATTAATAGGCCTTTATCCACTTCTGACTGGTGACTCACCTTCTCTCACTCCAGAAAGTCTCACACAGGAGCTAATTTACAGGCTTACCCAGAGCTCGGGAAGTAAACAGGGCTACCAATCCTTCCAGTGACTCTGACAGACTTGATTTGGGGCCCCAGGGAGGAAGCTAATGACTTGTACTTAGTTTGCTATTGTTTTCCGAAAACAATTTGACTTCCTTTCTGATAGCCTCCAAATTCCTCCAATACACATTAAGGAGCTGGGAGCCAGGGGAAGGGTTGAGCCCCAGCCAAAGCAGGGTGTACAATACCATCTGGGTAAGATCACTTTTATATTTCAAGCTCTACAGTGTCCTAAAGGAATGAAAGGCAGGGTGATGGGGGGAGGCATGAGAGATCCAGCCTGGGGGCTGTGGGAAGCTCTTCCAAAGCTTGGGAATCTCTCCTCGGCTCAGAGGACAAAGCAAAGAGAAAGGCTGGCAGTCCATCCTGAGCCCACTGGTCTTGCCCTTGGGGGGGTCTGCCAATATTAGCTTGTATTTTATTTGGAATTCAGCCTGCTATGTAGTTGAGTTCAGGTGGGAATGGGGAGTCACAATCTTCTTATTCCTGCTCCCCACCAAACATATACTGAAGGGGAAAAGTTAGGTCCTATTGTCCCACATTGCACCCATGCCTAGAGACAAGCCTCTATGGGTGCATAATCTGCTTTCCCTGAATGACTCTGGTTATCTGCAGCTGACCCATTAGAATGTAAGGTCATTGTGAGTTGTAACAGGAATTGTCTTATTCTTTGTACTTGTATCCCCAGTGCCCACTACAGTAGTAGGAGTCAAATAAATATTTATAAGGCAGCTAAATAGTGCAATGGATAGGGCACTGGACCTGGAATTAAAAAGACCAGAGTTCAAATCTGACCTCAGACATTTATTTACTAACTGTGTGACCCTGGGCAAGTCACTTAACCCCTGCCTAAAACTGGAGAAGGAACTAGCAAACCACTCCAATATCTTTGCCAAGAAAACGCCATGGAAAGTTGATCCTTGGGGTCACTAAGAGAGAGACATGATTGAAGAACAACAAATAAGCATTTGCTGGTTGATTGGTGAGAGCTATACTCTATTGCCTTTCTTTTCATGAAGTGATACTCACAGGGAGTCTTTAGTCCATTTCTGTCATGGTCCTGGGATGGTAGTGGGGGAACAGTGACTACTATGTCCCACATACCCAACTCAGGTGGGATCAGATCAACTCTATAGGATATAGGATCTATAGGGGTTCCACTCACCTCCTGAGAACACTGATTTATGGATAGGAGTGTGGAAGAGCTCAGAGTTGGGTGCTTTGGAAGCAAAAGAGATAGAAGCATAGGCAGACCTAAGAACGCTATTATAAACAGACAATCAGTCAGATTGGTGGTAGGATTTCACAGCTTTATAACAGGCTAGGTCTAGTCATAGTATATTAATGATGTTATTGTGAAATGACATTGGTTGGAACAGCTTAATAAAGGTTTTATCTTGACGACAATTTGTTGAGATATTACTCATTCAGTCATTTCAGGCATATCTGATTAATCATGATATCATTTGAGGTTTTTTTGGCAAAGATGCTGGAGCAGGTTGCAATTTCCTTCTCCAGCTCATTAAATAGATGAAGAAACTGAGACAAGCAGGGTTAAATGACTTGCCCAGGATCATACAGCGAGGAAATATCCGAGGCTAGATTTGAACTCATGAAGCTATCTTCCTGACTCCAAGCCCAGTGTTCTAGCCACTGTGCTTACCTAGTTGAGATACTACTATAATAACTATTTTGCAAAAGAAGAAACCAAGGCACAAAGTAGTGAAGGATCCCAAAGGTCCTTTCTAGCTTTAGATCTATGATATACTCAAGATCATCCAATAGTGGTAGACATAGTACTAGAGATCCCAGGTATCCATAAGTCCTAACCTACTGAGTGATCTTGCCAGCTAATGACTCCAATCCCCCTTCACTTAACCCTGTTTGCCTCAGTTTCCTCATCTGTAAAACAAGCTGGAGAAGGTAATAGCAAACCACTCTAGTATCTTTGCCAAGAAAACCCTAAATGGGGTCACAAAGAGTCAGACATGACTAATCAACTAAACAACAACAACAACCCCTTACCACCCCCCCCAAAAAAAAACACAACCCAGAGGCTGTTCAAACTTATTGTTTCTTCTTTTGAAAAGTAAGCAGGAAACCATAACTTTGGTTTGTTTGGGTTTTTTTGCAAACCATTTCTTCTTTCACAACATGACTAGTCTGGAAATATGTCTTACATGACTGCACATACATAACCTATGTCAACTCTCTTAGGAAGGGGGAAAGAAAAGGAAAGAGAAAATTTGAGACTCAAAATTTTATTTAAAAAAGACTGTTAAAATTGGCTTTATATGTAATTGGAAAAAATCAAATACTGTTAAAATATTTTTAAAAAGTAAGCAGGGTTATATCATTTGTGTGAGGAGAAAGGTGGTGACTCCAACCATCTACCATAATCTCCTGTTCCTGAATGTGGAGCTCAGAAATGCCTTCGCCAAGGACTTACAGTTTGCATGGAGGCTGAACTGTCATCCTGTGTGTTCTCCTGGAAAAGGTCTCCATGAACGTCATAAGATGAGCTCTGCTGACCTATGTCTCAAGAGCCTGATTGTGCTATAAAGATGACTGTTGGCTCAGTCAAATGTGATCTGAGGAGACTGGTACTAGCACAAAGCCACTGGGAAAGGAATCAGGCCTTCGATGATTATCCTTCCCATTATCCCAGACCCATTTTGCTTGCTAAGATCGCCTTCCTAGGGATCCAGTTCAAGACTCTCATGAGTCAGGAGAACCCAAGAGATTCTGTATGCCTTCAGACTCCCCAATGAGACCTCTGACACTTTGTCTTCAGCACCCAGACAAAGTGAAAAGGGTCACAGAATTGCTTAGAATACCAGGGGCAACGTGGGCTGTTTCTTTCATTTTCCGTTTTTTGGAACAGAGTGTTCTGGCAAAGAGAGACTTGTCCATTTAGCCAGTATCTGAAAAGGAAAAGATTTAAAAGGGGACTGGCTGCTTATGCCTGCAGTGTCTGTGTCTCTACTTACAATGGGGTGCCAAATTGCGCTGGCTGAAAAGTGTGATCTCAGCTGGCTAATTGTGGCTCCAATTACCTAATAATGCCCTCCCAGTGAGTCACTGGGGATCCATTGCTCTTGCAATTAGACCACAGGAGGACTTACCTGCATTGCTGTGTGGCTGAGAAAGTATAAGGGGAGATGGCCCTTTTAACATCTGGAACCGTGTCTTGGGAAGGAAAATGAGAGAACCACAAATTCTTAGAGTGTAACAGACTTTAGGTCTCCTAAGTCATCCCATTTTCTAAGAAAGACTATGCCACTGGCACTGTGGACAGAGAAGTGCCTTGCAGCACAGATTTCTTTGACGGGTTTCAGGGAGATTGGTTTGACTTTCCAGGTTAACCCATTTTAGTAATTAACAAGCTCCGCAGTCAGAAAGTTCTTTCTGGTGTCTAATGGAAATCTCTCCTGCCAGTTTGATTCATTCCCACCTAAAGTAAGAGATGCCTTTAAAGTACCTCCCAGAGATAACTGTGCTAGGTACAGTAGGGAGATACATTGTTTAGAAAAGAGATGTCTGCATACAGTTTAAAGACTAGAAAGTGGATGAGATGGATAAAATGACTGTAATACAAGTCAGAAATGAATTAAATTGAGAAGAAAAATGAAATAGAGTGGCATGAGACATTTAAGGAAAGAGATTGCTTCTACTTGTGGTAATCAGAGAAAATGGGATGGAGGGTCTGAGCTGGACCTTGAAGAAATATTTCAACAGGTAGAAATCGGGTAAAGATTTGAAGCTGAATGTAAAGAGGAATCTGTCCTTTGTCTCCCCAACCAGAAGTATGTGATACTTGTAGACAAGGGACTATGTCAGCTCCTTATTTGGTCCCCCACAGAACCTAGCATAATGCTCAGATCACAGTAGGCTCTCAATAAATGCTTGATCTCTTGGTTGGTATATCAACAATCCAATGTCCTTCTCTGATACAATTAGGTTCCAATTGGTATAAAAAAGAAATTCCCCTTGAATAGGTTTCATAATTTGAATTCACACTCCATATTTCCATTGGTGTGGAGCCATTTGCCATATTTTACATAATTATGCCAATTTTGAATTTGAAGTTGAATTTTGAATTCGAATTAAAACTTCGAATAGTGCTGACTTGAATACATGTGACTGCTTTAAGGGATTGATAGTTTGCACTAATCAGGACCTAGATGTATTTTATTGTGTTGTGCAAGTTTCTGGAAGGCTGTGCTAGTGGAGACCAAGATCTGCAGAAAGATCCTGACGAGCAGGTAAGGAGGAGGAAGAGCAGGAGAAGAAGGAAGAGAGGAAACATTCAGCACAGTGTCCTGGTATAAGTCAAGTGAAGTACAGATAGGGCTTTTCCCCAAATGGCAGTCCTGGGAGGGAGTCACCAGTAAGGAAAGGAGGGCACCAGGGCACAGTTTTCTCAGAATGGCAGTGTGACAGGCTAGGAAGAGAAAGGAAGGTTTCATAGGGAGTCCATAGGTAAAAGTTCTCCTTAGCCTTTTAAAAGTATGCAAAGCCAGAACTGAATGTCTCATTCTCAGGACCCAATCCATGCTGAATATGAAGGCTAGCGGGTGAAGAAGAGAATAAGGTGGAACCCTCTTTCAGAAAGGGAAAACAGACATTTTCCAAGAGCTATAGTTTGGACCATGTGGCTACATACAGGTGGGATACTACTAAGAAAATGCCCTGAGGTTTCCAGAATGAAAATTTCCTTACATTTGTCACTCTCTTCATCTCAGCCTTGGAGGGAAATAGGCTAAGAATAAACCAGAATACTGATGACTGGACAAAAGCAATCTTGCTTTGGGTCCCGTACAAGATACCATCTTAAGTAGAGTGTGGTAACTGGATAGCTGCTTGGCTTTTGAAGGCTGGCATGATCTAGGGACCACAAAACTTGACCAGGAAACCACATGACTAAGTTTCATTCCTAGCTCTGTACCAAGTTACATTAAATTTCTCTGTTCCTCCATTTCTCAATCTACTAGATAAGGCTGGTTATACTTGTCCCTGATTTTACTCTCTCCTTGGGCATATTGTTGATGTTGTTCAGTGATATTGTTTTTGTCTGACGCTCCCTGATGCCATTTGGGGTTTTCTTGGTGAAGACACTAGAATGGCTTGCCACTTCCCTCTCCAGCTCATTTTACAGATGAGGAAACCGAGGCAAACAAGATCAAGTGACTTGATCAGAGTCACACAACTAGTACGTGTCTGAGGCCAGATTTAAATTCAGGTCTTCCTGGCTCCAGGCCCTCTAGGCACTTTTATCGACTGTGCCACCAGTCTGCCCACATAGAGGAATCTTTTGTTTTCTAGGTTTCCTGTGAAGGATGGAAAAATTATCTTCTAATACCCCAATGACCCTATTGGTATTGGTTACTTCCTAAACCTACAACCTGATGCATTGGCAGCCCAGTCACCCAGCATTTAGACACTTCCATTTCAAAGCCTTAAACATTGGGGATATTTCCACGGGTCCATGGGTCCTGAAATTACTGTACAGGATGACCACTATAGAAAAGAGGCACAAAGTCACATTGCCAGCCTTCTTCTCTGGCTTAGATGCCACTTGGCATTTTGAGGGTGAAGTGTGGAGGGACAATCTGAAGTCTTCCATGAGTTAAAAAAAAATCAGTTGCACATGTATAAGATGGGAAAGACATGGCTTGACAGTAGTTTGAGTGAAAAAATCTGGAGGTCTTAGTGGATTGTAGACTTAACATAAGATAACAGACATGGGTACAAAATGTAATGTGATCATTTTTTTTAAACCAGATTTATGATTTCATTGGTTTAGGGAGTATGTGGTAAGGAAACTCCCTCTACCAATCCAGATCAGAACCTTCAGAACCTTCTGTATACCATATTTTCTTTTTTTTTTTGTGATTTGCCTGGAGGAACAAGAGAATGAAATAAATATTTATTAAGCACTTAATATGTGCTAGGTCCTGTGCTAGCACTTTCCAAATAGTATCTTTTCCAATACTTACAACAACCCTGCAAGGTAAGTGGTGACATTGATTCCATTTTATAGTTGAGGAAGCTAAAGCAGATAGAGGACAAGTGACTTGCCCAAGATCACAAAGCTGGTAACTACCAAAGGCCAGATTTAAACTCAGATCCTCCTAAGTCCAGGTCCAAAGTTCAATCTGATCATGTAGCTGCCTCAGGACCTAGGGACACTGAGGCTGAATGACTTATCCAGTGTCACACAGCCATTAGAATGTAAACTCCTCAAGGGCAGGGACTCCTCAGCCTATATCCCAATGTCTGGTACATATTAAACCCCTAGGGCAGTGGATCTCAACCTGTGGGAACAATGAAAATACATCCTGCATATCAGATATTTACATTACGATTCATAACAGTAGCAAAATTACAGTTATGAAGTAGCAACGAAAATAATTTTATGGTTGGGGGTCACCACAACATGAGGAACTGTATTAAAGGGCTGTGGCATTAGGAAGGTTGAGGACTCTAATGGTTCTTAATATTTTTGTGTGTCTGAATCCCCCCTGGTGAAGTCCTAAGGATCCTAGTTAGAATAATTTTTAAATGCATAATATAAAAAATGTAGATTTGACAAGGAAACCATTATGTCGAAGGTCAATTGCAAAAATCTTTTTAAAATTAAGTTTACATATGACTGCAGTAAGCAGGGTGGGTCATCAGAGCAGGTCTTAAACTCACTCAAAGGTACCTCTCTACCCAACACACCCCGTTGCCCCTCAGTGCAACCTTGGCCAATACCACAGCCCTGTTGTACTCTGCCCTGCATAGATCACATTAGGATGTGGAACATGCTGGCATTCAGGGTTTGGCTCTAGGAGCCACATTTTAGGAAGAACATGGATAAATGAAGAATAATCATTCAGGAGAGGAGAAGAGCTAATGGGACAGATCTCTCAACAGACCAGGAGGCCAGGAGGGCAGAATGTGCTCCACATATGTTGTTGGATGTAGCCACTGTATCTGATGGATTTGTTCTGTGGTTTTTCTTCTTTTTTTTGGCTTTTTTGGAGGGGGGAGAGCAGGGCAATTGGGGTTAAGTGACTTGCCCAAGGTCACACAGCTAGTAAGTGTTAAGTGTCTGAGGCCAAGTTTGAACTCAGGTCCTCCTGACTCCAGGGCCAGTGGTCTATTCACTGCTCCACCTAGCCACCCTGGTTTTTCTTTATTACAAAGTAAGGCTCAATACCAGTGGTGTGGGAGGGGCAGGTAAATCCAGTAAAAATATGAATAATCAATAAAACTTTTTTTAATTAAAAAGGTGGGGAGCAAGGAAGAGTATAAGTGTGTAGATGCAGTGTAAAGGAAGTAATCAGAAAGATGTATTTCCAGAAAAGCAGGCAAACTGGGAAGTAAGGAGATTGAGGGTTAACTGATGGACAGTTCATGTGCATCCCATAGTATCTAGGCAATGTCAAGAGATCAGAGGAAGGTCATTGGCAAGTTGGAAGCACACCTGTTGAGGATTCACAGGAAAACATGGTCTCAGGTATGAAATAGTTGCTAGCTGTACTGTTGGAGGGACTAGTCATACGGACAAGATTAGAATCCTATCCAAAGTATCAGATTATGGATAAACAGAAGCATTTTCAGAAGGAGGTGACCCTAATGGTGAGGGGGTTAGGAACCATTCCACAATCAGGTATGAGTTGGACTAAATACCACTGAGGTTTCTCCCATCTCTTCAGTTCCACAGGGTACAGAAATAATGACAGCCAGCATCTGCATAGCACTGGAAGGTTGGCAAAGCCCTTTCCATACAAGTTTGTTGTTCACTTTTTCCAATTGTGTCTGACTTTATATGACCCTATTTGGGGTTTTCCTGGCAAAGATACTGGAATGGTTTGCAAACAGGGTGAAGTGACTTGTCCAGGATCACACGGTTAGTACATGTTTGAGGCCAGATTTGAACTCAGGAAGGTGAGTTTTCTTGATTCCAGGACTGGTACTCTATCCGCTGTGCCACCTAGCTGCCCTTTACATATACATATTATTTCATTTTATTTTTACAACAACCCTGAGAGGCAGGTGCTATTATTGAAACAATTTTACATGTGAGAAAACAGGCAGATAGTGGTTAAGTAACTTGCCCTGGGTCACACAGCTAGTGAGTGTCTGAGGTCACATTTGAACTCAAGTCTATTTACCTAGCTGCCTCAGAAATAGTTTTATATATATATATATATATATATATACATACATAAAACATACATATGTGTATGTATACTTTACATATACATGACACACACCTATGATTTTTTCTAAGAGAGGCAGCCATGTAAGCAGGACTATAGATTGTATCAGTTGACAGTCTGGCCCGAATTCTCCTACAGAAGAATGACCCTATCAGGGGAAAGCAAAGCAAAGACAAAAACCGTAAAGGTTTTCTGAGAAAGAAGAGGAGAGTGAAACCACTAGGTCTGGGAAATAACCCCCCTGGATTTTACTGTCATTGATACATTTCATTTTGCTTCTTTGGTCATGCCTTCTTTTTCTCAGCTCCTCAGTTTACCCACCTGTGAATAATGGTCACTAGAGCCTCTAATATACTTGTCAAGCCCACGAAGCAGTAAGCCACATGGACAGCATGGAATGAAGTGTGTGCATACCATAGTGGAAACAGTGCTGGATTGGGAATTAGACGTATCCTTGCCACTCATGATGCCATCCCTTTGTGCCTTAGCTCCTTCATCTGGAGCAGGATGGGGCTGGACCTGCCCTGTGACCTTTTTAGATTTGTATAGATCCTTGGTGACTGGCTTATTTCAATTTGCTAATAACAACAGAATCAATTTGTGACATGCATCAAGTGACTGAATCATCCATGATCAGTGATTCAATAAGGGAATTAGCAATGCAGTGGGTTGAAAAGAGAAGGAGAGAAAGATCTCTCAGTAATTGAAATCTAGTTGCATTTTTAGGGTCAAATGACCCTGGCTGGTATCTTCTCTGGTACATGGAGGCTTAGAAAGGCTCCTACCTTTCTCCTGGAAAATTAACATTCAATGACTAGGTGATTTTAGGCAAACATTTGTTGACCCAGTACCTGGCCACATGATAAACACTTTTTTGACTGATTTATTTCATCAGCAGCTTCTTCTGTGTCCCTCTCGGCACTTTGCCTGGGGTTTTTCATAGCAGGTGCCTACTAACAACTGCATGTTGAAAGAATGTGTCATTTTCACAATTTGACAGGAACAAGACCAGGAGGGAGATATTGGGGAGCTTCCGATATTCTTCGGGTATATTTGGGGAGGGGGAAGTCTTGGGTAAAAAGAACTAGAGGAGGTCTTAGCCTTCAGAACTCCAGGAAAGCCTTGCCTATTCCCTAAGGGAGGCGTGCACTCAGCTCACACACAGAGCAGTGAGCTCCGAGGACTCAGGGAGCCCAGCTGTCAGAGGCGGGTTCTATCTCCTTCTGGGGAGACTGCAAGGAGGAGAAACTAGAGAGGGGAGGGAAATAACTTTGTAAATGAAAAGAAAGTTTGAGAGGGACGGAGGGAGAGGGAGAGAGAGAAAGAGAGAGAAAGAGAGAGAGAGAGAGAGAGAGAGAGAGAGAGAGAGAGAGAGAGAGAGGAGGGAGAGAGAGAGGAGGGAGAGGGGAAAAGGGTGGGAGGAGGAAGAGTAGGAAGAGGTGGGAGGAGGGAGAGAGACAGACAGATTAAAAGAGAGGGTCAAAGAGGAATAACAGACAGGAACAAGAACAAAGACCAATTAGAAGCCAGAGAAGAGCTTTTGAGAGGGAAGGAAAAAATTTAAAGAAGAAAACGAAAAATTGAAGAGAAGACAAAGCAGGTAAGAACAAAATTGGCTTGGGGAGGAAGAGCATTATGAGACATAGGCCAGTGGTGAGAGAAATCAGTTTCCAGGCTGGAGAGGATTATTAGTGTTCCTGTTATACATTTCTTTAAAAAAAAAAAAAAGTTCTGTCACTATTGCTACACCTAGTTGATTATGATTCTTGGTTGATATAAAGGGGGAAGGTTGGGTGGACCAACGGAGGAGCTAACCCTTAGCATTATGAAGAGCTCTAGAAATGAGGGTGGGAGACGCTTGGAGTTCAAGCCTACCTCTAGATGAGACGGGAAATAAGAGGCATCTGAGAAACAGGTTACATTTCAGGTCAAAGCAGTCTTTAGCTGAGTTGGAGAGTTCCCTTAAAAAAAACGAAAAGTCAAGTCTGTTTTATGATGCTTCCTCTAGGCATGGAATCTTTTTGAAATGCCTTCCAGAGTGTCTACGAAAGTGTTTTGGTTTTTTCCCCCCTAAGGCATGTTGGATGGTTTAAAAATATTCCCTGCTTCGTTTCCTGCAGTGTATCATGTCCCGGCGGAGCCAGCTGCGGGTGAGAAATGAAACCTGCAGTTTAGCCGCTAGTGGGAAAGAGACAGAGTGGGACAGAGTGGGACACAGGCGGAGGAAGCGTAAAACAGCCCCCATTGAAGGTTTCCTTTCAATTGTGTGCTGTCTAATGCAGGAGGACGTTGGAGGCCATGCCCTGTCCTTGAACTTCCTCCCATTGGTGCATAGTCCCAAGCTTGTCTATGTACCAATAATAAAGTGAGCCTGGCACCAGGTTTCCTGACTCTCCTAGTATTTTACTAGGAATTTTAAAGAATTAAGGGTTCCTGAATATCTGCGTAACCAAGCACAAATCAGTTCTCTTCAGGACTCAGTTTCTTCCTCTGTAAAATGAGCTAAGTAGACTAAGTCACCTTTACATTTCCTTCCAGTTATGACATTCTATGATTCTGTGATTCTTGAGTCTTAAGCTTCAGTGGTAACCTAAATTCTGCTCCCAACTCTACTAATTCTGTGGCTTTTTGACACCTCACTTTCCCTCTTTGGCCTCTGTTCCTTCATCGGTAAGACAAGGAAGACGGACAAAATGCCCTCAAAAGTTCCTTCTAGTCCCTGACATTCTGAGTTTTGGTTCAGGATTCTTAGTATACGATGCGGGTTCTGAGTCTAGCTCTTCTAATCACTGGGGCTTTGGACAAGCTATTTACCTTCTGATTTGTAAGTTGAGAAGGTTGGACTAGATGACCTCTAGGCTGCCCTCAGGCTCTAACACTGTGCGATTCTTGAGCTTTTGCCCTCTAGAATGTGGCAGGGACTATGATGACAAGGGACAAGGGGTGGAGCACACTAGATGTAGCCTGTGGTATAGTGCTGTGGAGAAAGCAAAGATCCAGAACCAGAGGACCCGGGTTTCAATCTCATCTCCGATGCTTAGTACCTACGTGGTTTTGGACAAGCCATGCAACTTCCCAAGATCCCAGCTTCCTCAATGGTAAAATTACAAAGTTGGATTAAGTGGCCTCTGAATTCCCTTCTAGTTCTCTATGTATGACCCTGTCCTGGGAATTTATGAGTTAAGAAAAACAGGCACAAATCAAACAGTTTTGTCCCTCTGTGGTGTTTATACTCCAGCACTTGGGATCCATTCCTGGGTTTGAAATTCATGAGTAGGAGTATGCTTCTAAGGAGAGCCTTCCAGAGCAGATGCAAGGATCTGGTCATGGCAGAAGGTCCCTTAGGTTATACATTAGAATTAAGCATATCTATCTATAGCTGAGCTCCTGAGAGGCAAGATCCTCTAGAAATCTTACAGCTACATGACAAAACTAATGTAGTGGTCCTGCCTCTGGGTGGTGGACTTGGGGTAATCCAACTTCGTCTATTTCTTCTCTACCAATGCTGTGGATGAAATCCAACTCATTCAGTCAAAGATTTTCATATGTGTGTGTGTGTGTGTGTGTGTGTGTGTGTATGTGTGTGTGTATATATGGAGAGAGAGAGACATACACACATATGCATACATATATGTGTATTATTGTTGTTTAGTCACTTTTCAGTCACAACTGACTCTCCACATCCCCTTTTCAGGTTTTCTTGGCAAAGATATGGGAGTGGTTTGCCATTTCCTTCTCCAACTGATTTTACAAATGAGGGAAACTGAGGCAAACATGATTAAATTACTTGCCCAGGGTCACACAGCTAGTAAGTGTCTGATGTCAGATTTGAACTCAGAAAGAGGAGTCTTCCTAATTCCAGGTCTGGCACTCCATCCATTGTACCACCTAGCTGTCTGGAGATAGAGAGAGATAGAGAAAGAGAGAGAGAGAGAGAGAGAGAGAGAGAGAGAGAGAGAGAGAGAGAGAGAGAGAGAGAGATTATATTAATAAATTCATATATAAATTGAATATATATATATATATATCCATACCTATAACAGTCACTGTTTTACTTCGTGTTTTGTTTTTGCATTTTTAAAATCCTGGTGCCTGCAGGTTGACAGATGGCCAGATCACCATTCATTGAGGACGTTGTGGAGGTTGTCTTCCTGTTCAGGAGCACAGTAGGCAGTACTCTGGGACAGTCCTTGATTTCTTTTATGCTCTGAAATGTGGAGATTCCATGAATGTCCAAGCAGAGATTAGGAAGACTGACAGTTCCCCTTTTCTGCCTGTGATCATGGTGCTCTCCAAAGAGAGCCTTTGTCAGACCAGTCTTTCATGGCCAGGTATCTTCACCACCTCTCCAGCCAGCAAAAGCTATCCCTTTTCAAGTGTCTCTAACTGAGAATGAGTCAATGTAGAGTTTGAGGTCAGTTATGTTTTTTTTTGGTCTGATTAATGAAAAGAGAAAAAAAACTATGTCAGCAGGATGAAATCTATTCTGAGACAATTGCTTAGTAGTGGGTTGAAAGTAAACACTGTTCTTTGGTTCAGTTATTCCACCTTTCAGTTTCTCTGAAACTATTTTTAGGCAGAAAAGGATAATCATTGATAAGCAGTGACTAGAACTGTATTTATCTTGGGGAAAAATAAGCTTTGGCAGGGTAGGGGGCATGATCTTTTTCTTTGAATATTTGATGGGTGGTCATATGAAGAGGGATCACACTTTTTTTTACCTTAGTGGGCAGAACCAAAACTAATCAGTAGAAGTTACAAGATCAGTTTCAGCACAATGTAAGGGGGTGGGGTGGGGGGAATCATATCAGGGCTGTCCAAAAATTCAATAGTCTGCTTTGATAGGTAGTGAGTTCCCTGTCACTGGAAGTCTTCAAGTCCAGCTTGGATGACTATTTGTCAGGGATGTCACAGGCAGGAATCATACTTGGAGTGGAAGTTAGACTTGGTGACTTATGAGCTCTCTGCATTTCCATGATTCAAAATACATTGTTGTCTATCCTGTTTGGGAAATAGCTATTCTAATTAATAATTCAGATTAATTGAAAGCTCTACCCTTTACACACTTGGTAGAACAACCAGACTAGACAACTTGTCGATCTCTAAACATGCCCTGGAGTTCTCCACTTCGATGCCTTTGCTCAAGCTGTACCCTCTGTCTAGAAGGTTCTTTCTTCCCTTCCAAATCTACCAATAAAATTCTTACCCCTCTTTTAAGGTCCTTGAGTATCAGTTCCTCAGTGGGAATGGGATCAGTGGGAGCGATCTCTCCTTCCTTGGAATTCACATGGCAAGTTGTATCTCTCTCATTATTGCATTTTCACATTCTCCCTCATTTAAGGTTATTTATGTACATGTGCTTCTCCCTTTACTGTGATGTAGCACTCTGAGGACTATGTTTATTCTTCTTAGTAGCCTCCATAACACAGGGCATGGGGCCTCAGACATAGTAGGCATTCAATAAATATTTGTGGGATGAATGAGTGAATGCCATGGGCATATTAACAAATTCAGAGAATTCAAATATCATAAAAACTAAACACTGAGCACTAAATTTCTGCTGAACCTAGTTAACTTTCTCTTGGATGATTCTGAAGAACCCTCAGGATCTCCCTGTACTTCAAGATCTTTATCATGGACAGCAAGCATCACTGTATTGTATTTGTGTGATGGTTCTGCTTGATAGAGATTTCTGGTTAACTGAAATTTACTGCATAGGATCCTAACAGTTATATACCACCTTTTTTTTGTTTCTTTTCTTTCTTCTCCTCTCCTCTCTCCTTCCCTTCCCTTCCCTTCTCTCATTTCCTCTCCTCTTTTTTCTTTCTTTTTCTCTTCCTTCCTTCCTTTTTTCCTTCCTTCCTTCCTTCCTCCCTTCCTCCCTCCCTGCCTTTCTTTCTTTCTTTCAAAACTAAGGGCCCTTTGAAGATTACTAGAACACATTTCAAGTGTTTTGCTTTCCCCCCTCATAGACAGATATGCACCTGAGTTCATCAAAATGAGTCTGATCCCATGTAGAAGCTTTCAGGTTCTGAGATCATCCCTAAGATATTGGAAGCTTATGGTAAACCACACTACATACTACACCAAAGACTCCCTGGGATCAGTAGGGCTAGTTTGGAGCCTGTTGCTATGTATTCCATCCTCCTCCTGATTTAGTGGTTACTATCAAAGCACAAAAGAGGAAATTATGCAACTGTGCTCTCTGGGTTCCATCCTGGCACATTCCAAACGTGAGGTACACTGCCATACTTTGCCACTCATGGGCTGTGTGCTGGTGGACAAGTCACTTCAATGCTTTAAGTTTTGGTCCCCTAGTAGAGAGGTAGGTTAGGGTGTTGGTGCCCTGCTGTTAAGCTCAAATAGAAATGGGGGGCACTGAATTGCCTGAACTCCTGTGAGCTATATATTGACTTAAGAAACCACATAATTAACATTGGGTTTTTTTTTGTATTTGTATTTTCTTAAATATTTCCCAATTACACTTTAATCTGTTTGGGCAGCCCTCAGGCATGTCATGGGTTGTGTGTTTGATACTTCTGGTGGAGGGGATGAAATACCGCATTTTGGAATCCCAGGACCTAGATTTGAATCTTAGTTTTATATTCTACTGCCTGTGGGACTTTGGAGAATTCACCAGATCTCCCCCATTTCTAGCAGATTTTTTTATCTGTAAAAGGAGCAGGTTGAATCTTCTGGTTTCCAAGGTCCCTTCTAGCATCCTCTGACATTTGAAATGAAAGCTGTTGGACCAGATGAGCTCTCAAGCTTTTTTCAGCACTGATGTTCTAGGATTTTCTTTTTCTATGTAACCCTCATTGTAGACTCACAGATGCGTAAAGTACTAGAGCAGAGAGAAAATGTAGAGATTATATAATTTAACCATTGTCTGTTACAGGAGATGAGGCTGAGAAGAGCAGCCAGGGCATGTAGTGCTCATTGTTAGATAACATTTGACCTAATTTTTTGAACATCAGGTCAGAGACCAGACTCACATAAATTAGGAGAAGAAAGACTTGGTGAGTTTATTGTGGGACAAAAAAGCAACCAAACCGAAAGCTCTCTGCCCCTCCCCAGCCCCCATCCTCATCCTTGTTACTCTTGGGATAGATAGGCCCCTGCATACTGACTGTACCCCCTCCCACTCTATATAAGAATGTGAGTGCAAGCCCCAAACCTAAGGCCATGGGCCCTGTGTTGGCATTCCTTGGCTGGAGCCAGGCAGGAGCTGTTAATGCAGTGGTCGATCTAGGTGGCTGGAGGAAGAAGGGATTGTGTGGGTTTTTTTCTCTTTTTAGCTCTGGGGATCACATTGCTGCATATAGGAAGTTGGGAGGGATGACAGGTGTCAGTTAAGGGGATGGTAACTTGGTCTGATTAACATTCCCAGGATGCCTATGAAGTAGGTGGGGGCAGCCACACCAGGAGTCTCCATGAAATATGAATGTGTCTGTTTCTATGTTCCTTCCTAGAGACTAGCCTTGGCACTGGGGAGATTGACACTTTTGTCCTTATAATTGGCCATCTCCAAGAACTGGGGGTTAGATTGCTAGGCTTCAGTATGTGAGCAATTAAATTATATAGTCCTGAGTAGGAAATAAAATGAAACAAGTCACCTAGGCCAGCCAGCATTACTGATGAGAAAGCCGGAGCAGTGGCAAGGGTGGAGAATGGGGACGGGGCATCCTAGTCTCTTTGGGCCTATAATACAAGCAGGTCTGCCCAGAAGACTCTAGTGAGCCAATGGAAGCATCATTCAAGATCTGAGGTGGGCATCTCTAGAGGAACCAGTCAGAAAAGAAAATGGAAGATTTCCAGGTTTGGTCCTTCGTGTGGAGGAGATTTAGACATGGGTCCCAGGATCATTTGCCCCACAAAAAAGATCCCCAGACTACAGAAAATAATTCAAAAGAGCTCTCTCTGTAGTCTGTGAGTTGGGGGGGTAGTAGGGGAGGTCCAATACCCAACACAGTTCACCTGTGGTACAAGGGGTTGTTCTCCAAGAAGAGAGATGCTTAATTTTCCTGGAAAGTTTCAGCACTCCTGAGGAAGGAAACTGCCTTCCTGCCCATTGTCATAAGCAACAGGCTCCTGCTGAATGACAGGCTATGGTTCCTTTTAGGAGTCAATCATTTTTTCTCCAATCATAAATAACCAGCAAGAGAAACTGACCTCATGGTGTGTTATCTACCTTTACAGGAAAAACTGGGGACAATTCAAATGACCAAATTCTCTTTGTTTCTCCAGACTGCTTTGAGGTCTCATTGTCAGGGTTTTCCCACTGTGAAGTCCAAACATTAGGTGCCATGTGGAGAATGGACTATTACAGGGGTGAGGAATCTACTGCCTTGAGGTCACAAAAGGCCACACTTAAGGACCTAGGAGATCACACATGGCCTTAAGGCCACAGGTTCCCCCCCTGGGACTATTGGTTTCTAGGCAATTTCTTCCAGGAGAATGAAAATCTGTAGCCTTCCAAACTGGGAGTCAGAAACCTGAGGCCCGTTTATATTTAATAATAATAATAATAGTTCACAGTTATATATAGCATTTTAAGGCTTGCAAACAGCAGTCCTGTGAGGCAGGTGCTATTATCCTTCTTATTTTATTTTTGTTTTTTTATTTTTTATTTTTGCTTTTTGGAGGGCAATTGGAGTTAAGTGACTTGTCCAAAGTCACATGGCTAGTAAGTGTGTCAAGTGTCTGAGGCCTCATTTGAACTCAGGTCCTCCTGACTCCAGGGCTGGTGCTCTATAGACTGCACCACCTAGCTGCCCTGATCCTTCTCATTTTATGGATGAAGAGACTGCAGCTCAGAGGTTAAATGACTTTGCCCAGAGTCTCACAGATATTGATTGAATGTCTTGGTGGGATTCAAACCTGGGATCTATTGACTTGACCATTAAAGTCATTCTATGTAGACAGCCACCTATTTCACTTCCAGATAAGGCTAGCTCTACTCCTTCACTCACCTTTGTAGAAATCCCAGTCAAGATTGATAAGCAAGAATGGAGCTGTCACAAATATTTCCTTATGACATATGTAAGAGTCAACAAATATTTATTGAATGGCTACTATTGGCCAGACCCTATACTAAACAAAAAAGAAATGATAAGCAAGTTGGAGTAGGACAAAGAGTGAAAGAGAAGTCTGATCAGAGGTAGGAATGTGCCACTGCCCCTGGTCAATTCAGAGAGTACTAACAACCAAGGGATTGGGAAAGTTTGCCCCATAAGAGAAGGCAACATTTTGTGTTTTCATGAACCCCTCTGGAAGTCTGGGAAGCCTGTCTGAGACCGTGTCTCAGAATAATGGCTCCTGCCCCCATTGCTAACTCAATGGTTGTTGCCTTCAACGTTAACCCTCAGTTAGAAACTAATGAAAATTAAAGAGGTATTATTTTTCCCCCATCCAACTTTATAGAGTTCCTGAAATCTATCCATGGATACCAGATTCAGAACCCCTGACCCAGATGATGGTACATGAAATAAGTTTTGGAGAAAGCCAAGGCTTTGGAAAGGTGGAGATGAGGAATTCCATACTTCAGAGAACAGCAAAGTGGCCATTTGGGGCTCAATGGGAGAACTCAAGAGAGGCCAGTAATGTATAATATAGCCTGGAAGGGGATCCTGCTGCACTATAATTTCTGCTTTTGTTCTTGTATAGATTTGGACATCATTAGAATTCCAGAACCTGCTGTTTAGCCAGGCATGGAACCCAGAAGGGGACAGTAAACCCCACCTCAGCCTAAGTGGCTAAAAAGGGAAGTGATTTTCTAAACATGAATTCTAACCAAATGATCCCACAAGTGGAGGAGTCTGAGAATCTTAACCGTTGGGGAACCCAACTTTAGTTAATACTTTGAATAGCACATCCCAAGAGATGGTGAGCCCAAAAAAGGATGAGCTAAAAATGAAACACCCTAAGTCTAACAGGATTAGTGGAAACAGTTAAGGAATGTGGATTATTCCTATGGTTTTGTTGGCCGCTCAATCAGTGCTCTCAAACATAGGACCATACCCATTGGTCTTACAATACATCATAATTGCTCATATATTTGGCCACTGCACCAGGGTATTCTCCCCACTCTTATATTTTGGACAAAAAACCCAGAATAACATTTCCCCTGACATCAGAGTCGTAACTAGTGATTGTCAATACATGTTTCACAAAACAAGGCTAGAACAAGAGGCATGAAACACCTTCAAATCAACTTTGTAAGAAAAATTCTGTCACAGAGGACTGGGGAGAGACCCTAAGACAGTGACTTTTTGTAGGAATATGGTGAGGCCACAGATGGAAGCAGGACTGGTCCAGAGAAGAGCTCACCTGAAATGTGACATTTGGGGGAAGGAAATCTGCCATCTTGTAGCTTCTTAGTTTAAGGACTTATTCCTGCTAATTGGGTACAAAATCTATACTATGCTGAAAGAATGGCAAGACCCTAGTTACCCCAAGCCCACATAAACTCTATGAAGAATAAATTTTCCTATTAAAAATGGTTATCTTTGTCATGATAGCTAGCTAGCTAGATAAAGACAGACAGGTGGGCAGGCAGGTATGTAAACCATGCATCTATCAGATCTTTACTATGCTCCAGGCACTATGATAATTGCAAAATGAAAAAGCAAGCCAGCAAAACAGTTCCTGCCCTCAAGAAACTTACATTTTAACAGGGAAAGACATAAAGGGGAGCTGGAAGGACAAGAGAAAAGAACACACAACATGGTTTTGAGATGGAGACCTGGTCTCCCACAAGATACTATGAAACCTCTCCTATTAGTACCCTGGATGGTTTCAGTGGTGGAATCCAAATTTTGCTTGGGGAAAAAAATGGCCCTGCCGTTGTCAGCAGGTTAAACAAGAGATTCAGTTGGCTACTTCACAGACTCCTTGAAATCTATCCATGGACCATGTTAAGAATCCTTGCCTAAAATGAAAGTACAATCTTTTATTCATTTCTCAATTATCTGTCTTTTCTAGTCTTTATCTCATAAACACATATGCAGCAGCAACCTCCCTTGTAGCATTCTTTGATTCTAAGCCAAGAATTGCTGAAAGATAGAAGACACGTGAGGAGACTGTGAGTCCAATTGACCTTGTTACTAATTGCTGTGTAACCCTAGGTCAAACATTGTTCCTTAGTGGATGGGGGTGAGATGTACAATGGTCAGCAAAGGATACTGAGTATGACTACAGACCAAACCAAGGTACTTGCATAATTCCTCTCTGTTTCTCTGTTTTGAAAGAAAAAATAATCAGAGATAAAAAGAGAAACATTAAAGTAAACATGATAGATATGAGATGAAACAATTATAAATATGCTTGGAGCTTTTTCATGTTACAGGATTACTGTGTATGTGAGATTGTCTTTAGGCACTGCGGTAATGGAAACTGAACTCTCCAATGTTACTAATGATCTCTCTTTTTAAATCAAATTTTATTTTATTTTCAAATGAAGATCCTCTTTCTCTCCCTCCTATTGACCCCTCCCCTTGATAAAGCAAGAAAAACAAAACCCCAATTACAAGCATGTATAATTATGCAAAACAAATTTTTGCATTGGTAGTGTAAAAAAAAAAATCTCAATCTGCATCAATGATTTCTTAATTGCCAAATCCAATGCCCTTTTCTCAGTCCTTTCTCCTAAATCTCTCTGAAGCATTTTACACTGTCAGTCATCCTCCCTTCCTCCAAGACACTTATCCCTGGGTTTCCATGACATTACTCTTTCCTGGTTTTTCTCCAACTTGTCTGGATGCTTCTTGGTCTCCTTTGTTTCATCATCATCCACGGACTCCCCCAGTGTGTGTAGGTACTCTGAACTCTATTCTGTGCCCTCCACTTCTTTTTCTGCACTTTCTCTTTTGGTGATCTGAGCAGTTCCTGTTGATCCAATCCTCATCTCTGTGTAGATGACACCCAGACCCATGTATCCAGTCTCAGTTTCTCCTCTGAACTCCAGTTCTGCATCACCAAGTGGACATGCTGTAACCATCTTAAACTCTCAATATCCAAAACAGAATCTCTCTCTCTCCCTCGCAATCCTTACCCTCTTCCTAGTTTCCCTATTTCCATCAAGAGCACCATCATCCTTTCTGTCACTCAGATTTACAAGCTTGGAGCCATCCTTACCTCTTCTTTAACTTCTCATCCCTAACCATTTGCCAGGTCGTGTAACTTTTGCTCCCACAATGCATCTTGCACCTGCCTGCTTCTGTTCTCTCCCATAACCACCACCAACAGAGTTCAAGACCATTACCATTTCTTGACTGGGTGATTGTAGTAATCTTCCAATTAGTCTGCTCACCAGGTGTCTCCCCAGTCTGATCAGCCTCCCACACAACTTGGCTACAGTTATACATTATCTGACTAAGTTACAGTGTAGTTCATGAAATTCTCATGGCTCTCTCTTGCTTTTGGGATACAATACAGATTCCTCTGTTGGGCATTCAACGCCTTTGACCATCTGTCTCTGGCCTACCTTTCCAGGTTTATTACGTATTATTCTCTTTCATGAACCCTATATTGTGACCCATTTGGGTTACTTGCTAGTCCTCAGGAACGGCAATCAGTGTCTTCTCTCTGTGTTCCCTTTCTGCACTCCTTTCTCACCTCTGCCTCATAGAATCCCAACCATCTTTCAAAAGTCAGATATAAATGCCACCTCCTTCAGGAAACCTATCCTGGTCTGCTAGTTACCTAATGAATGAATGAAATTGCTTTGTAGCTACTCAGTATCCTTTTTGTATTTAGCTTTCTGTGAATTAGATTGTTTCCCCCCACTAGAATATAAGCTTTTTGATGGCAGGGACAATTTTATTTTTGTGTTTTTATGCTCTAGCACTTTTCACAGTCCCTGGCATATAGTAGGAACTTGATAAGTGTTTGTTGAATGAGTGAATGAACCCTCTTATTTGGAGATGTACAATGAACTTGCCTTCCACTGAATCCCACTTTAGAGTTAATAGATTTATAGCAACGTCCCAGCTCATTGCTGCCATTGTCAACATTCCTATGAATAATACTTTTTACTGAGAACCAAAAATCTTCCAGATAGCATTGAGAACCTGTGTCAGGGTATAGATTTCAATGCAATTTTTATCAAGTGGATTTACAGTCTAATTTTGGCAAAGTTAGATGAGATCTCCAATGATGACAGGAAGCAGAGTAAAGAAAGGAACTGAGGCAGCTGTAGTATCTCTGTTTGTTTCACATAGGTAGCCAGGCCCCTTCTGCCAAGTGAATTGAGACAGAAGGAAAGCTAGTAGATTCCTTTTCACTTGAACCATTAGAATGGTTAGGAGGCACCAAGAGTACTGGATCCTCAGGGTGGTTCCATTGCTGACCTGCTGAGAGACCTCCAAATAGGTTACCTTCTACATGGCTTCCTCTGATACTTTAAATATCAAGGTCTTGGTGTTAGCTCAAGTCTAGTTCTGTTAATATGTGAGAAAGACGCACATATTCCTTGAGACATTGTGGAGCATTGGAAGGAGCACTGGACTTCCAGTCATGGAATCTGAGTGTGAATGCCAGCTTATTTCACAATTTCTACTTATTACCAATATGACCTTGGACAAGTCTTTTAACATCTCTGTGATTCAGTTTCCTCATATAAAAGAATGTTATTGGAATAGATGGTCTCTAAGGTCTTTTCTTTCCAGCCCTTGATACATGATCTCCATCCGCCATCATTCAGCTAGATTGCCTTTCCTGCTGTGCTAACATATGATCTCATATTATTACATAACTGCTTTATTCATGTATATCCTATCTCTGCAAACAGACTGAAAATTCTTTTCAAAGAGCAATTTGTGTCTTCTACTTCTTTTGAGTCTCCCAAGCACCCAGCATAGTCACATAGAAGGTGATCAGTGAATGCTTACAGAAATGGGCCTCCCAAACTATGTGAAGAGGCAAAATTGGGCTTAGTACTGCTCCCTATCCCACAATAGGGAGCACTTTTCTATTTTTATGGATGGTAGATATCAAATCTAAGCCTTTTTCAACTGGAAATATCAGAATGGAAACATCTTGCCCTGGGGGAAATAATGAGAGGGTCTTATAAGACTTCTTCCCAATCAGAGAAGGAGATTATGATTCTCTCCATGACTATCTAGAAGTTTTAATGGGATTTCCTCATATGGGGCTTCTCATTCATTCATTTATTCATTCATTCAACTCTTATTGAGGTAGTTATATGCGTGTCTAGTAATGGGAGATGACAGAGAAATGCTATCCTTTTCTTCTAAGGAACTTGTCATTTATTTGGAAAGACAGAAAACTCACTTTAAAGCTTTCAGAAGATAAATTGGGCAACTTGCCCCACAGGAGAGTAGGGGGAAGGGGATGAGAGGAGGGGATGATGAAGGGGAGGGCAGATTGGGGGGAGGGTTGTTAGAAGCACACACTTCTGTAAAGGGACAGGGACAAAGTAGAGAATAGAACAAGTGGAGGGTGGGATAGAAAGGAAGGAAATTAAGTCAGTGTTACACAATATGTTCAGTTGTGGAGATGTGCTGTGTAACTACACATATACAGCCTGTATTGAATTACCTGTCTTTCCAGTGGGGGTGGGTGACAAAGGAGGAATGGAAAAAATCTAGAATTTAAAGTTCTAAAATCAAATTTTATATATATATATATGTATATAAAATAATAATTATTATTTACATGCAACTGGGAAATAAGATATACAGGCATGGGGATAGGGAGATCCATCTTACCCTACCAGAAAGTCAGAGGAGAGATGGGAGAGGATATGGAAGAGAGAAGGTTGGGGGAGGAGGTATACAGTGGGATCATTATTTTGGGGTGGTAGGTAGGGGAAAGACGAGGAGAAAATTTGTAACTCAAAATCTTGGGGAAATCAATGATGTAAAACAAAAAATAAACAAAAGTTAATGTTAAAAAAATAAATACAGCTTTTAGAAGAGAGGGAACATATCTTGCATTTCTAATGTTTCCTTCATGGCTCCCATATAGTACCAGGCACATAGTATGTAGGCTTCCAATTAAAAGACTTGTCAATTGATTAACATGAAGCAACTAGAGAGCCAAGGTGTGAGGGGCTTGTTGTATACATTAATTCTGAGACTTAAACGTGTCAGAAAAATTATTGAAGGCTAGGATTGGTCCTCTATTTTTGAGGTAAGAAGGAGAACAGATTACCAAAAAATGAATTGTAGTGTGTAGAATGGAAGGAGCAGCTCAGGCTCCAGGTCCCAGAAAGGGACAACAGGGATTAATATATGGAGGAACATTGGGCTAGGAAATAAGAAACCTGCGTCTTATTTTTAGCTTTATTCAAGGTACAGGGCCAGCTCCCTGAGGAACAATACAAAAAAATTCAATAAATAATTGTTGGCTTCATGCTCATTGTACATAGGAATAGTTCTTCCGTTCCCATCTCATATACCACCCCAGTTTCATTTTGAGGATTCCAGATGAGTGTCTTTGTAGTCTCCACTAAGGGTTCTACTTTGTCCAAAGCCTTTCCTGATGCACCCAAGCTGGTGTTCTACTACTCACTTCAGCATAAAATCATCAAATATATATTTTATATCTATTTATTTTTGTACATATTGTTTTTCTATAGTAGGATACAAGTTGCTTGAGAGCAGAGTTCAATAACTAATGAGGTGAAGCCTGAATTTACTTGTAACACAAATGACAAATTTATAATTGACAATTTTATATCATCAAACTATGATTTATCATCATACCACTTAAGAAGGGATGGGAAGCTGATCAACTCCAGAGTTTGAGGAATTTTGCCAGAATAGAGTTACAACATTTTCATTTTTGTCTTTGCATCTCCAGCACCCAGCATGGTGCCTGATCAACAATCAAACAACTAATCAAGGCATTTATTAAGTGCCTACTGTATATCAGGTAGAGGCAGCCATGGTACAATGCACAGAGAGTTAATCTTGAAGTCAGAAAAATCTGGTACCCTGACACATACTGGCTGTGTGACTCTGGGAAAGTCACTTTAACCTCTTTGTGCTCTAGCCACCTTATTAAGATTATAATTTCCGTAAAAGGTACTGATCTGCATTGGTCCAGAGAGTTTTCTCACCTAAGAGTTCCCTTTGTCAATGAATCATAGGTCCAGTCTCTTCCCTATTAGACTTTGCAGATACAGAAAAAAAAGGAAAATAGACTTGTGCTCAAGGAATCAGAAATTTGCTTGATACTACATGTTCATAGATAAAAAATACAGGACATATACAAAAGAAAAATATTGTGATGAGGCAAGGAAAAAGAAACTCATGATGAGACTCTCAGAAAAGATTTCTTGATACTTAAGTTGAGCCTTGAATAGAGCCAAGAGGTAGTTTCCAAGAGGCAGCTGGCAAAATGAATACAGCACTGAACCTGGTGTCACAATAGACCTGAGTTAAAATCCTGCCTCAGACATTTCCTAACTTGTGACCTTGGGCAAGTCACTTAACCTTTGTTTATCTCACGATCCTCAATTGTATAATGAGTACAATAAGAGCACCCACCTCACAAGATTGTTGTGGGCCTTAAATGAGATGACATTTGTAAAGTGCCGTGCCTGGCATATAGTAGGAGCTATATACATTGAGAGAAGAGGATTTCACCTGTGGGAGCAGCTTATTCAAAGTGTGGATTTGAAAGATGGACTGTTATGAACGAGTAACAGCATCAAGGAGGCCAAATTAGCTGAGGCATAACATATGTGAGGGGCAATGTAATTATCATGGAAAGATGGACCAGAGCCAGATTGTGAAGAGTGTAAAATAGCAGAGTTCTTTAAATTTATCCTAATGATAATGGGGAGCCATGGAAGCTTTTTGAGCAGGAGAGTGACACGATGAGATCTGCATTTTAGGAATATTCATTTGGAAGCTATGTTGAAAATACATTGGAGAAGGGAGAGACTGGATTAGGGAAGCAATAGTCCAGGTGAAAAGTGATAAAGACCCAAACATGGTAGCATGCCTAGAGGTAAAGGGATGGATACTGTAATAAAAAAGACTTCCATGTGTCTCTGGCATCTCAGCAAAGATTGAGGGTAATTCCTGAAGAGTAGCAGTGTGATCAATAACACCTGTCTCTGGGCCTTTTCACATCTGAGCAGCTGTCAGATGGTAGCAATTTGGGGCTCCTTTTGACTGCATCTGGGTGCAAGCCAGGGAATCAAAGATAAAAGGTCTTTCCTATTTCCTGCTTCCAGGACCAGTAAGAATCTTCCCTACCCCCACAGCCTTCTTCCAACCAGCTTCCCTCTCCTCTGATGAAGAATCATCCCTAATAACTTCCTTCCTGGGTTTCTAAGACATTCCACTGCTGTAAATATTTCTTATTTATTCTAGGTGGGATTCCTGAGATCTTAAGTGAGTTAGGAGTAAGGTTTCTTGGCAGCCATGGCAAGTATCACATCCTTTGGCAGGAATTCTTTTTATTCTTTCTGAGGAACTCGTAAGAAATGACATACTGAACACTGAATGTAAAATTTGTAGAGGATAGGAGATAGTGACTAGTGACCTCCTGTTAATCTAAAAAATTATTCTTTCAATTAACCAGCATGTCTCCTTCAATCTCCCCTTCTGCTACCTTTAACAAAAGAAAGGGGGAAAAAACAAAGTCATTGTAACAAATATGAATAGTTGAGCAAAACAAATTCCAGTGCTAATTATGTTTAAAAGTAGTTGTCTCTCTGCATCTTGAATCTATCACCTCTCAGCTAGGAAATAAGTAACATGCTTTATCATTGGTCCTCTTGAATCATGGTTGGTTATTGTATCAATTAGAGTTCTTAGGTCTTTTGTAACTCTTTGTCTTTACAACTTCATTATTTGTATAAATTGTTCTTGTGGTTTGGCTCATTTCGCTTCTGCAGAAAAGTCTGAAATAATCTGAAATTCACTTCTCTATTTTAAATCTATTTTCCTTCTCTCCCTTCTTCCCTCTTTTCCTTTTTATATTCTCTCATCTTCCTCTTTTTATTCTTCTTTTTTCTTCTGCTGCTTTCTCCTTTTCTCCTTCCCTTGATTTTCTTCCTCTACCCAACCTTTCTTCCCTTTCCCACTCTCTTTCCTCTTATAAAGCTTTCAACCTCTTCAAATATGAGATATTTGGTAACTTCAAGAGGTAGAGAATTGGCTTTGGTGGCAGAAAATGTTTCTGCAGAAAGAAAAATACAAATCAACTTGTGAAAGATATAAAGTATTAACTCTTTTATATGTAAGCAATTCCGATGGAGAAAGGGTAGAAAAAGGGCTTTTGTTTATGGAAAAATTAATATTATTTAAGCATGAAAAATCCCTGTCACTTTTCTATTGAACATATTGCTAGAAAGACTGAAGAGAAAACTGACAGAATATATTTGAAGACAGAGAAATGCCTGAGACTACAGGACATTGTGGTGGTCCCTCTGCTTATTTGCTTGTAACTGTTTTTGGAGTTTGGAAAGTTAAAACTCATAAAGTAGTAAATCAAATAATTGTTTAGAAGCTACAGGATGATTAAATAAAGATTGCTACTTTTATAACTAACATAAAGTAGATGGGTCAGTGACTATCAAGAGAACCTGCTTTGAGCCCCTTAAGTATGTTGAAATACCAGAAGACAAGAAGATGGAAGGAGCAGGTTAGAAAGCATAAGATGAAGCCTCTCAGGGGTGCTGATTGCTTTTTCCTACTGTCTCTGGTTTGATAGAGAGAAGCAGAAGGAGAGGGAAGGGCTTTTCAGGGCTTTGGAATAGACATGAAACTGATTGGACAGTAAACAACATTCTGTGAAGTGGAGAACTAACTGGGCTCATCTACATTGCCCAGACAGCCAACCCAAAGGATTTTGCTATAATCTCTGCTTTTCAGATACAGGATTCAGTAGGTTAATATAAAATCAGTGAGTTGGTTTGTTTGCTCTATATTGCCCAGAGGGCCGGCCTATGGAGCTCTTTAGTTTGCTGACTTAAGGGAACTGCTTATCATTATAACAGAACAAAAGGTGAACATTTATCAGAGAAGCAGTCTGGTATAGACTGTTTATGAAGGAATCCTGGATGTCCAGGACTGAAATCTAGCATCATGAGTTATCTTGAGCATACGTGCTCACTTTCTCCTATCAATAATGTTTGCACTGGTTGGAGAGTGTGACCCAGATTTATAGACTGACAACATTGTATTAATTATTCCTGCATTGCTTTATATTAAGTAAATGATAATATCAACTTGTTGATTTTACCTTATTATTAAATAAATGTTTTATGTTGGATAATTAACGAGATCATTATTGTGAATGACCACCTTTGTATAGAGGGAAAATATACTGGTACAAGCTTAGGTGCTACAGTAATGATAAGATTGTATTCCCTCACAACAGGATTACCCTTATACCCCAAGAGAGCCTGAAAAGTAGCTGCATGACAGTAGTCCTTCTCTGGGACCCCCAAACTACCATGGTGAAGGAAGATCGGGCTAAGCAAGCCAACCTAGAGAGTGAGTGGTCCGTAGGTATGCCACGAAGAGGTTACACTCTTGTATTTCATCTTCTCTACTTTCTTCTTCCTTTTCTTTTCACTGTTTTTGTTTGTCTTCTGTCTCTTCCACATACTTTTATGTTCTCACTTTCCTTCCTGCTGTCTTACCCTATTCTTCCCTTTCTTCTTTCCTTCTACTCTCTGTCTTCCTGCTAAAACATCCTCCCTCAAGGCTGCCAGCCGTGTGTGTGTGTGTGTGTGTGTGTGTGTGTGTGTGTGTGTGTGTGTATGTAGAAGCCTTGATATGTTATCTCTGGAGGTGTTAAAGAATGTGTGGGTGCAGAAGAGTTGACAGACCATTTAAATTCCTTATCTTCTCACTCACTTTTCCTTTTTGGTGAACTCTCCACAATTTTCCACATTTGGAGTGCTAAGGAGAAGGACCCTTCACCAGCTAAGGAAAGGGAAAGTTAACTATTCTCAGAAAGGAAAAAAGTAGAACCTAATAACCTAGAGTCCCTCTACATTATGGAGACAGACTGGTTGCCTGCCTCATTCAGTAGTCACCAAATTGTCTTCCTTCTTCCTTCCTTCCTTCCTTCCTCCCTCCCTCCCTCCCTCTCTACTTTCTCTTTCTTTCTTTCTTTCTTTCTTTCTTTCTTTCTTTCTTTCTTTCTTTCTTTCTTTCTTTCTACCTTCCTTTCTACCTTCCTTCCTCTCCTTCCTTCCTTCTTTATTTTAACTAGACTATGAGTTTCCTAAGGGTAGGAAAGAGTGTTATTCATCCTCATATCCTCCAAAGTGCTTTATACTTAGGAGGCACTCAAAAAATAAACATTTGTTGAATGAATGAAGTCAATGAATGAATCAACTACATTTCCAGTGCTATGTTTCATCCCTGGTGCCATACTAAGGATAATATAGTGAAAATAGCCCTGGATTTGGTGTTTAAAAAAATCTGATTTTAGTCATAGTTCTAGCATTACAAGCAGTGACATTTTTAAAAAGTATTTTAACTTTTGTGAGCCTCAGTTTTTTTCATCTGTAAAATATGGATAACATTGCTTCTCAACTTTATTGTGAGGCTCATGTTGTTAGCTATGCATATGGGTGTGGCCAAAAAGTCAATTAATAAAGGATCCTCCACACCCTCCCTGAAAAGCAGCCTGGCATAGCTGATAGAGGACCAAGTCAGGTTTTAGAAAGAAGTTTTATTTTGGCCACATACTGATATTTCTTTCTTTCCTTCCTTCCTTCCTTCCTTCCTTCCTTCCTTCCTTCCTTCCTTCCTTCCTTCCTTCCTTCCCTCCTTCCTTCCCTCCCTCCTTCCCTTTCTTCCTCCCTCCCTCCCTTCATTCCTCCCTCCCTCCCCTCTCTCTCTTTCTCTCTCCCTCCCTCTCTCCCTCTTTCCCTTCCTTCCTCCCTCCTTCCCTCCCTCTCTCCCTCTCCTCATTTCTCCCTCCCTCCCCCCCTCTTTCTCTCTCTCTCCCTCCCTCCCTCTCTCTCTAATAATTAAAGATCCTAGTAGTTCACTAAAATGTCAATTATACAAGAAGTCAAATTCTCTCCAGAACCCAACAAATTCCTGACTTTTAAAACCCTCCGAGCTTTCTCTTGTGAACATTTCCTGATTTTATGTCTATTATGTAGTTGTTATTGTTTTTTTAACCAAAGTATGAATCTTTTTACATTTTTTTCCTTTGAAATTTTACTTTATTTGATTTGGTCAATTTTTAGCTTGTCAAGAACTTTCAGGATCTATTGTGTAAACAATCCTGTCCAGCTTTGTGCCATTGTTTAATTTTTAAAACCTGCTATCTATGCCTTAAGTCATATATTTTGCAAAAATGTCAAACAGAACAGGCACAGGGCTGTGCTGGAGCCAGTTTGAGCTGGCTCTCTAGAGACATCACTCAATTTATTTACACTTTGGAAATTGGCAAATCCTACAAATCAGAGCTCATTTATTGTTTTTGTTGATTGTCTAGTCTTAAGAAAGCAGTGAGGAAAAACATTAGTAATGCTGATTAAACTTGGAAGTCAATTTTACATTTTCTTTTTTTTTTTAAGGAGAGCTGGTTGTTAAATATTTACCAGCAAGCCCTTGGAACAGGGCTAAAGACAGGCCCCATAGGCAGAGCAGTAGAGGTTTTCTTTCAGATTGATATGAAAACACTTATTAAATCTCTACTATGTCCAAGGCACTGTATGGTACAGTGAAAAGAGCATTTATTTAGAGAGTTTGATTTCAAACCCCAGTTCTGTTATATCCACCTAATTCTAAGGCAAGGTTGTGAGCCTCAGTGTCCTGGTAATTGGTGGTTCTGGGGATAACTGGGCCTGGAATCAGGAAATTGTTTCAGTTGTGTCCAATTCTTCATGACCCCATGTGGGGTTTTCTTGGCAAAGATACTACAGTGGTTTTGCCATTTCTTTCTCCAGCTCATTTTACAGATGAGGACAGTGAGGCAAACAGGGTACAGCTAGTAAGTGTCTGAGACTAGATTTGAACTCAGAAAGATGAATCTTCTTTACTTCAGGCCCAGAGCTCCATCCACTGCTCCACTTAGCTGCCCCTAAGTCAAAAAGACCTGAGTTCAAATCTGGCTTCACATATTTCACTACATGTATGACTCTGGGCAAGTAATTTACCTCTGTCTACCTCAGTTTCCTCAACTGCAAAACTGGGATAATAATAGTACCTACATCCCAGGGTTGTTGTAAAAATCAAATGAAATAATATTTGTAAAGCCCCTTAGCATAGTGCTTAGCACACAATAAATAATAAATAAATTATAATTTATTTATAATAATAAATGCATGTTTCCTTCCTTCCTTCTTTTGCTATAAAATGTAGGTTTTAGACTAGATGAAGGGAGAAAAGTATTTCAAGTGACCAAGAACTGTAAGTGACCCTTTTGTTACACAGACATCCTACACTTGTCCCTTACTATGATTTTACCCTAGGTATGAGTTCGTTCTCCCCAGGAACCTTATATGTGAAAGGGGAGAGTATATCCCCATTTTTGAGAGAACTGTTTTTGTAACAATTGTCTGTGCTATACTTGCTTAGTCAATACCCTTTCTAAAAGTTAATTAAGTCTGATCACCAATGGGAAGCACACCAGTGGGGGCTTGTGATTTTCAGTATAGAAATCTCATCAACCTTTAGGGAGAATCAATTGGTATCTTTCAGGGAACTAACGCTACAACTGGAGTGAGAAGCTGGAGAAGAAGCCTTGGAGAGGTTGCTATAAGAGATAGTAAAAATATCATGGACAAAGGCACTGAAGCTCAGAGAGTAGTTAGGTCAGGATTAGGTGGTACACACGTGGAAATGCTTTTACTTGAACTCTGGTCTTCAGATTCGAAGTTCAATGCTCATTCCACTATCCTTTAAGGTTAATAACTGAAAACAGTATACCAAGAGACCACCTCCTAGGGGAATTTGCATTTTAAAAGAAGTCATTTTGTTCTGGATCTATGGCTTAGTCAACAGAAAGCTGGCTTTAGAGTTGAAAAAACTTAGGTTCAAGTCTAGTCTCTGACACATATTAACTGTGATCCCAGGGCTTTGACAACTACCTAAGTTCCCAGTGAGAAACTTCCTTTATCAATAAAATTGAAGGTCCAGCCAAAAGAGGATATAGAACGGTCCATTTTTAACCCTGGAAAGGACCTATGGGGATTCTAGCCTTACCCCTTCTTGCTTGAGAGTTGAGAAACCAGTAGCCCAGGGGTGTCAAGTTACTAACTCAACATCACACAGCTAGTTAGGGACCCAACTGAGATAAAACATGTAGTCTCCTGACTCTCAGTCCAGTGAGCTTTCTATTAAACCACTCAAGGGTATTGCCTTAAACCCAAGTAATAAGCTCTAATAATAAAATTTCAATTTCAAGTAATGAATGTATGGAAGCCTTCCCTGTACTCTTCTAATAATGATAATAAAATTAATAACAGGCTAAATTTATCTACCTTAGTATACTATAGTAACAAAACACTTTGCGTTCATAGCAGGGTAATAGACCTAGAAGGCCTTAGAGCTCATCTAATACAACCCCCTATTTTACAAAACAGAACACAGACAGGTTAAGACTCTTGCCCAATGTCACATGGGCAGTAAATAGCAAAGCCAGGTTTTCTTCAAACCTAGTATTCTTTCATTCTATGCCTTATTTAATTTGATCTTCACAACAATGGTGGGTGGAAGAGAGGGGGAGGAGGCTCGAAGAGATTATTATTGCTCATTTTATGGATAATCTTGGCTCAGAAAGCTAAAGCTACTTTTTAGAAGTCATACCGTTACCAAGTGAATTTGAACTCAAATCCAGGTCCGTTGCTCTTAAATTTTACCACGTAGGCATTGTCCAGTTGTGTCTGAATCTTCATGACGCCATTTGGTTTTTTCTTAGCAAAGATATTAGAGTGGCTTGCCGTGTTCTTCTCTAGCTCATTTGACAGATGAGGAAACTGAGGCAAAGAGTTAAATGACTTGCCCAGGGTCACATAGCTGGTAAGGGTCTAAGGCCAGATTTCAACTCAGGAAAATGAGTGTTCCCAACTCCAGGTCTGGCTCTCTGTCTACTGCACCACCTAGCTGCCCTGAAGTAGGCTTCCCTTACTCTACTCACCCTTGAGTCAGGTCTAGAGGATGCCATGGAGAGGATAAGTCATTTACCCAGAGGCATGGAAGAAGTATGTGTCAAAGATGGGACTTGAACCCAGGCCTCTTTGATACATGTTCATCCACTTCTTTGATGACTATTTATGGGCATGTCTGCTATTTCCCAGAAGAGTATCATTTGGGATGATCCTTTGTGCACCCCTGTGTTTTCAGGTGCGGGGTGAAGGCTGTCAGCAGCAGACTCCCTCCACGCATAGCTTTCTCATCTTCTGTGATTCTCCTAAATATTGCTTCCCATCCTCCCCAGGAAGCTCTGTCTTTTAGCTGATGAACTTGCCAGGAGATTTTTTTCTCTGGGAATTCTTCCAGACCCTGCCACTTCCAGGCCACAAGGCCTGCAGACACAGCCTTTGTTCCTCTAGCTGCAGGAGAGCCAGCCCTGTCACAGATTAACAGCCCCTTGGCTTTCTGTTGGACTGCTGGAGCTGGTCTTCCTCATCCCCCACTTTCTCAGAGGAGCTTTAGCTATTGCCTGGGGAATGGGCAGCCAGCAACCTGCTGACACAGTAGGGCTTCTAGATAGAGGGGAGCATTTTCTTTTGGTTCAGCATATCTTGAGGGCTCTTATCTCTACTCTTTGCAGCAGGCTAAGCAGGACAAAGCTCTCCAACAGCTGGTGGGGAGAAATTTCATGACTCTTCCCCCTTCCCTCCTACCATAGCCCTCTGACACCAAGTGGAACCACTATTAACTCTGACCTCAGGTAGCTCAAGGTAGGCCTAGAACAGGAACTGCAAAGGAAATTTGGATTGGGAGGCCCAGTGATACTGAAATATTCCAAGAAATCCTCCCTTCCTCACTATTTCAGGAAGGGCCCCAATCTCTTCCTTCTTCACCAGTCTTATTTTTTCCCTGGGACTTTCCTCTCCTCATTCATGATTCCCTCCCCAGGACCACCATTTTAGGAAAGGTCCCAGTCATGCTTCACCCCACTCAAGTCTGGATTCTCTCTCTCCAGATTCCTTTGTGATTTCCTCATTATCCTTTCTCTTCCCTAAATCCCCTCCTAGCTCCCCTTTCTTTATATGCAATTTCTTCCATTAGAAGGTAGCTCCTTGAGGTCAGGAACTGATTTGTTTGCTCAGATTTATACCCCACAGCTATGAGTGAAAAGGAGACCCAGGCAGTCATTGGTGTGAATAGCCTGACAATGCCCACAGATAGTGCTATGAGCAGTTAGATACCTTTCCCAGTTGTCTCCCTACCTTATCATAGGGCCTGAAATTCGGTCACTAAAGATGTATAACTCCAGGATATAGTAGAAAAAATCAGGAGTCTTTCAGTTATGTCCAAGTTTTCTTGGCAAAGGTACAAGAGTGGTTCACTATTTTCTTCTTCAGCTCATTTTACAGTTGAGGAAACTAAGGCAAAAAAGGTTAAGTAACTTGCCCAGGGTCACATACCTAGTAAGTATCTGAGGCTGGATTTGAACTCAGGGAGATGAATTTTCCTGACTCCAGGTCTTCTATACACTGTGCCACCTACTTACCCCCTTGGGGTCTGGACTCAAAAGCTGTGTAATCTACTGCCTAGTCACAATCTCTTAGCCTCAGTTTCCTCATATGTACAATGGAGATAACAATACTTGGATTATCAATTTTATGAGATTGTTTTGGGGAAAGCCCACTGTAAATCATAATAGGCTCCCTCTCCAAGGCTGTGAGGGATGGTGCGGAGGTAGAATCCACTAGACTTTTGAAAACTTGGGTTTGAATCTCATCTCAGATCCTTTCCTAGCTGTGTGACCTTGGGTGAATCATGTAACAGTTCTGGATCTCAGGATCCTCATATGTCCAAAGAGAGAGCGGGATTCTGTGACCTGGACGGTCCCTCCTGCTTCCAAATTTATGCCCCTTCCTATCCCTGTCAGTCCAGAAAGAGGGAAAATCCAATGACAATCCCAAGGTTGAGAATGTGGAAGAATTGGATGGTGGTCTCCTCAAGAGAAATAGGCAAACTTAGGTGAAGAACAGTTTCAGGGGCATGCATAAGAAGCACCATTTTGGACATGGTAAGTTTGAGAAGCCTGTGGCACCTCCAGGCAGAGATGCCTAGAAGGCAGGAGGGTGTTGATGATCGTGGGTGAAATGAGGAAAATAATATTTGCACTGCTGATGTCACACATCTGTTCTCAGGAAATCATTTTTAAAAGTGCTGAGCTATTAGCATTATTGTTATTACTCAAGAATCCTCTATTAAAATGCAAATAACCCCAGGGGAGATAATATTTTAAGCCATTATCCGCTGCGGGGTTGGGGACATTCATTAGTTGACCACTGACTGTCTGAAAGCATGAAAGTCCACAGGAGCGTCTGGGGTGTGGAGCCTCCCCACCCCCATGAGCTCGGCGTGGAAAAATTGGGGGCGTTCGTGAGCTACCTGGCTGGCGCTCATCACTCGGCTGCGGGGGAGCGCAGCCCGCCAGGCAGGATCCCGCTAATGACAGCCGGCTGATGTCTGGCGGCTACCACTTGATGTTTCCCATAAGCCCTTTGAATGTTCAGCGACAGCCTAGTGGGGGCTGTATGGATACCAAAGGTCTTATTATCCCTACTCCACAATTTAGGAATCCCAGACTGAGAGGGTTAAGTGGTTTGCCCATTGTCACACAGCAAGGGAGTATCGGAGACAAAATTGGAGCCTAGTTTTATCTGGCTCACAATATCCTTTTAAATATACCACTTTTATGTCTTAGGTCTTGGCCCAAGACCCACAGGTAAGAAGCCAAGGTCGTTGTTACTGTTGCTTTAATAAAGAGGTACTTAGGTATCCCAGTGGATCTGAAGTTAGGAAGATTGGATTTCAAATCCACTCTCAGACACTAGCTGTGTGACCCTGGGCAAGTCACTTAACCCCTGTTTGCCTGTTTTCTCATCTATAAAATGGGCATAATAGTAATACCTCCTTCCCAGGGTTGTGGTAAGGATCAAATGAGGTAATATTTAAAAAGCACTTAGCACAGTGGCTAGTTTATAGTAAGTGGTATATAAATGTATTGTTATTGTCATTATTATTACCTAGATATCACAATGGCATAGAGCATTGGACCTGAGTCAAGAAGGTTTGAATTCAAATCCAGCTTCAAACACTTAGCAGCTGTGTTATTGAGCAGGCCATTTAACCTCTCTCTGCCTCAGTTTCCTTATCTGTAAATTGGGGATAATAATAGCACCCATCTCCCAGGGTTGTTGTGGGTTGTTGTAAAGTCCTCTGCAAATGGGTGACAGCAAGCATCGTTCTTCTGTGCAGCTTCCCAGGACTGGAACCTCATTTGTCAGTCTCTCTACCCTCCATCTCCACCCCATTAGGGATAGATTTTTTTTAAAAATGCAGTCATTGTTGGGATGTATGCACTAGAAACAAGGAATCTGGAAAAGGTTTCATGTAGAAAAGGTACTTGAGTTTGAAGGAAATTCAGGATTCTAAATGGCAGAGGTAAGGAGAGAGCACATTTGGAGGGACAGAGCCTATGGAAAGTCACAAGCCCAGGAGATGAACTGATTGAATGAACCCCGGTTGGGTTGGACCATAGTATTTATAAAGGGGAATAATGTGTAACAAGTAAGGAAAGGTAGTCAGGTTGGGGTGAGGTCACGAATGACTTTAGGTACCAAACAGATATTTAATATGTGAGGTAATAGGGAGCCAGAGGACTTTATTGAGTAGGGGAGTGGCATAGTCAGACTTCAGCAAAATCATTTTGGCAGCCGGGGAGGGTGGAGATGTGAAGCAGAAAGACCAATTGAGTCTCTGGGATTCCAAGTTACTATTATATGATTAAGCCCTATGGTTTTATTTTTCAAATGCTTCACACTCCACTTCCTGTCACAGTCATCTCCCTGCTGTTGGTGAACAATAGACCTTCACGATTGATGAAAAATTGATGAACTGGAGCTACCAGCCCAGCCAGTAGCTGGTGCTGAGACCAGTGGCAGAATCTGATGGCCACTTTACCTAGATGTGATGAGGAAAAGGCCGCTTCCGAGGTAGAGATGATACAATATTTATAGACAATTATAACAGGTTGAAAAAAAGCAGTAGGCATAGACTGCTGCTTCGGGCAGAATGATTCTTATCCCTGCAAAAAGCTTCTTTCAGCTCAAATGCTTTAAAAATAATGGACTGCCTCCCATTGAACAGAAAGCAGTTAAGTCAATCAGCTTTGGAAGTGATTTTTCTGAACTCTGTGGACCACTGGGGTCTGATGGGAAGCCACCCTCTCTTTGTCCCCAGTAGAGTATAAGGGCTTTGAAATTCCCCCTAATGACAGCTTTGCTCAGCAAGCAGAAGAAAGGACATAGAATGCAGAGGGGAAAGAAAATGGGATAAGGAGTCAAAACTAGGGGTAGAATCCTGGCTCTGGTTTTTCCTTCTGTTTTTCTGACACTGGACAAGCCATTTCACATTTGTAGGCCTCAGTTTACACATGAGGAGTAAAAAGGAAGGGGTCAGAACAGATGATCCAGAAGGTTCCTTCTGGCTCTCAGTCCGTGAGCATCTGACAAAGTGATGTCTGAAGTGATTCCTTAAATCTAGCACCATCCTATGACTTCACCCCCCCTTCAAGTTCTCCTACTAACTGAATGTATGAGTCATGAGAAATCAGTTCATTTTTCTGATCCTCAGTCTACCCACCTGGCAAATGGAGTCTCATTTTGCTTTTCTTTAAGCAATAAGCTCCTAGAAGGGTGTGAATTCTATTCTATTGGTATATACCTACAAGGAAGAATGTGCAAGAAATGGACTTTGGTATTCAGAAGATCTGAGTTCAAGTTCTCTCCCTGACTAATCTATCCTCATAAATATTAACAAGTTATTTAGCCACTCAATCCCTGTTCTCTAAGACTAAATTATACACAGCTATTGTTTTGTATTAGAGGGAAAAATCTCAGCAAGAACTCCCTACATCAGTTTAACTAAAGATCCAAAGTATCTTCTGCTTCCTTAGCAGGCCTCTAGGTGGCGCAGTAGAGAGAGTGTTGGGCTTAGAGTCAGGAAGCTCTGTGTTCAAATCCAATTGTGTAACATCTGCTTCAGTTTTCTCAGTTGTAAAATAATGATAATAATATCTAATACTTATATAGTGCCTGCTAAGTACTTTACAAATGTCTCATTTTATCCTCACAACAATCCCAGGAGGTAGGTGCCATTATTAGACCCATTTTACTGATAAGAAAGCTGAGGAAGAGGGTAAGTGACTTGCCCAGGGTCACACAGTTAGAAGTGCCTCAGGCTGGATTTGAAATCAGCTCCTCCTAACTCTAGGCCCAGAGCTGACTCTAGGCCCAGTGGGTAGCACTGTACTACCTAGGACCTACTTTCTAAGGTTGCTGTATAGATCAAGCAAGATATTTGTCAAATATTTAGCACAATGACTGGTATATAATAGGTACTCAATAAATGCTTTTTTGCCTTCCTTTCTTCCGAAAACCAAATAAGCAAAAACAATTATGGAACTGGATGGTTTGAGGAATCCTGTTAGGAACTCTTATAAAGCAGACTCTTCCTGGAAAGGGGTGCAGGTTGGGGATGGGAGGGAGGGAGGCAGCCATGAATTAGTGGCATGAATACTGGATAAGGATTCAAATGGTGCGGAAGGAGTGGGGACAGCAAACGAAATGTGCCACAAATTAGTGGTGGAGCTCTTGGACAAATCCCTGGTTCTGTGGCCTTTGTGGGTTTGTGAGTTGGCGTAACCTCTACTCTCTAACTCAGAGTTGTGAGGATCCCCCGGGAGGGACCAGAGGGATGAAAACATCTGCAGTGATAAAAGCGGTTTCATATTTGTGCAGTCGAATTTTATTAAGCAAAGCACCCCTTACTTTATCTTTTATACATGGGCCCACGTGGGCAGATATTTGGTTTACTTAAAGTGAGGAATTCCTATGTTAATAATGTGCTGTCTCGAAGGAATTCAGAAAGAATTTCAAAGCACTTTGAGAATTAGAAATGCAGATAAGTATTTGAGGGATGACCCAATATTATTGGTTCTATCTTTACCTGGGGACACTGAAGAAAATGCAGCAAAGGGAGGCATTGCCAAGGCACGGACATGTTAATAGCAGAGCCAAGAAGTGAACCCAGGCTTTCTGATGCCAGTTCTCTATCTCTTCAGACTATCCACAGACATTAGGGTCAGGATGTACCTACCATGTCCAATGACGTCTCCAGTGTAAGGGGGAAGGAGAGGAAGAGACTCTCTGCAACAACCAGGAGGGGGGGTGTGAAACCACTTTTATATTGTCATTTAAATAATGTAAAAGTCAAGGTCACCACTTGTAAAGACAAGTAAGTGTTCAACCAAGAGTCCCTGGTTATGCTGACACATGCCAAAGAAAGGCACCTTGATAATATTGGAATAGATGTGAGATGACCTGGAAAATAGGAGGAGGATTTAACTTAACTTGCTTAGTATGTGAAAGGGAGAGAGAACAATCAATCAATAATTAAGTCCTACTATGTGCCAGGAGCATAGAGTGTCAAGCTTGGAGTTGGGAAGACTCATCTTCCTGAATTTAAATCCAGCCTCAGATGCTTATTAGCTGTGTAACCCTAGACAAGTCACTTAACCCAGTTTGCCTCAGTTTCCTCACCTGTAAAATGAGAAGGAAATGGCAAACCATTCCAGTATTTTTTTCCAAGAAAACCCCAAAGGGGGTCAGAGAGTCAGAAACAACTGAATGTCAGCTATGTGCCGGGCACTGGGTTAAGTGCTGGGGAAACAGAGAAAAGTAGCAGAGCTCGAAGGGAACTCAGAATCTAACGAGAGAGACAGTAGGCAAGTGGCTAGAGACTGAGAAAGGAAAATGTAGGAAAACTGGAAGTAATCATTCTCTACTCTTGGATGGGACTTGGTGGAAAGATCACTGGGCTAGCAGGGATAGGGGACCTGGAGAGTTAGATTCCTTTCCCAGATCAGCCATTGATTGTATCAATAAGTCCAGATAAATGGAACCCAGGAGCAGGGGAAGATGGACCCCCTTGATCAGCATAGGAGCTCTCCCATGTGGGCGGTGAGTAGCCAAGCATAGAGACTCCAAAGCCAGAACCTAGAGGAAAGTTGTTAGAAATTATAGCTCTGGGTAATAATTGCTGGCATATATGTGTGTGTGTGTATGTTTAAATGTATTTATATATATATATGGTATGTGGATATATGTATTTATACACACACACACACACACACATATACATCAATGCCACAAATCCATTGGTGCTAATGACGATTGAAATCAGCCCCTGTAGTTCTGGAGAAGTTGGGCCATCAAAGCATTATTGAGGTGCACTTAACAGGGGTGGGTTCGGACAATTTTGAAAAAGCAGCTTAGCATCTGTGCCCTCAGCAGTACGGAAGCTTAGTTTTGTACGGAAGCTTAGTTTTTCAGCTCTTATATTTGTGTGAGGACGCCTTGGGCAAGCCACTGTACTCAGAGCATCTGTTTCCCCATTTGTCAAAATGAGCAAACAGGACTTGAGGATGCCCGAGGTGTGCAACAGCACAAATTCAAATCCAGAGAAAAAGGCAGCTTTCAGGCACTACAAATAATTGCATCCCCCACATCCTTCACAGTCAGTCCTGGCTTGCTGTGAGTAAACCTTCAGGAAGAGCCAACAGGCAGAGACCTACAGCTCCCTCAACTGACTTGCCAGCACTGGACTCTGTTTGTTGCCTCGTTCAAACTGAGCTTTGTGTTGGAAAGTGTCTCATACACCTTCCACCTAACCTGCTAGGTTGTATGTGGGTGAAAAAGTTTGAATTTTGTGTAATTCAGTGCCTAGCACAGTGTTCAGTACACACCAGGCACTTAATATTTGTAGAAACAAATTCTACAGAGTTCTGAAATTCCCAATACAGATTCTATGGTATAAGACAGAATGTGATCATCCCAGCCAGCTCTGCTCTGAGCATGTGCATGTGTCGGAGGGTTAGGGAATGGAGGAAGGAGTGGGGAGAGCAGCTAGGTTCCAAATCACAAGCCTGTCCCTACCCATACACACAGGTCCAACGTATCACCAGGTTTCCATTTTCTGGGCTTGCTTTACTTCTCACTAAATCACTCATTCTCCCATCAGTTCCAAATGTAGAAACCATCTGTACGCATGGCATAGGACTTGATATGCAGTAAATGCTTAAGAAGTGTTTGTTGACTGACTGACTGACTGACTGGCCACACTCTGACCTCATTCCCAATACCCTCTACTCTTCCTCTTCAGTCTTTTCTTGCAACATAAAACCTGGGCACACTTTTGATGTGAAAACTACATTTTACAAATGTCCTCAGTTACCACTCCCAGCCTACTCTCTCCACCACCAAATCGACGACGAGCACCGTTCCTGAAGCCGTGTTCCAACGTCCCCTTGTACCCCCATGGAGAGAAGGACAGCTACCTTTCCCTGCAACATCTGGGGCACATCTGTCATTGTTCCTTCCCTTCTCTTACCCACAGCCTCCAAAACTCTTGATGCTTTGGGGGTAGTGAGGTGATATAGTTGATAAAGTTTTGGATACAGGGAGCCGAAAAGACCTGAGTTCAAATCTTGCCCCAGATACTTTCTAGCTGTGTGACCATGGGCAAGTCACTTCAATACTGACAGCCTCAGTTTTCCCATTGACAAATAGATATAATAATAGCATTTGCCTCACAGAGTTGTTGTGAGGGACCAAAAGATAAATCTCTCACTTGGTATATATCTATATGAAAATATGCAACATACATACTATATATTCTATATATATAGTACATACGTACTATATATTCTTGTGTGTACATATATATGTACATATATACATACTATATATTCTTGTGTGTACATATATGTGTAGGTATATTGCATGTATATATGCATATACATATAGATCAAGATATTGATCTTTAGACGCCTCACAAACCCCCATGGGGGAAATTTACACATACAGACAGACAATAAATATATACATGCATACATACACATATATGCATGTATGTGTGTATATGTATGCACAAATATATCACTTGAAAACCTTAAAGTGCTATATAAATATTATTGCTCATATTCCTGGAATCTGGGTCCATCATGCACCCAAACCGTCCAGTCCTCTGAGGTATTCTCTACCAGCAAGCAGAGAACTGTCTGGTTGCCCCCCCCTCTTGTTGCCTTCATCATTTTCTGTCAAAGATCCATGATTTCATTAGTGAAAGTGCACTCTCCAGTGACCCAAATTTTGACTGGTCTATACCTTCATAGATGGTTCGGAGAGCTCCTGTAGACTCAAAACTTCATGAACTTACATTTAAGCTTCTGGAAACAAGTCTTGGGGCAGTTAGGTGGGGTAGTAAATGGAGCCCCGGCCCTGGAGTCAGGAGGACCTGAGTTCAAATCCGCCTTCAGATACTTGACAAATACTAGCTGTGTGACCTTGGGCAAGTCACTTAACTCCAATTGCCTTGCTTTCCCCCCTCCAAAAAGGAAAAAAAAAAGAAATAAGTCTCTGTGAATTCAGCTAACTGAACTGGTCCTCAAATGATAAATAGGACATCTATCATTAGACCCATACTTGAAGCCTTTCCAATCTGAAGTCTTTTCAGCTTGCTCACCACTGGTATTACCTTTGGAATCCACCATCACCTTCATTCTACAATGAGGTGTGGGAATGGAACTCAGGTGGCTTTAATTATTGAAATATAAGCAGTTTTAATGATAAATAAGTCATGATTTTGAGTCTTAATGATAGTGACCCCTCATTCAGGCATGTCATGAACCTACCCTGGCTCTCAGCACATCTCCCCTCTGTCTCTTTTCTCTTGTCTGCAGAGGTGGTGGTGCTCTTCCTGGCGGCTTGAGCAGAGATGGGCGACTGGAGCTTCCTCGGGGAGTTCCTGGAAGAGGTCCACAAACATTCCACAGTGATTGGCAAGGTCTGGCTGACTGTCCTCTTCATCTTCCGAATGCTGGTGCTGGGCACAGCAGCCGAGTCCTCCTGGGGGGACGAGAAAGCCGACTTTCAGTGTGACACATTGCAGCCTGGCTGTGAAAATGTCTGCTACGACCAAGCCTTCCCCATCTCGCACATCCGATACTGGGTGCTGCAGATTATCTTCGTCTCCACTCCATCCCTGGTCTACATGGGCCATGCAATGCATACCGTCCGCATGGAGGAGAAGCGCAAGCTGAAGGAAGCTGAGAGGGCCAAGGAGTCCAAGGGCACAGACACCTATGAGTATCAGGCAGACAAGGCCGAGCTGACCTGCAAGGACGAGCTGAGTGGAAGGATCGTCCTTCAGGGCTCCTTGCTCAACACCTATGTCTGCAGCATCCTCATCCGTACTGCCATGGAGGTGGCTTTCATCGTGGGTCAGTATCTACTCTATGGGATCTTCCTGGAAACCCTGCACATCTGCCGCCGGAAGCCTTGCCCTCACCCTGTCAACTGCTATGTGTCCCGGCCCACCGAGAAGAATGTTTTCATCGTGTTCATGCTGGCCGTGGGGGCGCTGTCCCTCTGCCTTAGTCTGGCTGAACTCTACCACCTGGGCTGGAAGAAAGCCAAGCGCCACTTCACCCAGGCTTGCCCTGGCACCCTGGAGGCCAGCCTGCCTCCTCCTCGGCCCGGGGCGGTCCAGAATTGCACTCCACCCCCAGACTTTAACGAGTGTGTAGAGGGCAGCTCCAATGGCAAGTTCTACAGCAGCCATTTCAGCAATAACGTCGCCTCCCGGCAGAATACTGACAACTTGGCCACAGAACGAGTCCAGGGTCGGGGGGAAGCGGCGGGGAGGGCTTTTCTGCACATGCAGTACGCCGAGGAGCCCCAGGTGGCCAATGGGATTTCCAACGCCCACAGCCTCCCCCACACTTACCAAAATGATAAGCGCCGCCTGAGCAAGGCTAGCAGCAAGGCCAGGTCAGACGACCTGTCGGTGTGATCGTGCTCAGGATGGTCCAAGAGGCGTGTGGCGTTGGGGGGAGGGCTGGGAGTAGGGATGGATGTCCGTGTTGAGCCTAGGCATTAGGTAGGGGTCCTGGGTTTCCTCTCCTTGCTGCCCTGCTGGGTTGTATTTTGAGAGCTCTGTTCATAATAATCTGGCTCCTTTCTCCAGAAATGGGGCCACAGAGAGGGAGAGGAGAAGCCGGGCACCCTATCAGTAGTTCTTGTGGGGGGGCCATTAAAGGATCCCTCCTTATCTTCACACACACTGAAGGTACACAATAAAGACATTTCAAGAGGCCTGAAGTGGGGCAGATTGGGGCTGGGGAGTGATTGTGGGATGGAATACTTTGCAAATCGTTCGGGGTTCCAAGATTTTGGTTTGTGCCACCATACAAAGGGCATGCTGTTTGCCCACTTTGCCAAGAACATTGAAGAGGGGCCATGGTAGCTTTCAGAACCTCATTCTCCTCTTCCCCATGCTTACCACAACTTTAAAAGCACCACCTTGGCAAGTCATGGTGAAGTGTCTGGCCCTGCCAAGCCTTTCCAGTTTTCTCAGCCTTATTTGTCCCCATTGAGGTTGGTCTGTGAGATTCAGGGGAGCCCATGTAGATCCTAGTCAATGGCATGAGCCTGGGCAGTTTTGATCAGCCATATTTCCTGAGGTGCTGTCTCCCCAAGGCTGCTCCTTTAGGCAGAGGTTAGAAGCCCACAGATTGTCTTAGTGTGTTCCTTTCCTCTTCCTGACTTAAAAACAGGCTCTTGGACCCTTAATGTTGGCCAACAGCATCACTTTTGCAAGTGCCTCCACACCAATGCCTGACTTCGTGATATTGGAAGGAAGGACTCACTTGGTTATTTTGTCTACCCAGGCATATATTCATCTTACCAGTGTGCCTGCCCCTGAATGGGTTTACTGGGCAAATAGACTTTACTTGAATCTTTGAAATTACCCATATTACAACTTTCTTTGCATCTCAATCAGTTGTTAGAAACCATTCTTTCTTCTCCCTACTCTGGGCTGCTTCCCATGCCCCATTCTCCCCAAGAACGGAAGATCATGTCAATAGGAATGCATGTGGGGAACTATGGTACCCCCACCAGTGATCCAACTTTGGGATACTGATCACCAGTGGTGCATTGTCATATCTTTATGAAAACAAATTCCAAAGAGGCATCATACTTCTCAGACATAGATCCAAATACTATTGCTATGAACCAAAAAGAGAGGTTGGCAGGAAGTGGGGTTGGGAGTGAGGGATGGAGGAGACACATGAAAAGATCTGCTCTGCATCCTTCATCTTATTTCTCCTGAAGACTTTCAAGTTGGTACCCAAGCGAGGTACCAGACCACCGGCTGTGTGGAAGCATCCAGGTCTGTGATCTTCCTGAAGAGGTCTGGTTTGAGGACAGCAGTAACAAGGCTTTCCTGCATTCCTGTTAGAAGGGGCCACGACGGGGGGATATGGAAATTCTGTTCTTTCTCCTTGTTAGATCCATTGTGGTCTATAGAGAAGGCCCCCTTGGAGCTGCACAGATCTGCCTGCTTAGGCCATCCCTTGGGGTGGTCACCAAACCAGATGGAGGAGAACCCTCTAAAATGAACACTGGGATTCAGAGAAGAAAGGCATCCTCTGCTTTCCTGCCTTCCTCTTCCTAGCAGTGACCTCCACCCACCTCTCCTGCTATGTTTTTAGCCTAAGTGCCTAAGTGGGTTGCATAAGTGAGGTAGGGTCAAAAGACAGGGCTTATGAGCATAACCAAATAAAGAAAGACCTGGTCATTTCTGGCTTCAAACGCAACTCTTAGGTGTTACAATTCCTCTTTATCTCTTGATGCTCTTTTGATTTGGGGAGTTTCTTTTTTTCTCTTTCTGTCTCTGGTTTTATGAATTGTTTATTCTTGAATTAGAAACTCTGTGAAGTTTCTCCTTGATAGAGTTGTTTTGTTTTTTCTTTTTACCAAGGAGAAAGGTATCAATTTATGTATTGGTTTTAATAAAAGCTGATCTGACATTCTTTTTGTTTGTTTGTTTTTTGGAGGAGGGACGGCAGCACAATTGGGGTTAAATGACTTACCAAGGTCACACAGTTAGTAAGTGCTGAGTGTCTGAGGATAGATTTGAACTCAGGTCATTCTGACTCCAGGGCTTGTGCTCTATTCACTGTGCCACCTAGTCACCGTGATCTGACATTCTTTCTTTCTATATGTCCCTTCAATGATGGACTCCTAATGAAAGGGGAAAGGACAGAAGAAGAGCACACGGCTTCTGTCTTAATTGGTTGATTAGTTCCTAGTGAGCACTCACCATGAGCTCAGAAATCCTGCTAGAACCTAGGTGGATACAGAGGACTAAGAAGTACTCCTGGCCCTCAGAGATCTAGGGGAGAGAGAGAAATCACATAAGCGTGGAATCATTTGAGAACAACAAAGTGCTAGACTGGTTTACCAACTCTAGCTTTGAAGGAAATGCAAAGGAGAGAGCTCAGCATGGGACAGAGAAACTTAAAAAGACTTCAAGGAAACAAACTTGAAAGATGAAGTCGGGATTTCAGTTGGGCAGGTGGAATAAAGAAGGAAAGGCATTTCAGATGAGGGGATGGCATGAGCAAAGTCTTAGAAGCAGGATTGATTGTTATTGTTCATCCTTCATTCTAAATGGCAGACAAGTCACTTAACATCTCAAGCTTTAGCTTCCCAATCTGTAAAAAAAAAAGAGGAATAATGATTTCTTAACACCTACTATGTGCCTTGTTGTTCATCTTTAGTTCTTTTTTTTTGAGCTTTAAAATTTTTTAAAATTAAATTGGTTTATTTACTTTTAGTTTACAACATTCAGTTATACAATCCCTTGAATTTCAGATTTTCTCCCCCTCCCTCTCCATCCTTAACTCTTGAAGAGGACCAGTGACATCAGGAGGGTGATGTCTTGACTTGCATGTGAATTGGATTCACGTGAGGCAGAACTGTGCAAAGCCATCAGCCTCACTCTCTTCTGTTTTAGAGGCTTGAAGAGAAGTCCTGATTAGTCAACAATCATTTAACGAGCACCTACTACATGTTAGCCACTGTGCTGAGTACTGGGAAAACAAAGAAAGGTAAAAACAGCCCCAGTCCTTGAGAAGTTCACAGGCTAATGGAGGAGACAACATGCAAACAAATAGAATAGAAATGGGATAATTGGGGAGAATATCAAAGAGAAGGCACTAGCTTTAAGTGAGATAGAGAAAGACTTTTTGCAGAATGTGGGATTTTAGGCGAGAAGTGAAGGAAACCAGAGGAGCTGGGAGGAGAAGATAAAAAGGGAGAGAATTCTAGGCATGAAGGACAGCCAATGAAAATGCCCAGAGTTAGGAGATGGAGTGTCTTGTGTGAGGAACAAAAAGGAGACCAGTGTCATTGGATTGTAGGGTATGTTTAGGGGAGTAAGGTACAAGAAGATTGAACAGTTAGGAGTCCAGGTTATAAAGGACTTTAAAATCCAAACAGATTTTATATTTGATTTGAAGGTCATAGGGAATCAATGGAGTTTACTGAATAGAGGGCAGAATGACATGGTCAGTCCTGTGCTTTAGGAAGTTCACTGTGATGGCCTTATAGAGGATGGATTGGGGTGGAGAGAGAGAAGACAGGAAGACCACCGGAAAGGCAATTGAAATAGTTCAGGCTTATGGACATACACCGGAGGGGGTGGGGGTAGCAGTGTCAGAGGAGAAAAGCAGGCCTATATGAGAGATGTTCTAAAGAGAGACTTAATAGAAATAGCAACAGAATGGATAGAGGTGTTGAGAGAGAGTGAAGAGTTGAGGATAACACCTCGCTTGTGAGCCTGGATGATTGGGAGAATGATAGTGCAGAAAGAATGTGTCATGGGAAATAAAGTTGTATAGGTACCCTCACTCTTTAAATGCTTAGCATAGAATCTTGTACATAGTAGGTATTTGATAAGGGTTTATTAATTGATGTATTAAAAACCAAGGCTTGGCTTCTTGTTTTGTTAATTGCCTGGTCTCCTCACTCTTTAGATGTTTAGTATAGAATCTTGTAGATAGTAGGAGTTTAACAAGTTTTTATTAACTGATTTATCAAAAATAAGGAGTTGGTTTATTGTTCTGTTAATTGTCTAGAATTAAGAAAATGTTCGTAATGTGATTAAACTCAAAGGTATGTCCTGTGTACTTTTTTTCCTGGGAAATCTAGTTGTTAAATATTTACCAGCACACACCTGGAGGGGATTCATGTACATTCACGGAAAAGCAAGAAAGGATTAGATAAAATGAGGAAGATTGAAGGAATGTGTCAAGTTCCTAGGAGAGGTGTGAGAGTCCGGGATCATGGACATAAGGTGGGGCAATTAGCCCCAAGCAGAAGTATGGAGCAAAGGCAGTGGGAGGTGAAAATAGAGAAGTGTCTTACATATGGAGTATGGTAGATGACAGAATTCATAGTGAAGAGCTTCCATTTTCCTCCCAGCAAAATAGGAAGTAAAGTCATATGTTGGGGCAGTGAGGCAAGGGGTGGGGAAGACAAAAGAAATATTGAAGAGGATGGAGAAGATTTATAATGATCATTCAGAGATTATAATAGAGAACCAATCAGAAGGGGTACTGGGTAGAGAGACTGGAGGTCATGGGAAGAGCAAAGACTGGGTTAAGGAGTGAAATAGAGGGAAAGATGGAAGGAGAGCAGATTAGGATAATTTATTAAGGGCCTACTACTACCAGGAACTGAGCTAAGCCCCAGGGATACAAAGAAAAGCAAAAAACAGAGTCTGCCCTCAAGATACATTGATTCTAGTGGGTCAGACAATCTACTCTCTAGTAAGGAAATTCCATAGCCTTCCTTGGTAATATCCTAACATTTCCTAGTCTCAGACTCGTAGGATGCCCATGCAGAAGCTTAGACATCATCTAGTCCAACAACCTCATTTTACAAATGAAGAAACCAAACTATCATCCCATATCTCTCTTCCATTTCATTGCCAGATTCTTAGGGGAAAAAATTGTTTATTCCCACTGTTTCACTAAACTTCTCACCTCTTTATAATCTGATCATTGGTCCTAGGGCCAGAAGGTTGTTTGCCCTCTCTGATGTTTCACTGATGTGCTGTCACTGCTTGGATAGGGATGGTCCCATACATAGAGGTGTAACTAGAAGCTAGAAAGAGAGTCACATACATAGAAGTTCAGCCACTTCCTAACCAGAGCCAGGATTATCAGAGGGTCTTTATATCAGGCTCTTATGTTTCATATTACATTGCCAGTATCATGGTTATTTCTCTTGCTTAGGGTCATTCTTCCAAAGAAATAGAGGAGGTCCATTAAACCCCCGGGGAATTTCTTATCAGCATCGTTGGTAATAGGGAAGATAACAGTCATTGAGGATTGGGGAAAATTCTCCAGGAAGTTGGAGGTGGGTGAGCAGCAGTGAGGGAATGGTCTGGGCTGTCTTGCCCTAGTGACTCCTCCAAATGGGTGACCCAGTTTAACTTCACATTCTTTTCTAGCTCACATGGATCTAAACAGCTGACTGGGAGTTCTCTGAATATACCTCCAAGTCCTGACAGATGCTAAGCTTGGCTCCTGAAGGTTTTTTATCCCCTTCAGCTGGCCTGCCATCCCCCTACCTGACCCTTGACTCCACAATAGGTTGGGCCTGTGAGGATCAGATATGCCAAGTCTGGTTCTAAAAACAGAAATTCAAGGAATCTGTAAAATGAATTGCTCTTACTTGCTCAAAATTCAGACCGGATAATATGAAAACATCACATCTGATTACTTCTTAGCTGTTCAAGTAAGCCACCTATGCAGGGTTGCCCCAGGAAAATTTCTGAAATGTGTCCTCTGGTGCTTTCAGCCAGACCTTTGTGCCACCTTTAGTCCAAAGATTCTTAACTTTTTTGTGTCATGTACTTTTTGGTGAACCCTTCTCAGAATAATCTTTTTAAAGACATAAAATGTGTAGGATTACAAAAGAAACCAATTATAATGAAATATAGCTATTGAAATATTAAAAACAAAGAAACAAACAAGGTAACAGACTTCAGATTAAGAACTCCTATTTTTGACCTTGGTTGTGACTCCTCTGTACCCACCCTCAGGCATCCCACCCATTCCCTGGACTCTCCAGTCTCCCCCTCATCAAAGCTAGCATCCAGGAGAGGATGTGATTGGAATGTATTCCCTCCTCTCCTACAAATCAGAATCCTTAAGTTTCCTCTAAAGTTCAGCTCTGGGGGGTGACAAGGTCAAACCCAAGCATGATCACTCATTAGGTCCAGGAGAAATCAGTCAGTTACCTTTATTCTGCAGGTGAGCTCCTTTAAATAGGAAATAGAAACTTAGTGGGAAGAACCAAGCACGAAAGAGCTACCTTGGACACAATTCAAAGAGAGAGACTTCAATATGGCTTTTTATCAATGTCAGAAAACTCTGTTCACCGTAACATGTGAGTATTCATTTTATGATACATCACAATGCATTTGCCACAATACAGGCTCAAGATCTCATGTTGATAGCAACCTACGGGGCACCTGATTATAAACTGCAGAAGGAATTACTTTGTCCCAGTAACTGCCATGGAGACCTCATGGCCACTGGTGATATGGATCAGTGCGCGTGCGCACACACACACACACACACACACACACACACACAAAACACAGATACACTAACATACAACAGCAGGGGAGGGGGGAAAGCTAAGCTGTAGAAAAAGGTAGAACCAGGCTTTATAAGTGATTAATGAATATTCCTTCATGAGAACCGAACAAGATAGAAGCTAATAGGCCAAGGGCCAGGGTAAGACTTTCGGGGACCCTGAGCTGTTGAGGATTCCGGAAAGAGGAAAGAGATGACTGCAAAAACAACTTTTGAAAAATTTAAACACTGGCTCCTTACAGATCTTAAAACCTATGTGGGGTCACCATCTATACTGATTAATGCTCTAAGCCTCTATTCTCCCCTCTTGGATCTCTTCCTCCATAACCCACCGGTATTGATCACATGACAAAGAGGGTGAAAAGGGGATAATTTACTTAAAATAGTGTAAATAACAGAAAACTATATTCATAAGAATAGCTAGCAGTTATACAGTGCTTTAAGGTTTGCAAAGTACTTGCTGAATTGCTTTCAACTTTGTTTTACAGGAGAGGAAACTGAGATAAACAGGGATTAAGTAGCTTGCACCAGGGACAGAACTTTTTTTTTCAGCCTTCACTTTTCTATTTAAAACATTTTAAAAATTCATTTATTTATTTTTTGTTTATATCATTTATTTCCACGAGATTTTGAGTTACTAATTTTCTCCCCATCTTTCCCCCACCCACCACCCCAAAACAGCCATCCCACTGTATAACCCCTCCCCCAATCTGCTCTCTCCTATGTCCTCCCCCATCTCCCCTCTGACTTTCCGATAGGGCAGGATGGATCTCCCTACCCTAGTGCCTGTATATCTTAATTCCCAATTGCATGTAGTTAATAATATATACATATATATGCATATTTTTAACATTTGATTATAGAACTTTAAATTCTAGATTCTTTCCCTTCCTTCTTCATCACCCACCCCAACTGGAAGGACAAGCAATTCAATACAGGCTGTAGATGTGTGGTTACAAAGAACATCTCCACAATGGACATATTGTGACAGTCTGATCATATGTCCCTCCTTCCTGTCCTGCTCCCCTCTTGTTCTGTCCTCTACCCTGTCCCTGTCCCTTTACAGAAGTGTGTGCTTTCAGCAACTCTTCCCACCACCCTGCCCTCCCCTCTGTCATCCTGTCTTCCCCATCCCCCCTACTCTCAAGTGTGGCAAGATACCCAGTTTAGAGTTTATGTCATTTCTTCCCAAAGTCAAATTCAATGAGAGTAAGGTTGATCCATTCCCTTTTGCCTGCCTGTTCTCCCCCTCCATTGTAACAGTTATTCCTTGCCTCTTCTATATGGGATGATTAACCCCATTTTGTCTCTCCCTGTCTTCTCTCATTCTATTCGTCTCCCACCTCAGAATTTCACCTTTTAAAGTATCGCAGGGGCAGAACTTTTAAGTGTCTGTGGTAGGATTCAAACTTAGGTCTTCATGACTTCCAGATCCATCTGTCTATGCCGTATGCCATCTAGCTCCCTCACACAAAACGGCAAATACCTGTAATACCTGTGGCCCAGACTAAACTACTTTCCAACCCTCAGGAATAAAAGGTTATAAGCAGAGGTATGCTGGAGCCTGCTCAAACTTGCTTCCAAGTGCTGAGTGTCATATTCTCAGTGTGAGCATGTATACCTTGGAAATCAGCAAATCACATATGTGTGCACACATGCATATTTACACACATACACAAACACACATGTATGTGTACACGTGTGTATTTATATGTTTGTTACATAAATTCTATATCATCTGTTATTGCCTAAGCATCACAATTCATTTGTCATTGGACCTGGAATTCAAGACCATGCAGATATGTATGTTTGCATATGATGTGTATGTACATGTATGAATACATGTGAAAGAGGACAAGAACATAAGATATAAGGATAGGAAGGAACCCAAGAGATTATCTAGATTAACTTCTTCATTTTAGAAATGAGTAAACTGAGGTCCGTAGAGGTTCATTTATCAAATCAACACTACCACCCGAGCTATGGTTGTGCCAAGAAATATAAGGAACCAGAGGAGGGAGCCATTAGGAAAGAGCAGCAGGCATGGAATCCTAATTTTCAAAGATTTATTAGCTTGTAAGAATCTTAATTTTGAAGCCCTTAATCAAGAGTCTGTCAATTAAGCTTCATTAATCTCGTAGCTATACTCATATACACAGAGATTCATTCATATTCCCATTCCCATTCATTCATATGTTCACACATGTCAATAGTTTCTAGACTTAGGCTGATGGGGGTTGGAGGGTGGTCACTTAGTTTCCTCAGTTTCCCCATCTGTAAAAAGAGGATAATAAAAGCACCCACCTCACAAGAATGTTGTCAGGATCAAAGGACATAATGTATCTAATGTGTTTTGCAAATGTGAAAGCATTTTATAAGTATCAGCTATCACCATCATCAGTATTTCATGGAGAAACAGAGGAATTGTCGGATAATAAGTAGTACATGGAATCCTCAGAAAAGAATTCTGATTTACAGGATTGTTCTCTTCTCAAAAGGTCCTTTGTGTCATACCGACATCATGTCCAATGATTCTGGGCAGACCTAATTTTATTCATCCAATCCTTTAACCATGATAGCCTGGGAAACTTCCCTTTTGTTTTCAAACATCCCCCCTGAGCTCCTGGATTCAGATCCAGTCTTAGGTACTTATAAGTTGTGTGATCCTGGGCAAGTCACTAACACTTTTAGACCTGTTTCCTACTCTATAAAACGGAGTCAGACTTCCTGAGTCCTAAGGTCCTTTTCAGCTCTGATTCAATGGTCCTATGATCTCATGCTCCTTATTGTTTTGGAAGTTTCCAGGTGCAGTTGTCCTCCTTATAGTGAGAGGCTGATCTTCAGCAACCCTTTTGGACAATGATGAACTCTTATTCTAGTTAATGCCTTGCACAGGGTTTAAGAATATTCACAACTGATCCAGCCATTTTGGAGAGCAATCTGTAATTATGCCCAGAGAGTTATTAAACTGCCCTATACCCTTTGACCTAGCAATAACACTACTAGATCTATTTCCAAAGATAATTAGGGGAAAAGGAAAGGAACCTGGATGTTCTAATGTTTCTAGAACTGATAGAACTGAAAATTGCAAGGATGCCCATCAGTTGGAGAATGGATGAATAAGTTGTGGAGTATGATTGTGATGGAATACTACTGTATTATAAGAAATTATGAGCTCAATGATCTTAGAAAACCATGGAAAGATTTGCATGAAATAATGAAGAGTGAAATGAGTAGAACCAAGAGAATGCTGTATACAGTAATGGCAATATTGTTTTAAGAAAGTTAATGTGGTTTTTTGACTATTATAAACGACCAAATTAACTATGGAGAACTTATGAAGAAAGATGCTATCTGCATCCAGAGAAAGAATTGACAAATGGAAGTGTGCTTGGAATAATTTTACACACACACACACACACACACACACACACACACACACATGTATTTGTGCCCTATGGTAGCTATCTCTAGGGTGGGGAGGAGGGAAGAACAAAAGCAATTTACATGATAATTTTGTTACATATATTTGAAAGGAAGCATAGCAGATTTGCAGTTTTATGTGCAATCATCTTTCGTATTGCACTATGTCATGGAAATGCTTGTTCTATATCATAAATTAAAAAGAAAAGAAAAAGAAAAAGCATTTTCACATAATTCTATCTTCAAAAGAATTAATTCAATTCAACAAGCATTTTTAGGTGTCTATATTCAATTCAGTTACATATAAAATTTAATTAAGACACAATTCCTTTCTCCAATAGAACTTGTGATTCCCATTTCCAAGCCTTTGCATAGACTGTGTCCCATCCCTGAAATGCTCTCCTTCTTCCCCACTTGGAATTCTTAGCTTATTTTAAGATTCACTCAGATGTCTATGCAAGGTCCGTCTCAATCCATCTTAATTTGTGCACATGAAATTACTTTGCATCTATTTTATATGTATTTAATTATATTCATGTTGTATTCTCCCCACCTATATCTTCCCCATCAGAATATAAACTCCATGAGGTCAGGAACTGTTCTCATTTTTGTCTTTGCATACCCAGTATTTTACATATAATTAATAAATGCTTGTTAAATTGAACTGAATGCTAGGGGAGTCTGACCCGTCTCCTATGTTTGTGATCCTGAAGTTACTCACAATTCTTTTTTTCCCCCTTACCTTTCCATGGGACCAGTTAACTAGTCCTGTTGCTAGGCTTTCTAAGCATCACTCATCTACTCTTGGGCAGCTCCTCATCATCTACCACCTGCCCTTGCAATAGCCTCTACTCTCTGACTTCATCCTGCAAACCACTTACAGAATAATTTGCTTTATGTATGGATATGATATGATGTTACTTCTTTTCTCCAAAATGTGCAATTGTTTACAGAGCATTATTTACATATTTAATCCGTAAGCTTGTCCCAAAATTCTGTCCTGGACCCTCTTTTCTTTTCTCTCTATGTTCTTTCCATTGGTGACATCATCAGCTCCTATGATTTCAGTAATCATATCTATGCAAAGGACTCCCAGATGTCTAAATCTTCTCCTAGCCTCTCTTTCTCTTGAGTTCTAGATCTGTATCACCAATTGCCTACTGGACATTGCTAACCAGATGTCCTGTGGACATCCGAAATTTAACATGTCCGAAACAGAACTCATTATCTCCCTGCCATACCCCCAGCTACCCCTCTCCTCAAATTCCCTATTATTATTGAGGGTACCACCATTGTGCTGGTCACCCAGGATTACAAACTCAGTGCCATTCTACTCTCCTCACTCTCCCTCACCACACATTTTCTTCAATTGTCAAATCTTATTGTCTTTATGTAAAGACAATGTCTTTATGTCTTATGTAAAGAACTCTTAAATAATGAGTACTTTTCTCCACTCTTCTGACAATCACCTGAGTCCAGATCCTCCTCACCTCTTACCTAGACTATTGCAATGGTGTCCTAACTGACCTCCCCACCACTAGTCTCTCCCTACTACAAATTATCCTCCACTGAGCCATCAAAGTAATATGCTAAAGCTCAGACCTGACCATGTAATTGTCCTGCTAAATCAATGCCAGTGGTTCCCTATTATCTACGTGTTGTTCAGTCATTTCAGTCATGTCTGACTCGTGACCCCATTCTGGAGTTTTCTTGGCAAAGATCCTAGAGTGGTTTGCCACTTCCTTCTGCAGTTCATTTTACTGATGAGGAAATTGAGGCAAACAAAGTTAAGTGACTTGCCCAGGGTCACACAGCTACAAAGTGTCTGAGGCTGGATTTGAACTCAGAAATATGAGCCCAGTGCTCAATCCAATGTGCCGCCTAGCTGCCCATTACCTACAGGAACGACTATAAACACTTGTTTGTCTTTTAAAACTCTTCGACAGCTGGCTCAATCTTACCTTTCCAGGTATTATATTATTACTATATATTGCACTTAAACTGTTTCTATGGTGCAGCCAGACTGGCCTCCTATCATCTCCAGGCTCCTTGCCTTTGCACTCAGTGCCCCACCATGCCTGCTGAGTACTGCCTTCTCATCTCTATTTCTTCAAAGCCCTGGCTTCCTTCACCATTCAGATCAACTACCACCTATTGAATGACAATTTTTCTGCCCCTCTCCAGCTGGTTGAGCCTCTCTCCTTTTTCCTTCAGGTTACCTTACACCTGTTTGGCATGTCCTTTATATATACTTATCAAGCTTCATATTGTTTATCCTGATAGAATGTAAGCTCCATGAGGACAGCTAGTGGTAGACCCAAATATTCTTGCAAATGGTATCATGCAGTGGTTCTCAACCTTCCTAATGCTGCAACCCTTTAATACTTGTATGTGGGTGTATCTGCATGTGGGCAGACCTGCCTGGAGACGGATAGAGGAGCAGTGTCTCTGTTGCTAAGATTATCGGAAATATGTGTTTTCCGATGGTCTTAGGTGACCCCCAAAGGGGTCGTGACCCACAGGTTGAGAACCACTGGTAATGCAACTTTATGTAGCTACTTTAGTATGGTGCCTAACACTTGTTGATTGGGAGAAAAGTAGTGTCTAATGTTTAAGGCCTAACACAATCTTGCTCCATCTTCGTTGCCTCCCAAGCTTATATTATCTTCATGATGCTTCACTCCAATCAGCCTGAACTAATTATTGCTCCCCCATCCAACTGTGCCCCAACATATATAGTCTTTACATCACTGTGAGTCTTGGTCAAGCTTCTCCTTCTGCCTAGAATATCCCCTTCCCCTTCCTGGACTGTTGAATTCCTCCTACCCATCTTTTCTTTTTAAAAATTATTATATATAATGTGAATAATTTATAATTAATGTTTATAATTAATGTCCAACCAATTATTACATAAGCAAATGAAATATACAAGCTTCAAGTCCAGCTGAAATTCTCCTGTCTTCTCCCAGAAACTTTTTATGATTTCCCCTCAGGCCTCATATATCACATTTTGTTTTATAATACTGTGGATTAGCTATTTGTCTTGGTGTTTTTTCCACTTTAGTACTCTGTAAGCTTCTTGGAAGGCAAGGCCTTCATTAAATCTTGTAACTCCCTCAGAACCCCACATAGTGCCCTTTATGCAATTGCCTCTTAATAAGTGTTTGGTCCTTATACACTTATGAAACTGTCATGAAGGGAAAGGAAGACCATTGAGGTGTTGTTTTGATTTTTTTGTTGTTTATTGAATTGTAATATGTGTACACAGAAAATTTTCAAATGTAGCTTTTATATTTTTTGTTGGAATGTATACTTTGTGTACCAACAGTTACATCAATGTCCACAGACCATTTAATAACTATGTGGCTTTTAGTACCCTTGGTTCCTATTTCAACCATTCCACCACCATCACTGTGCATGTAGGACTGAGAGCCATTTTGTGTCTTTGTCTGTTACATAGGTTGCCACAGCCAAAAGATTTATGCCTTGTCCAAACAGCTAGTGGTGGGTCTCTCCACATTTAGCTGGGCTGGTCCCTAGACAGAAACATAGTCTGTTGCCAGAACTTCACTGGAAGCCTGTCTGGCTTAGTACCAAGTGACAGAGCTTAGACTCTCCTTTCTACAGCATCTCCTCCCTGCCGCCACAATGGGCAGCAGAAGAATGGAGGTGGACCAAAAGCGATGAAGCGCTACATGATGAAAGAAGATGGGCAGCAGCCTGTTACCGATGATGTATCTGTTGTATATCTGTTGAGTTTGTGGAACTGGCCTCCCTCTCATGGCTGTCATGGTGCTTTGTCCATAGTGGACATCAGTAAATATCTTCGGGCTAAATGCACCAAGTCAAATACAATTTAGCAGAAAGAGAACAGAAGGCCTAGATGCTATTCCCAGCTCTAACACTGATTAGATGACCCAGACCAGACAAATAAGGAACATAAAGACTGTTGGGACACTGATAGCATTTTAAAAGTCAGTGACAAATTGGAGAGCAACCAGAGTGCTCCATATAAGGATTTGTTAAAGGAACTAGCAGCTTGGAGAAGACTAAGGGGGTGCCATGGGACCATGGATTAGCGCTGGAAGGATTTTAGAGGCCACTGAATCCAACTTACTCATTTTAGGGTTGAAGAAACTGAGTGACCCTCATCAGAGAAAGCCAAATAACAAGGATTGTTGGAACAAAGCATAATTGTGAGTTCTTCTCAGGTGTGTTCACTGCCAGCCAACATGAAGTCCAGGTCCCTTCTTGTAGCCAACATTTCTAAGAGGTAGTTCGCAGTTGAACCTCAATGTACAGACGATTTATAAGGAATATGAAAGTTCAACATTTGTTCTAAATTTAGTGTTCCCCTGGGGGGCCAGCTAGCCAGCTCTCCATCTCTGGGATAGTCATGCCCTGGAACTTTGTCTTTTTTTGGGTCTGTGGCTCCCACCCTTAAAAGGAATAAGATTAGCAGGGGAGTCAGCTACAATGGGGTCCTAGGGATACTTGCTTCCGAAAGCAGATATCATGCCAGCTGCTTACCTCTGGGAACAGAGCACACTGTAGGGAGGGATTTGAAAAGACTTTTAAAAAATCCTTCTTAAGCCATCACACTGCCCTCCCCGCAGCCCAGCAGAGAAGCCTAGGGCTTAAATGTGTACTCTAACTCTCAGCTCGCTGTGCACATGAGGGACGGCAAGAGCAAGGTGGAGAATTCATTCACAGATCATCTGAAATGGGCTCTGCAACATAAAACTAGAGAAGATTTGGTTCAAGTTCAAAGCCAGCCTTGGACACTTACTAACTGTGTGACCTTGGGCTTCTGTTTGCCTCAGTTTCCTAACTTGTAAAATAGTTAGACTTATAATAATAGCATCTACCTGCAGGGTTGTTGTGAGGATCAAAGGAGATGATGTTTGTCCAGCCCTTTGCAAACCTGCAGGTGCTTTGTACATGCTCGCTGTTATTGTTGTTATGGCTGTGGCCTGTGTGGGAAAGTCGGAGGGTCTTTTCTGAGATCCAGTTTCCTCATCTGTCAAACAAGAATAAGAAAAATAATAATAACCAGCCCTGATATTGCACCCCTGTGTGCCAGACACTGTGCCAAGTGCCATCAGCAATATCTCACCTTATCCTCCAAACAACCCTGGCAAGTGAGGGGCTATTGTTATTTCCAATTTACAGATGAGGAAACTGAGGCAAATGGAAGTTAAGTGACTTGCCCAGACCAGGCTGGTGTCCAAGGATGAATTTGGATTTAGGTCTTCCTGACTTTCAGGCATGTATCTAACTGTCCCTAATATGATCAGAGAGTATACAGTAGGATAGGACAGGACAGGACAGGACAGGACAGGACAGGACAGGACAAGACAGGACAGGACAGGACAGGACAGGACAGGACAGGATAGGATAGGATAGGATAGGATAGGATAGGATAGGATAGGATAGGATAGGATAGGAAAGGATGATATGATATGATATGATATGATATGATATGATATGATATGATATGATATGATATGATATATGACATGATATCTAAAATAATACCTGCCCTACTTATCTCACTAAGATCATTTAGTCCGGGGTTTTAAAAATTCTCTTGTCATGAACTCTGGGCAGTCTAGTGAAGACTCTGGATCTCTCTTCATACTAATAATGTTGAGTTTTTTGTTTTGTTTTGTTGTCCTTTTGGAGGGGGGAAGGCAGGGCAGTTGGGGCCAAGTGATTTGACCAAGGTCACACAACTAGTTAAGTGTCAAGTGTCTGAGACCAGATTTGAACTCAGGTCCTCCTGACTCCAGGGCTGGTGCACTATTCACTGAGCCAATTAGCTGCCCCCATAATAACGTTTTTAAATGCATGAAATAAAATCCATAGGATTACAGAGGAAACCACTTATGCTGAAGTAATCAAAATATATTTTTTAAAAGTTCATAAACTCCATGTTCAGAACTCCTGACTAGTCCAACTTTGTAACTTTCTCTGAGAGTTGGAGTGGTTTTCTTAAGGGGGCAGAGCTAACTAAGTGACTTAGCCCTTGGCAGGCTTTCTTTTCACTACACAGTCAATACATCCTGTCTCTTCTAACAAGCCTTTTTTTTTTAAATCCAGACCTGATAACAAATAGCAGCAGAGGAGGCTTTGCATTGCTCCTTTTAGCAAAAAATAGCTCAGGGACAGAAATAGCAGTCTTCAAATATGTAGAGAGCTGTCATGTGCACTAGGATTAGACTTCTGATTGACCCTGCAGGGCAAAACCAAGACAGAAGACTGAAAGCTACAAGGAGGAAGATTTTTGTCTCATTATGAGACAAAGTTTCCCAATAAAACCAGCAGGGTTTCATCCAGAATAAGTGATGCCAGACTAAGCATGTTTCCGTTTTGGTCAGGGTTACTGAATTGGTAGATCAAAGGAATTCCAAGACATAGTTCACCTAGATTTTAGCAAGATATTTCATTAATTATCTCATGAAAAGATGGAAATATATGGGGTAGGTGATAGAAATGGATGGGTGGATTTTGAATTGGTTGATGATCAGACTCAAAGGGTAGTCACTAATGGGTCAGTGTCAACTTGGCAATACGTCTCTATTCAGTTGCCGTAGGGATTTTTATCAATGAATTCAATAAGGTCTTAGATAGCTTGCTTATCAAATTTGGAGACTACACACCTTTGGGAAAGATATCTGTGTCACTGGGTAGCAGAATTCAAAAAGATCTTTATGGATTAGAACAAGGAGTTGAATCTAATAAAATGAAATTCATTATGGCAAAATAAAAAATCTTACCCTCGTGTTTTTTTCTTTTTTTATGTAATAAATTTTATTTGTTTCTTGTTTACATCATTCAATTTCATGATATTTTTGAATTACAAATTTTCTCCCTGTCTTTCCCTTACCCCAACCCAAAAACAGTGATCCCACTATAGAACCCTTCCCCTGGTCTGCTCTCTAACTTTCTGGTAGGGCAGGGAGGGTCTCCCTACCCCAGCCCTTGTATATCTTAATTCCTAGTTGCAGTTATTGCAGAGCTTTAAATTCTAGATTCTTTCGGTTCCTCCCTTGTCACCCACCCCCACTAGAAGGGCAACCAATTCAGTAGAGGCTGTGTAGGTGTGATTATACAGAACATCTTCATAGTGGACATATTGTGACAGTGATTCTATGTCCCTGCTTCGTATTCCTCCCCCCCTTGTTCTGTTCTCTACCCTATCCCTTTCCCTTTATTGAAGTGTGAGCATCCAGCATCCCTCCCCCAAATCCTGCCCTCCCCTCCATCATCCCGCCTTTCATCTCCACACCCCCTACTCTCTTGTGTGGCATGATGCCCAGTTTAGAGTTTATGCCATTTCTTCCCTAAACCAGATTCAATGAGAGTAAATGAAAGTAAAGTTGTAACAGTTATCCCTTGCCTCTTCCACACGGGATGATTAACCCCATTTTGTCTCTCCCTGTTTCCTCTTATTCTAGTCCTCTCCCACCTCAGAATTTGCCTTTTAAAGTATCACCCCTTCGTATTCAATTGATCCTATGCCCTCTATATACCCATATATACACATGCTCAGATATGTATTCATATGCATATATAGCCTCCTATATAGACATATGGTAAGTATACATATATATCCATTTGTATTCCCTTCACCTATCCTC
>CM053593.1:353785030-353809470 GCA_028646575.1 Pseudocheirus occidentalis
GGAACAGATTGTGGGAGGGGTCTTACAGTGGGATCAATGTTCTGGGCTGAGGGGTAGGGACAAAAAGGGGAGAAAATTTGTAACTCAAAACCTTGTGGAAATGAATGATGTAACCAAGAAAATAAATTAAAATTAATATAAATGCAAAAAAAAAAGAACTGGAAGGTGCAAAACGTGAAAAGTATTGAACAATATTTTTCAAAATCCACTATAACAGTCAGTAAATAACTAAATGAGTCCTAATGAGTCCTTTGAAAATTAGTTTTTCATGTACAGCCAGATAGTTCAAAAAGGAGAAAATTTGCAAAAAATTGAAAAGATTTTTAAAATCATTACAAATAAAAGGTGGCCAAGAAAACATCCATAATTGCTGACCTGCTTTCTTATTTTCTTAGCTTTGTAAAATTTTTAACAGGGAGATGTATGCATCAAAGGTATCTTTGATAAAAATAGGAGAAGTAAACTGGCAGTCTATTACAAATTATTTTTATAGTAAATTACATTTTCACAGTCACCTAATTGACTGAGAAATATAGCTAATAAAAGATCCTGCTCTGTGAATTGTTTGTTAATTAGGAAAAAACAAACAAACAAACAAATATTTTCCTTGGTAAATCAAAATGTAGCCTACAAGGCTCTTTTCTAAAAAGATATCTCTTCTATATGAAGTAATATTCCTTGATAGATGTGGTCATAGGGATGTTTTTCTCCACAGATTCTACAATGATCAATATCAGGCTAGCCACTAAGTATGGCTACTTATGCTTATGCATGTGGTTACTGCTATCAGGGAATAAAAGCAAATCCTGCACCAAGTATGTACCAACCAGAGAATCCATATAGAGGGTGAGGGTCATTAGATGTTCCTGTTTGGGTGATGTGCTGATTGCATCAAATCTAGAAAAGTGCTATCACCAATAACATTTATGATGATCTGTGTCTGGATGAAGAATCCATTGAATTTGTTCATAGGTACATATATCTTACACAAGGACTGCAGATGGACAATCAGTTGGGCCCAAAATGGATTAGGAAGAAGAAAGCAGGCAAGATCACATTTGGAAAAATGCTTTGGTGCTTTCAGCGATAGCAAGCTTCTCACTGATGCCAAAGCATATTAACATTGCTATTCTTCTGGGCGTTCCTCATGATTATGAATCATAAAATTACTTAATTATCAAAATAATCAAAATTTCAAGTGACCCAAATTGTAATGGAAAAATGTGTGGTGGGTCTATCAGCTGGTTAGAGCAAAGGTAAAAATTGATATTGACTTAGAAGAAAGAATAATGATTAGAAGACAAAGCACATGACGACAGAAACTCCATCTTTTCTTAAACCAGCTTTTGACAATGGAAAGTGGGAAATAGATTAAAGGATACAACTCTGATCATCATGTCTTAGGAAAATCTAATTTATACAAAGCAATTGCCACTGTGAAGAGGCCAAGGGAGCTCTGCAAAAACTAACATGGCAAATACTTGATCTCCTTGCCAAGCAGAGAGATAAGGCAGAAAAAGGCAACACTGGCTTGGACTACAAGGTCATTTTAAAAACATTTCAGAGGGGGTAATGGAATATTATGAGCTTTTGCTTCTCAAATAGCAACCGTCAAAGGGGAAACAAGGTTACAGAGCTTGACATGAGACCCAATTAAGTCATATTGTCCTAAGAGTAATTACAGATAAAACTAGATGAATGTTAAATAAACATGAAATGAAAAAGATCTGCTGATGTTTCTAGAATGAAGTCTTCTCAGAAACAATAATAAATGAAATATTTGGACTCTACCAATTCAATATGCCATGCAAAGAAGTGGAAATGGAGCTTTGAAAGATGAATAGCTAGACTTGACTAAATATAGAGAGAGGAAAATTTAGACAATTTATACTTTATACTATCTTCTACTCTTGAGCCCCTCACTCCTTTATCTTATCATGTCCTTCTAAGTAATCCAAACTTGGATTACTCCCATGATCATTTACTTTCACTCCTATTTTCATGCTATTAAACAGAGCTGGAGAAACTGATGAAACCCTGCCCACTGAGTCTACTACAAATTTAGATTACATGATTACAACTGGGTCTTCACTGCTGCACGTCAACCTTTTTAAATTTACCATTGATTCACTATCATTACCCAACTCACCAGAATGGCTCTCCAAACCTTTTTGTTTTAATCCTTCTTCAAATTTCCTATGGCTCTCTCTTTTCAAGTGTGTTTTAGAGCTTGAAGTATGTTTTTGCTTTTGCTTTTTAAAAAATATGCTCGGAAGTTCTCTATAGTTTTTCTGTATGTTTTGCATTACAGTATTCAGATTTTTTTTTACTTCTTGTGTTATTCTGGAAGCTCTATAATCCTTAGTTTATCTATGCATGCAGCCTGTCTTTGAGATCAATATGTTTTGCTTATATGGAGATCGTGGTTTTTTAAGTTATTTTTTGCCTCTTTTTTTTTCTAGATTGTCTTTCATTTTCATATGGTTGAATTCTCGATCAGTTATTGTCTTTTTTGTTTCCTTTGATAGATTACAACCATAGATTCAAGTTTTTCTATTTTGTTAATGAAATCTGCTGTCTAGGTCATAAGTTCGCCTTTCATAAATTCTTATTCTTATTTCTCCTTTAAACCAGTCAATCAATCGGTAAGTATTTAAATACTTACTATGTGTCAGGAATTGTGATAAGCATTGGGATACAAAGAAAGGAATAAAAGAGTACCTGCTGTCAAGGAGCTTACAACCTAACAAGGAAGATGAATACGTGCAAAAAGCTAGTACAGGATAGCAAGGAAATAATCAACAGAGAAAAGACTTTAGAAATAAGAGGAACTGGGAAATGCTTATTATACAAGGTGAGATTTTAGACTATAAGGAAGCCAGGGAAGATAGGAAGTGGAGGTAAAGAAGGGGAGCATTCCAAGCACGGGGTTCAATCAGAAAAAAAAGCCCTGAGCTGACAGATAAAGTGAAAAAGCAAGGAGGTTAGCATCACCTAATCAAAGAGTACATGGAGGTGAAGGTGTATGGAACAGAGACCAGTACCCAAAAAATCAATACAAAGATTTAGATACCCGAAAACAGAAATGAGTTTATTACTTTCTCATGAGAAAGGGTACCACCCCTGGTCACTCTAATGGCACCAGCCAGGAAAATACAAATTGATTGCAGAAAGCAAGGTTCTTTTATAGAGCACACACCCCCAACCTCCTTCCCCTTATTCCATTGACTGGGCTTCAGGGGGCACAATCTATTCATGTGAATCTTCCCCAGCAGCAAAGAACAAAGGACAAGAAAATGTGGGAGTATTCTGTAAGGGAGTACACTGTGTTTCAGTAATAAAAAAAAACAAACCATTAACCCTTTTGAGGAGGCTCCACTTCTGAAAACTCATCCCTCACAAAGGGAAAGTTAAGTGTAAGAAGACTGGAAAGGTAGGTCAGGGGAGGTGCCCAACTCCAAGTTTACTCTCCTGTGCCATGTATAAAATAAGAAAACAATACACCTGAGCTCAGGTGTTCCCCAGGATGTCAGAGGATGTTCTGCAGAGAATTCAAGTAGGAAGGATTTCCTATCTCCAGATTCTCCAAATGCTGCTATTTGCTGATGATATTGTGCTATCTGCATTGAGCCCTGGAACATTACAAAGTCTCCTCAATGAAATCCAAAGTCATCTAAAAGAGATTCACCTGCTAATACTGAAAAGCTAAAGTGCATGAAAAAAAAAGTGTATTGTCCAGATTATGACATTCAGTTGAAAGAGGAACCCATGTAGTTGACTGAAAACACACACACACACACGTACTCACACACTCAAGCACACACACATGCATACATGTGTATGTCCTAGACTGATATTGCCTATGGGATCATTAGCATTTTCAGTGATTCCAAGCTGCTCATTGCTACAAAAGTTCATCTTTTTAACCACCATTTTCCTAGTGATGCTGCTTGTCTGTGACTCATGGAATGCCACAATAAGAAAGGAATTAAAGTCAAAGATGCCCCAAAGGACTATGGGCAGTACCACCCACAGAAGGCAGTAGATTAATAGTAATGCAACACATTACTAAGAATAATTTGCGTTGGAGAACATCCCTTATCATCATTTGTATATTTATTAAAATCAGTTTCTCAGAGTGTCCCAAAGTTAAAGACCAAAGAACACTTTATAATCTCCCTAAAGATCATTTAAAGAATGTCAATACCTACCACCTTGTTCCACGTACACCTATGGTGTTTGCACACCTAGCTTCCTATGTTCCAGCACATCTAGAAGATTAGCAGGAAAAGATAAGATGATTCCTCATCTGCAAATTAGGGGGCTGAGCTAGATGATCTTTGTGGGACCTTCTAGCTCTTAAAATGTGTGTAATTCCATTCAGAATCATCCCACTTCCTTTGCCCAGAGTTCAGTCTGAAAGTTGGTACCAGGGGACAGTTTATGAGAAGACACAATGTCAGTCTTAAAACATAAGGGATTTAGCTCCATCTCCTAATCCTTGAAAACATCTTTAATTTCCCTTCCTACTACTATTACTAGCTGACATTTATGTAGTACTTTTAAGATTTACAAAGCACTTTCTATACAGTATCTCATTTGATCTAACCCACTTGGATTCTATTATCTGTTGTTAAAAACTGACATACTGCTTTGCCTATTGCCAACTCCATGCTGCAGATTTAGAAAAACAGGAACTTCAGGACTAGAAGTGAGAACCTTTTTTATAAGAGAAGCAAATGAAAAATATTAATAGTAAATTATTTCTTTCTGTTACCTGAGGGCCAAAGGGCCCTTTCCCAAAAAGTTCTCTGGTTCTTGAGATCAAGTGAACCTGGGTTCAGTTCTGGGGACCCTGATCCAAAGGGAGGAGAAAAGACTTTTCTTACACTCTGGCTTATTATAACCCCACCCCATGGAAAAACATTAGGGAAAATTTTTAAGCAGAATCTTATGTCTAGGGTCTTGGGTCTTTGCAAAAGGAATTAGTAGATGTCCCTTTTAGAAAAGTTATTCAATGTAATAGTACATTGTATGTACAAAGTAATAGATGTCAGATATGGGACAGTTATTTATTTCTTCCACCATGAAAGAAAAGCTTAAAGTAAAAATAATTTATAAGCATACTCTATCAAATATTTAAAATATGAAGTAGTAACCAATCCCAAAGAACCCACAGTAACCCATAAACAGGTACAGAATCACATTGCCCATCACCTCTATTATATTCTGGTAGAAAATATTCCTAGGACAAATAGAACCACTATAAAGTTATTTCACATTCACTTTGGTTATGACTCTCCAAACATTACTTCAAGGTCCAGATATCCTGACCGCGCAGGGGATAGCTAATCCTCCTTCCAGTGGTCATCTTCTGCTCTAAAAAATGTGTAGTTGTAGGAAGTAACTCTTGCTGCTGGTCAGCAAGCCAGGAGGAGTTCCTGACCACTCAAACTCACAAAGCAGCCTCCAGGGCTAGAAATTTCCACCTCTCAGGATTACCATTTGGTCACTTGTGCTGAGGAAAAGAATTACAAAAGATAAGAGGCAGCCAGGGGATTGAGATCCAGTCTCCCATTCACATGGGCAAGCACATGTATTTGCCATATGCATATGTCACTGCTCTAATTACTGATAGAAATGAGAAATGCAAGAAAAAATGTCCCTAGCCATGTGACAAGCCACATTCAAAAGAGCAGAAGTTGTTTCAGCCAGCAATTATATTCTGTATAACCCCCAGCCATAGGGACCATGGAATCCAGCCTCTGGTTCTACGTATACTTTGGCCAAGGGCCCAAGATGGAGTCCACCCAAAGAAGCCAAGAAGCATTCTCAGCACCACGGGAAGTTCCCAAGTTCAGCAGATCAGGGAGACTCCCTTGATTACCCCTACTGTATTTGTAAAAGGCATTGGGATTATGGCTATGGGAGATACCAAGATCCTTATAAGTATCAAAGGTCTCTGACCTGGAAGGTATCTTAGAAATCCTCCAACTCAACCCTTGATTTTAGAAATAATGGAATGGAGGTGAAGTGACTCATTTAAAGTCACCTAGGTAATAGTGTCAGTCTAACTAGGGGGAGAATATAAATATATCAAGAAGCAGGATAGGGGAATTCAAGCAGTCCCCAGCACTGAAATAAGTGATCCTCTAAAATTTTATTCATGAGGAAATTGTTTGGAATTTTTAAAACCCATTTTCCTATGAAATTAATAAATTAAGTATTTGTTAAGCACCAGATTCCATAGTAAGCGCTGAGGAAATGAAGGAAAAAATCAAACAATGTCTGCCCTCAATGAGTTTATATTTTAATCATATACTTTACATATGTAAGCAAACACGCATGTAGTATGTATACATATGTATAAGTATGCATATATGTTCTACACATATATTGTGCTTGTAAGTATACACAGATAAAATCTAAATCTATGGGAGGAGAAGAAAGGCTTCATATAGAAGGTGAATTTTGAGCTGAGTTTTGAAGGAAACAAGGGACTGTAGGTGAGAAGGGGATGCATCCAAGGTGTACAGCCAGTGGAAAGGCATAGCAAGGAGAAATGGGATGTTGTGGGTAAGCAGCAGTTTAGCTGGTAGGGTGACAGAAGGGGAATCATAAAAAGGCTGTAAAGAGAGACTGGAAAGCTCTTTAAAATCCAAACAGAGCAATGTATATTTGTTCTTTGCAGCAATAAAGAACTACTAGAGTTTGCTGACCAGGAGAGTGACATGGTCAGACACGGGTGTTAAGGAAATGAGTTGGGCAGCCATGTGGGGAACAGATTGGAGTGCAGAGATATTGAGTTAGGAAGTTCCCTTAGGGCACTGTTGCGATAATCCAGGATAAAGGTAACGAGGGACAGAATTAGGTTAGAAGCCATATGAATGGAAGTGAGGTAACAGATGTGAACCTTATTGCAGAGGTAGAAAAAACGAGATTTGGCAACTGATTGATAAGTGGGATGATGGAGAATGAGGAGCACAGGATCATACATACCTAGGTTGTGAACCTGAGTGATGAGAAGGACGATGATTCCCTTGACAGAAATAAGGAGGTTTGGAAGAGAGGTTGGTTGGGGGTGGAGGGAAGGGAGGAAGATAATTAGTTCTGTTTTAGACATGTTGAGTTTGAGATTCCTGTGGGATATCTAGTTCAAAATATTTGATAGAGAGTTGAATTGGTATCGGACCTCAGGAGAAAGGGCTGAATATACACAAACACATACATATATGTATACACATATGCACATAAAATGCACACACATATATGACATACATACACACATATTTAATTAGTATATCACTCACACATAACACACTCAAACTTATATATATATGTGTGCATATATAGGTCATATGATAATTAAGTGATAATTAAACCCGTAGGAGCTGATAATGTCTCCAAGTAAGAGAGTAAAGTGAAAAGAAAGCCTTGGAGTACACTCACAGTAAAGGGATGGGGGGGGAAGTGAGATATGGATGATGAATCAGCAAAGGAGACTGAGACTGAGACTGAGTGTTCAGATAGTTAGGAAGAAAACTAAAAGTGGTGAGATTAAAAAACCAGAAAAGAGAGAAGGAGGAGGTAATTTGCCAGTATCGAATGTGGTCAAGATCAACAGTGTCAAAGAGGTCAAGAAGAATGAAGACTGAGGAAAAGTCACCAGATTTAGTAACGAAGAGACTCGGTAACTTTGGGAAGAGTGGTTTCAGTTGAATTATGAGGTCAGAAGAGATGTTAAAGAGTTGAAAAGCAAAGAGGAAGGAAAGTAGAAATGACTTACAAATACCTTTTTATAAGAATTTGACTGAGAAAGGAAGGAGAAATGTCAGATAACTAACTGCTTGAGTAAAATGGTAGAATCTAGTGAATTTTTTTTAAAGATGGGAAAAACTTGGGAAATAATATTATACATGGTATCTAGTTTGGTCTCCAAGATAGTCCACAAAATTCCAGCTATACCTTAATGGAACTAAACCAAGTATTAAGGGTCCTGGGTGATTGAACCACAACTTATAAACACTATTTCTGTAGGGAAATACAATTCTGAGTTCCAGCTCAAGAAAATAGGAACACAAACTTCCTAGTTGCTCCCTAGATGCTAGGAATATATCTCTAGCTATGGACATGAAAGTTGCCTGTTAACTGGCTGAGTCTGTTGCTTTTCCTTCTTTGAAAATATGGATATTTAGCTTTCTCCAAACTTACGGCACCTCTTTTGATGACTACAATCTTTCAGTTGTTGCATATAGTGGTTTATCAATCACATTTGTCAGTCTTTCCAGGACCCAATGATGGAGTTCTTTTCTGTTCGTTGTTTATATAAAGGTCATTCCAGAGAAAATGAAAACAAAATAATAAGACTGGCAGCTTTGCCTTGTATCTCTTGTCAAACTTCACTGTCCCAACCACTTGAAGTAAAGGTCTTGTCCTTCCTTTTTTCTACCAACACAGCTAAAAAAAATATTCACAAGAGTTTCAAAAGACCGTTTTGTTGTTCTTATCTTACAGGAGACAAAGGATGTGAATAAACAGTCCTCAAAAAAATATCAAATCATTAACAACCATATGAAAGGTTGCTCTGAATCACTAATAATAAGAGAAATTCCCAAACATAACCTCATTCCTGGCAAAATGGTGATGAAGACAAAAGATGGAGTTAGTTAATGCTAGAAGTGTTGTGGAAAGACAGGCCCTCTTTCTGGAGCTGTGATTTAGATACATCATTGTGGAAAGTCATTTGAAATGGTAAATAATAATAGATAGCATTTATTAGGATTTCTAAAGTATTTTTGCATAAATTTTCTCCTCTTGATCTTTATCATAAACCTATGTAGTAAATGCAATTAATATCATAATTTCAGAGATCAAGAAAATAAGGCTTGCCTAGGATCACATGGTAACTTTCTGAGACTGGATTTGAACTCAGGTTTCCATACCACACCCCAGTAAACTGTCTTGGCAAACAGGCTAAAGCAGATAGAGAGTAACCAACAGGCCTCAAACCCACTGAGAAAGGACAAACTACAGCTGCCACAATAAGTGCGTTCATCCACAGCATTCAACATTTCTCCATTTGTGGTAACCAACGGTTCCATGTATGGATGGTATGATGCTGGCTGGTGGAGAACCTGTGTTTCTTGGTATTCATTTTAGAACAAAATTAGCACAAGCAGCAGAGGATTGATTTGTGCTCTGTTGCATCTCAGCTTCAGTGGTTGCATTGAGTACATGGTCATATGGGTGATGTCTTTTGATTCAAGCATAAATTGGACTGAAGTGAGGCAGAGTTGCTCAAAGTCCATCTTCCAGAGCCATCAGAGTCCAGTGGCAAGACAAAGGTCAAGATGACTGCCAACATCTCAGGATACAGTGGATTACCTGGTGCTTTCAATGTCTAATCAATCTCTAAGCCCTCCACATTACCTGCTTCAGCTACATTCATGGCCGCTGGAAAAAATTGTTATTTTCTGCCCATTCTGTTGAGGGAAGTCTTCACATGCTTGGGGCAGACATCCCTCAATTCACCCACTGGTTTGAGACTAGTCAGTTATCCTCAACCTGCATTGCCAGAGCTATCTCAATGCTTGGGAGGCTCTGAATTCAGGAAAGTGTGGGAAAAAAGATGCATCAGACTGCCTGCCAAATTGAAGGTCTACAAAGCTATTGTGCTGACTTCTTTGTTGTATGCCTGTAAAACCCTGACAGTATACCAGAACCATGCCAGGAAACTGAATCGCTTCCATTTGAATTGTCTTAGGAAGATTCTGAAGATCATATAGCAAGATAAGGTACTGAACATTGAGGTCCTTTCTTTAACTGAATTGCCAAACATTTAAACTCTATTGTAGAGAGAGCAACTCTATTGGTCTGGCCATCTTATTTGAATGCCAAGTGTACATTTGCTTAAAAGACTATTCTATGGAAAACTCACACAAGGAGGTTACATGGAAAGACACACACGTAAGACAGAAGAAGTGATACAAGGAAATTCTTTGGAATCGATTGTTTTATGAGACACGCTGGCAAAGGACTGTCATCATGTCACACTCTCATCAAAGAGGAAACTGTGCTCTGTGAGCAAAGTAGAACTGTAGTAGCTCAAAAGTGTGAGAAAGCAAATTTAGAGATACCTCCACTCTAAAATGTTCACACGGACTATTTGTACCTGATCTGTGGTAGAGCCTTCTGAGTGTGGACTGGTCTGATCAAAATCAGTCAGACAAACTGTACCTTGACCCCAAGACAGTGATGTTATTTTGATCTTCCTCTAGAGTGAATGACAACAACCACACTGCTACCATCCAATATGTAATAGAGAACCTCCCAAGACTTGTCAAAACATGTAACTGCTACTCCTTTCAGGTAATTCATGTGAGCACAAATGATACTACCAGAAAGAAACTTTTAAAAAATGTTACCCAAAATGAGAAAATCTTGGGCAAAAAATGAAGAGTGGAGGGACACAGGTTGTATTTTACTCACTACTGATCATTGAAGTAAAATAATGTAGAAGAGAAAAATTGATTTTGAAAATGAACAGTTGGATAATAAAACTGGGACCAGATTTTTAAATTCTGTACCCCATCTTAATGACAGATTCCTGGCCAGGGATGGAGTACATCTGACAAAGATTAGTAAGAATTTATGTACCTGGTAGCTTGCAATCTAATCAAAAGAGCTTTAAATTTAGATGATACGGTGTTGAGTTGGGGAAAACTATATATCCATCAAGATAGAGACCATTAAAAGTAGCTTCAGTGAGACAAGAATAGCAGTTAAGATGCTTGGAAGTTTACTGGAGACAAAAATCCAAGAAAGAATCTAGCCATAAAAGCCCATGACTTCAAAATTCAAGTTTAGGCAATAAATAAGATAGACCAGAGGTCCTCACATAAAGAGGAAAATTTGATGTAGTAAGCATTATTGAGACTTGGTGGAATAAAAACCATAAATGAAATATGACTAAGAGTGCATATTATTTAAAATAAACAGGGTAAGTTAAAAAAAAGCACTGAAGTAGTGATGTGTATTAAAAAGGTACAATAGTGTTAAAGGGGATGGTACCCCCACACACACCCTTCTATTGGCTCATTGCCTGTATGGATTTTCCTGATATTCCCCTCTCTGGGAAGTAGTATCAAAAGACTAATTCTTTTTTTTTAATCTTCTGTTATATCTGATATCAGGATTACTACCCCTGCTTTTTTAACTTCACCTGAAGCATAATATATTCTACTCTAGCCTTTTTCCTTTACTCTGTGTGTATCTCTTTGCTTCAGATGTGTTTTGTGTTAGCAACATATTGTGGGATTCTGGTTTTAAGTTCACTCTGCAATCTGCTTCTATTTTATAGGAAAGTTCATACCATTTACATTCACAGTTATGAATGCTATCTGTGTCTTTCTCTCCATCCTATTTCTTCCCCCATCCCAATTTATACTTTTCACTCTCCTTTCACCTCTCTTTCCTCACCAGTGTTTTGCTTCTGACCACCACCTCCCTTAATCTGCCTTTCCTTCTATCAGCCCCCCCTTTTCTTTCTTTCCCCTTTCCCCTCCTACTTCCCTATAGAGTGAGATAAATTTCTATATCCAGCTGAGTGTGTATGTTATTCCCTCTTTGAGCCAAATCAGATAAGACCCTAGATAAGTCACTTAACCTGTTTGCCTCTAGCAAAGGAAATAGCAAACCACACCACTATCTTTGCCCCCAACACCCTCCCCAACATGTTGCAATCTACATTGTCACAAAGAGTTGGACACAACTGAACAAATCAGCACCCTCCCTTCTTTCTACTATAAGAGGTCTACTATTATAGGTCTTTACTATACTATAATAGGTCTTTTCTGCCTCTTCATGTGATGCAGTTTACACTATTCTGACTCCCACTTTCCTCTTCTCCCAGTACAATATTCTTTTTAACCCCTTAGTATTTTTATATCATCATATCTAAGTCAACTTAGACCCATATTCTCTGTCTACAAGTTCATTTTGCCATGCAAGGGTATAAATAATTTAACTTTATTGAATAACATGGTTTTTTTATGTTTACTTTTTCTGTTTCTTTTGAATCATATACTTGAGGGTCGAACTTTCTGTTCAGCTATGATCTTTTCATCAGCAGTTTGAAAGTCCCCCATTTCACTAAATATCCACCTTTTCTCCTTAAAAGTTATGCTCAATTTTGCTGGTTAGCTGATTCTTGGTTGTAATCCAAGCTCTATTTCCTTCCAGATTATCATATTCCAAGACCTCCAGTTCTTTAATGTAGAAACTGAAAAATCCTGTGCAATCCTGACTGTGGTTCCTTAATATTTGGATTGTTTCTTTCTGGCTGCTTGTAGTATTTTCTCCTTGACCTGATGATTCTGGAATTTGGCTATGATGTTCCTTGGAGTTTTAATTTTGGGATCTCTTTCAGGAGGTGATTGGTGGATTCTTTCTGTAACTATTTTATCCTCTGGTTCTAGGCTATCAGGGCAGTTTTACTTGATAATTTCTTGAAATATGCTGTCCAGGCTCTTTTTATTTTATCATGGCTTTCAGGTAATCCAATAATTCTTAAATTATCTCCTCTGGATCTATTTTCTGGGTCCTTTCTCTTCTCCAATGAGGTATTTTACATTTTATTCCATTTTTTTCATTCTTTTGATTGTGTTTGACTGATTCTAGATGTCTCATAGAGTCATTAGCTTCCACTTGCCCAATTCTAATTTTTAAGAAATTATTTTCTTTAGTTAGCTTTTGTACCTTCTTTTCCATTTAGTCAATTCTACTTTTAAAGGGATTGTTTTCTTTAGTGGATTTTTTTCCCCATTTGACTAAATGTATTTTTTAAGGAATTTTTTTCTTCAGTCAAGTTTTGTCTTTCTTTTTCTAAACTGTTGACTCTGTCTGGCATAACTCTCATTACAGCTTTTCTTCTACCTCTCTTATTTGATTTTTAAAATTCTTTTTAGTTCTTCCAGGAGGGTTTTTTGTGCTTGAGACCAATTCATCTTCCCCTTTGAGGCTTTGCATGTAGGCATTTTGACATGTTGTCCTCTTCTGAATTTGTGTTTTGATCTTTCCTCTCCCTATAGTAGTTTTGTATAGTCAGGGCTCTTTTCTTTCTTATTTTGTTGAGTTTTTTTTTTTTTTTTTGCTATTTGTTTTACTGGTTTTTACCCTGTTACGTGACTTTTAAAGTTGAGCTCTGCTCCTGGGACACAGGGGGAATTGTCCCAAGCTTTTTGTGCTGTGAGTCAGGAGCCTAGTCCTGAGTTTCTGTGTCAGGGTTCAGGTGCTGGTGGTTTGCCCTGTTCTGAGATGGCCTAGTCTAGTCATGTCTGTTGTTCTGGGGGTTCCCAGGCTGGCAGTTTACCTTTTGTACTAGGGCTAAAGGCCTCACAGTTGGCTTGCTGTGCCACTAGCCTGATGAGCCAGGACTGGGAGGCCAACTTGATTGTGATGTGTGCCACCTGCTGCATTGCATAGACACCACTGGGCTGTGGTCACTTTTTACCCAAATGAGTCAGACCTTTCCTGAAGTCCTTCTAAGTTGTCTTAAACTCAAAAATTGCTTCATTCCATCTTTTTGTAGGTTCTGTTGTTCCAGAATCTGTTTAGAGGCTTGATTTAATGTTGTTTCTGAGGGAAACTGGAGGGAGCAAGGGCAGTTTCCCGGCTTTTCTCTGCCATACTGGTTCCGGCTCCCAGAACTTCCCCCAAAGCATTTATTAAAGAGCTAGGATGTGCTAGGCATTGTACTAAACTCTGGAAACACAAAGAAAGGAAAGAAAATAGTCTCTGTTCTCAAGGTGCTCACAATATAATGCGAGAGATAACAAGCAAACTTTTTTGTTGATTTGTTCAGTTGTGTCCAACTCTTTGTGACAATATAGATTGCAACATGTCATGGGCGGAGGAGGTTTGGGGGCAAAGATAGTGGTGTGGTTTGCTATTTCCTTTACTAGAGGCAAACAGGCCAAGTGACTTATCTAGGGTCATAAGTGTCTGAGGTCAGTTTTGAACACAGGTCTTCCTGACTCCAAGCCCAGCTGTGTATCCACTGAGATATCAAGCCACTTTCAACATGCAAGCAACTATATACAAACAAAATATATACAGGATAAACTACAAATTACCTCAAAGGAAAGGCCCTACTATTATTATTGGAAGAAGGAAGTGAAGGATCATGGGTAGCAGAAGCATGGGGTGGCAGAGAAAGGGTGGAGAAAATAAATAACAGCCAGTCTTGAAGCTAGCTGATTGCAAGGGAAAGGTATTATTCCTCCAAACTGAATGTAGTAATAAGCATTTGAAGCTTTTTCTGGCTCACTAACCCTCCTAAGGAGTGATCTGTCTAGACAGAATTTGTTGCCTCCCTGGGACCTGGTGAAATTTTCTCCTCTCCTCTTTCCCTCCCTCCTCTGCCTCACCACTCACTCCCTGGTGAACTGGCATTGCTTCCTCTTGGGAGTTTCCTTCTCTATTTAAGCCTTGCTTTATTTGTTGTGTGTGCTTTTATAATGAGCTTTGTCTCCAGATAAATATAAACTGATTTTTATTGCATCCTGATTAAGGGTTTGCTACAAGTAAGTGGATCACACTGTGGGGAAGGACAAAAAAGGGACTCCTGGACAAATAGTCTATGATTAAATAAGCATTAGCCTATTGTAAAGCTCTCTCTGCCTGTGTTTATCTCTCTCTGTCTCTATCTTTCTGTCTCTGTCTCTCTCCACAAAGAAAGGCTTCATTTATTTTCTTATTTTGACAAGATAGCTTTTGACAGGATTCGAGGGTAAGTTAGAGGATATGCTGCTGATATAATTTTCCTATTGAAGATTTTAGGTAAACATTTGATAAAGTATTTCATGCTTTTCTAGTAGGAAAATGTTAAGATGAAGGCTAGACAATATTATTAAAAGGATTCAGAAATGATTCAATGGATTGCTTCAAACAGTCACAGTTAATGTTTTTATGCTAACTGGGCAGGAAGTCTTTAGTAACATGCCCTAGGGATCTGCTCTACTTAATACTTTTATCAATGACTTGGAAAATAGTATAGATGATGTGCTTATCAAATTTTCAAACAACTCAAAACTGGGAAAAACAGTGTATATACAATCAGGATAAGAAAAGTTCTTGGCAGACCAGGGCATTGGACTTAACCTAAGAAGAAGAAATTTAGCAGGGAACCTTGATCAATCAGTAAGCAGTTGTTAATACCTCTCATGTGTCTTTAATATATTTCCACATTATCTGTGTTGAAGAAGAGGAAGAAGGACAAGAAGAAGCAGGAAAAATAAAATGAAAAAATATGCTTTAGTCTACCATCAGAGTTTATTGGTTCTTTTTCTGAAGGTGGATATCATATGCATCTATTAAGTACCTATCATTTGAGGACACAAAAAATTAAATAGTTCTTACCCTTAAAGAGCTTATATTTCTATTGGAAGAAACAACATACACATATAAACAAAAGAAATACAAAGATATTTTGAGGGGACGCATTAATGGCTCAGGAGATTAGAAAAGACCTCATGTAGAAGTAACATTTGAGCTCATCTTTGAAGGAATTTAGGGATTCTAAAAGGCAGACATGAAGGAATGCATTCTAGTCATGGAGCCCTGTCGATGCAAAGAAATGGGAGATGGAATGTTGTATATAAGGAGTGTCAAGAAGATCAGTTTGGCTAGAACACAGAGTCCAGAGTAACACGTAATAAACCTGAGAAAGTACATTGAAGCCAGGTTGCAAAGGACTTCAAATACTAAACAAATGTGTCTATATTTGATCTTAGAAGTAATTGGAAGCCAATGGAGTTCATTTACCCGGAGAATGGTATAGACAGACTGATGTTTTAGCGCAGCATCAGTTTCAATAGACTAAACTACAGAGATTATAGATAATTTTACTGTGTCTTTAGACAGCTTTAGAATCTTGAGAGACAGTTGTTTAATTATCATTCAAGAGAGAATGTTGAAATGTGATAGTTTGAGAGAAACTGTAAAAAGAAAGAAAGAGGGCGAAAAATAAGTTTTCTGGAGAGAACTATTATGTTTGCTTCATAAAGGGGATGCGGAGAATTTTTGAGAATAGGCTTTAATTGTTTTGTTGAGTGAACTGAATAATAGGACTATTTTTCCAGAGGTGAAAAGAAGTAACTTGTACATATAGTAGTGGTAAAGGGTGACTCTAGCTGTTTCATAGTCAAAACATTGTAAATAATTATTTATGTCTTTGTGTTGTTTGTTACATTGTTGATAAATTACATGGCCAATAATTGATTATTTAAGCCTAGGAGATAAGGAATTTTGATATATAGAGAAAAGCAATTCCTAATGGGAAATTAAGTTATCCTTTTTTTTAAATTGTTAAACATTTGACAAACTGTGTTATATGCTCAAATATAATTGATAAATTAATTTATTTATTAATTTATAAGGAAATATGTAAACAATAAAGAATGCATACTTAGCTTATATTTTGGAATGGTTATAATAATATGGCAATGAGTCAAGTAGTAGACTGAAGGGTGATTATCTCATACAGGCTACAGGTGAGGGTGACTGATACTCATATCAGTAAAATCACTTTGGCAGTTCTGTCAAGGATGGATTGGGGAGGGACCAGTTTTGAGGTAAGGATCCTAATTGTGATTAAGGTTAGGAGTGATGAGAGCACCAAATGTCATGACTGACATGTGAGTAGAGAGGAGATAGATGTGAGTCATTTTGGAGGTAAAATTGATGAGACTTAGCAACTGACTAAATATGTGATGTAAGGAAGAGTGAAGAATGGAGGCTAATTCTGAGGTTTGATCCGACTCTCCCCAAGAATCTTGTGTAAATGAGGGGAGAGCGCATCCTGTTGGGAAGAGATTGTTTTGTAAGGATTATTCTTTTTGCACTTTCTCTTTTTTTTTGAGGGGGAAATACAGGGCAATTGGGGTTAAATAACTTGCCCAAGGTCACACGGCTAGTAAGTGTTAAGTGAGGTTGAATTTGAACTCAGGTCCTCCTGACTCCAGGGTCGGTACTCTATTCACTGCACCACCTAGCCGCCCCATATACTTTTTAAAATTTTTTATTTTCACTTCCAAATTCTCTCCTTCTACCCTCCTCACTCATTGAAAAGGTGAAGGATATGATACCCAATATATTTGTGAAGTCATATAAAACATGTTTCCAAGGGGGTGGCTAGGTGGCGCGGTGAATAGAGCACCGGCCCTGGAGTCAGGAGTACTTGAGTTCAAATCTGGCCTCAGACACTTAACACAAAAAACTAGCCGTGTGACCTTGGGCAAGTCACTTAACCCCAACTGCCCTCCAAAAAGCAAAAAAAAAAAAAAAAATGTTTCCACATTATCTATGTTGAAGAAGAAGAAGAAGCTAGAAGCTAGAAAAATAAAGTGAAAAAATATGCTTCAATCTGCCATCAGAGTTTATTGGTTCTCTTTCTGAAGGTGGATAGCATTTTTCATCAGGAATTTTCAACGGCTAATTTTTGTGGATCATTATATTAATCACAACAGCTAAATCTTTCATAGTTGATTATCATTACAATAATGCTGCTACTATGTACAATATTTTCCTAGTTCTGCTCACTTTTCTTTGTATCACTTGCTATAATTTCTCAATAAATCCCTTTTCAAAATGCTAACAGATTTTTACTGGTATATTGCTAATGAAGAGTACACCAAATAGGAGATTTTGAGCACAGTCCTAGAAATTCCAGTCCCTCGTAATTAATTACCCCAAGAATTCTGAAGAGAGAATTGGTCAGTAATCCTCTGTGGAACCAGTCTCCAAGTGTGAGTAGGAATAGGTAGACTGAGCCCAGAGGGAGTATTATAGAAGGATTGGGGAGAAATGAGAGTGTTTATAGGTCACAAGGAAGAACCTGGACAGATAGGGATAGATGGAAGATTACAGAAAAAATGGGGATGATTGTCTGGGAAATCAGGTGGAGGGGATGGGATCAAGCATACATGAAAAAATACATAGAGAAAATAAATTCCATTATAATTGAAAGAAGGATCATTTACAATTGGGGATGGTTGGAAAAGACTTCATGGAAAAAGAAGATTGAGCTTGGCCTTGAAGGGCCAGCTCTGCTGAGGTGGAGAAGAGGATGAAATTCACCAAACAAGCATTTGTCAAACACGTATGCATCAGGCACTGTGAGATTGACAAAGAAAGACAAAAATATAGGAATAGTCCCTGGCTTCAAGATGCTTATATACTAATGGGTAGAAGGCATTTCAGGGAAGGAGAACAGGAAAAGCAAAGGTAGAGAGGCAGGAAAAAGTTGAGTATATTATAAGGACTATTAATAATCCAGGTTAATAGAAATGCAAGGGACTGTTGAATGTTGTTTTTATGTTCCTAGTACCTAATATAGGGCCTTAGTAGTCACTTAGCAGATTACACATAGTAATCACTTAACAGATGTTTAACAGACTGTTGACTGTTGGATTGGAGTTGATTCCATAAAAGAGCTCATGGCACTGAGATTGAGTGCAGCATGTTCCAGAGGAAGAAACCCCGGTTTAGGAGTCAGACGAGAACCTGGGCTCACATTGTACATCTTGTATTTACTACCTTTGGAACTTTGGACAGTTCACTGGGCTGTAGTTCGCTCATTTGTTGAAAAGAGGGTGTGAACTAGATGTTTTATGATGTCCTTCCTAGGTTCTATGACATCTTTTTAAAAGTAGTCAGCATAGATAATGAAACTCAGGTACAGGCTTTAATTCAGCAACTATTTATTAAGTACCTACTGTGGGCTAAGTTGTGGCAGGGGATTGGCAGTTAGGGGAAGGAGTAAGAAAAAATTCCTATCCTCAAGAAGCATACAATCTAGTAAAGAAGAGAAAGTGATTCCGCAGTCATTATACCAAGCACTCTGTGACAATTGACACAAGAAAAGTATAGGCGGAAGTGTGATTGGAATTCAGAAGAAAGAGGACTACTTTTGGGGGTTAAAGAAAGGCTGTGAAATATGATCAGGGCAATTGTTCGTTGAACTGCATTGAAAGGCTTTATGAGGGAGGTGGTATTTAACACGGGCTTTGAAGAATGGGTAAGATTTCAGCAAGGGAAGAAGTGGGTAGGAAAAGGACATTCCAGGAGAAGGGAACAGCATGAGCAAATGCTGAGAGGTCGGAACACATAGAGGAACATATTTGAGGAATGTGAATAATACGCCGTGGCCAGAAGCTACCATATGTGTAATATAGTAAGTGGAGATAAGATTGGATGTATTGAACTACCTATTACTGGAGCCAGAAGGAACTTGAGGATCATTTATTCCCATCTCATTTAATATACAAAGAAGTTCAGGACTAGCAAAGCGACTTGGCCCAAGGTCTCAAAACTCCCTTGGTCCTCATGCTCTTTGATCCTTCTTAGTTTTCAGTGCTGTTGACCACTTCTTTCTTTTGGATGTTCTTGTCAACCTCAGTTTTAGAGAACCAAGAGAACCAAGAGACATTTGATATTACAAATGCTTCATTCCTCTCTTTCATTTCCCTGACAATCGCAATTCACCTCCACAATTTCAACTATAAACATTTTACAGACTGTTCAGTCATAACCTTTCTCACAAGCTTCAGACCCATAGTTCCAACTTCCCACAATATACTTAACCTGGCTATTCCATCAACAAATCAACTCTGACATTTCCAAAACTATCTTTCTTGCAAAACTTGCTCTCCTTTCTGGTTTTCTGACAGTGTATTCCTGACAACAGCAACACAATTCACCTGTGTTCAAAATTGTGTTACATTGGACTTTTGTCTCTTTTATACGCCTCTGCTCCCCAACATCTAATAAGCTGCCAAGGCTTGTCATTTCTACATCCCTTATAACTAGCATTCCTCCTCATCTCTCACTGTCCCCTCCCTAATGGAGGCCTTTACTACAGCTAGCTTGGGCAAGAGCCTTCACCTCCTCAATCTCTTACCCATCCTTTGTGTTAACGTCAGACTGATCTTCCATGTGCACCAATCTAAACATGTCACTCACAGCATCAGAGATTTAAGGCTGCAAAGACCTTACCATCAAGTCCAACCTTCTCACTTTACAGATAAGGAAACTGAGGTCCAGAAAACTCAAATTACTTGCTCAGTAAGCATCTGAGACAGGATTTTAACTCTTGTCTGCCTGACTCCATACCCAGTTCCCTAGCCCCAACTCCACCTCACCTCCTCTTCTCAAAATCTTTCATTGCTTCACTATTGCCTACCTGTCCAGCCTTAACTCACAATTTTCCTCCTAATGCATTGAATGACCTAGTTTAACTAACCTTCTGCCATATAAATCCCATGCTATTCAGACTTTGTATTTTTATTACCTCTATATTTGCCAGTTCTGTGTTAGAATGACCTCCTGCCCATTTCTGTTTATTGAAATCCTAAATATTCTTTAAAATCCCACTGAAATGTTACCTCTCCCATAAAACTACCCACAAATTTCCCCCAATTAGGACTGAAATCTCCCCCTGCCCAACATAATATGATACTTGCTTTGCCCTTCTCCTATGTCTGACATTGTATTATAGTAACTTGCAAATCCTACTAGAAGCTAAATTGTATGGTTGAGGAGGGCAGCAACGCTGCTTTGTATTACCTTGTGTCCTCCCCAGTGCTCTGTGCATAACAGACAGTTAGATCATTGCTGAGTTTGTGTTAAAGTTGGCGTTTTTTGAAAAGTCCGTATGGGGCAGTACATAATTTTCCTTCTCCGATAGTATTCTGAAATGAATGCTAGTTAAAATTACCCACAAGCATCTAATGCCTTGGTTCCAGTTATACAAAGCTAATTAAAACCAATGTGAGTGGTTCTATAGCTTAAAACTCAATTGAACCAGGGCTGGAGCTGTTAAAGAGAGTCCTAGGTCATAAGAATGGAAAAGGAAAGTGGGCTGGCTCTTGATGTTTGCTTGTATTCAGTACATCATCTCTTACAGACTGATATGCATGGGATGGGAGAGGAGGAAATGTAAGTCATCACATTTCAATTTCCACAGTTCTGTAGTTTTCAGATGGCCCCATCTACAGACCACAAAGTGCTCAAGTACGAAGTGGTAAGCTATCAAATTAAATTCTGTCCAATTGGTGGGGGAAAGGAGATGACAGATGGCCCATGTTCACCAAGTGGACGGCCGTCAGCTATTTCGGGGAAACCTTCCATAATTGTACACACCTGCTCTGACATGTAAAATTTTAAAATATACCTCCTATAGTAAACTTTAGAAAGATGGAGGCAGAGATCTCAAAAGCAATAGCATCCTACAACCCTCTTCTCTTTAAAGGTACAAAATGTGGGAAAGAGAGAAAGAACTATGAATATATTTTATACAAATCATATATATTAGTCTATAAGTTGCAGGTGTCTGTTTTGTATACACATCACCTATGCTTGTGCAGTGTTTCTTTTTTAATACCTTCTTTCTCTCCAGGGGAAGCTTTCCTTCTTGCATTTTTTGCATCTTCTTGCTTATACTTTTCTTGATTTACATTTTTATTTTCTTCTTTCCTGTCTTCTCTTTTTATGATGTTCTTATTCCCCAAGCTATTCTGCCAAATGTTGCTCACATATACATGGACCAAAACAAAGTAGTCTCTCTCATTCGTTCAGTTTATTTCAACTCAACAAATATTTATCACTATGTACAAAGTTCTGGGTTAGGTTCTGGGGGCACAAGGATTAAAAAAAGATCCAGGGGGCAGCTGGGTAGTTCAGTGAATGGAGCACTGGCTCTGGAGTCAAGAGGACCTGAGTTCTAATCCAACCTCAGACACTTAACACTTACTGGCCGTGTGACCTTGGGCAAGTCACTTAACCCTAATTGCCCAGCCTTCCCCCCTCCAAAAAGAAAAAAAAATCCAGTCTCTGTCCTCAAAAAAGTTACCAGTCCATTGGAGGTAGTATGGGGTCTTTACATGGACACAAAGATTTTTAACACAAGGTAGAATGTGGTGAGGCCAGAAGAGACACGTAGACAAAGTGCTTCAGGAAAATCTGAGAAGGAAAAAGTCAGTTTTCCTTAGGGGACAATTTCAGGAGGGAGGGAGGAGTCACTCTTAGTTGAGGGTAGAGGAGGAGATAAAGAAAGACTTATGGTATATTGTAGTATCTGAGTTGGTCCTTAAAGGGATAGAAGATCAATACACAGAAATGTGGTGTTTTTTTTCTGCATTCTTTGGATCTTTCCATCTATCATTAACTGATATCGCAAGTTACAAAAATGTTCTAGCCTTAATAGAACAGGATACCTGGAGAAAAACATTAACACCCTTATTCCTTTCCCATAAGTAGCATTCCTTCTGGGGACTACATCCCAAGTTTTTACCCCCCACTTGCAAATTGGGTCCCCAGAGGGTGGCTGCCACTAGGGGGTACACTTGTGGCTCAGCTTTCCAAACACAGTTCATGGGTCCTCATCAATGTGTATCCCATGAATAGTCAGTCAGCAGAATAAATGAATTCTCAACAAAGGCATTACTAAAATAGTCTAGTAAAAACAGTAGCTAAAAACATTTCCTCCCAGAAACCTGAGTTGCATTCTCCCACAAATATACACGATATTCAGGGGAAGAAGGGACAAAAGCTTAGAGAGCAAAGGTAGTAAGGCATATATGTGCGGAACACGTGAGACAAAGAAATGAACAACTATAGAACTCTAAGTCCAGCAAGTCCTTTCTCTCCTTGTGAAATCTCTTTGTACCTCATCTTTTTATTGCCAGAGCTAGTGCTTGAGACCGTAGCCAGCTCTCTTGTCTTCTGCCAGGAAACTTATTTCTTAAAGCTCCTTCCCTCCTCAGTGACTATCTCTCTGTACCTGAGTCTGTCTGGAGACACAGAAAATAGACTGTCCTCTCCACACTGAATGCAAAGGGGATAAGTAGCTCCCCTACAAAGCTATGTGGCTGATGATGGGAAAAGGAAAGAGAAAATCCTTCCCTTTACCCCAAATCAATTCCCTCTCAGTGACCCAGTTCCTCCTCCATTTCTGGTTCCCAGCTTGAATTCCCTCCACCTGACAAACTTGTCCAAGGCTTAGCTATTTAAAGCCCTTCAAAGCAAAAATCTATTTATTCAATTAGGCTGCTACTTTTAATCCCATAAGAGAAAGATATTCACAGTGCACAAAGGAATTACTGGTTGTGTCCACAATTTTCCAGTTAGTTTAATATCTTGTTAGCACGTTAAAACCTTCTCATCTATGACCACCTCTACCAAGTTGAAGGTGATCATGAGTACCATATCTTTCTCCCCATCCCAGCTTCATACACAAATATGCCCCCTCTTAAACAATATTGACAAGGGGAAGCAGAAGGAAAAAGAAAGGGAATAAGCATTTATAGAGCACCTACTATGTGCCAGGCATCGTGCTAAGCACTTTACAAATATTATTTCATTTAATCCTCAAAATAACTCTGAGAAATAGGTGCTGTCCTCATTTATTTATTCCCCTTAGTTGGGAAACTGAGTCAACCAGAGGTTAAGTAATTTGCCCAAAGCTACAGCTATTAAGTGTTGGAGGCTGGATTTGAACTCAGGTCTTCCTAACTCCAAGTCTAGCACTCTTTCTAACTGCAGCACTGACCAGTCTCTAGTTTCCTGAGATCCTGTCATTGTTCTTTTTTGGCTCCTCCATTTTTCTTCTCCTTTTTTTCTTCCTCTATATCTCTTAGGAACTAAAAAAACATAGGCTGGCACAGTGGGAAGGGAGCTAACTTTGGAACCACAAACCTGACTACAAATCCCACCTCTGACAACACTTCCTTACTGGATCTCAGGTGAGCCAAACCTGACTTCTCTCAACCTCGATTCTTCCTAGAAAAAATGAAGGCATCAGACTAGATAATTCCTGAGGTGCTTTCCAGCTCAAAATCTATGCTGCTGCCAATAGAGGTACACTTCAATTATTCAGGCTACTTGGTAGTGAAATTGGTCTTAATTAGCAAATAATATGAATCAGAGACATTTTTGAAGGAAGGACAACCAGGTCAAGTTTTATATTTCTTTGAAATGAACATTATAATTCACATTCACTTAGTGTTTTACAGTTATAAAGCACTTTCACATTCATTTTCTCATTTGATCTCACAGTGAGCTGAAGCTTTCCTGCTGTACCCCACAGAAGGAACATGCTATCTGCCGACCACAGGCATTTTTACTAGCTGTCCTCCATGCCTCAGATTCTCTTTTCTTCCATTTCCATCTCCCAACCTTTCTGACTTCCTTCAAGTTCCAGTTAAAATCTCACTTTCTACAGGGCACCACCACCGATCATCCTGATCTCTATCTGGCCACCAGACCCATATGGCTCTGGAGGAGAAAGTGAGGCTGGTGACTTTGCACAGCCCTGCCTCACTTAAATCCATGGCATCATCTTCTGGATGTCATGGTACTCTTTGAGAATGTAGGACAAACAAAAA
>CM053593.1:353809970-353826521 GCA_028646575.1 Pseudocheirus occidentalis
GGAGATCTTTCATGCCAGCCTCAAGAGTCTGTGGGTACAAGTAGAGGAGGGAAGAAAGGTTTGAGATGGCCAGTCTTTTAGTCTTAACTTGGATCCCAGGCCTGGGCATCTATTTCTCCTACCTTTCCTTAAAATCCTAAATATTTTCCCCAAGGAATTGTTCAGAATAACATTTAAAGTGATACTCATTCCATTCTCATTCCTTCAAAATTCATTCTATTCTATTCAATAATAATTGACATTTCTTTTTTAATAGTATTTTATTTTTCCAATTATACGTAAAGACAATTTTAACATTCGTTTTTACAAAATTTTGAGTTCCAAATCTTCTCCATCCTTCCCTCATCCTAAGACAGTAAACAATTTGATATGGGTTATATATATTCAATTGTGTAAAATATATTTCCATATTAGTCATGTTATGAAAGAAGAAATAGAACAAAAGAAAAAACACACACACTCAAAGGTATAAGGAAAGTGAAAGTAGTCTACGGAATTGACTTTCAGAGTCCATCAGCTCTTTCTCTGGATGTGGATGGCATTTTCCAGCACGAGTCCTTTGTAATTGTTGTGTTGCTAAGAAGAGCTCAATCATTCCTGGTTGATCATCACACAATGTTGCTAATAACCGACATTTCTAAAGGCTGTACGAAGTGCCCAATGAGGTAGGTAATGTAGGTGTCATACCCCTGTGTCCAATCCATTGGGAAGTCCTTGATTTGCTCCTCTCTCTTCTCAATTTACATGACTACCCATCACTTTTATCAATGGATTGAGTGCTAGACTTGGATCCAGGAAGACCTGAGTTCACATCCCACCTTAGACACTTAACAGTGGTGTAACTCTGGGCAAGACACTGAGCTTTCACAGCCTCAGTTTTCTCACCTGTGAAATAGGCGTAATAATCATAATGATAATAGCTAGCATTTATCTAGTGTTTTAAAGGTCACCCGTCTTTCTTTCATCCCCACAACAACCCTGTGAGGTAGGGGCTATTATTAACCTCATCTGTAAGATGAAAAAACAGAGGCAAATAGAAGTCGTGTGACTTGCCCAGGGTCACACAACTAGGAAGTACCTGCAGCAGTGATGTGACCTCAGGTCTTGCAGACCCCAAGTCCAGCCTTTAACCACTGAGCAGCCCTCCCTCCTGGGGTTGTGGTGAGTATCAAATGAGGTAACATTGGTAAAATGCTTTGCAAACCTTAAAACACCATATAAATGATAGCTAGTCCTGTCTAAACTATTGTTATAGCCATTTGTAATTAGGAAATCTCTCTCTCCTTGTTTCTATTTCTTTCTTTCTCCACTCCATCCTTTCCTCAGCTAACAAACTAATTTTCCTAAGGCTGGAATTTCACTATGGTACCCTCTTCTTGAAAAATCTTCCTTCCTGTAGAATAAAATACAGAGTTGATGCCTTGGACCTCTCAGGCCTCCACAATCTGTTTCCAACCTTCTGCTTCCATCTGATTTCACCTTTCTCTCCCCTTTGTGCAGTCTATGTTCCAGTCACACTCGACTACAAGCTGTTCCCCAAGCCTAACTGTCCCCCGTGTTTGAAATGTCCTCCTTTATCACCTTTGATCTTTCGGAGGCTCTTTTCCTTCCAGGTTGACTTTAGGAACCCCCTCAAAGGAGAAGTACTCCTCCATCATGACTTTCCCATCTGAAAGTATTCATGTTTCCCTGAAGCATTTGGTCCAGAGCTTTCTTTTGCTGATACCTCTTATAGTATAACTTATAGTATAACTTATTTCTGTAATTGTAGTAGACTGTAAGCCATTTGAGGGCAGGATCTGTGTGTGTGTGTGTGTTTTATAGAGTTTATAGCCCATGTATCTAGCCCTATAACTTGTATGTCATAGGTGCTTTAACTATATTCGTGAACTGAAGAAACTGAGGCAAGAACCCAAGGCTACACAGCTGAGATTCAAATTCAGATCTTCTAACTCCAGATCCAGATTTCTTTCCATTGAACTTTCCCATTAGCTAAGTGCTTCTGTGTTGTCCTTTGTTTTTGAAGAGGAAATGATGACATGACTTGCAGTTGACTTTGGTTTAAGTGAGGCAGGGCTGTGCAAGGTCACCAGCCTCACTTTTGCCATCTGGGTCCAGTGACCAGATACTCATCAGGATGACTGGAGATGACCCAGGATGCAGTGGGCAACCCTGGACCTTTTAGGCTAAGGTCTTTTCATTTAGAGTGAGGTAATGCTCAAGGGATGGCCCTAAAAGGACCAGGGTCTCCCATTGCATCCTAGGTCATCTCCAGTCATCCTGATGAATATCTGGTCACTGGACCCCGATGGTTCTGGAGAAGAAAGTGAAACTGGTGCCTTGCACAATCCTAAGTAAGTGCTATAGGTATTACAATATATTTTACAGATGTGGAAGTCAATTCTCAGAGTAGTGAAATGACTTGCTTAGGGTAACATAGCATCTGAGGCAGGATTTAGACCCAGGTCTCCCAGTCTCCAAGTCTAGTACTCTATCCACACTACCTCTCAACTTGGCAATGAAAGAGAGGAGAGGTGACATATTGGACATGTTGGTGTGTAGTCCCTTGATGATGCAACAAGACTCTTCTTTAAAAAAAATGAGTCACAGGTATTTTGTTAAGTAGAAAAGAAAGATCCAATGGAGGGGGGGGAGATAAAAAAATGTCAGAAAGAGAAATGATAAAACCATGTCTTAGGAAAGACAGAAAGGAACCAGATCCAAGTGTTAGCCTTAAAAAGAAGGCAGGACGTGTTCTTCTTCTTTAACTGCCACCAATGCTGCCTCTCCAACCCCCTCCAGTTCATCTGCTGATGCCATTTCTTCATCCATCACCATCTCTCCCTTTCCTGCTTCAGCAGTCATCATGGCCACCACCCCAATGAGAAGACTCCCTTTCTTACTCCCCTTCCTTAGAAACTGGGCTCCAAAATATCTCAAGAAATGGTCCAGTGCTACATATATCCAAAGGATTCAGTCAAAGGGCCTCACTTGGGGACCTAGAGGGCCACATGTGGCCTTGAGGCCATAGGTTCCCTACTCTTGACCAATTATTGAACAAACCTTCCCATTTTCTCAAGTCCCCCAAATTTTCCTGAAGACAGAATGTAGACATGTGCATGGAAAGACAATAGTTAATATAGCTTAAGAAAAAAGAAAATGCACTGAATGTTAATTGACCCCCCAAAAATGTAATGACCCCAAACCTGTGACCTGGATTCTACATATTATGAATGTTTAAAAAACGAATGCCTTATTTCATTATAAAGAAGCTTCGATTCTAGACTATTCATTGAAGTATACCTGTGCTTCATAAAAGAAGGAAAAGATATCTGTATACTGTTTTGAAAAAATTCCAAGAATAGTTGGATAACCTGCTGATTTGTCTTCAAAGACCCGTTTGACACTTGAATTGTTTTCAAGTACACCAAGGAGGTAAATGGGGGAGGTTGGCAGAGAGAGGGAGTATGTTTGACTCATGTTTGTGAATTGTTCTACAATAAAGAATCATTTTCTTCACAATAAGGTTTTTCTCTCTGTATGTGTACGCTTTTCATTCAAACACAAAACACTCCTCTTTACTTAAAAAAGAAAAAAACCTCTCTCTTTATTATAGTAACAATTGTTCCTTACTTAAGGCTCCAAAGTTAAAATTGTGGAGTGTTAAAGAGAAAATATGGCTGCTAATATGTTTAATGTCTTTTATTGGACTTAGGGGAGGGGAAAGATGCTTTAATATGTCCCTAAATTCAGCTCTCTGGCAAGGGGAAGAAGAGATTTAGAGAGAGGTATGTAGTGGACCTTGAAAATATCTACCACATCGAAGGAATAGAGTCCAATGACCCCATAGATGGGGGGTCTACTCTTTTCATGTCTCTCCCCTAACTTGATGTGATTGTTAATGTGATTTTTAAAAATGTATTAAGCACTTATAATCCATAAGGCATTATGATGTGTTATATAAAAATGTAAGGCAGTATAGTGACTGCCCTTAGCAAACCTAAGAATTCATTAGACAAGATCTACATGGTGTAATGGAAGACCAAGACAATATGGCACATGATCAATATGTAATGCAGTCTTTTAGAGCTATAGGATATCAGAAATAATGTGGATTGAAGCAAGTGAGGAAGAAATCTTGAAGAAGTAGGACTTAAGCTGGTCCTTGAGGAGTAGGTGAGGTTGGTAGAGAAGAGAGGAGGACTTCTGTGAAGTCTGAGCAAAGACACTCAGGCAGGAATGAGCAACATATATCCCAAAACAAGGCAGTGTTCAGCCTACATTGAAGGATACAAGTGGGGCCAAGGAGGGGCTGGAGAAGGAAGAAGATTGAAGAACTGTACTAAAGGCTGAGAATGAAGGATCAGAGTAATTAAGTGAGGGGAATGGTCCAGACCCAAGATGGAGCAGTAGGTCCAGGGCAAAATAAAACAACCAGAAACCAAGGATGGTAAAGAAGTTAGAGAAAAACACAAAATCAAAGGTCAAATTTGTTCAGCACCACTCGGACTTAGGTGTTACCATAGAGTATGATAGGGTTGTCTTCATTAGGAGCTCTCCAGGCAGGCAATAATCTTACCATGTGGAAGGCACTGTGCTAAGTGCTGGGGATACAAATAGAAGCAAAAAGAAAGACAGTCCCTGCCCTCAAAGAGCTTGTATTCTAGTGGGGGAGGACACCATATAAAAGGAAGCTAAAAGGGTTTGTATTGGAGGGCAACAGGGAATAAGCACAGTGCAAAATCCAGAAAATTGGAAGCACAGCCAGGAGGGGAAGGAAGCATGGTGGCTCCTTTCCAAAATGAAGAGCCTTTAGAAGAAGCTCACCAATGTGAAAGGGGGACCACTATGGTGGAGGGATGTTCTGGAGGGAGAAAGCAGCCAAGGTATGCTGATAAAGTCCAAAGAAAAAGAGCACAGCCAAAGCTAGAGAAGAAATTGAAGGGCAGGGCTAGACACACACAACTGGACATACACTCACCCTCAGAGTATGAGAAATGATGTTTTAGCTTCTATTTCCTATCCCTGCAATCCCCAAACCAGAGAGGGTTCAGTCATTACCACAGACTCCATTCAGTCACAGCCCTCTTGGAAAACCCAGGTAAGTAGTCAGAGCCACAGAGGCAGGTACAATGTACAGGAGCTTGAGAATGACATAAAGAAAGCTTTCCTCAAACACCTTGTCCTGGCACCAACCAGTGACCAGTTTCCTAAGATGTGGCCACGCCACAACCTAAAAAATTAAGTTCTACTGTGCAGCAATTCACCATAGCCAGCAGATCCTGACAGCTCTGGGTACATTTTAATTCAACCAACACGCATTAAGGGCACACCATATGGTAGGCATTGTTAGCAAGCAGCAGGAGATAAATGTCTTCACTCCTTCTCTGGGTCTGAGGGATATATCAAAGGGCTTTGTTCTGAACCCAGAATCTGTGTCTATCATCCTGGCCCTCTGTGTTCCACAGTTCCTGTCCTGGCCACTTACCTTTGGGTCAAATTTGTGATCCTGGGCTGGAAAGATGACCCATTGTGGTTTCTTCTTGGATTTCCCAGTCTGGCATGTTTGTTTATTGGTTCTTGTTAAAGTAAATGTGGTGGGAGCTGGGCTACTTTCTCTTATCCCATCTTAGCTGGTTTCCTAGGATATGTGTTTGGGTAGACTTTAAAAAAAAAGAGAGAGTTACAGGATTAAGAATTTGGACTCTATCTTCCAATGTCCTGTCACGTCCAGTCCGCATCAAGTGCATGACCAAGGGTAAGATGAGTCACGAAAAGCAACAAAGCTGGTTGGAAATTAGCAATCAACAACTTAGGATCTGAATATTAGGAATTATGTGGTAGAGAGCAATGTATAAAAGCAGGAAAAAGTAACAAATGTAAGACATACAAGTATAGTTTAGCTCCAAGGGGATTCAAGAAATAGACTGGACACTTGGGAGAAGTGGGAGCCACAGACAGAGTGGGAAGCTGAGTTTCTTCAGGAAGGAAACAAAGCAAAGTGATACAGATCTGAGGAAGGACTAAAAGAAGCACTCAAGTGCATGGGTCAGCACCTGCCTTCTGAGATGCCATACTGTCAGCTGCCCCCTCCTTCTGCTTGATGATCAGCATTTGTGGAGAGGACACAAGGCTTCTATATTTTGTTGTTGTGGTTGTTTGCAGAATTTATTTATTTTTAGTTTTCAACATTCATTTCCACAAGATTTTGAGTTCCAAAATTTTCCCCCATCTCTCCCCTTTCCCTACCCCAAGATGGCAAGCATACAAATTATTCCTTCCTCCAGTCAGCCCTCTCATATATCCCCTCCGTCCCTCTCCTCCCCCCTTTCTTGTAGGGCAAGATGGATTTCTATACACCATTGCCTATATATCTTAATTCCTGGCTGCATGTAACAATAATTTTTTTTAACATTTGTTTTTAACACTTTGAGTTCCATATTCTCTCCCTTCTTCCTTCCTCATTCATGCCCACTAGGAAGACAAGCAATTCAATATAGGTTATACATGTGTCATTATGCAAAACATTTCCATAGTAGTCATATTGTGAAAGACTAGCTATACTTCCCTCCATCCTATTCCACCCTCACTTATTCTGTTTTCTCCTTTGACTCTGTCCCTTTTCAAAAGTGTTTACTTCTCAGTACCCCTTCCCCCAGTCTGCCTTCCCTTCTGTCATCCCCCTCTAATCCCCTTTCCTCCTACTTTCCTGCCTATATTTATTTTTTATTTTATAATTAATTTTTATAATATATTATTTTATTATAAAATATGTTTATATTGATGTATATTTCTATATTATCCTACATAAAGGCAGTGGTGAGCCACTATATATTTTTGAGTCAAGAGGGGGGTGATATGTTCAGAAGATTAAGCTGGAGATGACATTGAGAATGAAAGGGGAGTGAGGTGGAGGGAGAATGAATACAAAAACACCAGACTGGTAGTTATTACAATAATCCAGGTATGAAGTGATGGCCTAGATTGAGATGGTGGTATCAATTCATTCCTCCAACAACTATTTCATAAGCAATTACTAGGGATCACAAAGGTAAATAAGGAATAGTGTCTGCCCTCTCTCAAGAATAACATGAACTTGGGGCAGCTAGGTGGTGCAGTGAACAGAGCACTGGCCCTGGAGTCAGGAGGATCTGAGTTCAGATCTAGCCTCAGACACAACACAAAAACTAGCCATGTGACCTTGGGCAAGTCATTTAACTCCAATTGCCCTCCAAAAAGCAAAACAAACAAGCAAAAAGAATAACATGAACTCATTGGGGAGAAGGATGCTGCTCCAAGAGTGAGTCAGGGGGAAAAGATAGTGTCCCAGACATTGTCAGTTAGCCAGTAAACATTTATTAAACATAAACTATATGCCAAGGACTGTGCTAAGTGGTAGAGATACAAAGAAAAGTAAAAGACAGTCCCTGCTCTCAAGGAGTTCAGAGTCAATGAGTGAGACAAAAGGTGCACAATGATGTACAGACCATCTATAAACTGGATAATCAGAAATAAAACAGAGGAAAGGAAGTAGAATTGAGGGGTTTTATAGAAGGTGGGATTTTAGCCAGAATTTCAAGAAAACCAGGGAAACCAGGAGGTGGAGATGAGGAGGAAGAACATTCCAGGCTTGGGCAACAACTCAGCAAAATTCCTAGAGGCAAGAAATTCAGTATGTTGTTTGAGGAAGAGCAAGGGATTGGAACTGGATCTTAGAGTCCATAGTGGAAATGTAAGGTGCAAGAAGACTAAAAAGGTGAGTGGGGGAGGGCAGATTAATGCCAAACAGAGGATTTCAGATTTGATCTTGGAGGTAATAGGGAGCTGTAGGCTTTCATGAAGTAGAGGAGTGAAGTGGTTCTTCTGCTTTAGGAAGATCACTTTGATAGCTGAGTGGAGGATCCACTGGATTTGAAACCACCAAGCAGACTATTCCAATAGTCCTGGCATGAGCTGATGAGAATCTACACCAGAATGGTGATAACACAGGCAATAGAAATGGGTATATGCAAGTGATGCTGTGAGGATAATATTAATAGGACTTGCCAACAGATTGGATATGGGAGGTGAGAGATAGTGAAGCGTTTACTAGATTGTAGGAGCCTGGATGACGAGGAGGATGGTGGTACCTTCAACAGTAATAGAGAAGTTGGGAAGAGAGGAGAGTTTGGGGGGAAAGATAATGAGTTCAGTTTTAGACATGGTACGTTTAAGTATCTACCATCTGAGATGTCTATTAAATAATTGGAGATGTGAATCTGGAGGTCAACATAGTGATGACAGTTGAATCCAATGGAGCTAATGAGTTTACCAAGTGAAAAAATATAGAGGGAGAAAAGAAGACAAGGGTCACTTCATTATGTGAGAAAGGAAGAGACACTGGTAAAAGGCATTTGGGTGATATGAGCTGGGGCGGGGGGGGCATAAAAAAGAGTTCTCAGTGAATGGTCTAATTTTTAAAAAATAAAACATGAGACAAGGCTCTCAACTGACAGGAGCCACAGCAGATTTGAGGAGAGATGAAAAGTTTTGGAAGAGACTCTGCGATGTGTGCAGTAGTGAATTAATTAGCAAGGTATAAAAGGATTGCCTTGCAGCAATGAGTCTTCAGCTGAGGGTATGTACCATAAATTTGTAATGAACCCATTCAGCATAGTTTCATGATTTTCTCCAGTTTCATTCAGTAGGATATATGAAGTGACCCAAGCCTGGCTCTTGGCAGGGCACGAATGGGAATACCATAAATGAACAAGAGACTCAAGATAAAAGGAAAGTAGAGAGTTGAACTGGTTCACCCAAAGGGTCAAAATAGGGAAGGGAGGAGAGTGCATGGCAGGTGAAGGAGTGATGCCTAGGAAAGAACTAAGCGATTGAGATCAGCAATCATGGCGTACAGGAAAAATTAAACATGGGGTTTCAAGGTAGAGGGAGAGGATGGAATGACAATAGACAATGATTAGATAAGGGAATTTCATAGGTCAAAAACGTGAAGAGATGCGTTTGCAGGCTATGGTCAGATCAGGGGCACGGCCATCTTTTGTGTGTGGCTAAGGTGGGGTGAAAGAGTAGGTCATATAAAGTAAGTAAACTGAGGAACTACAAGATTAGGGTGCTTGAGGGAGTGTCTATGTGTAGGCTGAAGTCCCCTAGTATGAGCCAGGGCTGCAGCTGAGAAGGAGAGATAGCCTTGGAGCCAGAACTCATGTGAAAAGAAGGGGAGTGTCCTGTAGGTGAGTAGACCAGAGCTACCAGAATTTTGAACCTCAAAGGAAGGTGAGTATCGATACATCAGTACTATGAGTATCAATGAAAAGGTGCATTGTCTACAGGAAACTTAATAAAATATTACTAAAATCAACTAAAAATTAGTGTCCTTTTTATTATCACCTTGCTCTGGCAATTCTAAATAAAATCAGTGGTAAAATGCTCCTCCTGAAAAGAATGAACGTTGGTCTAATTTTTCAAAGACTGGTGTGTGACTAGTTGCTGAGACACAAAAAGATTTTATCTACCCATCATAGTTTAGGGCAGGGGTGGAGAGCCTGTAGCCTGCCTCAAAGCCAAGTGTGGCCCTCTAGGTCCTCAAGTGCAGTCCTTTGACTGAACCCAAACTTCCCAGAATAAATCCCCTCAATTAAAGGATTTGTTCTGTAAAACCTGGGTTCATTCAAAAGGTCACATCCAAGGACCTAGAAAGCCACATGTGATCTGTCCCCACCCCTGGTTTCTAATGGGTGGAGTTTACTTCAGGTCCCATTTCTGTCTTCAATCCCAACAGCAATACACATTGCCATGTTTAAACAATAAATAAACAGTGAAAGCACAATGTTTGCAAAGAAATAGACCTTCCATTTCTTCAACTCTTTCTTCTTTCTATATGACCACTTGAAGGTTTTATTTGTGTTTAAAATTGAAAACAGTAAAACAGAGCACAAACTGTGGGGGTGTAATATTTTTGTTTGGTAAGCATAAATTTTAATTCAAGCATGAGATATTTTATTGAATTTGAATAATACCTTTAAATGGAAATTTATTCTTTTTTTAATTGATAGTTTTAAAAGGAACAAATTAAGAACAAATTAAGAAAATAAAGCCTTCCATTGTTGGTATGATTTAGCAGTGGCCTAAACTGTCCCTTTTACAGATGTCTTGGTTTTATTAAAATTTACTTATGTAATGAGACTTTTTTATGAGTCTCTGACAAACATCCTTATGTTTAAGACTTTTCCTTTTTGTATGTCTTTTCCTTTACATGAAACTTTTCTAAATTAAAATGTACAAAAAAAAGTATTCTTTGAACAACTGTAAAGATAGACAGATCTGGTTATATTGCTTGCTGAACATGACTATGTGAAAATCAATTCTGATGAAGTCATCAGTAAAGTTTGAAAGTTAAGAACTTTAAAACAGAAACTAATCTTATTATTTGTTACCTTTGTAACCAATACATAAATGTGATTTCCCCCTTTCCCCCCAAAATATATTAATATAATTAAAAGTACTGATCCATTGCTTTTTCCTCTTTAATACTATAATATTTTTACTTTAAAATTGTCTTACTGGCACGATGATATATATGAAGCTCATAAAATAAAATTTTCATTGTATTTTTCCTAGATATTATTTCCACTCATTTCATGATTATTACTGAAAATAATTTTTGACATATAAAGGAGAGTAGGGGCTATTAAAAATTACCTATTCCAGGTTTCAAATATGCTATTTTACATATTGGGGGAGGATAGATAAAGTTGCAACTAACTCAAATACAAATTAGGCTGTGAAAAGTGCATAGGAAAGGCACAAGCCAGCATTGTAAGAGATCAGAGGAGGGAGGGATCATTTCTAGCTTCATAGAAGATGGGATAAAGCAAGCACCTCTGGAAAATGAAAGGATAGACAGGGTGTCAACAAGCTTGGCAAAGAGGGTAAAAGAAATGAGAGAAATACATTTTAGGCGTGGTAAACAATGTGAACAAAAGTATTGAGGAAGAAGGAGTCTGGATGAGTTTTGGAAATTTTGGAAGGAGCTAGAGTTCATGAAGAGGAATAGTGAGAAAGGAGGAAATGAGTGGAAATGGATGCTTGAGCTAGAATGGAGGCCGTGGTGATGGGGAGGAAGGGACAGGGAGGAGGGTCACAAATGGAACGAAGTCCATGGAGGTAAAATTGACAGGACTTGGTGATTGATGGGATGACCTCCTGGTGAGGAAAGGGAAAAGTCAAAAACCTAAAGTTTCAAGATCAGGTAACTGAGATAAAAGATAACATCAGAAAGAGAAAAGTTTGGAGGAAGAGCAGATCTGGGGAGAATGATGCTACATTTATTTTTTGACATTTGAGTTTGGGGTGCCAGTGGGCACCCAAGATGGCTAAATTTGCATTTGTAATACCCATATTCTAGAGTAATTTGCCTAATGGAAACATGGCCCCAGCTAAGGTTTGGATGGGGGATAGAATCTGTTAGTAGAAGGCATAACCAGATCCTTTTCCTGCCTCACCCCAAACCTCACCTGGGGCCAGGTTTCCATTAGGCAAACTGCTCTTGAGTATAAGTATTACAAATGCATATTTGTGAGACCTAGGAAGGGTTTCTCCCCTTCTTCAAAACAAGAAAAAAAAAAGACAAACAAAATAAGCTTCTCTCTTGTAATGGTAACCGGGACCCAACTTGTCCAAAAACAAATTCATCCTTTCTAAAAACGGAATTCTCTTGCCAGCTTCCTCATTTTTGATCAATGGCATCCCCTTTCCTTCGGTCATGGAGGTTCTTGGAGACTTGGTGTTTTCTTGGAATCCTCCCTTTCTTCATACCCTGTATCCAATCACCAAGTTCCCTTTATTTCTCTTTCTTTCTTCCTCTTCACCCACTGATATCTCTCTATGAGAACTCTTCTGTCATTTCTGTTTCTAACAGGTTGTCTATATAGCCATTTCCACTACATCTCAAAATTCAGCTGAAGAATTTGCATTGGGTAATGATTACAGGAGACTTCTACCTCCAGCTGAGTTATTGGCAATTGGAATGCAACAAGGATAAAGCTAGGATAAATAAAGAATCTGGGCAGAAGGAGAGATTTTTGTTCTTGGCTTGTCGAGGAAGTGTCTTATGGGAATACCTTAGAAACACTGGGGATATGAAGACTAGGGACCACCGTGCGTCATTTCCCAGGGATATTAGGAGGTGTCTTAGTGGAGGAGAAAGAGTAATGAATTTGGATGATCTGATCTTTGCTCAACTCCTGTCTCTTCTACTTATTAACTGTGCGACCTTAGACAAATTATAACTTCTCTGGGTCTCAGTGTCTTCATTTGTAAAATGAGAAGAGTGGCCTGTATGGTTCTTTCCAGCTTGAAACCTTCAGTCAGGAAGAAAATGCTTTGCAAACCTCAAACACTATGCAAATGTGTGTAATTATTATTACTTTTCACTTAAGAAGAAAGTAGAATTTTGAATACTCCTACATGAATTTGTAACCAATGTTAGAATCCTCCTACACTCCTCTCCTCTGAAGAAAATTTAAGATGGGCAGATTTGGGGGGGAAAGATTAAAGGCTGCATTTTACTCTGGAATGTTCTGTCTAAAAATGATCTGTATAAATCTATTTGTTCTTACCCAGGGCTAAGATCTGGGAATAACTGAAGATGTGTCTAGATCTGGCACACAAATGTTCAGTTCCTCTGCAGTCAATCCAAGCTAACAAGGCATGAAACAGAGAATAGACCAAAAAAATGACCGATGCCTACAGAAATGCAGAAAAAGGAAACTTTTCTTCCTGACGGGCCTCACCTTCCCTGCAGACGTACAATTATTCCACACTTATAATACTCTTCTGGAGTTGACACCTTCCTCAATAGGAAAAAAAGGCAGTATTGATAATCATTCTACATAACTCAAGACCAGTGAAGATCAAGGTCTGTGTTTGTGCTTTTACTGGCTTCTCCAATTCCTTGCTTGAACCTGTGAACATGGACTCTGTAATGCTTGTATTAACGGTTAAATATACCAGAACATATTTACTTGAGGCCTTGAGGCCACATGTAGCCCTCTAGGTCCTCAAGGGCACCCCTTTGACTGAATCTAAACTTCACAGAACAAATCCCCTTAATAAAAGGATTTGTTCTATAAAACTTGGACTCAGTCAAAATGCTGCTCCCAAAGGTCGTTGTGGCCTCAAGACCGCAGGTTACACACCCATGCTAGAGCTTCCCTTTCTCACAGAAGAATCAGACAATGAAGTGGTACAACAACTAGCCAATCACTAACGCCCAAGGCTGTTTGACATACCAGTGATCCTTTGCAAAGTAAACATGAACTGAACTCAGAGATGCCTGCAACTACTGAGACCAGTCTTGGCCAGCTCAAAAAAGAAAAGCAAACATCTTGCTTTCTGACTTCTCTAAAGAGCAGCAATCCTGCTTTCTGATTTATTGTATTTACAGATACCTTCTCCCTACACCCCCATTTCCCACCTGACTTCCCAATTTATTATGTTTCTCCCTTAACCCTGACTTAGCCATAAATACCTCAAAAAGTCCTACATACCTTAAGTATGTAAAAATACCTCACCTTTCCCACTCCTCTTTGAGCAGATGAAAACATTGCCTCATTGCTCCAACTTGCAAGCTTATTCTTCTCAGGCAATCAAAGCAGTTATAATCTTTGTAAAGGGCAATAGGACTCTGGTTCACTTCAGGTCCCCCTTTTAGACCTGGGGTTTCTTCTTTTTTAGCAGTTTGTGGGGATTTTTATTTTAAGAAACCAGAAATTCCTCTACCTGGTCCAGCAGAAGCTCCATGACTCTGTTACTGCCTTTTGTGTCCCTGTAGCTCCCAGCTAGTCCCCGAAACAGCTTGCTTTGGTAGAGGCAAGTTCCTCTGTTGAGTCCAAGAACATTACATTATTCCATTGCTTCACCACTACTTGACATCTCATCCTGTCCCTCAGGGAAATATTCCAACTTTTAGCTGGGGCCAGATGTGTCTGGCTTAGTTAACACATTTCTAGGTCTTTTGTTAAGTAGGACCATAATCAGCCTTACACAAAAAGTCTACCTTATTTTTCGACACACCTGTCCCAACTGATTTTTCCCCAGTCCTCACTCTTAGCCAAGTTATGACAATTAGCAACCATGGCAATTAAATTCCATTGTGAAGCATGGGAGATACTGGCAGAGGACCACCCACCGTGGAGTGCCCACCTCAAAGAAGGCACTGTCTCTATGAGCAAAGCAGAATTGCAGGGACTCAAAAGAAATGTAAGATGCACAAATTTATACACATCATCACTCCAAATGTTCACATGGATTATTTGTATCCAATCTGTGGTAGACCTTCCAAGCAGTCTGTTCAACCACAGCTGGACACACTCACTGTACATTGGCCGAGGCATAGTGATGTCATTTTGGTCCTCTTCAAGTACTGAGGCAATTAAATTCTAACTCCCTTCTCTATTTCAGGACTCAGGTAGTGTTATTCCTACATAGTCAACACCTCCCATAGTATTTTTGAGCAGATAAGAACACTTACACTCCTTTTCAATTGCTTTTCCAATATCCATCAACCCCCTAAGGTTAAGTGTGCAAATTACCTGAAGACTGGGAAAAGCCGCAAGAAAACACTAGAAATAGAAGATGGGTAGGGGCAACCAGTTACCCTGACATGGGGGTCAGGGAGTCCAGAAACCCCAATAAATAGAGTCCCTGGAAAGCAGTCTGGAATGAATTCCCGGACTCAAGCATTCTCTAAGTCAAGGTGGTAAAGATTTATTGTTATGCTATACAGCAGGCAAGAGTTCTTAGAGAACTTGCAACCTTAAAGGGGTACAATTAAAATTTATATAGGATATTCTATAGTATAACCTGGGCCAATTATGCTAACTAGGTGAGTCAGGGCAGGATTAAGGCAGAGTTAAGGAGTGGTCAGTTCTTAAAGGAATGTACATTTTTACTATCTACTGCACAGGCATATTACCCAGAATTCACAGGGAAATAGCCCAAGGTGGGGGTCTGCATGGAGGTATTGTTTTAGGCTTGAAATGTCACTAAGTTAATTAGCAGTCTAGGCTAAGCAAGCTGCCACCCATCAATGTCATGTTTGACAAGATGGATGTTGGGAGTTTAGTATATCCCAAGCCCAAGGTATACATTATGAGGGATTAGGGATGCATATAATGAACTAGGGAGTTACTTATAGATAATCTAGTGAAGCATTCATGGGTGCAGGTTGTTATTGTATCAAGGGGAGATAAACATTTGGCTGGAGCTTGATCATGAATGGTTGCTAGGCAGAGTACTGACAGGGGGAGAGGCAGGCTAGGGAGATTTGAGTTTGGGGAGAGATGTGATTTTACAAACTGGGGTTCAAGCATAGGTACCCAAACACCCCATCAAACCCAGATGGCAACTTTGCCACAATATCATAACCATAGGTTTGGTTACAATTTAAAAATACCAAATCATTAATATCTCCCTAGGACTTTGCCTCTTGCTCCAAGACTCTTAATTATATTGGAGTTTTTAATTTTCTAAGTCTGAAACCATCTAAATCTTTTTTAGTGATTCGATTTCTTATACTAATTCTGTTCAGCTTTATATAGGGGGGTTGTTTTTCTTGTTTTGTGTTTAATTACAAATTTATTACAAAAGTATGTGACAACTATTTATTAGGTACCTGCTATGTGCCAAGCACTTTGTTAGGTGCTGGAGGTGTGAATAAAACACTTCCTTCTCCAGAAAAGCTTGCAATCTAATGAGGAGGGAGGGGGAAAATATAAATCTGTAGGTATATGCAGTACAATTTTTGTATTATATATACCACAAAAAAATATTTTGAGATGAAAGCACTGGGAGCAAGAAGAGAAGCACAGGAGAAGTTTCAGGTAGTAGATGTGAACGGAATCTTTTTAAAAAAAATTGATTTGTTTATTTACTTTGAGTTTACAAAATTTAGTTCCACAATCCCTTGAGTTTCAAATTTTCTCCCTTCCCTCTCTGCCCCTTCCCTGCCCCCCACCCCATGGCAGCATGCAATCAAGTTTAGGATCTGCAAATACTTTCACACTGGACAATAGTCTGGTTGTATACAAGGGTTATAACCAATGGAGTGAACAATGGGAAAGAAGAAAGATAACCAAACATGAAAAAGAACGATAGCATGTAGATTGCTTCAGCCTCCATTTAAACTCTTGTCTTTCTAGATCTTTATCTGAGTGTAGGTATCTCCTTCCATCCTTAGACTTGTAGAGTTGTCTTTTAACTGTGTGTTGCTGAGAAGAGTCCAGTTCATCAAAGCTGGTCGTCGCACATACGATGTGTCTGCGATTGTGTACAAATCTTTCCTGGTTCTGCTTCTCTCACTTAGCATCAGTTTGTATAAGCCTCTCCAGGTGAATATGAAGATGGTCTCCTCCCTATTTCTTATAGCACAATAGTATTCCATTACATTCATATACTACAACTTGTTTAGCCATTCCACAATTGATGGGCATGTTCTTAATTTCCAGTTTTTTGCCACCACAAAGAGAGCTGCAATAAATATTTTTGTGCATA
>CM053593.1:353827021-353851298 GCA_028646575.1 Pseudocheirus occidentalis
GAGGTGACCTTTGCTCTTGTGTGACCTACCTCCCAATGGAGGGATGATAATAAGGCTCACAATGCATAATGGCTATTCCTTCTTGGGGCGTGGCCACTTCTGGGTTTTGAATACCATTTTGCATATTTGTTCTAAGGACTGTTTTTGCTTTTTTTGAGTGGGGAGGAGTGTGGGCCAGGGAGAAAATTAATTCTGGTCAGCTAGGAACACAAATTATGCGAAAATGAAATACTAAGCAAGAAATGAGTCAAATAGCTCAGTGAGAACAACACTGGGTTTGGAGTCGGAGGGTGTGGCTTTGAATCTTCACTCTGTGACTTCCTACCTATCTGAAGCTTAGCTAAGTCACCAGTCACGGCTAGGACCTCATTTCCTCATCTATAAAATGGGAAGGACATACTGTATGATCTCCACGGTCCGTTCCAGTTTAAATCCTATTTACCTATGACTCAGTACAAAATGAATAGTAAAGGTAGTGCAGCTTACTCCACCAGCCAGGTCCTCCACCCCACCCCTGCCCCCAGTGGCACTACTAGACACATCCCTTACCATTAACTCTAGTACCCAGTTCAATAACCTGGTCTTGTCAGTTTTTCCCACTGCAAACTCCTCGGGTCATCTTCCCATCAAACATCCTTCCTAACTCTGGTCCCCCAGAGATGTGTTGTCCAACCACAGGGTATACTTCCAAAACCAGCCTGGCAGAGGATTAAGAAGGTAGAATGGAAAGCAATTAATGGAGAAGCAGCTCTGAACAGGAATCAGGAGTCCGAGGTTCTAGTCTGGGTAACCTTGGGGCAAAACACTAGATGGCACAAAAACTGAATGTCCTTCATCCCTCCCTTGTGCAAGCCACAGCACTCTTGGAAACCAACTGTGGAATCTAGTGCCTAAAGAGAACTGTACTATAAGTCAATCTTACTCAGAAGTCAGTTTCAACAAGAACAATACCAAATAACACCCACAAACATGGTGCCTTCCCTCCAGGTGAAATTCACACAGTACTTCCTTCTCCTCCATCAGGAAAAGACAGGCACATGTGTATATCCACATAAAGACTATTTAAGAATACAGAGTCATAGGGCAGTGTGGTACTGCCTCTGAAAGAACACTGCCTCTGGAATAAAAAGCAACTGGGTTCAAATCTGCCCTCTGACACTACCTGTACCTTTGGGCAAGTTACTTATTCTGTTACATCAGCAGTTTGGATCAGACAATTTCCAACATCCCTTACACTGATGAGTTTAATCTGATTGTTGAATTTGAGGTTATCAGTGGAAATTCAGGATGGAGATATTTTAAAAAAAGTTAAAGATGCTATGTTAGCATCTAGAAAGATACAAGGGACTCCCAGGTCAATCCTCTGCCTTAACACAAGCTATATGACATATATAAAACTCTCTTAATGTCAAAAATGTTGGACTAGATGACTACTGAAAGTCCTTCCCAAATCTATCATTTTAATTATGACGTGTGTTGTACATACACACACACACACACACACACACACCACCCCTATAAATTCTATTCTAAGAGATGTGCCACCTTTCTCAGAATGTTTGCTTCTCAAAACAGGCCTGGTGACCTTGCTTCGTGCAGAACATTTTGAAGGATCCTCCACAGTCCAGATCACAACCCCTCTGCACCTTCCTACAGAGAGCTCCAAACCACCAAAGGGCAAGTCTCTAGGTCGACTTTCAGAAGGAAAAGCAAAGAAAAAGTAGAAAACCAAAGTAGATGGAATTAACTCACCTGTAAACCCTTCTTCTAAGGGTTGTTTGCTTTTACTGGAAGGAAAATACTTAAAGAGCTCCGAATACAGCTTTGGCAGGTTTGTAATCCACCTGTCCAGGAAAGGGTGGTACAGAGGATGTCAATCTGGCCTCACAAGCCAGTGGAGGACAACATGTTTTACCTTTTAGTTGCTGGACCATCCCCAAACCCTACTTCAATGCTAAGTTGGAGATAAAACTCAGGAAGCATAGAAACAACACTGAGAAGTTCCCCCAATTCAGAAACGTATCAAAGTCGCTTGAAGAGGTCCAGAGAATGGATAGTGGATCCCCAGAAATTGGTGACTACCCAAAATGTCTCAACCCCAATAGGAACACAAGTGTTTGAACTCCAGGCGCGTCTCCTCTGATAATGAAAATCCATGTTTTGTATGAGGTTTTATAGTCTCAAATCATCTTTACATTGATCTGAGCTGTACTTCATAATAACCTTGTTAAGCAGGCAACACAAGTATTTATTATTCCCACTCTGCTGATGAAGAAAATGATTCCTAGAGAATGCTATTTGGCCTATAATTAGCCAAGCAAGCTCTTAGTTTTCATAAAAAGAAGGTGGATTTTTAAAATTGCAGTCTTTTAAAAATGTCTTTCCTTTAAGTTTTTTTTTTTTTAATGACCAGTGATTTCATTGTTATAGGGAATTCCCAGGTGAAGAAACTCCCTCCAGCACAGTAGGCAGGCACCTTTTAATTTTAGAGAGCTGTCTGGAGCTCTGAAAGTATAAATGACTTGCCCACAATTACACAACCAGTGTGTGTCTCAGAATCAGAACTTGAACTTAGGTCCGTCCAGTTTCTGAAGCCACCCCTATCCACGAAGCCACAGTGCCTTCTGTTGTTACCTTCTAAAGTCAGTTGCTAATCATCAGTCTTCCAATAAAAAAATCCAAAGGTCTTTTCTGTACCAGCTCTCAGAAGCACACCACTCCCTCCTTTTACTACATCTCCCCTCCCCCCCTTTGGTTTTCCAAGCCACAGGATCTTCAAAGTTTTTCTGCCTTCCAGGCAGCAGCTCTTCTTACTTAGCTCCCATCCAGTAAAGTACAGAAGCAAATCCCAAAGCTCCTTCCTCATTCCTCTTCACACTTGGTTTCATTCAGTTACAAATTTTGAAGAGTGACTCCCAAATCTCTAGCTACCTTCTCCTAGAATTTGACAATATCTCACTTTCCTGGATCTCTCCATTTGGAAATGCCACTGCAACCTCAGACTCAAAAACGAATAGCATACTCTTGGTTGGTCCCTTAAATTTGCCCATCCTTCCCTGATGATACCACCATTTGGTCACAAAAGCTAATAACCCAAGTAATTTCATAATTTTCGTTCCAGTCACACCTATCAGTTCTGGCATTCATCCTCATTCAAACTTTCCACTCCCACCAAATGCAGCCTTATCTTTTCCTCACACGGAGAAGTCTCTTCATTTTTATTCCCATATCCAATATATCCCTTTCTCCAATCTCTTCTTCACACTGCAGTCTGAATGGATAATCCACCTTTCTAATGCACTCCCAGGAAGTCAACCCTCTCCTCAAAAACTTTCAGTGCATCTCCCCAATAAAGTCAAAGCCTGTGATCCTGGCATTTAAGGTGTTTCACTGTGTGATTCCAACTCACTTAATAGACTCATTTCACAAGGCTTCTTCCCCCTTGGCATCCTCATGCCTTCTCCGGTCCCCATGCTTCCCTCACATATCCTCTCCACTCCATCCATCATCTCTAACCATCAGACTCCTTTCTTCAAAGACCAAGTGGACACATCATCTCTGACACCTTCTGACATCCTCCCACCCAACCCTTCGGCAAGTCCTCTCTAAACCCACAAACGCCTCTCAGCAATTTTGGACATTTCCATCAGTTATTCAATTGTATTCTCATCTGACTTGGACTTCTCACTTCATTAAACTAGGAGCTCATCTGACTACCGGGTCGTGTCCCATCGTGTAACTTTGTGTCCCGGGGCCTAGCGTTTGAGATTGTACAAGTTAGGCTCATAGGTCCTATATCTAGAGTTGGGAGGGACCTGCAAAACCGTCTAATCCAGCTCTCTCATTTTACAGGCGAGGAAACTGAGGCCCAGGGATGTTTTAAGTGTCCTGCCCAAGATCACCAGGGTTGTAAACATCAGAGATGGGATTACCACGTTGTCTCCCCTGGATGCTTAATTTAAAGCATTATTTTCTGACTTAAATTAAACTGGGTAGGAAATATAGGGATGCAGAAAACTTTGCTGGTATCAAGAAAGGCCGTAGAGACGTTCTTGTCCGCTCCTTGGCAAACGCCACTCCAATCCACAGTCCTCGGACTACCTGCGGCTGCCCAGTCCCCGGGCATCAAGCATGCACAAACGTGCAAAGGCTAGCGCTTACCAAGCGAACCTGGACGCCCCGGCGGGGCTCCGGGGAGCGGCCCAGCACACCCCTGTCCCTCGAGGGTCGGCCGGGTCGGCCAAGGGGACGGAAGGCACCGGCTAGTACGAGGCCGGGCACTGCGCCCTGGGCCGGCCCCGCCCCCACCTCCACCCCCTCACCTGCTCAGCCCCCGGGAGCGGCTTGAGAGGGGTCCGCGCCCCGTGGCGGAACAACACCTGCACCATCTTCAGCTGCAGCTGCTTGGGGTCAGCGACGGGCGGCCCCCGGTTTGCGCTCGGCTCGGCCAGGGCTACCTTGCGCTGGTGAAGGCAGCAGGCCAGCGAGGTGAGGACACCCACGGGCGCCCAGACGCGCATGCTGAAGAACCTAGGGAACATGGTGTCCGAGCCTCGAGGCTGGTGAGCGCGGGGCCCACCCACTGGACTGCCCGCCGGGGATCAGTGACCACCAGCTGCAGCGACTCGGGCGAGCGCCGGCATTCAGCCCGAGGTCCCCCCGCTGCGGATACTCGCTGCCCTCGGGGGATCGGCGACCGAGCCGCCCGAGAGGAGTCCACGGCCGGTCCTCCCCTGTCCAGCTGCCTGGGCGCCCCCGCTGCCGACAGCGGCCAGAGGAGAGGCCGAAAGCGTGAACTCAGAGCCAGCCCAGAGCCGCTTAGGGAGCGGACTACCTCCAGGCTCCCGGGACAGCCCTTTCTAATAGGAGAGCGCCCGCGCCCTCGCCCCCGCCCCCGCTCCGGCAGACAAACTGGCCGGGCTGGGGCGAGGCGGGGGGGGGGGGGGCCGGCCCACGCGTGGCCTGACGGGAGATGGAGTCCCAAAGCAGGCCCGAAATCGGAAACTCCTGCAGCGGAACGAACTGCAACTCCCAGCAGGAAACGCGCTCAGCCGGGCCGCCACGCGAAGGCTCTCCCCCCGCCCCCAGCCCACGCTTGGCCACGCCCCTCTCGTTTGTCATTGGACGTCGCCCCTACACCCCCCTTCTCCCCCTCTTCACCTGATGCTTCTGTCCTTTTCCCTAGTACGCGATGAGACGGGAGAGTGCTTACCCCAGCGAAGAGAGATTAATGCCCCGGCTTCAGCCCTGATGGGGCGCCGGGCTTGGGAGGAAGGGAAGAAGGGGAGCTAGCAAACTTAATAGAACTTGGCCCCTCCAGATGAGCAAGTGAGAAATGCGCTTCAATTCAACAGTCATTAATTGCCTACTTATAAACAATACACTGAGGATTGAGAGATGAAACTAAATACGCTCCCCTGCCCTCCAGAAGGTCACAGTCTACTAGGGAGGATAAGTCAAACCCACAAATATTTATAATGCAACTTGGATCGCGATAAATGTTTGGGAGTTTGGGAGACTGACCCGGTAGGAGAGCACAGGAAAAGAATAAATAATTTGGGAGACAGAACAATTTGTGGAGGTCTTTAAATGCCAGACTAAGGAGCATAGGGAATCCGAAGCTATTTACAGTGATAAATATTGTGTTCTGATTTCAATGCGTGATACATTTCTTTTGTGTAAAACTGAGATGTAAATTTCTTATTTTTTACTTAATTCTTATTTCTTAAAATGTCATCTCCATTTGCCTTTTCCATTGTTGGCTCACGCCTTGAGGACTGAAGTCGCCTTCTACTAGGTCTTCTCCCCAGCTGTCAAGCACAGTACTGCCAGGTTAATCTATGGAAAGCAAAAGTCATGTTATTCCCCTGTTCAATATATTTCAGTGGTCCTACATTATCTACAGAATAAAGTTCAAGTACATTAGCCTGTCATTCAAAGCCCTACTCTAAAAATACAACAAATCCTTTCTGGCCTTATCTCACACGATTTTCCTTTACATATGCTGTAGGGTAGATACAGTGCCCATTTGTCAAGCACACCTGTGCCTCCTGCGCCAACATGTCCATCTTTCTGCCTGGAATCCCTTCTACTCTTATAATCCTACAGGAATCCCACCCACCCTTCTAGGCCCTACTGTTCTATGAAGCCTTCCTTAATCATCCCAGCCAGAAGTGAGTTCTCTGTCATCACCCTAACACTATTTATACCAATGACAGGGCACTTACATGGTCATATATTATGATTATTTTATACATGCCTTATTTCCCCTATTAGACCACCAGCTCTTCAAAGGAAGGAGCCTACCCTTTCTTACATCTTTTTATCTACTACAATACCTTGAATAGAAAAGGAGTTCAATAAATACTTGTTGAATGAATGGGGTTTTAGACTCTAAGCACATAACCACAGTTATGGTGGAGTGGTCCTGCTGCCAGAGCATCCCTCACAGTCATCATCCAGGAAGGCATCTCTTGTGGAGAAGAAGCCAGCCAACCCCAATTGCTGACCAACTGTCACCCACAGAGCAAGCAAGCCAGCCTAGCTGAAGAGCAAGGCACCCTGGAGACCAGGCAGCTCAGGCTACCTCACCACCTTGATTGAGCATCATCTCCCCTCAGACCCTCCTGGAGACATCCCCAGATCCTGAATCCAAGAGCTTTGGGGATGGCAGCGCCTCCAGCCCAACACCACATCCTAGGAAGCAGGAAGAATTGGCAGGGTATATATATCTCCACAGGGTTTAGCACATTATGGAAGTTCCTAAAATAGTGAACAAAATCAACAGCCCTGATAACAACTTTACTACTTTGACAAAAATGTTGATAGTTCTCCATGAAAATGCTGAACATTACATACCTGAGGATGATGCAAGGTAAAGGATGATGCTTACAAAAGAGTTAAAGTCAGACCCTACTTACCTATCTTCATTATCGCTGGCTCCCATTGAAGCTTCTGGTCTTTGGCAGAACACAGGATTGTAAACTCAGTCCTTTGGTGGTTGGCAGAGAACTGACGCCAGGGCCCAGGTCAGCAGTGCTGTATTTTAAAAGCTGTTGTACTCTACATCTATTTAGGTCTCCGCAAAGTAGTTATTTTATCTTCTTTCTTCAAAAGCTTTATCCGCTTTGTAAGATATTTGAATTATGGTTTTGTTACTTATTTCTTTATTGTGGAATTCCCTCCATCAGTATAGACTGAGCTTGGTAGAGACGTCCTAAAAAGTTACCTGTGAAATATATGACATTTAAGTGACTTATTCAAGGTCACACAACTAATGAATGTTAGAGGCAGCATTTTTAGGTAATCAGGGTTAAATGACTTGCCCAAGGTCATATAGCTAATAAGTATCTGAGACTGGGTTTGAACTTCCTTAAAATAACCCCTCAAAACAGAAACAAAAATGTTATTAGCCTCTGAGACTCAGAAATTAAATAAATTTGCCCATTCATTGGTCACACATTATAAAGTATTATCATCATAGGTTTAGAGCTAAGAGAGACCTCAGAAGTTAGCTAGTCCAACCCTATAATTTGACAGATAAGGAAACTTATCTGTAAGAGATAAGAGGTAGAGAGTTTTTTCCCAAGGTCACACAAGGAATGAGCAGCAGAGTTGTGGCAGGACTGATATTTGAACCTGAGACTCATGATTCCAAATCCAATTCTCTCTCCTTTGAACTGTAGCCACCCACCATAATGCCCTGAACATGATGGGCACTTGAGTACTAACTGAAGGACTGAATAAATGCCTTGTCCCTCACCCAAATGTCTGAGAGGTGGAAGAGAAGACCAGACACATGGAAGGGAAAAGTAAAAGAAAGTCCTTGATCAAAGCATATTCCAAAGTTTGAGTTTTCTCCATTCTAAGCATCAGCTCTTGCTTTAGGCCTGTGGTCTCCTCACCAGTGACTACCTTCTGCTGCTCCTCGCCATAGAGTCAGTCTTCGGCCAAATGAAGAAGCAGGCAACCCCCCCACACATAGATATCCACCCCTTCTCTCATGACCCCACTTCCCTTACCCCATACTTTGCACTGAAGATGATTCTTAGAAAAGTTTTATATTCTTTTCAACATTTAAGGGTAATAGAGTAAAAAGAGAATAGGATTCAGAGCTAGAAGAGACTACAGAGATCATTGTGTCCTGATGCATTTTATCAATAAGGAAACTCAGGCCCCAAGAAATGAAGTGACTTGCCGATGGTTAGATATGTAATCGAGGGAGGATTTGGCTCAGGGCTGCCTTGGGACTAGGAATCAGGAGACCTAGGCTAAGGACTGTGCTGCAGCCAGCACAAACCAGAAGAGATGATTTTAAATTTTATCTATCTCTCTGTCTGTCTATCTGCCTACCTACCTACCTATCTGTCCTTCAGAAATCAGCAAACACTACAAATCCAGGCTAGATTTATGTTTTGGTGATTGTTTAGATTTAAGAAAGTGATAAAAACATGTTAATAAGATAGATTAAGCTTAAAAGTATGTCATAGGGTTGTTGTTTTTTTTTTAAGGAGAGCAGATTGTTGACCATTTACCCCCGGCTAAAGGGAAGAAAATGTACATGTGATAGTGTCTGAATCTTTTATAGATTCAGTTTGAAAGATTTGTGATTTACAGATTTTTGGATCAAGAAGGGCCATTAGAAATCACCTGGTACATTTCTTTAATTTTGCTCATGAAGAAATTCATGCCTAAAGAGCTTAAGTTATAAAGTCCCATCAGAAGTATGCAAACAAGCAAACCCTGGTCCTCTGATTCCAAATACAGGGCTGGGACCCATGCCTGGCCCCTTGACAAAAGTCTATCTCTTTAATTCTGATATTTTTTAGGTATATTATATAGGTGTAAAAATGCGACATTATACTCTCTGAAGAACTGAAGGTGAGGAAAACCCAGAGGTCAATGGAGAGTTATGTTAGATTGAGCAAACTGCAACACATGACCAAGAGTCCTACATGAAGAACAGCCATTGTCTGCATGGTTAGAGAGGCTATGTATACCAAAAAGATGACGTATTCATTGGCATATAACAATGGAGTGTTTTCTTTGTGTATCTTTTAAAGGACACTATATAACATGCTCTGAAATGTTAATACTTCAGTGGACTCCACTTGTGTGGGACATTTGCTCCAACAATAGGCTATGCCCCATGATAGATCAGAAGAACAATGAGGAGGGAGGAGGAAACCCTTAATGACACCATTTTTCCAAGCAAACCATCAGTTGGGTAGATAGGCACCATGCTTAGCCTAATCTCCAAACTTGATTTGTCTCTTATTCTTTTTGTAAAGTATTGAGGTATTCTTAAGCTAGCAGTTAGACTAAGGGGATATCATTATCATTATCCTTATAGGGTTATATATTTAGAGCTGTAAGGGCCTTTAGAGACCACATAGCCTAACTCTAATTTTACTAGGGACAGAGAGATTAAGTGATTTGTCTAACTCTCACAGGTAGAAGGTAACAGAGTGGAATTCTAACTCGGGTCTTTTGACTTATCCAATGCCCTTTCTCCTTTACAGGATTGCAAGAAGGGAAAGGTTAAATGGTATAGGGTTGAAAACAGGCACTCACAATAGAAGTAAAGTTGTTAAGGGACATAATCTTTTCTTCACAGGGCCTTCTGTTATAATCCATGAAACTCCATTCTCCTGAGTCAAAACAAGGAGTGGAAAGTGAGGGTAGTGAAGTAGGAGCCCAGGCAACTATGAGGCTGATGGTACCCTCAACAGTAATAGAAAGAGAGGAGAAGAGGGGAAAGTTTTAGAGGGAAGGAAAATGAGCTGTGTTTTGGTTATGCTCAGTTTCAGATGCCTATGAGATATCTGATTCAAGATGTCTAAAAAGCTGTTGATGATGCTCAGGCATGAGATAAATCTGGGAACCATCCATATAGAGCTGATAATTGAACCAAAAGGAGCTGACAAGATCACAATATAGATGGAAAAGAGAAGAGGACCCAGGATAGAGCCTTTGGAGGTGGCCAAGTAGGCATGATATTGTGTAGGTTTATAATAAGTGATTAAGGAACGGTCATAGAGGTAGGAGAAGAACCTGGCATGTCAGGAAAACCCAGAGAAGAAAGATTATCCAGGAGCAGGTGGGGATTAACACTGTTATAAATTGCAGAGAGGTCAAGAAGTTGAGTATTAAGAAAGAATCGTTGGATTTGTCAATCGAGAGCTTGCTGGTAACTTTGGACTGGACAGTCTCAGTTGAATGAGCCAGATTGGAGAGGATTGAGAAGAGAGTGAGAGGAGAGGAAGTGTAGAAGCTTAAGAAGCTTAGCTGGGGGCGGAGGGGAGCAGCTAGGTGTCACAGTGACTTGACTAGAGCACCAGCCCCGGAGTCAGGAGGACCTGAGTTCAAATTTGGCCTCAGATACTTGACATTTAATTACCTTGGGCAAGTCACTTAACCCCAATTACCCCGCCTTCCCCCTCCAAAAAGCAAAAAAAAAACAAAAAAAACCCCCAAAAAACCAAACTTAGCTGAGAAGAAAAAGAGGGCTATGTGATGATAACAGATGTGGTTGAATCAATCCAAGGTTTTTAAGGATGGAGGAGCATGGTCATGTCTGTGTGCAGCAGGGAAGGAGCAAATAGATAGGGGGACATTAAATATTAGAGAAAGAGTTGGGATAAGCAATCTGCTGGAGAAGAAGGGAAGGAATGGGACCTGAGGTTCATCTAAAAGAGTTGGCCTTGGCAATGAGGACCATCTTTTAATTCAATACTGGAATGAAGGAAGGGATAGTGGGGGAAGATGTATAAGTGATGTGAAATGAAAAACCGGGGAGATAAGAGAGTTTTCCAAATTAAGTGAGCACCAAAGCAAAGAGTGGGGGCAAGGGAGAAGAGTGGGAGATTTGAAGAGAGGAAAAAGGTTTGAAACAGCCATTGTACAGAATGGAATTAGGAATCAATTACGGAAGGCAGGATTTTCTTGCTGCCCTTGCTGATCTCATTCTGCTGGGTCGTGCTATTATTTGAGTTCTTGTCTCATCTCTCTTACTTGACTGCAAATTTCCTGAGAATAGGAACCAAGTCAATCAATCAACAAGCAATTGATTAAGTCCTTTCAAGTGCCAGACACTGCGGAAGGATCTGGGGATACAAGATTTAAAAAAAACAAAGCAATGAAACAATTCCTACTGCCTGTATCCAACTCTGTGCCCCTTCTAGTACCTGGCATGGTACCTTCTTCAATGAAAGTTGAATCTGAATATTGAATGAATGCAACAGTTGCTTTTCTGTCTGAGGGATCTGTGGTTGGGGTTTCTTATGCACCCCTCCGTCTTCGAACAATTTCCAAAGCCCTATCATTTGTTTTCAACCCTACCTGCCACTCAGAGATGTCCAACCAAACTGTTCCAGAATTTAGAATCACAGAACTTGAGAATCAACACCTTAGAGATCATCTAGTCCAGCCCCCTCATTTCACAGATGAGTAAACTGAGGCTCAAATGGGTAACATGACTTGTCCATGGTCTTATAATCAATCAATAATGGAGCCAGGACTCAAGGGCAGGTCTTCTAACCTCAAAGCTTATGGGATTTTCCATGGCACCATTGTGTTTCCTTTACGGGTAGAAAATCTCTTCCATAGAAAGTCTTCCTGTAGCTAAGGACCTTCATCAAAACAGAAATATAAAAAGGCAGGAGAATGTGAGAACAAAACAAAAATCGTTTAGCAACTGGCCATACGCTTGAGATCAATGTCTAGGGAGGCATTAATATTATGTTATTATATTTAATATCTTGTGAATCTTGGCTTTATTTTATTTAGATCTCTGATTTCATTGTTGCAGGGAACTAATAAGACATTTTCTCTATCAAAGTAGATTGGCCCTAAAAGGTTAAAGGACTTGCATACAGTCACATGGTTGTTGTCCTTGGTTCTGGAAGAGGACCAAAATGACACCACTATATTCGGGTCAAAGTACAGTGTGCCCAGCTGTGACTGATCAGACCAATAAGAGCTTGGAAGGCTCTACCACAGATCAGGCACAAATAGTCTATGTGAACATTTGGAGTGGGGATGTCTAAATTTTTGCATCTCATGTTTCTTTTGAGCTGCTGCAATTCTGCTTTGCTCATAGAGCACAGCATCTTCTCTCATATGGGCACACCATGGTGGGTGATCCTGTGCCAGTGTCTTCCGTGTCTCACAATCAATTCCAAAGTTCTTTAGAAAGACCTTGAAAACGTCCTTGTATCACTTCTTCTGACCCCCGTGTGAGTGCCTGCCTTGTGCCAGTTCTCTGTAAAACCGTCTTTTAGGCAAATTTACGTTTGGCATTCATACAACATGGCCAACCCATCAGAGTTGCACTCTCTGTAGTACTATTAATGACTGGCAGTTTAGCTCAAGAAAGGACCTCAGTGTCTGGTACCTTATCCTGCCAGGTGATCTTCAAAATCTTCCTCAGACAATTCAAATGGAATCAATTCAGTTTCCTGGCATGGCGCTGGTATACTGTTCAGGTTTCACAGGCACACAATGATGAGGTCAGCACAATGGCTCCGTAGACCTTCAGTTTGGTAAGTAGTCTAATACCACCTGTTCTCTCCCACAATTTTTCTCAGAACCTCCCAAACACTGAGCTAGCTCTGGCAATGCATGTGTCAACCTATGTCATCTATGTGTATATCCCTGGAAAGTATACTACCAAGGTAAGTGAACTTATCCACAGCATGAACAATTTCTCCATTTGCTGTAACTGAAGGTTCCACGTACAAACGATGTGGTGCTGGCTGGTGGAGAACTTTTGTTTTCTTGATGATAGTTGTTAGGCCAAAATGAGCACAAGCAGCAGAGGACTGACCCATACTCTGTTGCATCTCAGCCTCAGAGGTTGCATTGAATGCACAATCATCTGCAAACATTTACTAACTCTCTTTTCACTTTAGTCTTGGCTTGTAGCCTTTTCAAGTTAGATATTTTACCATCAGTGCAATATCCAACCTTGATGCCATTTTTGTCCTCATTGAAGGTGTTTAACATATTAATGAGAACATCACACTAAAAAGCATGGGAGCAAGTACGCGTCCTTACTTCACTACATTGGTGACTGAGAAAGTTTGAGAGCATCATCAATTATCCAGAAACTGGGCAAGCATGCCATCGTGAGACTGATTATACTGATGAACTTCTCTGAGCAACCAAATTTTGCCATAATTTTCCACAAGCCCTTATGACTGACAGTATCCAATAATACTATGGTCCCATAGCCAATAAATGTCTGAGGTAGGACTTGAATTGGGTCTTCCTAATATGGGCTTACTATTCAGTAAACCAAGCTGATCTATTTCAAGTAAGAATGAGGATTAATTGAATCAACCAAATACCTCACCTTATTTAAACTAATTAAGAAAATACTCTCTTGCCCCAATAACTCATCCAGGCTAGAATGCCTCCACTGAGTCAAGTAATCAATCAGATAATTGAAGTAGATGTGAACAAGATTTAGCCATCTCCATTGAATCAAGTAATCAAAGGCTTCTCAACTAGGTATGATAGGAAGTCCATTCTGATTGGTTGAGGGAACTTTAGTTACACTCTGTACATTTTATGTAAAAACGAAAAAGTCAGTTTACATTTGAGTATTCGCCCCAAAATGAGAATCACTTGGAGATGGAGAAGAACACTTCTGACTCTTGTCCTACATTTCGCATGAAAGGAGGACAAAGAGGACTTCAGAGAATGGAAGGATTTCGATTTCTCCTGAGTACCCTTGTAGCTTCCTCAGGATAGCATTAGCTGGCAGTGTTTGCATCGGGAGTTGAGGATGAACCAGACATCCTGAGGGAAGATAACTTGAAGACTCTACAAGGAGTTTAGCAGAAAGCTATATCATGTTTAAGGAGAACTTCATGAACAACCAATGAGCAAAGAAAAGGACTTCTAGCAGTCAGGAGGTTTGAGTTGCCCCCTTTGCCCTATGGGCTCTCAGCCTGAGCTTGCTTTCCCCCTGGACTCCATACATGCTAGTGTACTTTTGAGAATATGTTTGGTACTAACCATTCTTATTATTCCTTCTTAGTAAATAGCCCTATCTAAAAGCTAACTAAATATGGCTAATTGATATCAACTGATAATTCTAGGGGAATCACACCGGTGGGGGCTTGTGCATTATAGTATTAGGCAAACATACAACAGCTACCTAGAAAGCCATGAGGAGAGGGAACAATAGCCATTCTCTGGGGATCTGATCTGCTAGTGCAAGTGGGAGTTAGAAGAGCAAGTTCAGAGCCTGTCCTTCTTAACAAAAAATGAGGGAATTGCTTTCTGAAATTTTTGCCCCAATACTAGTCCTTTAAATCTATGTCTTTACTTTTACAAGTCTTTACTTTTACAAAGCTAAGCAGTTAAAAACCTGGATGGAGCTTACTGTGTTTGAGATGAAGGTTTAACTAAAACAGAAATCCCTGGGACCCAACACACAACACAGTAGTGGTATTGTGTGTGTGTGTGTGTGTGTGTGTGTGTGTGTGTGTGTGCGCGCGCGCGCGCGCGCGCACGTGAAAGAGAGAGAGAGAGAGAGAGAGAGAGAGAGAGAGAGACAGGCAGAGAGATAGAGAGAGAGCAACACAGAGAGAGGTAGACAGACACAGAGACAAAGACAGAAAACGAAAATGACCTCATTAAAGCTGGACTTGTTCAGTGATATAGTGATATTACTGCTCTACCCTAAAGGAATACTTCTCTCCTTCCTTGACATAGTCCTGCGAATTCTGAACTCCCAGAGTTTATTTCTTAAGTTTTCAACGCAGACACGTTGGGTTCAGCATCCCCTGGCAAGCTATACCTATTAAGGAGCTTCCTTACTCCCCACTAGGTGGCATTATCTGCCCCAGTTCTTGGGGGGCAGGGCACATTAGTTTCTGGCAATAGCTTGTAAGTCAGGCAACAATTCAGCAGAATCTCAATTTCTGGACTCCACGTCTCTCTCTGTGTCTCAGTCTCTGTTTGTCTCTGTCTCTGTCTCTGTCTCTGTCTCTGTCTCTCTGTTTCTCTCTCCCTCCTCTCTGTTTCTCTCTCTCTCGATTCATGATGTCTTCCCCTCACCCCCATTTTGTCCGTATGTTGGTAGTTAATGGGTTCAAAGAGAAAGGGTTGAAAAATGCTTATTTGGTTGCCACGGGGCAGGAGAATTTCCTGCTTACCTCCTCTACACACTGCACCGCTCCAGAGGTTGTATAGCCAACAAAGGGTGTCACCCCGCCTTTATGAGCAATCCCAGTGTACAGTGCCCAGCCCTGCATACAATGTTTGGAGGAGTGGATTAACCAACCATTAAGGGAGGTTTTAGAACTCCTAGTGCAGAACGAACTAGAAGAAGGAAGACTTATGAGACAGAAAGAAGCAGGCGCGTGCTGTCTCTCTCTCTCTCTTTCTCTCTCTCTCTCTTACACACACACACACTCACACACTCACACATTCACACTCACACACACACACACACACACACACAAAGGGAAATTAGAAATCAAGCAAGCAGAATGTTAAAAAAAAAAGACAGCCACATACTATGCATAACAATAGTTTCCATGACTTCCCTTGGCTCAGGTTGGTTTCTTTAATAATTTATGAGACAACTTTCCTGCCCTATACTTATAGGTAGATTGAAAGACTTTGAGTATTTTTTTTGTCTTCTTTATACGTTCTCTGTGAAGCAGGGAGGCTGCTCCTATACTTTTCCCCTTAAGTTTTCAGGTGGCAAAAAGAGGCACGTTGGGTTAAAGCCACTGGCATAAGATAATAGAATAAGACAGCAGCAAGAATGGAACAGATGGAGTCTAGAACCAGGCTTTTGGGGCACATTCAGATATTCTAAGACGTATGGTCGTCGGAATAAAGGCATATTCTCCTGCTCGGTCATCTCTGGGTACCATTCAGAGATGGCATTCAATCCTCCTTGGATGAGTTCCAGGCATTTTGTCTCCCTGCCTCCAGCCTCTTCCTCTTGCAGTACCTCCTTAGACCACCACCAAATCAATTTTCTTATAGCACCCTTTTGATCATGTTAGAAAGCTTCAGTCTCTCCCCATTGCTTAGTTATAAGGTATTGTTCATTTTGGCATCAAGGAAATCCATATTCTCTCCCTTCTTACCTACATTCATTTATTCATTCACTCAACAATTTCCTGTTAAATATTCACATTGTTGAGGCTTCTTAAACTTTTTCTACTCTCGACTCCTTCAGCACTTCTTAAACTGTGGGTTGAAATCGTATAGGGTCTCGACTCATAGTTTAAGAAATGTAAGGAGAGGGGCCGCTAGGTTGCTCAGTGAATAGAACACTGGCCCTGTGGTCAGGAGGAACTGAGTTCAAATCCAACCTCAGACACAACATAAAACCAGCTGTGTGACCTTAGGCAAGTCTCTTAACCCCAATTGCCCTGCCCTCCCCTCTCCAAAAATAAATAAATAAATGAATACGAGATGAGATGACCAAATGTCCTGCAAAGTTACATGTAAAAAGAAATGCAAGGAGATTCAAAATTTTGATAAGTCCTACTCCCTAATCTTCAGGGAGTCTACAATTCTAGCAGGGGGATAAGACACAAATACAAATACATTTAAATAATACACATTATTACCTAATGTGCCTATTAGCAATGCCGTACCTCTAAGGGAGACAGTCATTTCCAACTAGGGAATCAGCAAAGAAGTAAGATAGCATTTGAGTTGAGTTCTAAAGGATGCCTAGGGATTCACCAACTCTATCTACCACTAGAGGCTGGGTATAGTAATGGTTAAATAGAATGCCTTGGAGGCCAGAAAGATCTCGTTCAAATCTTGTGTCTGCCACAAACTTGCTGTGTGACCCTAGGCAATTTGCTTGACTTCTCAGTGCCTCCAGACAATTTTTAAAAACTGTAAATTATAGAAAAGAAAATCTGTCTTGCAAACAAAGGTTCCTTACCTACACTGTAAAAATCACAGATCAGATTCTTGCTCAGACTTGCTTTGCTTGTCCCTAGAGGGTAAAACTAGAAGCAACAGGCAGAAATGTCAATTTGACAAATCGAGTCTCGATGTCAGGAAATTCTTCCTATATGTCACACATTCCCAATTGTACTTGGATGTTCCTTGAAGACAGAAACCATTTCTTATACTTCTCTCATATCTATCTCCAAAACATCTGCATCTGGCACAGTACAGCAGCAAGAAAATTTGGTGATGTGCATGAATTTAGCAACGCGGTTAAGTGAACACAGGGTTCCATTTTAAGACTTGCGTACATGCCTTTTTTTTTTAAGGTAAAAACTACAAATTCTACTTAATGGAGAAATAACGGATGAAGAAAAATCTATGAACACCTTCAGATGCCAAGAGAAAAAAATATAGAATGCACGCCCATACTCACGGATGTGCTGTTAAATGTTTAACAACTAAGTTCTCCAGGAAAAAAATACACTCACATGTTTAAGTTTATTCTGCATGAATACTTTCCTAAGTCTAGACAATCAGCAAAACAATGAATCAAACTCTAATTTGTAGTCTGCCGATTTCTGATGTGAAAATGTCCACCCTGAAAATATAACAATGGGTTTTTGTAAGCTGGTAAGAGCTGACTCCAGCATACCCCAGCCCATACTGTCCTAATGGCTACCATCATTTCACTAATGACTGAAGTTTCATCTAATGACTGGTTACCCGACTGGAGTTAGACATTATAGTTCCATTAAATCTAATTTCTAAGGTTGACTTTAAAAACTTCTCTGTTAAACAAACAAACAGCCCACTAACTTCAAAGATCACAAATTAGAATTAACAGATTTTTTTTTCTTAGAATGTGAAGGTTTGGGGGGCTGGAACTTGGAAATCTATAAAGCAGAAATGAAGATTGGACTGGGTTCATGTGTATGATTGGACCACCCATTTGTAGGGTATATAACTCAATTCAACAAATATTTATTAAGCACCTAATAAGTATTTAACTATTTAGCAACTATTTAATATTAGCCAGATAACCTTAAGAATGTTAGGTGCTAGGATATAAAGACAAAAGACCTTATATTCTACTGAGGAATATTCTCTCTCTCTCTCTCTCTCTCTCTCTCTCTCTCTCTCTCCATACATAATAAGCAAAGCATTTGCAAAAATAATGCAAAGATATTTCAGTATTCCACATCCATGGAGCCCTGACCTCTGCAAAGGAATAGGGGGAACTATTTTTTCATATCTCTTCTTTGGGGGCAAGTTCTTTCTTCATAATTTTGTAGTAATCAGTTTAGATTGTCTTATGGGGGCTGTTTCCACTTACAGTGTTGAAATAATTGTGTATTGTTCTCTTGGTTCTGCTTATTTCACTTTGCATCAGTTTGATGAGAGTTTCCATGTTTCTCTGTATTCATTTTGTTTGTTCTCTCTCATATCACAGCAACATTGTCCATGATATTCACGTGCCACAATTTGTTCATCCATTCCCCAGTCTATGGATATCTATTTTGTTTCCAGTTTTTTGATATTCCAGAAAGGGTTGTTATAAATATCTTGATGTATATAGAGCCTTTCTTTTTGCCAATGAAATCCTTGGCATACATGCCTAACAGTGTGAATCTCTGTGTCAAAGGATATGAACATTTTTGCTCATTTCATTCTCATGATTACAAATTGCTTTTCAGAACAATTGTAACAATTCACAGCTTCACTAATAATGCATGGGTGTGACTATCATTCCACAACCCCTCTGACATTGATTCTTGCCATATGTGGTCATCTCTGGCAATTTTCTGGGTATGAGGCAAAACCTCAGAATTATTTTGATTCACATTTCTCTTATTATTAGTGAACTAGACACTCTTTTATATAGCTTTCAATCCTTCTTTTGTGAACTACTTTGATCACTTTTCTATTTGTTGTTGTTCAGTCATATCTGATTCTCCCTGACCCATTTAGGGTTTTCTTGACAAAGATATTAGAGTAGTTTGCCATTTCCTTTCTAGGTCATTTGACAAATGAAGAAACTGAGGCAAATAGAGTTAAGTGACTTTCCCAGAGTCACACAGCTAGTAAATGTCTGAGGCTGGATTTGAACTCAAGGTCTTCCTGACTCCAGGCCTGCACTCTATCCATAGTTCCACCTAGTTTCTCTATTAGGGAATTGCTTTTGCTCATATATTTGTCTATGTATCTTGAATATCAAACTCTTATTACAGATATTTGATATAAAGATTCTTTTTTGTAATTAACCACTTCCCTTTTTTATCCTTAGATACATTCATTTTGTTTGTGCAAAAGCTTTTCAATTTCATGTAATCAGAATGATAAATTTTGTCTATTATAATTACCTCTATCCCTTGTTTGGTTAAGAATACATTCCCAATCCATACCTATAAAAGAACTATCCTCTGTTTTTTTTTAATTTTTTAATGGTATGATCTTTAATATTCAGCTCCCATCTCCATTTTGAATCTATTGTGGAATGAAGCGTAAGATATTTGTCTGAGCCTCATTTCTGATAGGCTCTTGTCCAGTTTTCCTAGCTCTTCTTACCAAACAAGTAGCTCTTTCTTAGATAATTTATGGTATGAGATTTATCAAGCCCTGTGTTATTAAGTTCCATTATTTCTGATTCTTACTTGTCTAGTTCATTCTATTGATCTACTTTTCTCTTTTATAACTAGTACCAAGTGCTCTTTAATGATGACTGCTGTCTTCTATACCTGGAGGTCTGGAAGTGCTCCTCTTCTTTCATTCCTATATTTTTACTATTTTCTGTTATGTTCCTGATCCATGGGATGAATTTTGCTATTTGTCTAGCTCTGTTAATTATCTCTTAGTAATTTAATTGGTATAACATCAAATCTGCAAACTAAATTTGGTCATTTCAGTTTTATTGGCATCGCTCAGAAATGAACAACTACTTATTCCATTCTTTATTTCTTTACAAAACATAATGCTATACAAGTATTGAATGTCCTTTGGTATATTGACTCCCAAATATTTTATGAATCTTGTAGTTATTTTGAGTGAGACTCCCCTTTCTATTATGGCCTCTGGTATTTTGTTGTTGACACCTGGGTGGTGCAGTAGATAGAGCGCTGAGGCTGGAGTCAGAAAGATTTCTCCTACCTGTGGGCAAGTCATTTAACCTCATTTGCCTCAGTTTCCTCATCTTTCAAATGAGCTGGAGAAATTTGCTGGAGCAAACCACTCCTGTACATTTGCCAAGAAAATTCCAAATGGGGTCATGAAGGCCTGTTTACAACTGAAACAAGTGAACAAAATTTTTGTTCTTATTATTACATAGAAATGCTGCTGTTTTGTCATCATTGATCAACTTTATTCTCAAGACTGGTACTTTGAATGCAAGATGCTTGTCTAATGATCCACAAGTGGATATATCACTTGGAGGATCTGAATTGTATCAGTCTTGACATTCTTCCTGTAAGTGAACTGGAAGAAAGAAGGAAGTTGCAGTTATATGAAAAGATGATTCATAGGTACTTGCAGCAAAAAAAAAAAAAAAAAGTAGTCGGCAAAATGAGTTTGATCATAAACCCAAAGGCAAAAAAGAAACATTATTTCGTGGAATATTTGCTCATCACATATTTCAGTACAAATGATAACTTTACAAAAAGACCACCATGAAAATTACGCTATTCACCAGCTTCAATTGCTGAGGTTGAAATAGCAGAGAAATTCTAAGAAGAACATGAAGCACAATACTATACGAACATTCAATGTCCTTGGTATGTTGACTCCCAAATATTTTATTAATCTTGTAGCTATTTTGAATGAGACTTCCCTTTCTATTATTCCTCCAAATTAAATCGATGTATACTCTGCATCTTGGTGACTTCAGTGGAAAGGTGGGAAAATGTCAGGAAGGGGAGGGAGAAATGTATGGGAAAACAAGGTTCAGAAGGAAGACAGAAGAAAGTCCAGATATTTACTGATTACATAGAAGCCTCATGCTACCATATTATGAACACTCAGGAAAAGAACTGGCAGACTCTGGACACGGTCAGCACCAAATAACATGATATAAACAAAACGCGTAGTTTTCGTAGCATATGGCCTGGGATTAGTCTTGTGTCCTCAGATATTTAACTACTTTCTACTGTCTGTCTCCTTCTACATTCTAGATATAATCTAGAGGGATTAGGGCATGGTTTCTAGTGCTATTTGATCATGGCCCCCCACTGATGTGCTTCCCTTCTTTGGTTACCAATTGATATCAATTACTCAGCCAGACTCAATTAGCTCTTAAACAGGAATAGTTTAGTAAGGTGGTATAGGAATAATATTTGGTTCCAAATGCCCAAGTCCTGGAAGTCCTCTTGCTGGAGTCCTCTATATGTCCTCTGACATATGGTATAGCTTTCAGAGGGGCTCTAAGCACAGTGGTGCAAAACTCAAATAGAAACTGCAGCCACTAAACCATATACAAGGATCCCTGTGGGCCATGTATGGACTAAAAAGTCACATATTACCATTATCTATGTTCTATTATGTTTTTATTTATTTTGTCAGATATTTCACAATTCTATTTGAATCTGGTTCAGGCCACACACGTAGCTAGTCCAGTGTTTGACGTCTTTGTTATAGAGAACTAAAGCTGCCATTCCTCAGTGCATCTAGTTAGTCCTTGGCTCTCAACAGAGGCCATCTCCAGTTGTCCTGGTCTGTATCTGACCACTGGACTCCAGAAGACTACAGAGGACAGAGTGACGCTGCTGACTTTGAACAGCCTTCCCTAAGTTAAATCCAATTCACTTGTAAGTCATGGCATCTATAGTCCTTTTCGAGAATGAAGTATAAACAGTCACAACAACAATCCAACATAGACACTCTCAGCAGTCATGAATATTCCTGGAATGTTGCTAAGATGTCAACGAAAAATGCAAATCCTCCAGACCTCCAAAGTCCACAATGCTGTCTGTTGGTCACCATCAGAGAGAAAACCAAGGCTCTTCTCCTCCTTGCCCCACAAGCAAATTCCTCTTCAGGGACTTGGTTAGAATGGTCATCAAGCACATGGTAAATCCTTCTAAATTTAATCAACATATGCTTTTTGAATCTTGGTGACTTCAATGGAAAGGTGGGAAAAAACCAGGAAGGAGAAGGATAAATGTGCAGGAAAGCAAAGTTTAGAAAGAAGGCACAAGAAAACCCAGTGTACCAGTTCACTGCTGATCAGACACTCAAATGCCCGAGTGGGTATTACTTTTTCTATACAAGTCTCACAGGAAATGAACAAGTCTCTTCAACCAATCTGAAAATATTCTTGTCATGTGAAATGTCTTTGAATGATTGATCAATTGATATAATAGCAGTATCCCTACTCAGTTAAGGTTTCAGAAATAGAATGTTGTATTAGTTACTTTAATTGGGGGTGGGATGATTGATTGATTGAATCCCATTCCACCATTACAGTATTAACAAATAGGTAAATGCTTATTTTTGATATGGGAGTTATAGATAATTTAGTCAGCTGAATTCAGTCAGCATATCTCTGATCAGAATTATTTTTTTTAAAAAACCACATATATGTCTGCATCCTTAATAAACTCCGTGTTGTTTAAATCCATAATTCTAGATTATTGATATCTTTCAGGATTTTGACTCCAATATATTATCAACATCTCCTAGATTTGTGTCACATTTAGATTTTCTAAATATGTCCTCTATGGCTTCATCATTGCGGTCTTAGCCATGACCAAGATAGATACCCCTCCCTCAAATGATGTCAATGCTTTTTGGGTACAATTGTTTGACCAGCTATGAAGCTCCTTAACAAAATCCAGATAGACTGTATCTACAGTATTTCCTTAATATACTAGTCTGGTAACCATATAAAAATGGAAGCGAAGTTATTTTGTATACTCTATTGATAGTAAGCCCACACTGTCTCTTAACGGTCGCTATATTTTGTTCTAAGAGCTCACACACCATTTGTTAAACATTTGTTCAATTGTTTCATTTTCAAAATATAATTATAGATGAACCAAAATATGTGCTGCTAATTTAATAGAGAACTATTTTTTCTATGAAATGCACTGAGCAGATTGTCTGATAAGGAGTCCCTAACCATGGGGCCAAGCACACAAAGGCAAGCAACACCAGTCAGTTACCCTGTAATATCTACCCAAAATAAAGGTGTAAGATCTGGGAAGAATTGATCAGCTGTCATAGCCTTCAGTTTGAAGCAAGTGACAAAGATTGTCACAATAGTCTGTATAGTTATGCTAGTCAACTCATTGTTCCACAGAGTGTTCTACTGTGTTGTGCTTGGTTGTTATTATGGTTATTTTTAAATTTAAAAATTATTTTATTTTAAAAATTATCAGGCAATTATTTTTTCTTCTTCTATCTTCCTTCAGCCACTAAAAAAAGGCAGGGGTGGGGAGGGGAAGAGGAGGAAAGGAGAGAAACCCTTTTATCATATGAGAATAGTCAAGCAAGCCAAATTCCCACAGTGGTCACATCCAAAAATGTGTGTCTTATTCTGCATGTTAGTCCCTCCTTTCTCTGTCATGAAATGGGTTGCATTCTTTTTCAGTCCTCTGGAGTCATGGTTGATCATTTCATTGAGCAGAGAAGTCTTTCACAATTGTTTTTTGTTTGTTTTATATAAATAAATTGTTTTTATATAAATATGTTTTGTGCAAACATAATTGTTTATTTTTAGTTTTATGTATTATCAGTTTTATAGTATAAATTTTTCTCTTGGTTTTGCTCACATCACTCTGCATCTGTTCATGCAAATCTTCCCATGTCTCTTTGTAACTGTCTTCTCCCTCATTTCTTACAGCATAATAATATTCCATTGCACTAATATACCACATTTGTTCATTTACATTTTTAAAAGTTTTATCCTAATAATCATGTAAAGAAATCAAAGGGGCGGCTAGGTGGCGCAGTGAATAGAGCACCGGCCCTGGAGTCAGGAGTACCTGAGTTCAAATCCGGCCTCAGACACTTAATACAAAAAGCTAGCCGTGTGACCTTGGGCAAGTCACTTAACCCCAACTGCCCTCCAAAAAGCAAAAAAAAAAAAAAAAGAAATCAAAGACTTATTCCAAAACGGGAAATGACCACAGTTGTGCTGAAGAACTAATTGCACAAATTAAAAACAAAACTTAAGATTTGGAGTAAATTTGTCAAACATTCCAAACATCATACAAGTGCTTATGATAATGCTTATTTGTTTCATCAATTGTTCTTTTTCTTGTTATTTACTTGAGTTATGTGCACATAAAATGTTGCTGTCTTTAAAGATGAGCAGAACAAACCCAGTACTTTTATGAACACAACCACA
>CM053593.1:353851798-353907965 GCA_028646575.1 Pseudocheirus occidentalis
ACAGTAAACATCTACCCAGAAAGTGAATGTCCAGTGATAAAATTTTCTGGGTGCACGTATCTCCTGGGTAGGGCTGTTGTTTGGAGGTGGGGCAAGGTTATGCTGGTAAATGTTTAATAATAGGCTCTCCGAGGGGAAGAGGAAAACTATGCTCAACACACTTTGAAATTTAATCTGCATTAATATTTTCTTCAGTGTTTTTACTAAATCTAGAAACCAGTAATATAATAACTCAAACCCTGATTTGTAGCATTTGCTAAGTTCTGAAGTGTGAATGCTCACACTGAAAATTTAATAATCAGCTCTTAAGACCCAGTGTGAGCAGGCTCCAGCACAGCCCCAGGGCAGCATAGCCTTCCTGTCTCCAACAGATAACACCATATGTGCCAATATGTACAAAAACATTTCTAGCATACTTTTTATGATAGCAAATAATCAGAAACAAAATGGGTGCCCATCGATTAGAGAATGACAGAATAAAATGTGGCACACCTAATGGAATATTCTTTTGTCATAAGAAACAGCGAATATGTAGAATTCAGAGAAACCTGTGAAGACTTATGTGACCTGATACAGGATGAAATGAGCAGAAACAGGGAAAAAATTTATACGAGACCACAATAATATTTAGCAAAGCAGCTTTTTTAAAAAATGTATTTATTTTTAGTTTTCAGCATTTACTTCCATAAGCTTTAAATTTTTCCCCTTCCCTTTCCCTTCCCTCCTCAAGAAGACTCTCAATGTGATATAGGCTCTACATATACATTCCTATTAAACTTATTTCACATTAATCATGTTGTATAGAAGAATGAGAATGAATGGGAGAAACCATGAGAAAGGAAAAATAAAACGAAGCAAAAAATGAAAATAGTGTGCTTTGCTCTGCATTCAGACTCCATAGTTCTTTCTCTGGATGTGGATGACATTTTAGGAGAGCAACTTTGAAAAAAATAACTGCAAAAGTCTAATCAATGCACCAACTACTCATGACATCAGAAGACCAATGATGAAACCTGCCTTCCATCTCTGGGTAGAGAGTTAATGGACTAGATGTTCATGTTCAGAGATGACCAAGGCATTGATTTACTTGGTTTGATTATATTTATTTGTTACAATGGAGTCCTACAAAAGAGGGCTTCTATTCTATTCAAGGAAAGGATGGAGATTAGTGGGTAGTGATTTAATTTTTTTTCTTTGGATGGTAGAAGACAGGGCAGTTGGGGTAAAGTGACTTGTTAAGGTTACAAGGTCACACAGCTAATACGTGTCAAGTGTCTGAGGTCGGATTTGAACTCAGGTCCTCCTGACTCCAGGGCTGGTTCTCTGTTCACCGCGCCGCTCCACCTAGCCGCCCCACCTAGCCGCCCCCAATTTTTTTTTTAGAAAAGGAAAGAACACCCCTAAAACATGAAAGGATACCCAGAAGAAAACAAAAGAAGTTCAGAAGGGCACACAAAGAAACAGGGCAATTTTATTATGACCTTATTCAATGATGCAACAGAAGTTTGTGGTTTCATATGTAATCTTTTTTTTATTTGGCTCTCTATATAGTAAATTATTATATTTTTCAATAAATTTATAATAAACGTAACAGGGTGATTAGGGCAACCCATTGCTTAGCTGAACTGGGGAACCTTCCAATGAACTGGACACCTACTTTGGTCCCTTTCTGTAGAATATGTGTTCTGGTCTCTTCTGAAAGTATACAACTGTTAAGACAAGAGGGCAGCTCCTGATTGATCACCACGGATGGAGGTCATGTCAAAAATGATTGACCACAGATTTCTAGCAAAGAGGACAGGGATTTCTCTCCTCTCTTGTCCCCAAGAGGTGATGGCTTCTATGAGTGCATTGCAATGAGAAAACAAACTTTCTTTTCCTTCCTTCCTTCCTTCCTTTCTTCCTTCCTTCCTTCCTTCCTTCCTTCCTTCCTTCTTTCTTTCTTTTCTTCCATCATTGTATCTTAGCATAATGTCTGGCCCATGATAGGAACTTAATCAATTCTTGTTGTTTGATTGTTTGATTGACAGCTGGCTGTTAAGGCTCTCAAATCCAACTTGTTCACTAAGGACTTTGGAGTGTGTTAAGCATCACTGGTTTCTGATGAGGCAAAGATTATGGTCCTGGGCATTGGGATGGTTGGTGCCCAGCCTCAGCTGGGCCACTAATCAGCTGTGTGACTTTGGACAGGTTTCCTTTCTCTGAGTCTCAGATTCATTCTAAGGTAGATGGGGTTAAATTTCATATTCTGTAGCTTTTTGTTCTTGTTCAGTCATGTCTGACTCTACGTGACCCCATTTGGAATTTTCTTGACAAAGAGAGTAGAATCGTTTGCCATTTCCTTCTCCAGCTCATTTTACAAATGTGGAAACTAAGGTCAACAGGGTAAAGTGACTTGCCCAGGGTCACACAGCTAATAAGGGTCTGAGGCTGGATTTGAACTCAAGGCCTTCCTGATTTCAGGAGTAGTCCTCTATTCACTACCCACTTAGCTGCCCCTTTAGCTCTAGCATTCTGTGGCTAAATTAACTGATTATTGCTGGCATTCAGATTTACAGATTTTGTTTTTGCTTTACTTCATGTCCCCACCTTTGGCTATTTAGACCTGGTCCAGGTCATTAAGATTCATCGGCTCCTTGATCAGAATAATAGGTTTTCAGCAACTTAGCACATTGAAGAGGTAGCTTTTTAAATGAATGAATGAACAAATAACTTGTTTTGGTAGCTGTTTATATTGGAAGAAGACTTGGACCACTCTTAGTTGGGCTGGGCTTTCCCCCAGAGGTCAGCCTAGTTTCAAGAGAGATGTGAGGTCTTCAAGGTAAGGGAATAATGTGTGAAATCAGCCTGTGGTGAATCACTGCCATAGGACAAGATTCATCAGAGGATTCATTTGGAAGGAAATAGAGTATGAAATAGCAGTGAGCCTATGTAATATAGCCTAAAAATCCCAGCAAGGGCTTCTGTGGCCTCAGCAAAGGCTTGGAGCCTCCCTCTAGCAGAGGAGCCCAGGGGGAGCCGGGAACTACAAATTGCTGAGCTTGGGAGGAACTGATTGAGTGTGTAATTAAAGGGAGGGTTGTATAACACTTGGGTAAGTGTAACTTGATGGGGTCAAACCAGCAGGGCTTCTGTGAAGAAAGAACTGTCCCTGGAGCTTTGAATGACTGAAACGAATAGAAATAAGGGACCAGGTGGACTCAACTCATACTTTGTGGAGAGATGGAAAGAGGAGCAAGGAAAGACCCAGATTTGGATTTGAGTTCCACTGCCTATAAATTTCAAACAAGTCATTTCATGCCTTAGTCCTGTCATAGCTGGGGAAGCAGGATGTTTTCATGCAAAAAGCCTTGGGATGGGAACCAAGCCAAGTTGGGATCTCTTCTCTTCCTCTAGCTGAGTGACTTTGACCAATTCACTCCCCTTCTTTGGGTCTCTGTTTCTTGACATGTAGACCAAGGAGGTTGGAGTGGCTGATCTCTGAGGTTGCTTCAAGTTCTGATTTCTATGGCAAATTTAAGGATTCATTAACTACCTATACTGTGTGTTAGACACAGTGGGGATACAAAAGCAGTAAATATGTTCCTTGCCCCTGAGGGTTTTACCTTCTAGTTGAAAGGAGAAGACAAGTAAGAAACATCCGGGAACCATAAGCAATCCCAGCCAAGACAGTGGCTGTGTGATTCCAAACAAGTTCGTCCATCTCTTAGAGCAGGGGTTCATAACATTTCCTATATCGTGGGTGCCTTTGGCAGCCTGGTGAAGCCTATAGACCCCTTTTCAGAATAATGTCCTTAAATGCATAAAACAAAATAGACAGGATTACAAAGGAAATCAAAGATTAATGAAAATAAAGTTGTAATTCCCACCCCCTCCCCACAATGTTCACTTCATCTTTTTTTTTTTTTAGCTGGAGTTCAGTACTGTCTCATTACTTTTTAAAAATCAATGTTCTATGTACTTTTGCAGATGGATAAGATGACCACATTTTGTAGTTTACCAAAAGCATAAGGACACACGCCCAGCCTCTGTAGACTGGCAGAGCACCGGGTACAACTCAGAATCAGAAAGAACAGCAGGGTAGGGAATGATGTGGTATGTACCTCATCCTTTTCCCATGTGATCTCCCCAGCTAAGTTTAGTATTTGGAGAGCTCTTAATTCCTTGTGGTTTGGAGAGTGTGAGCATTTGGTATGGAGACAGCTATTAGAAACATGCTTCTTAAGTTTTTATGCATCAATGCTATGTCCCAGATACTATGGTGTCGACAGTTAGGTCTAAGATAATGACCTGGTTCTAGAGCAGATTATTCACGGAATTCCCCAGAATACTCTGACATTTGTCTTTGTATTATGGGGATTCTTTGGAGTATGAGATGCTATTCTACAAAAGAGACACAACAAACTATAAATATTAGAGGGCTTTGGCGCAGCTTGTTTGATAATGACTAAATTGATATTAAATTGCTTTTCATACTTCTGGGAATTTTTGGCACATCTTTTTTGCTTCTTAGCCAATATATTGTTTTTTTTGTAGGTGTGAATAGATTTCTTTTAATGATAAAAGCTATGAATACTTTGGATAAAGTAACTAAATGCTTAATTTGTAATTGGCAAATTCATAGGAGTTTTATCACATTGGCTGGTGTACTAACTTAATCAGTATTAATTCCAGAGCCCATTGTCCAAGATTTTAAAATTATGATAGCAGCGCTGGCTCAAAAGGGTAGTTGTGTAGGGTTCTCTCCTCTTGGGTAGAGAACAATGACCCACACCTGCCTGAAGGGCAAGCTGGAGTAAGAGAAGGGAGAGAGATACAGGATTCTATTAGCTTCCAGGGGATCGTGGGAGGGAGGGAGGGAAGGAAAGAGAGACAGAGACAGACAGAGACAGAGATATACACAGAGAGAGGGAGACAGAGAGAGAGAGAGAGAGAGAGAGAGAGAGAGAGAGAGAGAGAGAGATGCAAGGTCAACCTCTCTTCAGGTGAATGAAAGAAGATAGATGCTGGGAAAAGACCGATATGAAAGCAGCTGACAGCCTCTATCATGTTCCTATCCTAAGCTTTCTACACTAGAGACTAGGGAATTTTCCCCTTGGGTGAACTCTAAGGCTCTCTCTTGATTGAGCTGTGATATCTCCCTCCCAGCAGGACAGGCCCTTCCTTCCATCTGTATTGCCCATATTATCTCATACATACTTTCTCTGATTTCTGTTTTGCTATCAACTTGGATAAATCAGTTTATTTGCTATTTCTGTGTGTTCATTGCAGAACTGGTATCTGATGAGAAGAGAATCAAACTTGGTTATAAAATAGCTTTGGGTCCCTGCTTTCCCATTAGTGAATTAACCCAACCTCAAAGTTATTTCCCCTAGATTAACAAGATTTAAGGGAGCAGGGAAATAAAATTCTACCCTGGTGCCCCCTCTCTCTGAGGAGAGCAGAGCATCAAACCTCTGGCCCCAGCCTCCTGCTTCCCCTCTTGGAAGAAATTAAAGTCTCCCTTGAAGAAAAGTGGGGAGAAGAGATACTAGAGATGCTTATGCTACACTATTATTGTGGTTATTATTATTCATGTGTCATTTGCTACTTTCTCTTATATGCAGAGGTCCCTAAAATACCTCAAATCCAAATGGTTCTATAGGTTTATTAAAAAACAACAGTTCACAAGGCCCATATGATGTTTGCTTTCTTCCTAATTGTCCAGAGAACATAATTAATTTAAACAATAAGTGTTCATTGGGCACAACTATTGTTAGGCACTTCGATAAGCATTGGGGATACAAAAAGAGGCAAGATAGTCCCTGCCTTCAAGGAGCTTACAATCTAATGGCTTAAAGCAAAGGCATTTGACAAACTAGAATAGAAAGCAGATCTGAAATAGAACATTTCCTTCATAATTATAAAGCACTCTCTTCCACAAATCAATACACTAACAGTTGGGAGAGTGAGCATGGACAGAGATCATAAATGCGAAACCCATTTGTCAGGATTACACATGGAAAGACAATTCATACCTCCAATTCTAAAAGATCACAGGACATTTTAGTTTTTATTTGGTTTTTTAAAATCATTATTCTAAATTGTTTTTCAGAATGGTTGAACCAACTCACAACTCCTTCAACAGTGTATATGTGTCCACATCTTTAAAGTCAATTACTTTGTGGTTTGTTTTTTTTTGCTTTTTGTAGGGCAGTTGGGGTTAAGTGACTTTGCCCAAGGTCACACAGCTAGTGTTAAGTGTCTGAGGTCGGATTTGAAAGCAGGTCCTCCTGACCTCAGGACCCCTGCTCTATTCACTGTGCCACCTAGCCACCCCAAAGTCAATTACTTTGACTTGTATTGAATTCATATATCTTTTAGACATCATTGTCTTTTGGTTTTTTTATGCTAAATTGGCTTCCATTTGAGCACTTCTGTGTACTGAATCTATTATTCTCTCTGTCAGAACTTTGCCCCTTTTTGGAGAGTTTTCCCACCATGTCTTCATTTAAAAAAAAATCTACTATTTGTGTTGTTTTTAAAATTCTGCTCAGAGAGCTCCAATATCTGGCCTAATTTTATTTTGAGATCTTCTTTTAACCATTGTAGTTATTTATTTTTTGGCAAGACAATAGGGGTAAATGACTTGCCCAGGATCACACAGCTAGTAAGTGTCAAATGTCTGAGGGCAGATTTGAATTCAGGGTCCTCTCCTCTGGAATGCAGGGTCTGTGCTCTATCCATTGCACCACCTTGGTGCCCCTTAAACATTTTATTTCTCATTTGAATCACTCAGAGTTTTTTTATTGTTGTGCCAGGGTCTCTTGGGAGTCTGTGGGATTCTCTTTCAGCAAGGAATTTTGGTTCATTTTCCTTCATAATATAATGCTTATATAGGATGTTCTGGCTTCTCTTTGAGGTTTTAGTCATTCTTCCGGCTGTGTATATTATTCTCACTCTTGGTTTATCTGCATATGAGCTAGGTTTTTATTCAGGCTTTCTTTCATGACCTTTTGATTCATTCTGCCACTAACTTACCTATGATTTTCCTCCTCCCTCACCCAAGGCTGCGAAGAACCACCAAAGGCTTCGTCCTGTGCTTGGAGAGGAGCTCATGGAGCTGTTCTGGCTCCCTACCCAGAGTTTTCTGACAACAATGAATGCTGGTGCCTGTTGAGTTTCCAGGTCCCTTTCTTTGGGGCACAGGTACCCTCTCCCCTTTTACCTGCAGCTTTGTTTTGTGCTCACATCCTCTGCCCACCTCTCCCACCCCATCACCTCTTTTGCTTTGTATGACTGGGTAGAATCAATGTCTGCTATCTGGTGCTGGATGGAAGGGGTTTAGGCTGTGTCACTGACATGGGGTGCCTTCAGGGCTTCCAACAATCTGACTGAATCAAAAGGCTTCAAGGTTGCTTGGATTCGTTGGTTGTGTCTGATGTGCTCAGTGGGACAGGGAAGGGGTGAAAGTGAGGGCACTGGGTAGCTTTCATAGGATTACAGCTCATGGGGTCATAGATCTAGAACTGATGCATTTAAGTTCTTTGAAATAATTTCATGTTATTTTTTACTTTGTGTGATGTTTCTTCTTATCTGTTGAGTTCTTCTTTTGTTCCTCTATATTGATAACAATTCCATTTTTCTGAAAACAAGACCCCCTCTGAGTTCACTCTAACTCCCAGTCACATTGGTGGGCTGATGCCCCAGACGGTGGCTGACTGACGTGCTCCTTAGTTTTGAAGGGATAACCTGGGGATTTCTAGCTCTCTTGCTCATGGGTCCCTAAATAGTGGGTCCTCTCATCGATTATACAATAAGTAGCCAGAATTAACTTTTAGAAGGGTCATATTTACTGAGCTAATATAATAAGAACAATTAATGCAAAAAGCAGCCCTCCCCAAACTTGGGACATGCTCTCCTCTTCCACAGAGGGTCTATGGACAGCATTGGCTCAAGTATAGAGGGTGCATTTTGTGCCTAATGGTAGCCATCTCTAGGGTAAGGGATGGGAAGGAAAGAAAAAAAAAGAGATACTTGATAACTTCATCATCTATTGGAGGAAATAGTAAGTTGTACAAGGTAGATTTGCAGTTTCATGTGCAATCATCTTTTTTTGTTGTACTGTTATGGAAATGCTTGTTTTGTTCCCTGAATTGAAAATAAAATAAATTAATAATAATAAAAATACATTTAAAAAAGCATATGTGGTTCCAGATCATTGGAATTCTTTTCTTCCTTTGTGAAGTCCTCAGGAAGTTGCCTTTAAATGGATGGAGGTCCCTGTTAGGCTCCAAGGGCTGGTGTCCTATAAAGTCTTGGTAGCTGCCTGTCTTTGGTGTGTCTCGGAGGGGTGGAGAGCCACATTCGTGGTCTATGCTGTCTTCTATTCCTGATGCAGCTACTGACATCAGTCACTGTTCTGGAGATAAGGCTGCTTATCTTAGTCTCAACTCCCTCTACAATTCAGCCTTTCTGCCCTTTTTTAAAAAAGAAATTATTTATTTTTAGTTTACATCATTCATTTCCATGAGATTTTGAGTTTTCTCTCCATCTTTCCCCTACCCACCCCTCAAAACAGCCATCCCATTGTATACCCCCTTGCCCCAATCTGCTCTCTCCTATGTCCTCCAACGCTCCTCTAACTTTCTGGTAGGGCAGGATGGGTCTCCCTACCCCAGTGCCTGTATATCTTAATTCCCAGTTGCATGTAGTTAATAATAATAATAATAGTATACACACACACACACATATACTTATATCCTTTCCTTTCTTTTAGTACTCACCCTCCAAAGCAAATACCCCTTATCGGGTGTTCTTAATACCAGGGTCCACGAGCTTTGCTTTTATTTTAAATATTTTGATAACTATATTTCAATATAATTGATTTCCTCTGTATTGTTTTGAGTCTTTAAAAAAACATTCTGTGAAGGAACAGACTTCCCCATACTCTCAGTGGGGTTCATAGCCCCAAAGAGGTTAAGAACCTGTATTCAAGATGAGGATTGGAATCTCAACCAGACATTCGCCCCTCCTTCTATTGTTGGGTAAATACCTCCCATTGTTCTAAACAAAACCCAAAGTCTTAACCCCTATTTAAATGTGAGCCTTTATTGTCATTATAAGACCCAAGACCTTATTCCTTCAGGGGCTATTTTCTAGTCTGGGAAATAGGAGACAGCCGGACAACTGACAATATCTGAGAGTATTTGATAATATAAAATCAGCCCTAAGTGCTAGGGGAGCTGGGAGGAAGCAGATGACAATAGTGGTGGTCTGGGGCTGGGTGGGTGCAGATGACCTCCTGGAGGAAGTGAGGTCTAAGATGAGATTTAAAGGACAAAAGAAAAGGTGGGGAGGCTTTGGATTGAAGCCGGAGGAATATGAATAGAGACAGTAATATGAAAGGCGTATTTTGTGGAAAGGTGAAGAGACTAGGCTGGCTGGAGCCAGGGTTTATACTGGCAAGTGTAAGGGGTGAGAGGGAATGAGACTGGAAAGGCAGGTAGGAAGGTAATGGACAGGCAGAGTGCTGTGGAGGAGGGTTCAGAGTTCACGTTGAATCATATTAGCTGAAGGCACTGGTGATGGTTAGCCTGAAGTACATTTATAGGGACGGAATGGGTGTATATAAAAGGGCAATTAAGGGAGTTTTGCTTGGTCCCAGCAAGAAGAATTAGAAGAAATGGTCAGAAGTTGTAAAGAGGCAAATCCATGATGATTGTAAGGGAAAATTTTCTAATAATTCAAGCTATACAAAGGTGAGAGGGGATGCCTCCAGAAGTGGGGGACTATGGGAATGGAACACTGCAAATGCTGAAAGTGTTCATGAGGAGGCTACGTGACCACCTGTCTGAAATATCATAGCATATTCTTCTACCAGGTAGAGAGCTAGGATAGATGATCCCTCTAGATGACTCAGTGGATAGATTGTTGGACCTGGAAGACCTGAATTCAAATCCACCCTCTGACACTTATTATCTGTGTGACCCTGGACATGTCACTTAACCTTGTTTGTCTCACTCCCCGCCTAGAGCTAGAGAAGGGAAATGGGAAACCACTCCAGTAACTTTGCCAAGAAAACCCTAAATGGGATCACAAAGAGTCAGTCCCAGCTGAACAACGACAAGGTCCCTTTTCAGACCACAACTGAGATTCATGATCCCAAATGAAAGGGAGTTTAGGATAAGAGGGGAAATGAAAAGTTGGACAGCTTCTCTCCGAACCTAACTAACGAGTCTGAGTGGAATGATTCAAATATGAATCGGGCATGCTGTGAGTGCCGGAGCAGCTCAAAATTCATGTTTAGGCACAGATAGAAGGACCCTGACAGGCAGGAACATAGACAGTGATTCCAGAAAGTCTTCCTGGAGTTTGTTGTTTGTTCATTTCAGTCACAATTTAGTGAGAAAGGCAAGCAATGATGACTAGCATTCTTACCGCCCATTTGTCCTCTCCAGCTCTTAGCATACTGTGGTTGTTGCTTGTCCTTTGTTCTCAAAGAGGACCATGGCATCAGGGAGGTGATGCTGTGACATGTGAAGGAATTGGATTTAAGTGAGGCAGGGTTGCTCAAAGTCACGAACCTCACTTTTTCCTCTAGAGCCATCGGAGCTCAGTGGCCAGATAAAGATCTGGATGACTAGAGATGGCCCTGGATATAAGGAAGTATGTGAGAAACCTGTGGAGAAAGTATTGGCTTTGGAAGCAGAAGATGTGGCTTTCATCTTAACCCTTCCCACCCACTTTGCTTTGGCTCTCCCATTTCCAGCAAGCACTCCCACCTACCTTCACCCTCCCAGAATCCCTTGTTTCTTTCAAAACCCTACTTAAATGGAACTTTTTACATGAAGCTTTTCCTGACCCCACCCCAGCTGTTAGTACCTTCCCTGGAAATTAATTACTTCAAATTCATTGTGTATATATTTATTAATGTATGTATTGTCTCTTTCTGTGGAATGTGAGTTCCTTGAGGCCAGGGACTTTTTTACTCTTGTCTCTGGCCTGGTGCAGTACCTGGCAAGCTGCATGTGATTAATGAATACACATTGATTGATTGATCGATTGATTGATTGACAGCAGTCCTCTTTAGAGATAAGTAAGTGCTAAGGAGAACAGAGTGCTGGACCTGGAGTCAGGAAGACTTGAATGTAAATTGAGCCTCGGATACTTATGAGCTGTGTGACCCTGGGCTAACTACCTACCTTTTATGTGCTTCACTTTCTACGTCTATAAAGTGGAGATAATTATAGTATCTACTTCCCAGGGTTGTTGTGAGGTTAAAATGAGATCATATTTTTGCAAACCTTAAAGCACCACATAAATGTCTTTATCAGCCTCTCTGTTATCAATTCAATAAACATTTCTTAAGCTCAGACAGCGTGTAAGATACAGGGGTTGGAAGGTAGAAGAGCTGGGTTGAAATCTCACTTCTCTTGGACTTACTAGCTGTATAACTGTAGGACCTGTTCCTGGGGATCATCTACTAAGTCACAGACACATCAGCGGAAGAAACTGCACCGCAGGGAGTTCCCTATGCTGGCTGACAAACCCACAGACCCTTCCGTGTTGGCCTGTGTACAAGGCACTGTTCTTTCCACTTTACTTTTCTCATCTGTAAAATGGAGCATGGAAAATGGGGGTGGCAGAGGGAAATGATACTATCTCTCTTACAGAGAAAGTCCAATGAGCTGTGTAAAGACTCTTGTAATTTCTTGTAAATGTCAACTCTCTTTAAATCTGTAATTTTCATGAAAGCAACGCATTTTGTGTGTGTGTTCTTCTCTTAGAACATTGTAGCCGTGATCATAATACGACTATAGCACTATACCTCAGCATGATGTGAAAATATTGTAGCCCTCCATGGGTGAGGATGATGGAACAAATATAATTATTATTAACAATACTTAGATTTGGCATTTTAATGTTTGTGAAGTTCTCCACAAATATTATGATTTTACTCTCCCACCAACCTTGGGAGGGAGGAGCTATTATGATCATCATTGTCATTATACAGATGAAACAGGGGTGGCTAGGTGCAGCGCAGTGAATAGAGCACCCGCCCTGGAGTCAGGAGGACCTGAGTTCAAATACGGCCTCAGACACTTAACACAAAAAAACTAGCCGTGTGACCTTGGGCAAGTCACTTAACCCCAACTGCCCTCCAAAAAGCAAAAGATAAAAAAAATACAGATGAAACAGAGGCAGACTGAGCTTAAATCGTTTGCCCAGGGTTCTCACAGATAATTGACTTAGGCAGGATTTGAACTCATCTTCCTGACTCCAATTCCAGCACTCTGTCTGGGGGAAAGGGGGGAAGACAAATTCTGAGATTTGGGAAACCCTGGGACATGAGGCAAAAAGAAAGCTTTCCAAAGTCTCTACACAGGGTTAAATGCCAGCTGTTTGGGCTCTGGAACGTGGGTTACCCTTAATAAAGTTAGGCAATAGTTCATGTGGAAAACCTGGGCATGGCCAGCTTTAGGATTTAAACCTGCATGTGAACGATCAGGTTCTACAATAATGACTTTCCAGTGGTGGAAGAAAAATAGGTAGAATTTTCAGCCAGAATACTCTGGAACAAACAAAAGGACAAGAGGTAGAATCATAGTATGGACAAGTCATGAGATAGATGACCAGAAACTGAGAAGGTTAGATAGTAGGGGAAGAAGCAGGAGGTAGAATGTAGGGTTCACTCCTGGTTAACCAATATAACATGGTCATCTGGACAAGGAAAATGCCACATTGTCCCACTTAATGGTCTAGGAACGCATAGTTTTTCAATTCAAACAACATTTATTAAATGCATACTATTGATGCTTGAAATAAAAAGAAGGAAATGAAACAATCCCACCCCTCCAGAAAACAATCCCAGGGTGTTTTTTATGGAGTAAAAGGTATATTTTATAGAGATAATACAAAATATACACCAGTTAATAGATGTCAGAGTTATAACTAGAAATTCTGGTGCTTAGGGAAAATTCAGAGTAGGCTGGGGGTGGAGGTGGGACAGCAATGCAGGTAAGTGCCAGGAGGGGAGGGGGACAGCCTATCCCCTCAAAATGGATCCTTGTCTCTCCACACCAATAATGTAGAAGAGTTTTACCAAAACTAATTAAAGCCTGATTGCCGTCAAGGCCCTGCTTCCACAAAGTACAAAAGCTTCGAAGACACAATAGTCAAGAGCAGATCCAAAACGATTGAATCTTTACCACTCTGTTTGTATTGAAGGGTCTTAAAATGCTGACAGATTTCAGATGTGAAGATCTATTTTTTTACAGCTCAGTGATTGTCAACAGTACAAGAGTGGCTGATGAAAGCCTGAGAGACCCTTTGCCGAGCAGAGAGCAAACCAAACAGCAGTGATCCATGATTCCCTGTAACCAAATGGACTTTGTACAGTGTGGCCGAGCATAACAGTCCTGACTCATCCTGCAGCTGGGGTGCTGGGAATTGGCTCCACCTGCTTCCGAGGGGAGCAAGCAGAGAAAGGACAGATGAAAATCGAAGCCTAGACTGAAGACCCAACAAGCAAAAGGGACTTCACAGGATGAGGGGAGGATCTCATGGTCTTACACCAATGGAGGCAAAGGTCTTTAGAGGGGAAGACCTTGAGCTGTGAAAAGGAGAGTAGGAAATAGAATTAGAGAGGTGGCATTAGGGAAGATTATGAGGAACTCAGAAACTAGGGGGAATTTCCAGGTTGCTATAAGGAAAATTGGAAAGGCATCTGGAGAGACATATGGTCATAAAAGGGGATCTGTAACACTAATATTAAGCCTCTATTAGATTCTTGCTGCTGTTCACCGACATCAGCTGGATCATACTTTGTATTCCCCAGGACAATGTCAGCTCCTTGGGGTTTGGTTTTGTTTCCCTAGTGCCAGGTATATAATAGGGGCTTAATAAGTGTTAGTTGAACAGTTTGTTGAATGAGTAAATTAATGAATGAAGATGGTCTGGAAATAATATATATATATATATTTTAAATTCTTTTTCCCTTTTAAACTTCAATGCTATTTCAAGAGAATAGTACTAACTTCTCAGGGTTTGGGGAAAATTGTTGCCATATGCTCCTAGTCGGATCTATGAGGAAATGATCTCACCACCTACAGGGTGACTAGGATGGTGAGGGGCCCTGAACACTCATCAGACTAGGATATTTAGCCTGGAGAAATGAAGATTGGCCAGAGGAAGACAACACAGCTTTCTTCAAATGTCTGAAGTGTTGTCATATCAAAGATAGTTTAGATTTATTCCACATGACCCCAAAAAGCAGAACTAGAAATGACAGGTGGAAGTTACAGAGAGGCAGATTTCTGAATGGGTATGAGGCAAAATTTCCTAAATTTTGGTCCCAAAATGAAAATGGTCCCAAAGTGAAAAGGGTTGCCTTATGAGGTAGTGAGTTTCTCAGCACAGAAGGTATTCAAGTGGAGCCTGGCTGACCACTTGCTGAGGCTGTTGGAAAGGGAATTTGTACTCCAGGTATGGGTTAAATGATGTAATTTCTGAGATCTCTTTGAATTCAGAGATTATAAGATTTTTCATTCCTGACTGTATTTGTCACCTTGGACAAGTCACTTTTACCCCTGGGCCTCTTGGACCTTTGTATACTTGAAGACAACTACCATGTCCCCCTTACATTGCCTTATTTGATTCGACTCAGCTCTGATTCAGTCTAACACTAAAATCGTTTATCAAGGGCCCACTCTGTTGAAAGGTACTGGTGAGGTTTTGGAATCTTGATACAACACAAAGCAACCTCTTCTATCAACAAATCTTGATTTTACTCTGGAGGACAATGACCTTGTTCTGTAAATAAATGCATGTGTTTGTGCTCATGCTAAATGGAAGAGAGAGGAAGTATCAACTCTAGGAATCAGGGAAAGCTCCCTGGAGGAAGAGGCACAGAGGCTGAACCTTGAAGAAAATTTAGGATTCTAAGAGCAGAAGGGAAGAGGTTGTACAGACCTGGGATGGGGGAAGGGGTGCCTCTACAAAGGCCTGGAGTCAGGATATGGGATGCCAAGTGTGGAGAACAGCAAGCTGGACAATTTGGTTGGATCATAATGTTTGTCAAAGGCAAGAACATGAAATGAGCCTAGGAAAGGAGGCTGGCAACAGATCGCTAAGGACTTTGAATGCTAGAGACTGGCCATTGGGTATGATATGGGGGAGTTACAATGCTTCGATGAGACATGGTCACAAACTCTCAGAGTCCCAGAGTTGTAAGGGACCCCAGAGGCTACGGGAGCCCAAATAGGACTTGCACAAGAATCCTCTTTAGTGGTTTTTAGGAGGATGCACAATCTCCCCTTGAAGCTCATTTCACTCACGGACAGCTCCAGTGGTTAGGAATCTTTCCTTGCATCTTCACAACTTCCATCCATTGCTTCTATTTCTTGTCTTTTGGGCCTGGAAGACCAAGTCTAATGTACTTTTCCACCTGATACGCCTTTGAGAACTTTAAGATTACTATCATGTTCCCTCATATGAGTACTTTTCTCTGGGTTAAAGGTCTTCGATTCCTTCCAGTTATCGTTGTGTGACCTGTGACTGAAACCCTTACCCACACTGATTCACTTCAACTGGATACTTGTTGACTGGCTGATGTCCTCACTAAAATGTGAAGCCCAGAACTGAACACGGTAATGCAAATGGGGTTCAGTCAAGGCAGAGTACATAGTATGCCTATCTATCACCTGCCTAGTCCTGGTTGCTGGTCTTCTCTTGATGTAGCTTCAGGTCTTGGCTTCCATAATAATTCATATTTCATAATTAAATAATTGCCTTCCAGTTAATTCATACTAAACTTTCAGTTCACCAAGACCCCCAGGGGCTTTTCAGACAAACTGCTATTTAATAACGTCTACCCATTTCCTAATTGTCAAGCTGACTTTTCAGAAACCATCTTATTAGATCTGGCCCAGCACTCTAACCTGTCAAACCTATGTTTCAAGCCTGGGTGACTGGGAGGATGGTGCCATTTTTAACAGGAATAGGGAAGTTTAGAAAGGGGGGGGGACTTGGGATGAAAGATAATGAGCTCAGTTTTGAACATTTTGAATTTAAAATATCCTTGGGAAGGCAGAAGAGACCAAACTATGAAAGAACTTTCAATGAAGAGCAAAGATGTTTATATTTGATCCTGGAGGTGGTAAGCAGGGGCTGCTGAGCCTCCTCGAACAGCAAGGTGACATGATGAAATCTATGGTTTAGAAAAATCCCTTTGGTGGTAGAATGGAAGATAGACCTGAGTGAAGAGAAACAAGGCAGAGTGACCAGGTAGAATGTTGTTGCAATAATAGGACATGAATTAAGACTTGTACTACAGTTGTGGCTACATGCATGGAAAAAAGGGAATGCACACAAGAGATGCTGTAAAGCAGAAATAAGATTTTTGGCTACTGATTGCTATGTGGAAGAAGTAAGGATGAGGAAATGAGGATGACACCAAGCTTGGGAACTTGGGTGGCTAGCAGTATGGTGGTACATCAGGCAGCAATAGAGAAATTCAGGGAAGGCTTGGGGGAAGGATAGTGAGTTCTGTTTTGGTCATGTTTCATTTGCTATGCTTGTGAAACATCCAGTTTGAGACGTCTAAAAGGCAGTTGTTATGTGTGACTAGCTCAGGAGAGGGGCTAAGGCTAGATAAATCTGAGAACCATTTGCATGAACTGAATCCATGGGATGATGGGAATAATAAGGAAAGACTGGGAGATGTTGTGTATGAAAGATGAAGGAGAGGGAAGAGTAAAAAAATAATCTGAATCCTTAGTGAAGGGTGGGTGTCACTGGCGGAAATAGTGAAGTCAGAAGGAGTAGGTTTAAGGTGTTAAATAATGAGCTCCATTTTGGACAAGTTGAGTTTGAAATGTTTTGTTTTGTTTTTTACATTTTTTAATTTATTTTTTATTTTTTTGGTTTTGCAGGGGGGAAGGCAGGGCAGTTGGGGATAAGTGACTTGCACAAGATCACACAGCCAGTAAGTGTCAAGTGCCTGAGGTCACATTTGAACCCAAGTCCTCCTGACTCCAGGGCTGGTGCTCTATTCACTGCGCCACCTACCTGCCCCCCAACTTAATTTCAAAATCTCATAATGTTATTACTTGGACAGACTTAGTCCAAACAATTCATTTTACATCTGAAGTGGCCTGTGGGTCATTAGTGGGTGTGGCAATTTTCTCACTAAATCACATTTTCTCCGTTCCTTTTAAAGGACTTAAAAATTAAATAGTATCATATTATTCACTATTTATTGTCATAAGCAAATAGGGAAAATAATTAGGCACAGTTTTGAGGCAGGATTGATTCCTGCTCCTTCAATTAATTTCTCAGATGGTGGAAAATGTGTTTGGAGAACCTGACCAAAGCTGGCTGCACTGCTGGGAGTAGGTCAGCAGGGGGCCTCCAGACCAGAAGCATCACTTAATGATTCTTGCAGCAGGTGTGCGTGGTGTGTGTGTGTGTGTGTGTGTGTGTGTGTGTGTGTGTGTGTGTGCGTGTGTGTGCGTGTGTGTGTGCGCGTGCGCGTGTGCGCGTATTGTGTGTTGCTGCCCACTCTGGCTCCCAGATCTGCTTGACAGAATCCTTGGATCTGGTGGAGGGAGAGGTCCTCCGCCCAATCATTTTCCCTTGCAAATACTGTCTCTCACTATACATTTATAGTGAATAACCTCAGCAGGGTCCTCACTGCTACTCCTTGCAAGTTCCAATCTTGAAACCACTACTCTTAACTGCAAAATGAACATTACAAAACTTGAAATACAAGTATCTGAACTCTTGATGATAAAAGGACTTTGCAAATCCCAAAGCCCTATAAAAAAAGTCACACATCACCATGAATGAATGAAGAGGAGTCTCTATTTCTTTCATGGGTTAATTCTCTCATACATGGAACCACCAATTACCACTGGCCCGAGCATCTATACAGACTGAGGAATTGCTGCCCAACCCTTAGGTGCTGCTAAGGCAACAAAAAAGTCATCGGAGGCTGTCAGAGGTGGGGGATAAAGGGCCAAAGAGAGAAGCCACACTTGGAATCACTCTTTCTTGAAACAGATTAAATTTTTAAAAAGCATGAAAAAACCTCCCACAAGGATCACCTTTACTTGGTTCCTGAGTACCTAAAGTAACCCTTTCTGGGACCAATTTGGTCTATTTGGTATTGAGCTATGGAAACACTGAGCTGATGATCATGCTGGTGCTTATACATTTTTACAAATGTTTAACTGCCTCCTTCAGCTGAAATTCCTAAATCCATTGATGAATATCAATCTACTCCATCAAAAAATTCCTATGAAGATGCCCGCGCAGAAATTAACGTAAATAATGCTCAGTATGGACTTCTGTTTGCCTCAGTTTCCTCATCTGTAAAATGACAATAATAATAGTATTTATTGTCCAGGGTTGCTGTGATCAAATGAGATAATTGCTTAGCTGTGCCTGGCACATGGTGGTATCACATACATGTTACCTGTTAGGCTAATTACTATTATTATCTCTTGGCAAGGCGTAAGTGTCAATGGAGCACGTAATCCTGATTATCTGAAGGGATGAGACTCCAGAAGGGGTTCAGAATGTGAGCTCAGCCTGAATCCCAGGAATCTAGGCACCACTTTATTTTTCTTCAGCCACTGGAGTCTTAGAACTCCAAGAGATTTGAATTCTCGGGGACTCAGGACTCATATTGACTTCATGTTCCGTTACCATAGGACCCTTCTTACTACAACTAGACTTTCTCCAGTCTATGACAGGCAACCCCCCAGTCTCCATTCTCCTTATTCTTGTGCTTCAGAGTCAATGCCTTCTCCCAATTTCCTTCTCTCTCCTGTTCTTTTATCCCTATCCACCTTAGCCCTTTCCCTTTACAATTCGTATTGTTCTCTGCCCTCCTGTTCCAGAGTTCCAGCTGTATTGTTAACAAACTCAATTAAATCCTGGATTCTTTGACTTCACACTCCTGTTCTCCTGGGATTTTAGAAACCTAGATTTTTTCCAGTAGATGCCATACCCTTAGCCATCCTCTCAAATAGTGGGCACCCCTTTTATGCTCCCAAAAGCACTGGGTCAGGAAGAGTAGGCACCCTTCACTCGCACTTTCAGATTATCCCTTTATCATCAACACCCAATTATCTCTCTTCTTTTGAATGTAACTCCCTCTTCATCACCTGGACTCTTTGTTGTAGTTATCTGCTCTCCTCTACATAATTTCACTGTATTTCCTTAAAAAAAAATTGTTAAAAAAATATATATATATACACATACACACATATTTTGGTATACAAAATTTGACTTTTTTTCTTCCTCTCCCTCCCCATCTTTGGGAAAAAAAGATAGACAAAACCCTTGTAAAAATATGAATAGTCATGCAACACAAACTCCTGCGTTGGCCATTCACAAAATATATGCCTCATTCTGCAACATCTCCTCTCTCTTAGGTGGGGGGGGGGATGCAATCATAGCAGATCGTTGCATTGATCAGAGTTCTTACAGTTTTCCATCATTTGGTCTTAGTTGTTTTTTGTTGTTGTTGTTGTTGCTTTTTGGAGGGCAACTGGGGGTTAAATGACTTGCCCAAAGTCACACAGCTAGTAAGTGTGTCAAATGTCTGAGGCTGAATTTGAACTCAGGTCCTTCTGACTCCAGGGCCGGTTATCTATTCACTGTACCACCTAGCAGCCCCCAGCCTTAGTTGTTATTGTATAAGTTATTTTCGTTGTTATACCTACTTTTTTCTGCATTAGTTCATATGTATCTTCCAAGATTCAACTGAAACCATGCCTTTCATAATTTCTATACCATAATTTGTTCAGAAATTCCCTAATAGGTATTCCTTTAGTTTCTAGTTGTTACTACAAAACAAGTTGTTATAACTTTCTTATACATATGGGTCCTTTTCTTTTGATCTCTTTGGGGTATAGGCTTAGTACTAGTATTACTAATTCAAAGGATATGGAGTTCAGTAATGTTTGAAGCATGGCTCTCCATTGGTTTCTAGAACAATTGAGCCAGTTCACAGTTCTGTCAATGCATTATATTCTCTTTCCTTTCTTAAGGAGTTTGGTACCTGACCCAATATCATACAAGTTGTAGTACACTGTTTTTTCTTGCTTCTCCCTGACTCTTCCTTCTCAGCTTTCTTCAAGGGACGTTTTTCTCCTCTTGGTCATTAGGTTTGGGCATTGCCTAAGACCTTCTCCTAGGTTCCATTCTTTCCTCCCTATCTCCTCCTTTGATGACTACACAATCTTTCTTCATGGTGATGAAACTTTATGAACTCCCTACAGATGACTCCCAACTCTACATATTTAGGCCTGGTTACTCTATTGAGCCCCAGTCCTGCATCACCCTCTAACTGCATGCTTGACATTTCCACCTGGATGCTCTAAAGACACCCCAAACTCATTATGCTCAAAATGGAAAGTGAATTTCCTCCCATACCCACCCTTCTTCCAAGCTTCTTCTTCATCTCTGTTGATGGCACCATCATCCTTCCAATCACCCAAGTTCAAAACCCTGGAGGAGTCTTTGACTCTTCTTTCTCCTCAAACTCCATACACAATCAGTCATCAAGTCTGGTGAATCTGCCTTAGAGACGTATCTCATATTCACTTCCTTCTCTCTGCTCATGCAGCTTCGACCGGTTCAGGCCCTATTACTTCTTATTTCAGCTATTGTAATAACCTCCAAATTGGTGTTCTGCCTCTATTCTCTCTTCTGCGATCGTCTTCCATAAAGCTGTCAAAATTGATATTCCTAAATCAGATCTGACCACATTATCACCCCCTTCTCCCACTCAAAAATCTCCAGTGGCTTCCTATTGCCTCAAGGAGAATATCCAATCACCCCAGCCCGACACTTAACATGCTCCACAATCTGGCACCCATCTAGATTTCCAGGGTTATTTCACGTTATTCTGTTTTCACATTCCCTCTTCCATTCAAAATGCTTTGTTACCTAGTTGTTCTCTACTACACTCTGTGTCTCATTGCCATGGCGGTACGTGTCTAGAATGCACTCTGCCCTCTAGAGCTCTGCCTTATGGAATATCCACCTTCCTTCAAAAAGTGTCACCTAATACACGAGGCCTTTCCCTGTGCTCCACTCTCCTTAAAATGACTCTTTACTAATTCATATTTACTTACTTGTCTGTGTATTTCCTCAATAGGATGGAAGCTCCTTGAGGCCAGGGGCTATTTTCTTTGTATCTCTAGAGCCTACCACACATAGTTCCTTGCACATAAGCACTTAATTAAATGTACATGGAATTGAATTGTTGAATGCGTTCTTTTATCAACTCTTCATTTTTCAGTGTTAATAGCTTGTGGAAAGCCATCAGGCAGAACTCTCAAAATTACACTTCTCATATTTATCCTCCTGACTTGCTAATGATTTTGTCTTTGCTTTTAACAAGTTGATGATCTGATGGTATAGACGACTGATTTAGAAATGGCTCCTCTATCAAGTAACCAGTTGCTTGTCTATTAAAGAATAATCAGTTTCATTATTTGGGCCACGTTTGCTGGGTTCAATGCTCTTCTTGGGGAAAATATTCATGGGATGAAGTAGGTAATAGCCCCTCAATTAGAGCTATTCAGACCTGGAATGGACTGCCCTTGGGAAATAGTTACAGGTCTTTAAGCAAAAGCCGGGTGATGCCACATTAGGTATGGCATAGAGCAGATTTTTCTTCAATTACAAGTTGGATTAGGTGGTCTGAGGTCCCTTCTGTGATTCCATATTGTATTGGGGTGAGGCTTCCATTTAGTCCATCAGCCTTTTGACTTAATTTCTTACTTCTTACTAACACTTTCCAATATTTTTCACTTAAAAATTGTCTATCAACTTGGACAATAAATCCACCAAGTATTGAAGCATACGTGACTTAATTTAGAGGATCTTATTAAATTTTTAACATAATTTCAATTCTTCTTTATTCACTTTAACAGATGTTTGCAGGAAAGCTTTAATTATTTTCATGGTGATCCTTGTAACAAATGCTCATTAGCATTGTAATACAAGATAACCAAGCATTCCATTAAATGATGCTTCTTGTTGCCTCTGAGTACAAAAATAAAACCAATTCCGCCAACTCCTTTATTTTTCTTCTCCAAGGCAGACCTGTAAATTTCCACCTAGCTTTTGCCTTGTCTTTCCACTTACAGTACTGTTATATGACTGATTGCATTTCTCTAGTGCTTACAGACACTCATTGGTCACTAGACAAATGACAAAAAATGCCAGTCCAATAAATTGCCTGGAAACATTTTTTATACTGCTTCCATTTTTTTGCCCCTCATTTGGTGAATTCTGTCATTCACTGACTAGTGCTACAAGATAGTCCCGAGCATACTGTATGGACACCCTATGAAAGATCTTCAGGATACGGACCAGATTAAAACAGAACTGAAAAAACCTGGGCAGGTTTCCATCTCTATCAATATTGAGGAGTACCCACAATGATGAAACCACAGATCTATCCAAGCAGTATAGAGATTTATAACTTCTGGTATGGCCCGTACAAAGCTATGCCCTACAATAGACCTATCCAGAAAGGAAAACCAAGGAGGTGGGGCCGTACATGGCCACAGGAATGTGTACAAATACATACTTTTAGGAGAAAGTAGGCAGATAGGTAAGGATGTTTTACTTGGTATGTGGAGAATATGTAGGTAGAAGTGAGTCAGAGTGGGTAGGAGAGAGGTCAGGTACTCCGTAACACCTGATGGTGCTAGTAGGGGGAGAAAAAAGATGAAACCACAACTTTTGGCCTATAGTAACATTCTACAGAAATATCCTGGATAATTTGTCTTTAAAGCAACAGTAAAAATTTCACAGCCTATTCAAATGATCACTAGTATTCATTACTCATGTAGTTCATTTTGTATCCTTGAAGGAAATCTGAAGGCAGAAGCCTTATTGGAATAGGCCCTTTGGGCAACACCATGTGGAAATACACCTGGAAGGGTTTAGGAGCCAGTGTTTTTTCTCCCAGCAAGGTCCCAGCTGCATGATATGAGGCAAACTGTCCAGGCTTCAGTTCCTACATTTACAAACTGAGGCAGTGGTGGGCGCTGGATCTCCAAGGCCACAATCTGGGAGGATGAGTCAAGATGACTCTTCTGTTGTTTAGAACATTTCACTAGAAAAGACACTTCCTGGAGCTAGTGGGGCACACAGCAACCAACATGCCTCTATGCTGAGGCACAGAATAACCAAAATGGGTGAGAAAGAAAGACAGTTCAGTTTTGTAAGAAACAATATATTTTATTTTTCTGACACCACAGCCCTGGCGAGTGGTTTTGTACCAAATTTAATGGAAGTTACACAGAACGTTTTACGCTTGGGAGGGGGTAGGAAAGGGAAGGAACCACAAATTAAAAAAAAAAAACCCAAAAAACAAAACAAAACAAAAACCCCACACACAAATAAAAATCCTGGATAGCTTTTAGCATCTGTTCCACTCCCATGTTAATAAAATCACTTGGGGGATTCCTAATCAAAGAACAGAAAAAATACTTGGGGGGCAGGGAAGAGAAGGGGAATGGAAGGATGGCAAAGACAGGCAGAGAAGAGAGTAGAGAAGACTGTAAAACACCAGAGCATCCCAAGGACAGTCTTTCCCTCCTGACACCAAGAGAATTCTAGGCAGGGAGGAAAAGGTAAGGCTCTGCTAGATTATTTTTTCCCCCAAAATAACACCAAGTATTGCAGCTGCCAAAGAGAAAAGGAGAGCAGGAAGGCAGAAGACAATGAGAAGGGAATAAATTTACAGAGGGTAGGCAAGGAAGAGGAGAGGATGACCATGACCATGACTGTGTGTAGGGAAGAGGCAGAAGGTGCCGACAAGCACCCAAGCTGAGAAGAAAAATAAATGTCCTAAACTTTATTACTTTAAAAGAAAGCCCCCTCCCCCCGCCCACCCCCTGCTGAACTTAGTTCCTTTTTTGTGCTTTTCATTAATACTCTGCTCTGAGGTCGTAGTTTGGTTTTTCTATACAATGGAGTTGAAAGAAAACAGTCCAAAGGTCTGCCGATGGGTTCTCCACCTAAAGTAAACAGCCCGGCATTCATTCCCATTCTCCTCTCACCCCAAAGACTAAAGTCTCTGCTAAATTCCCTTTTACAATATAGTACAGTACACAAAAAAATAAAACCCCAAATAAAACAAACAAACAAAATAAAACCAACAAGAGTCCTGGGAGAAGCCAGTCCGAAGGACGTAAACATACAGAGAATGGTGCAACTCATGACAAATGGCAATTCTCAAAGTACAGCTACAGAGTCTCAAAAGTAGGTGCCATCATGGGATACCCAAGTCCACAAAAATAATTTTTAAAAAATAAATCTTAAAAAAAACACACCTGTTGATTAAATGAATAATTTGTTTTCAGGTAAATTCATACATTCGAGTTTTTTTTTGTTTTTGTATTTTTTCCCCCAAAGCAGCCCTCGGGTCTCTGTTCTCCTATTGCGTGACCAACTGTACTTCCTGGAGCTCCTTTAAAGCAGCTCTCAGGACCTGGAATCTCATCTTGACAAGGATCCATCCAGTCTTAGCAGCTTAAAACATCATGTTCCCTGGGTTTCCAGGTCCTTGGCTAAACCCACCCATGCCCACATCAGCAGCCATGCCTCGAGGCCTCATCTGTGGGGGGATCATGATGTTCTGTTGGGGTCCCATCATGCCCTGCATTGACATCATCATGCCTGGAGAACCCACAGGCCCTGGGTGGGTATACAGTCCAGCAGGGGCCCGATCCTTGCCAGGAATCATGCCTACAGCAGCTGCTGGGTTACTCATCAGGGTGGGCTGGCCAGGCATTGCAGATTGTGCTGGTGACATCATCCGATGGTGAGGTCCCATCATGCCTTGCTGCAGAAAGGCAGGTGGTCTCATTGGGTTGTGTCCTGGCATGGATGGAGCTGTACCAAGGGGGATATCTGGAGTTCCCACCGGACCTGGGCCACCCATGCCAGGTAATGCTAGTCCCATTCTTGGGGCCTGTTCTCCTATCATCCCTTGCATGTGTGAGAACCCAGGCCCAGGACCCTGGGGCTGTTTGCGGCCTGGGACTTCCCCCCGAGGAAAATACTGCAGTGTCTGGCTGGGCTTCTCTGATGGGATAATCCGGGACAGATCGAACTCAGGTATTCCAGTGGCTCCAGGTCGAATCACTTCCTGTAGGTCTGGATCTGTGAAAACTGAAGGCATGTTGTTTCCCAGGACGGTGAAGGAGTCAGGACCCCCTGGGCCTCCAGGCTTACAAAGTGCTGGATCTGTGGAACTTTGGGGCAGGTTGCTAGGACGGCCCAGGGGTCCTTCCCCAGGAAAACCCATGCCTCCTGGAAAGTTGCCTTGACCCCCACTGGGGCCATTGTGGGGAAATGGCACCTGCTGTGGAGGAGACTGTACTGGAGGGAACCCCTGAGGGAACCCCATTCGTCCTTGAGGTACCATGGGAGGCTCTTGGGACCCGTGCCCCATCATTGGATTGTGTGACATCAGACCGGGCCCCACGGGAACCCCATGAGGAGGTATACTGGGTCCCATGGCATTTGGAGAGGGCATCTGGTTGGAGTGAGAGAGTGGCTGGGTCATTCCCATCGGGCTAAGGGTTGGCATCGGAACCCCTGGGTTTGGGCCTGAAATTCGAGGATTCTGTGGGTTAATGCCCATTCCTAGGAAAGAAAGAGAGATGACAAATGAGTCTAGTCAAATTTAGTCCGGTGAAACAATTCCGTTGATTGCTCCTCTCTGGGTGCTTGGGCTTGGGAGGGGGAGTAGTGTAAGAGCCATCCGTACCCTGTGTTTAAAGTGCTCACAGCCCAGCTCTGGGGACTGGCTTTGTACCCCAAGAACAGCAGGAAACTATTTAAAAAAAATCTAACAATCATTTATTTAAGCACCCAATGTGTGAAAAGCAGAGTTCTAGGCTGGGGGGTGGGGGGCGGAGACTGGATATACAGTTGTTATAAGACATAACACCTGTCTTCACATGTGAGTAAGATACAAAATCAAAAATACTCAATACACAAAATTCCAAGATAAATGCATTGGAGAACTGTAAAACAAAGCAGAGGAAGAAGTTTATGGGAAAAGGCTACTGACTTGCAGTATGGGAAAGATGAAGAAATCATGGAAAGCTCCTGAAGATGGCATCTGAATGGGTCTTTAAAGAAAAGGAAGAAATTCATCAGGGAAAAGAAGGGGAGGATGAACATTCTAGACATCAGCAAAGGCCCAGAAAAAGCACTGTCAACTCCACCACGGGGGAGCAGAGGAAGTTGTCCAGTATGAGTGCACCAAAGAGTGTGGGAGGGGAGTAACAAGGATGAAGGGCAGACTGTGCAAGGCCCTGAATCCAAAGAAATATGACTTTACTTGGTAATCCATAGGGAGCCACCAAAGATGTCTGGGCAGAGGAGTGAAGTGCAGAAGCCTTCCTTGGGTAGCATGTGAGAGACAGATGGGATAGAAAAGAGAACGGAGAAGGGAAGGCCAGGTAGGAGGCTGTTCCAGCAGTCCAGGCTAGTGGTAACAAGGGCCTATAGCAGGACGGTGATGGGGAATAAAGGGGAAAGGGACGTAAGAAAGGCTGAGGTGGAAGAATTGAATTGGTAAGCGAGGGGCTACCAAGGTGAGGAAGAAGGAAGAGCTGAAGATTACCCCAACGTACAAACATGAGACACCAGGTGAGAGCGCGTGGGAACGGGGAGCAGGTTTAGAAAGAAGATGAGCTTGGTTTTCTGAGGTGCTGAAAAGACATCCAAGTAGACATTCTACAGGTAGCAGGAGCTGTGGAAGTTTGACACTGGGGAAAGTCAGGAGTGTGTGTGTGTGTGTGTACATTTATTTATATATACACACATGTATGTATATGTAAATATATGTGTGTATGTATGAATATGTCTTCTGCATAGAGGTTGTAGTTGAAACACTGAGGAGAAAAACTTACTAATTCAAAGACTGTAGTGAGAAAAAAAAACTGAAAATCAGGCTGAATTGTATATTATATATTATGAACAAGTATAGGAATTCAGAAAAGAAACACATGAAAGTATGACTTTTTTTACTCTCAATGTACTTAACCAAGAATTACAGAATTTCTGACACTGGAGAGCTTTAATAATAGAACAGGAACAATTATCTCTAGAATGAGTTAAATATGGAGGCAAAGGAACAGATCAGATGACCAACTCTAGGATCCAATGAATCAAAAAGACTAACGATTAATCCAAACACAATTTTATTTTCAATGGTCACATTTAGAATTGGCTTTTTATCGGGGCTGGGGCTTCATAAGCATTCAATTTTTTTTTTTGTAGTAAAGTACTGATATTAGCAAACTGGGAAATTCAATCTTCTCTCCACAAACAGATAACTGTCTATACAGACTTCCACTGCAGTTCCGACAGCACTTACATTTTGAGTTTTTTCTACTGAGGGTGCCCTTGAGAAGAAATCTGTCATGGTGGTGAGGGGTGCTGTTTTCAGACTGCACATCTTATCTAACTTGTTCATGCTGATCTCTAAATAAATATCCTGACTAACAATTGGAATGGAACTGGAGGCTTGACTGCAGGCTCGGCTTTTCTTATCCAATACAACAACTGAGGACATTTCGTCTCATAATGGTTTTGTTCATTTTCAGAGTGAAGAGTGAAGGTAAGGTGCTGAAGAGTGGCAATGGAGATTGGTTTGGGGTAGTTTTTCAGATGATTTCAGTAATTTTTAAAAAGTGCCTGTCTAAATATGGTAGCAAAAAGAAAACCTGACTATACCACACATCTAGTAGGATTTCAGGTCATGTGAAAGAACTCTCATTTCCTCTGTTCACGTAAGAAATAAGGGCTATCCACTGCCTGAAATCTTGTAACTGTCTTTCAAGGGAAATAATACATAACTCAGTATGGTCTAGTTGGTGTTGGAAGAAACTGTTTCACATGTTTCCTCCTTGAGGAAAATCCCCAAGTAGACCAAAAAATTAATCCAAGTCCACCCTGGGACTTCTAAGAGCTCCTTTCTTCAGAGTCCGAATTTAGCAAAGAAATGGCATCTTTCTTCAGTCAAGACATTTTAATTCTTATTTGACACCAGTTAAAGGAGACTACTCCAAGGATATGTTTCAATGTCTCCAACTGCCCTGTTTAGAGAGATTACTCAGGACTATTAATTTCTCACCTTTCTACAATCAAGTTACCACGAAAATATTTCAAGAAACCTTTCTTAAGCTGTGACCACAAAGTCCTCCTGCCCAATCCCTTACCTGGCATGTTATTCATTGATGGCAAATTGGGAGATCGAGCTGGAGGGGAGTCATCATCTGAACTGGCCACAGTCTTGATGGCATCATGGTAAAGTGGGGTGGAACTGGGCATTGCAAACTTGGACATTCGGGACATCATGATGGAGAGAGGATTCTGGGAGAGGGTTGGTTCTGGAGGCATTGTGTAAGGGGTGCTAGAGGGAAGACTTCCGGGAATATTCACAGAAGCAGACTGGCCAGCAGTAGGAGGTGGTGGACCACCTATGAGAAAATAGTACAAAAAAAGAGATAAAAAAATTAGCTCCTTCCTGAAAAAACAAAAAAAGGTGCTTGTTTCTAGGAAACACAGAATACAAAGATCAAGAATGGGCTAGATTTTCCTCAGAGAATCCTGGGCATCTCGGAGGAAGGGAAAAGAAAAGAGGAACTTCGGGGGGCACGAATCAAATGTGAAGATAAACACACAAGGTACTTTGTTAGAAACGTTAGTCAAAGTCTGAAGGATGGTTTATGGAAAACCACCCCACTACAATATTAAGACACAAACGGGCATGTTTCTCTTTCAATCAGTTTGGAATTTGTCTTGTTTTGTAGGTATGAAGGGAGCTGGGGCTGAAGTTCTGTCCTAGGTACTAATTTTTCTCCATGGCCTCTTCCCTAATTCCTGAAATCAAAAAGATTATTGAATGGAAAGGGCTGCTCTACTACACCGCTACCATCCTAGTAAGATGCTACCCACTGCCAAGAGACAAACTTTAGCTTGGTGGGAAGACTATGCTAAGCTGCTCTGACTCTGATCCCTATTAAAAAACTAGGAAAGAATTCAGTCTTGCATGTGAAGACAGCAGTCTACTGAGAAGTTAGAGGCAGTGGTTTCTGTGGTCCACATGTACTAGAATGACACCACCAGCCTCTCTCCTTTGATCTGCATTGAGTCTAGACTGGGCTCTTGCTTCCCTCATCCCCAATTTTTCAGTGGACGGGTAGTATCTTCAAGTAAGCCACTGGCCTCTTATAGAAGTCATGTTTATCCACAGTTGAATAACGTTTTGGCATAAGTGATAATGCCTGTGTTTCAAATAGAAAGGATGTAAAAGCATCTTCTGCTTCTATGGCACTATACAGATTATCTTTAAAAAGGATAGGGAGGGGGTGGCTAGGTGGCGCAGTGAATAGAGCACCGGCCCTGGAGTCAGAAGGACCTGAGTTCAAATCTGACCTCAGACACTTAACACAAAAACTAGCTGTGTGACCTTGGGCAAGTCACTTAACCCCAACTGCCCTCCAAAAAAAAAAGCAAAAAAAAAAAAAAGGATAGGGAGGAGTCATGATTATATACATCATAGATATGACAAAGAATTTTAGGGCCTGTCAACATCCAAACTGCTATATTTTCACATGCGCAAAGTTTCCTTTTGATCACAGGGTATTTTTTGGCCTGGCTGCTCAAGATGGTGCTGAAGACACTGTATTAATCTTCCTCTCTCCATATACTTATGGGAAGGGAAAGGATACTGACCTGACTCTACATTTCCCATCATGGCTGGGGAAGCCATAGTGAGAGATGTTTTGTGGTTTGGAGGGATCCCGGGACTCTGTAGTGGAGGTTTTGGAGAGGAGGTCCATCCAGGAGAAGGGGCAGGAAGTGATGGAGACTTGAGGTGAACAGGTGAAGCAGCAGCAGACCCCAAGACAGGAGGGGACTTAATGGAAGCAGCAGCAGCTGGACCTGCCAGCATGCCCGCCAGCTGTGATGGAGTCTGGGGTGACTTGAGGTTGCCCGAGGGTGAGCCCAACATCGGTGACTGCACCTGGCGCATCGTGGGAGACTTCAGAGGATTAATGCCTGGAGAATGCACCTGGCTAGCGGCAACAGAAATATCCAAGGGCTTACGTCCCAGACTGCGCTGAACAGGGGGAGCGGTGTTGAGGCTGGCAGGGTTACTGGACGGGTTGAGAGGTAGTGGTGGCATGTGGCTGAGCCGGCTGTTAGTCCTTTGGTCAGGCCCAACTGGGTCTCTGAGATTCCGAAGACCACTGTTGCCGCCCGGACCCTGAGACATGGGAAGGAAAGGCCTAGGGCCCATGCCATACTCCTGCTGAGGGTGATCACCAAATGGCAGGGGCACCATCTTTTGTTGGGAGGGGAGCATCTCGGAGCCACCTGGCCGTAGTTTCATCATCTCCTCAGGACCCACCCCAGCCTCCCTCATTTTCTGAGGTATCATCTGTGGGTTGGAGCCCATACTGACGTTCAGATTTACATCTCCCTTCATGCCACTGGGAACCATCCCAAATTCAAGTTCCCGGCCAGGGCCGATCTGTGGCGGCATTCCTTTTGGGAAGTCAGCCCTGGAAGGGCTTAGGGGCCCCTCAACTGGTATACGAGGGAAAAGGGGATTATTCCCTGGCTCCATGTGTCGCTGAGACCCTGGGATCATCCTATTCATCTCAATGTTGGGCCTGATTCCTTCTATACTCATCCCAGGGGGGAGGCCCAACTGCTTCTCTGCCAGCTGTTGTGGAAACATCTCATCAGACAAACTTGGAGGATTTGGGAAGCGTTCCCCTCGGCCAGGGCCACTGAAGACCCCCTGACCTGGAGGGAAATTTCGGCCATCCGGAATTTTTGGCACATCATCTGGCCAACTAACTCCAGAAAGACCTGGTCTGGATGCAGGGTTAGGGACATTTGGCCCCTCCATTTCTGAGTTCATCATTCCTGCAAATCCCGGAAGACGCAGCTGACTTCCTGGCATGTTGGAGGGAGGAGCCACGCCCCTTGGGGGCAGGGAATGAGGCATATTTATACCATCAGCAAAAGGCTCTGGGCCCGCAGGCCCCCAGCCTTCACTGGAGGCCATCTGGTAGGGTGGGGGAGGGCCCCTGACCACTCCTCGGGGCCCATGCTGATGGACCATCATGTCCTGCAGGGAGCACTGCTGCACAGCCACCTGCTCCTGCTTCCTCCTCTTCTCCTCATAAAACTCCTGCTGTAGCTTCAGCCATGCCATCTGCTCAGGAGTCATGTGATCCAGGTGGTCAGGACCCATGGGCCCTGGCTGGGAATTCATGGGGGGTGGGACCATCTCCTCGGGGGAAAAGGGCACCTCTCTGTGTCCCTGAGGGCCAAAGGGAGCTCCTACATCGGTCCTGGGCCCAGGCCCTTTGCCAAGGCTTTGGGACTGGGCCATCATGGCCTGGATGGGCCCCTCTGGTTTTTTCTGCGGGCCATCAAGCACGCCTGAGCTTTGCTGGGGTCCCCCACTCTGTGCCCCAGAGAACTCCTTCTCATCAGGGAAGAGCATGCGCTGGATATCTCTGAGTGTCTGCAGTGAGCGCTCCCGGTGTTCCAGCTGCTCCTGAGACAGCCCATCAGGATTCTCTCCCAGTGAGGGCGGCTCCCCGCTGGAGACCGGGGGAGGGAGGGGACCTTTGGGATCCGTGGTAGAGCTACTACTCCCCTGGGAAACAGGAGTGATTGCTCGGTTGTTGGGGGTAGAATTTGGCCCAGAACCTTCTGTGGGCAGTGGCGTGGAATTGGCCGGGCTCCCTGCAGAAGGAATCAGTTTGTTTTCCACTCCGGGACTGTCCTGATCCAGGGGACAGGGAGGAGCAGTGGACTTGGGTGCTGGTGCCGGAATGGGTGGAGTTAACTGTAGTTTGGTGTTCTGGGAAGAATTCTGGTCCTGGCTGGCTGAAGCTGGAGGCTGTGGTGGTAGTGATTTGGGATCATTCCGAAGGGTAGTGATCTGTGTATTCTGAGGATAAAGGAGAGTTTTAAAGATCATTAGTAAACTGACTAACAAAGCTATTAGAGTCAGCTGTGCTTTGAGTCACACACACCTACACTGACGGTGGTCACTTCTGGGCAAGGGTTAAGGCAGAGCATCTAACCCACAGAAGACCCAATGGCACTCTCATTTTCTTGAGCCTTCCCCATCAAAGGCAATGGCACTTTTTCCCCTGCGCTGAGGGAGCGGCTTCAGTAACATCACTGGCATGCCACTAGATTGGATGATGTCTAAAGGTCTGCCAGAGCAAATGAACTGGAGGATCTATTTCGAGGAACAGGTTTTATATCACATGTCCTTATTTCCCACTACTGTGTTTCCGACTCAGGGAAGGATTAGTTTCTCAGGATGTGGGAGGTCGATCCTAACACCTTCGTTTCTCTCGAAGTTACAACTAGGTGTTTAGACCTCTACCTGTCAATCAAAAGTCAATCATATTTTTAAGAGAAAGAGAATGCACACTTTATAGTGTGCAAAGCTCTCTACAAAGTGGGCAGCGGGCAAGGCAGGCCTCTCAGGTTCCACTTCTCCTTGGTCACACTGACTACTGGGTGTTCCTGCTGGAGTTTCCAGGGCGTCTTCTATCTCCTGGTTTCTGTTTTCAGTTTGTGATCACTCATTCCACATTTGATAAGAATTTTTTCACATTAACTACAGTAAGCTAACCTGTCAGCAGGAAACTCCCGTAGAGAAATTTGCAGCCATCTAGTTCATAGTGTCTCCTAATCTGTTCTTTCTAATGGGTAATAGCAGACCAGGTCTTATACCTGGGCCCACTTGCCTCATTATCACTTATTAAATACCCATGCTGTACTAAGTCCTATAAAAAGGTGAAGGATCCTGCAGTCTACAGAGACAACTGGAATATGTTCTGTTTTTCTTTAAAGGGATATGGATTTGGGTGTAGTGTTTGTCTAAATGCTAAGTTTGTAGAAAATTAAAAAGAGCCTGCAAGTGTAAATGGAGAACACATTTAAAAGATCCTCTGGTCACTTGGTGGATGGATGTCCATCCTGCCTACCACTCAGTTATCTGCCAACTTTGTTCCCAACCCATTCAGCTATGCATTGTTTCTGCTATTCTCCTCATCTAATCTTTTGGGTATTTGTCAGTGTTTGTACATCAATGATTATAGATATTTTTAGATGAATTGTTTCTTGAATTTACACACACATACACACACACCCCCTGATCAGGCATACATGTACACTTCTATGAATGTGTCCCTTCAGTTTGTTTTCTAGAGGGCAGGATCAGCATACAATAAAGATCTATTTAAGCAGGAATACTGGATGAATCTAATATAAGGCAACTGAATGGCCATAAATAGAAGGTTCCATACTAAGGGGGAAGTGTGTCTAGATTAAATTGTATTTGAAAAAAAAACTGGGTGAGTCTACTAAGGTAGGAGTGTGATGTGTCAGTTGAAACAGCCATTGCAATCCCAGACTATATTAAGAGAGGCAGAGTCTAGAATGAGAAAGCTAAGAATCCCATTGTAGTTTGTCTTAATTAGACCATATGTGAAATACTAAGATCAGTTCCAGGTGCTAAATTATAGGAAAGAAATTAGTAAGCTGGCCAGAATGCAGAGGAAGGCAACAAGACTGGTGAAGGGCCTCTAAACTGTGTCACGTGAGAATCTGCTGAAGTGGGGAGTCTTTACTACAGAAAAGAGAAGGCTTTGGTGACGCCACGATAAATGCCTTTCAAATATCTGTAGGTAGCCCTCTGCCAGAGCCGTTCTCTGCTTAGCCCCAGAGATCAAGGGCTGAGCAAAGGATAGAAGCTACAGACAGCAGATGAAGGCTTTAGAGAAGGAAAACTTTATGGCCCTTTGAGGTCAGGCTTGGAACTTTACCTGCAAGTGACCTGAACGGGTCGCTTCAGTAAGTACACCAGCAGTCTTCAAGAACAGACTAGACAACGACTTTTTAGAGATGGAGTCAAAGGAATTGTGGACTGGACCAGCTGGTCTTAGGTCCTTTCTGACTGTTCACACCTCCCTTTACCTAAACTGGCACATATGTCCAATTATTCCTTTTCTAAGCCTATAAGAGAGGAGTCCATTTAGGTCTGCCCTATCAACAATGGCCTACGCTTGTTCAGTGTGTATGTTTAGTAAAAACATTAGCTGTGGTGCTGCTCGTTCTAAGAGTTCTATTGCTAGACTGATCACGACATCAGTCATTTCAGTCTTCCAATGTCTTCTCCAAATATACTGTAAATTCCTTGGGACAAGGATACTCCTGGGTACTGTGGATGCGCCCAGCATGGTACCTTGTACGCTGCAGTTCCACAGATGCTTGATCTGGTCTGCTACGTGCTGCAACGCCCTGCTGTACTCAGGACAGTAAGACTTCTACCTTATAACCAGTAAGTAGCAGAACTGACATCTGGACCTAGGCCCTTTCATGAGGAGACTAGTGTTCTTACTACTATACTGACAGAATATAAGCTCCATGAAGGCAGGACCTGTTCATTTTTGTCTTTGTATCTACAGCACTTAGCACAGTGCCTAGAACAACAGAAGGAGCTTAATAAATGCTCACTGAACACAATCCAGATAGTGTACCTAGAGATGGACAAAAAACAATTTTGGAAGTGCCCAATAAGCACTTTTAAAAAACAAAAATAAAATTAAGAGCTACATGGGTAGCCACGCCTTATTGTGAAGACCAGAAGCCAGTGAGGCTACTGGTTGGTACAATGGATAAAATGCCATATTTGGTTCTAGGAAGACCTGAGTTCAAATTCTGCCACAGACGCTTACTAGATGTGTGACTCAGGGAAAGTCACCTGACCTCTTTTAGCCTCAGCTCCCTTCTCTGTAATATAGGGACAGTATTAGCATCTACCTTACAGGATTGTTCTGAAGGTCAAACGAGATGGCCTTTGCAAATACTGTGAATTTCTTCAAGTGCTATACAGATGCTAAGGACAATGATAATGATGAAGGTGACGAGGAGGCAGTTTTTAGTTGGGGCTTTTTTTCCTGGTCCTTCAGCTGACCTGGAATTGTAAGCCTTATTCTATGCTCAATGTGCAATTTGAGATTTACCTGGGCATACTTCAAGCATGACATAAAGAAAATATTACAGAAGAAAACAGATGCAGTGAAAGAATTATTTTGCTCCCCAAACATTGTGTCCCGATAGTAACTGTAGCACCTACTATGTGCTGGACACTGAGCTAAGCACTTTTTACAAATATCATTTAAGTTTTCCTCACCACCCTGGGAGGTAGGTACTGTTATTACCCCCATTTTATAGATGAGGCAAACAGGTTAAGTGACTTACTCAGGAACACACAGCTAGTTAAGTGGAGTTATATTTGAACTCAGGTCTTCCTAACTCCAGGACCAGTACTCTATCTGCTGCACCACCTACTGGAAGAAGTGAGCACATACACAGGACAAAGTACCCAAATCCCACGTAGAACCAGAATCAGAGGATCTTGAATTCAGACCTCGAAGTCAGATATCTCTGATTTACAGACGAAGAGAGAGGGGTCCAAAGAGATGACGTCCATTGCCCAAAATCACTGCGGGCCATCAGGAGACAGACTAAAATTTGAACGCAAGTGACCACTCTTCCCAAGAGCCCCTGTCCACCCACTGTCCATACCAGAGGGACAGCACTTCTTTCTGTCTTGCTGTTTGAGATGTTCTGGATGTGGAAGGAGACGATTGTTTCAGCTTGACCCTTCAGCACGGCTTCGGCAGCCCTGTAAGGATGGAGGGGTGACATCACATTCCAAACACATCGGTGATAGTGGCAGCTTAAGCCCCACTTAGAGGAAAAAGAGCAAGTCTGCTTTTTTTGTCATCCCATTCCTGTAATGGGATTGTGACAGTGGGGGAGAGAGAGGAGGAGGTGGGCACAAGAAAGGCTGGGGTGGAAGGGCTGTCAATCTATTCTAAAGATACTTGATCCCAGGATCCCTTCCTGCCAGCACTGGGGAACGGGCCCCAGAAAGTCCCCTGCCTTTCCAAGTTGCCAGCCTGGGCCAGGTGAACAAGGCATTCTGTCCTACCCAGTCATTGCCCTGGGGCTGTCAAACTAGAGAGCTCAGAACCAGGATGGAAATGAGAACAAGGGGCCTTGAGAATCCCAAACCATGGCCAGGTGCACGTGACAACTACTCACTTATTGGCCATCTCAGTAGAAAATACATAAACCACTTTGGATGGCGTCTTCTGGGTAGCAGCTGGCTCTGGCGCAGCTGTCTGGCCATGGGAGGGGGTGGAAGACCTCGGGGCTGAAGCATTTGCAGGAGTCATGGAGTGTGCGGGATGCTGGGAATCCTGGGGCTTTATATGATCCGCAGAATTACACTCTAAAGAAAGAAGAGATGCAAGCATGTTTCAGGAAGAAATAAGAAGGGGAAAGAGGGAAAAAAAAATTCTTCCTCTCCCCATTCCCGGAATTTAGTGCTTTGTAGCCCAAACCAACTCTGAGCATTTCCAGAAATGTTTTGCTAAGATAAACCAATTTCAGTCTCATGGAAATATTCAATCCTCTTTATGGTTAAATTGCTCATTCTGACTCATGTGGTTGGGGCCTGATTTTATAGGGAAAGGTCACACTTTTGCCCCTGAAATCTGAGCTTCATGTCTTGGCTACATGTCATTCCTTTCATTGGCACGAGTCAAGTACCAGAAAAAACAGGAGCGAATAGGCTTGGGTGTTGTCGTGTTGGGGGAGGGGCAAAGAATTCAAAACAACAGCCTCAGCAGCCTTGGCCTCTCCCCCCTCCTGACTCACTCCACCTGGGTTGCCTGCCAGTCCTCTGCCACACGTAGTCGCTTATTCCTACCACTCAGAAATCGACTGCAACTAGCCCGGACTCATGCCAGGGCCATTAAGGCTTCCTCTTGTGCCTACAAGTCTGACAAAGTGGCAACCAGAGGGCACAAAACACAAGTCTTGGAGGATGAATCTGAAGGTGAAGAGGTGGGTGTGTCAGAGGAACTCCTCCAATGTAGGCTACTTGCATCCACAAACTGGAACTACTCGCTTTCGTGTGATTGTACCAACAAAAGGGATGCCAGGAAAACCCAAGGAGAACCTCCATGAACATGCTCCCTCATTTCCAGCCCACCTGCAGCCCCGCAAGAAAAGCTGAGAAAAACTGCTCATGGTATGGGAAACCTAGAACTCCATGAAAATGATGAGGAGCCTTCCCTCGGACCTTCCCCACTTCCCAGATTCTGGACGTTCTGGCCCACATACCTTTGATTTCAGAGTCATCATTTGGCGTCCCAGGGTCCCTCTGATCAAACGAGTCCGCTGAAATACTTCTCTCCCTTCTCCCCTTTCCCTTGGCACCATTTCCAGCCCCATTCTTCAGTCCCATGCTCCCACCTGGGCCAGGGAGTGCTTTGGGGGGGTGGCCCCCACTCTTGGAGTCACAGGGGGATGGCTGGGACTGGCTGGCTGAGCCCCCTTGTTTACCCGGATTGGAGAATTTGGAATCCAGCTGGGGGTTTCCAGATGGGGACATCACTGTGGGGGGACGGACCATCACCTCCTGCTTAGATTTGGGGCTACTGAAACAAACACATAACAGAAGGCGGTCAGATTCCTGATGTAGCTTGTTATCACAAAGCAGGAAGATTATCTACAGTTCGTTATAGGATAAGAGACCCAGGGAAGGATAAGTAACCATTCCCGTGTTTCACGTTAGCCTCTCTCTCACTCCTCAACTCAGTGCTATTAACAGTGAGAAATGAGGAGGACGGCCTGCTGGGCCCTAGGAACTGCAGTCCCGTAAGGCCCCATCTCTAGGGTTTCTGTCAATAAAGGACAACCGTTTCTATGTACATAAAGAAGTGTCTCACACTAGGACTAGCTCAAAGCAAACAAACAAGGCATCACAAAGATCACCATGCCCTGGCTGAGGACACAGCTCAATTGTGAGGAGAGTCTACCTTCCCTCCAGGAAGCCAGCACAAGGAAGACCTGATGAGGAATGATGGGTTGGGGGAACGCCCCAGGACGTTGATCCCTCCCCAAATATGCTAGAGGAGATTAAGGGGGCTGCTCCCCACCAGGAAGTGAGCAGTTTCTGAAGAAGGTTGAGAATTCTCTTCCTTCCAGGGATGAACGAGTAGAAGAGGAGAGGGAGGCGAGGACAGGAAGAGAAGCCGGTAAAAAAGCCGTCACTGACTTCTGTGCCCGCTGCTGCCTCACTGACTTCCAGAGTGCCTTCCTTCCCCTTCCCAGTTTAGCTTCTACTTCTTCGCTGGCCAAGCCCTCACCCCATCTCCCTAATGGGGTACCCTTGGCTCTTACCTCTGTGTGTTTCCTGATGGAGAGTTTCTCACTTTAGGGTTACTGGAATGCATTGATTGGAATCCTGAGCTTGTAGTCACAGACGGGGACCGGCTCGCCAAGCTCCTATTGGGGGGGCGGCAGTCACAGCTGCAGGGGGTGCCCTCAGCGCTGTCTGTCCCTAGGCCTTTTTCCTTTTTGCTTTTCTCTGCTGTGGTAGTGGGCCCTTTCCCCCTGCAGCTCCAGCATTCTCTAGGTGAGTGCTTCCTGCTGCCAAGGGAAGATCTCGCATCTCCAGGGCCCACTGTGGAGAAAGTCACCCAGAAGAGACAAAATACCCTTAGATGAGATGTTGAGACATCACACATTTAAAAGGATGGGCCAAACAAAGGGAGCTCTGCCTTCAGCAAGGAGAGAAAAAAGAGACTCCGTACATCTAGGCCTCTGGGGCACAGTGCTCCAGAAGGAACTCTATCAAAGTAAAGGCCTCCTCCCTCCCCACTGGCATGTACTTGGGTGTCTGGAATCTACAAAAGAATCACACCTACAGAAGCCCACTGCTCTGAAGTGTTTTAGCTTCTGAGTCCTAGAACCACTCAATATTAGGATGGTCTTTTCCCAAAACAGGGCCTTGATCAGCCCTGGGCCCCACATAAAACTACAAACCCAGAGTGACAATCTTAACTCCTGATGGGCAAGTCGGATGTTTGACCTTGGTAACTTACCACACCCTCACAAAAAGTAATAACTCAGCTCTAATCATTTCCTTCGCTTCAAGTTACTGTGCATTTTAACTCATGGCCACAAAATGCCACGGATAATTGAGGAGAAAAAGAAGATAAAAAGCAGTTGAGGCCAAGAAAAAAAAAAGATCAATACAAAATTGAGTGAGTTATATCTTGAATTTCCATGACCCTTATTAAATTTTAATGGGAATCCGTGTCCTAGAAGGAATGTTAAGTGTGGAGTGTATATTCTCTTATCCAAAGGAGAGGAGGAGGATACAATACTGCATGGATGAGCAAACAGATGCATAATTTTTGCAGGTAGAAGAACATTTCAGAAGACTGAAACATTTCCTGAGCTTATCTGCAAGGCTAATTCAAAATATAAAGGTCAAAACAATATTAGGGAGTGCCTTCACGGTACAGCATAGCAGTCTGGGCATCTTATTTAGAAAGTCAAGATCCAGCTCTGAAGCTGTGGCTAAACAGTGGGGCGGGGGAGGAAGGGGTGAGCACATGCATGCGTCTGTGTGTGCATGTGTCCACTGTACTTCTTCACCACTATCAGTCCCACCTGCCCCTCCTCTTCATGTCTAACTGACTGGGCAAATAACAGTGGAGGTGGTGAAGACACCAGCTACAGGGACAGTAGCCAGAAACAGCGAGGGCCACAGCCTGTCTGGTCTTGTTCTACTATAAACAGGAGAGTTTGTTCCAGGCCAAGTCAACAATAACTTATTGTGTGGCTAGAAGTAAGGCATTTAGATGTCTATTTCTATTTATTTCTCCATTTAGAAAATCACAATCCTACTCCACTCCTACCTATTTCATGTAGGATTTACAAACAAGGACGATGAAACATCTGTTGAGAAAAATCCCCCAGTTTTTCTTCTGTCTTAGGACAAATTTGAGTAGCATTCTGGAGACAGGTGAAGGAATTAAACTAATAAATTAATGATGGGTTTGTCTCAGAAACTATAGGATACCAAATACATTTTGGCCTTGATGATATTTAATTTTTATTTTCATTCTCTTCCCATCACCACCACTTTTGTAAGTTTAAACTTCAAAAGTGAAGTGGTAGAGAGAACATAAGGCCTGGAATCAAATGATCTGGGTTTCAATCCCAGCTCTGTTTCTAAACTTTAGGTAAATCACCATCTCTCTCCCTGGGCCTCAGCTTCCTTATCTGTAATGTTAGACTGATTACCTCTAAGGCCACAAAACAATAACTTCACATCTATCAATTTTGGCTATCTCCACACTAATAGGAGAGTCTGCTAAAGCAGAAGGGGTCAAAGAATCTGTTGTGGACCGATCCATTTGGTATAGCGAAAAAACCACTACCTTGGAATCTGGAAAAGATGGGAATCATAATGTTTGCTCTACCAATCCTACAACAACAAGAAACATTTATTAAGTGCCTTATCTTTCTAAGAGCTCCCAGTTCTTACACATGCTCTATGGAGGATTTCTGGGTTTGCGTGCTAGGCACCGGGGATACAAAGAGAAAGGTGACTGCCCCTGCCCCTGAGCTGCTGACGACTCTGCAAACTTGCCATTACACAGACATGAACTGTTGGTCACCACCCCTTTTGATTCTCCTACAGCAGTGCTTCTTAAGCTATGGGTCATGACCTCACAAGGGGTCTCAACCCAGTTTAAGAAGCTCTGAAAGGATCCTCGAGTAGAGAGTTTAAGAAGCACTTGTTAGTGTCACACATCCACACATATATTACCTTCTGATAAGTTTCTATGCCATCTATCCATGCTTTGCCTCCCTAATGAGATTATGAGCTCCTGAAGGGTAGGAATCATATTTCTTTCCTGGCTCCTACTCTGCTTAAACAATGCTAGACCCATGGTAGATTCTCCATGAATACCTATGTTAAGAGTATTTGCAACCTACAAAGAAATATTGGGTTATTTAGGTTAGTTTTCTTTTAAGAGAACTTAAAAGCATTTTACAGAAATCACCACATTAATTTACTCAAATTTTCTGATTACCACTATTAATGTGTAGATGCTTGACTTCCATTTTACCACTATTAATGTGTAGATGCTTGACTTCCAAAGCGTTCGTGTTAGGTTGCTTAATTTTAAAACATGCCTTCCTGATGTCCCTAGTGGCAGGTGTAGGCAGAGAGAAATTCAGCAAGAAGTGGTTAAATGTCTAAAGTTGTCCCAGGTGTCACAATCAATGCTCTGAAGACACTACTCTTCCTACCAAGACATCAGTTATAAGAGACCTTCAAAAAGTCACCTACTCTGATCTGCCAGCAAACAAGAATTCCTTCCACCACACGCCTTTGTCTGAGCCCCATCATCAACCCCCTCTCGCGTTCTTCATTCTTTTGGATACACACAAGTAAAAGCAGCAGGAAGTCCCCTGGATTTGGAGTCAGGGGAACAGGATTTAAATCTCAATCTATTTGGGTGACTCTAGAATAGGGACACCTCACCTCTCTGGGCCTTAGTTCCTCATCTGTAATGGGAAAAGGTTAGACTAACTGATGTTGAAGATCCTTTCCATTCTAAATCCGAAGATTCTAATGAAGCCCGTCGAGAGAGGTCTGTCCCATTGCTGTCTTGCTTCTCTTCTTTAGACCATACCTCCTACTTCTTCCAACCATTCCTCATCAAGAATAGTTTCCAGTCTTCTAGCCATCCTTGCTCTCTTGTGGAGGGGCTCAAGCTTTTCCACCTGGTGCCCTAAGCTAATTATGAGCTTCTGGGCAAAGTATGGAAGGCCATCCTTTCTAGACATAGTATTACTAGTAATGAACTCTTAAATTAACTATTTGGCTGCCATGTCACACTGCTGACCCCTATTGATCTTGCATTCCACTACAAAGCCAGGCTCATTTTTAAACTGTTGAAGCTATACTCTCCCAATACTTATACTATTAGTTCTACATAGTTAGTTTTCTGAATCCAGGGGTAGTCCTTTATATTCATCCCAATTATATTTCATATTATTAGAGTTAGCCTCTCAATCCAACCTGTTGAAAGCTTTTTTGATCCTGGTTCTGTCATTAAATATATTTCTTATCCATCCCAGTTTTGGGGAATCTGAATATTAGGGATGTAAGGCACATCTATGCCATCCTCCAAGTCAATGAATGATAAAAATGCTGAACATAATAGGAGTTAATTCAGATCCCTAGAGTGTTCCACTAGAAACTTCCCTCGAGACTGGCATCAATCCATTAATCATTAATTCCTTGGGTCAAGTCACTGGATCAGCTAAGAATCCATCCAACTGTAGTATGATCTGTCTTCTTCATAAGGATATAATGAAAGACTCTGTCAAATGTCTTGATGCAATACAAGTCTATTACATCTATGGGATTCCTCTCAAAGCTTAGTCCAATAATTTAATTTATTTTTTAAAAAGGGAAGGAAATTTATCTGCTAACCTATGTTCATACCATGCACTTTTTAGTTTAAAGATGGAGATTTAGGTCCAACATGGTGAAATTATTTGTGCAGGACCATACAAAGATAAAATGGAGAATATGCCCTCATCTCAAGTCAACAGCAAACAAAGGGCACCCTAGACTTCTGGCTTAAATAGGTGGTTTTTGTGTTTACAAGTTCCTTAACATACGTCCATCCAAAAGAGACAAGACTCTCCAGGCTTCGTATACCCCGAAGAAGCTGGCGTGTACAGGCTGATGCCCAAGTGTTCATCTGTTTCACTAGCTGACACGTGTCTCAGAGAGATGGCCGGAGCCAAGGAGGGATTTTCATAATTCTGTACTGAGATGTTTTCTAAGAGGACCAAGCTACACCAGGAAAGAGCAGGTTTGAAGATGATGCGTCAGGAATTTCGGTTCTAACCTGTAATTTCATTGATGCAGCAAGCTCCTTTCAGCAATGCTGATCTCTCACTGTTCTTCAACGTACAGTCTTAGAGACAGGAAGTAGCCGGGATCACAGGCCCAGCACATGAGAGGCAGGACCTGAAACTAGGCCTTGTAGGCTAGCTCTTTATGCATTATGCCACACTGTCCTTTACTCACTGGTGGCTGTATCAATTTTTCTACTTCTACCACAAATGTGTAAATTAGCATTTTAAAGTTTCCAACTGTGTTTTAACTCATCTAAATGACGAAGATAATCCTCCAGTCAACAAGAGAAGCTACAGCTGTCATAATGTCCCTGAGCAGACTGCCCTCCATCATCCCTCCTCTTTCACCAGTCCCCAATTACTCCTTGTTACAGAGCGCTCCCACAATACCTACAAACATACTCTAAAAGCCTTCACCTGATCTGTCCATGCCAGGTAGCTATGGGCCAACACTTCCCCTCCCTTTTGCGGCTAACGCCGCAGTACAACAGAAGCCTCCATGTCTTTCATCTGCCTCCCTTCTTAACTCTTTCTGGTCTGGCTTCTGACTTCATCAATCAACACTGTTTCCTCTTAACTCAGCAATAACCTCTTACCTGCCTGTAACACCACTGGCTTTTGGGAATACTCATCCTTCTTGACTTTCCCTGCAGCCTCTGACAGGTCTTACACGGCTTGTTCTGCTGCTCCTTCAGTCTCCCTTGCTAGATCTCCGTCCACATCAAGACTGCTAACTGTGGGGGTCCCCTAAGACTGTCTTGAGCCTTCTCTTCTTCTAATTCTGTATTATTAAACTTGGTGATCTCATTATCTCTCACAGTTTTAATTACCACTGGTACGCTGATGTCTCTTGGATCTGACTGCCCAGGCCTAACCTCTCTCCTGACCTTTAGTCTCAGTTTCTAACTGCCTCTTAGATACCTTGAAGCGAATGTGCAGTAGATACCTTAAACTCAACATGTCTTTCCCCCAAAACCTTCCTCTCCTCCTAACTTCCCTGTTACAGTACAGGGAAAGAGCACTGTTCCAGTCACTTGGGCTCACAACATCCTCTCTGGGATGTTTTATGTTACTGAGTGAAGCCTTCAGCATTTGGGGGCTGGGAGTGGAGAAAGTCTTTAGCACTTGGTTCAGTCTTCCATTCAACCCTGTTATGCCACAGTGGATACTCAATAAATACTTGTTAAAAAGATAAACCAATGCTCGGGTTACTTCAGTTAAACCTATTGAAGGACCTCACATCCTGGCTTTATAATTTCTCTTTCCCTACCATCTCCAAAATCTGGGCTTTTGAAAGTCACTCTTTTCTTTCTCACCCCCCATTTCCAATAAGATGTCAAGTCCCATCCAATCTACTTCAGAACATCTCTCATAAATGAGAGGCTCTTCTCTCCTCTGACACTGCCCCTACCTTGGTGCAGGCCCTCAACACCTCACACCTGGGCTATTGCAACAGCCTGATGCTGGATCTACCTGCCTCAAGTCCCTCCCCACTCCAATCCATCCTCCACTCAACTGTTAATAAATCTTCCTAAGGGGATTCTAACCACATCACTTCGTCCTTTCCCGTTCAATTATGTCCAGTGGCTCCCTGTTGTTTCTAGGACAAAACATAAAATCCTCTTTGGCTTTTAACGTTCCTCCTAACCTGGCCCCTTGCTCCCTTTCCAGTCTTCTTACACCTTACTCCCCTCCATTTACGCTCGCTCCAGTGACACCGGCCTCTTTGCTGTTCCTTTCATATGATACCCTCATCTCCTGACCCCAGGCATCCTCCCTGCCCGTCCCCAGTTCTCTCCCTTCTTATCTCAGCCTTCTAATTTCCCTGGCTTCATTCAAATATCATCGAAATTCTCACGGTTATTCTAGAAGACTCCCCCAGTACCTCCCCTGTGAGATTATTCCCAATTTATCCTGCATGTAGCTTGTTTGTACATAGTTATTGGTTTGATGTCTCCCCATTAGGCTATGAGTTCTTTGAGAGCAGGTTCTGGCTTTCTGCTCTGTTTTGTATCCCTAGATCCCTAGCACTTAGCACAATGTCTTACATACAGTAGGCATCTAATAAATACTAGCTGACTTGACTTATGCTACTCCTTAGATATCTGGATAATTTTTTAAGACAATAAACCCTGTAACTACATCCTATCAATGTTTGAAATTGATGGACAAATCCAATCAGATTCTTCTCACCGTACTTGTTACAAAGTGAGGCTAACTTCTACCTGAAGGGTCATCTTTCTTTTAAACCACTCACCCAAACCCCTGGGGTCACGACACAGCCGTGCTCATCCTGGAGACAGAGCAGAACTTCTTTCCTCAAAAGATGCTCATACCTAGAGGAGAAAGATGAGGAACCATGAGTGGAAAACAAAACGGTCACTGAATATTGTCAGAGAAAGACAAATGACATTTATTCTGGGATGGCAACAGAAGAAGAAGTTGCTATTTGTCCCCTCCATCATTAGAGTTGATATCTACTCTGTGGATCAGCTGAGTCTCTTGTCACTTGTCACTTGTCTTTTCCCTGACCATCCTCTCTGGGATGTTTTATGTTACTGAGGAAAGCCTTCAGCATTTGGGGGCTGGGAGTGGAGAAAGTCTTTAGCACTTGGTTCAGTCTTCCAGTCAACCCTGTTATGCCACAGTGGATACTCAATAAATACTTGTTAAAAAGATAAACTAATGCTTGGGTTACTTCAATTAAACCTATTAAAGGACCTTACATCCTGGCTTTATAATTTCTCTTTCCCTACCATCTCCAAAATCTGGGCCTTTGAAAGTCACTTTTCAGACTTTGATTTCCTCTCTTCCTCTTCTCTCATTCTCTTACTCCCATGGAACGCACTATTTTCTTCTGGCTAATAGTGACTCCTGGGTAACAGCCTTCCCCTTCTGCCTCCTCCCACTTGCTCCCAGGCTACACAGCTACGGCCAAATGCTTCCCCATCCTCAGAATCCTTTCCTCCACCTTTTAACCTCTCGTCAGCTACCTCTCTCTTTCACAATCACATTTCTGCAGAGAGTAGCTGACATTCACTCCCTCTGCTCTCATACCACCTACTCTACTGGAGCCCTTGCAATCTGGCTTTCTCCCCTAATACTCTAAACCGCAATCTCAAAGATCAACCATCTCCCAATGGTCTTTCCTTGGTCTTCATATGCTTTGACCTTTCAGCATGGGAAAGTGCTGACAAGTCCCTTTTTCTTTCAGCTGAGTTCAGAGATGACCAGTCTCCCATCCCTTGGTTCCAGGACACCAAGTTCTCCTGATCCTTTTCTCTTTCTGACTTCCCTCCCTGAGTTCCTGTGAAACTTTACCTGGTCATTTTTGTAAACACCTCCTGATGGGCACGGTGTTGGGCACACAGTATGTGTTTATTTCCCTCCTCCATTCCCTGACCACTCCTGCTCTTTTGTCATCCTAATGCTTGTTCCTCTTCATACTCCACAAGAATCTGCCCTTGGTCCTCTTTTCTTTCTCAACAATCTGAGGCCCTTTATCACATTTTCATCAATCACTTGTATTCAATGGGTCTCAAATTGGTATTTCTTAGAATCTACCCCACCGCTCCATCTCTCAGTCCTCTTGGCACCTCAGACTTTGTCATTTGGCAGAAGACAAAATCACTGGATTTAGAGTCAAGAGGACCTGGGCTCTGAGTCCATTTCTGCCACTGACTAGCTATGAGACCTTGGCCAAGTCACTTAATCTCTGAGCCTCAATTCATCCTGTAAAACTAAGATAACATTTGACTCCTTAACTTCACTGGTCTGTTACTGCCCAATGGCATAACGTATTCAAAGCACTTGGCAAACCTGAAATTGCTACATAAATGTAAAGAAGTTATCTTTCCTTCAAAACCACCTTCTCCTCCAGACTTTTTTTGTTCTGGTTCAAAGGTAGCTCTAACTATCCAATCACCCTCAGTAAAAACTTCAGAATTATCTTTTAATCATGGGTAGAGGGAAAAGTCTGTGCAGTATACCCCCCCCCAATATCTTTCCATGAGGAAGAAGACTAGAGTTTACCTAAAAATTCTGGATCTCCTGTACTGCCTAATAGCACAGCTCACAAAATAGGTACTTAATACCCACGGGACTGAAATCTCCTTCAGGACCGAATGCAGACTTCTGCATCTCATAGGTACTTAAACGTTTACTGAATTCTGAAGGAATAGTGGAATGGTCTGTCAAGCAAGGACTGACTGAAGTGGTCTTCTCTGGATCTTCAGCTCAGGTGTCTGGCTAGGTCTTAGCAGAACATTTTCCAGCACAGTAGTGATTTGTACAAAATAGGTATTCCAATTTAATTTGTGTGGCTGACAAGACCATTCAGTACAAGCTTCTAAAAAAAGTATATGGAGATAGGTTTTACTGACTGAATTCCTGCTGTCTCATGCATCTCTGAATGGAGGAGACTTCTGAAGTCATTTCACTTTAGAGACCGACTTCTGAAGAACTCTAAAAGGTATTTATTTATTTACTTGACTTAAGTTAGAAAATCTCTCAAGAACACTGTCTCTCTCTAGTCACTTTAATTCCTATTCAGTTATCTGTGCTAACGGAGAATAATTGGTAGAAATCAAAATCTTTCTCCCTTTTTTCAGCAAAATATTGCTGGGAACTGTTTTAAAAAATTCTAGCAGGGCGGCTGGGTGGCACAGTGAATAGAGCACCGGCCCTGGAGTCAAGAAGACCTGAGTTCAAAGCTGGCCTCAGACACTTAACAAACACATACACACACAAAAACTAGCTGTGTGACCTTGGGCAAGTCACTTAACCCCAACTGCCCTTCAAAAAAAAAGCAAAAAAAAAATTCTAGCAAATTGATTTGCAGACACTGAGTCTCATTTGAGTCAATACACATTTAGTAAGTGCCTACTATATATAAAGCCTGGGTTTAATACTAAAGGAGCTAAAAAAGGTCAACGAGACAGAGTCCCTATCTACAAGGAGTATAAGATCTAATGGGACAGATAAAACCAGTACAGTTAGAATGTAAACTCTAATAAAATTATGTACAAATTACAAATAACATACTATCATAATTCAAAGGAAGGAGAAACCCTGCCCCAGTAGGGATTTTAGGGAAGATTTCACTGAAGAAGCTGGGGCTTAAAAGACAGGTGGGATCCTAACAGGTGGAGACTGAGGGTGGAAAGCATTGTAAACATAGGGAACAGAATCAGTAAAGACCAAGAGTTAGGGAAATGCAGGCCATGTTTAATGTGATTGGAGTATAGTTTGCAAAAACCATCAAATAGAGGAGAGAGAGTAAGTTAGGGCTGGAAATAGATTCTGGAAAGGCTGAGATTCCAGGTGGAAGAGTCTGGACTTTATTCTAAGGCATTAGGGTTTTCAGTATAGAGTGAATCACCAGATAAACAGTGATCTGTTGACAAAGCAGTGAAATCAGAAAGACAAACAGATTTCTCCTTTGGGGAAGGGAGGTAGGTGAGTAGAGAAGGGCTGGGAACAGTGAAACAACTGGGTTCTAGACTTGCTGAGTTTGAAGATGCTAGCAGATACAGCCTACAGACAGAGAGAAATGAGGGTCTAGCACTTTGAAGTAAGGCCAGGAAGACAGAGACTGAGGCACACATGCACACAGAGCTAGGGAGTTCATCTAGGAGAGTGAATGAGGATACCAAAGAGCAGTCAAGGGCAGAACCATGGGGAACACCCAACCTAAGGAGCCAGCAGAGCAGTTAAGAGATTATGGTATCTCTGAAGCCAAAAACTATCCAGGAGGTCATGATGAGCAGTGTCAAATGGCAAAGACATCAAGGAAGATGACCACTGAAATTATGACAAGGCCCCTAACCTCCGAAGTTTATATTCTAATAGGGGTGTAGGACACAAACAGTAACCAATGCCCTACCAACTGGAATCTGTATGAGAGACTAGACTTACTCCTTTGGCTTAGAAAGACAAATCTAGAACCAATAGGTAGGAATTACAGGTGAGCAAATTTTAGGTAAGTAAAACTGAATCCAAAACAACAACAAAAGTTCTTCTAAAAATCAGTTAGAACTATGCAAACCTGGAGTAGGCTACCTGCTGAGATGAATGAATTCCCCATCACTGGACAATTTTCAAATGAAGGGTGCACATTCGCTTGTTAGAAATGGGATTCCTACTGTGGGTAGTGCTGGGGTGGGATCCTAGAATTTTCTAGTTAACATGTGCATAAGAGAAGAAGAAGAAATGAGATCAGATGAAGAAAAGATTACTGCTGGCTTGGCACAATAAAAAGATTTCATGGAGGTGGCAGTCCTGGAGCTAGGTAGGAGTCCAACAAGCCGAAACTCAGCAAGGAGAAAGGGAAGATATTTAAGGCACAGGGTATAGCACAACTGAACACAGGGAGTCTATCGCGTAGGGGATGTATTCAGGATACAAGAAGTAGTACAGTGGGGTTGAGGACAGGGTACTTGAAGCGAGGTATTCTAGAACTGGAAATGAAATCAGATCATGCAGAGCTTCCAATGGGAGGATGCAGAGTTCTGCCTTTGTACGAGAGGAAATGGAGACCCTCTTGATGGTTTCTGAGGTATGGAATAGCTTGGTCATATTTGTAGTTTTAAAAGATTGATCTGTACAATGAATTAGATTGATCTGTAGGGCAAATTAGGGGAGTTATAGACTGAAGGCAGGGAGATCAGGAGTCTATTATAAAAGTCTAGGGAAAAGAACTAAAGGGTGGTCATGAGAATGTGACTATACTGGGGCGGTGGAATCCAAAAGATTTGGCAATTAATGGAATCTCTAAGATGACAATCTAAAAAAGGCACTTCGGTTTGGAGTGGGACAGCCTAAAAGAATTGTGGTGCCACAGATAGGGAAATCCAGAAGATGAGAACATTTAAAGGGGAACATGTGATCAGCTGGAAATAAAAGCCTGGAGCTTAGAAGGGTCAGCGTTCCATATTTGGAAGTTTTACATATAGGACAACTGCTGAAATGAAATGCTTATTGAATGAATGGGGTAGTTAGCCGTATCAAATGCTGTAGAGAAGTCCAAGGGGATGAAGACTGAGAGAAAGCCATTTAATCTGGTTATTGGGGGAGGGGGTTGCCTTTGGCAACCTTTGAGAGAACAGTTTCAGTAGCATGATAGGGATGGGAGCCAGACTGCAAGGGATTGAAGGGAGCGTGGGTGATGAACAAGTGGAGCCATGCCCAGATCTTGCAAGTTTGGGAAATGAGAATGGGAACGAAGCCTTAGATTCTCTTAGGACCCAATTCTTAAGTGTCTTTCTAATTTCTCAGATCATGGGACTCATAGCTGGGCTATTCCACCAAATCTTGCGCAAACACCCTGTTTAACAAAGGGGCCAATCCACTGGGGACAATATTCATACATCTGACCAAATCCAAAACCAAGAAAATCAACATCATTCACATGATTTCTGTGTTAACATCCAACAATTTCTCACCAGGTCACCTGCTCAAATAATCCACTCATCATTAGCCCATCACACTCAACTCTTTTTGGTTCTATGCTATTCGTAAAAGCCACAGTAACAAAGCCTAGAACATGATGTAGGAATTGAGCCCTCAGGATTCCATTCCTAGCTCATTCTGAACTTAGGATGAGCCAAGCACTCCAATGGTTTTCCTCTGTCTGAGAGCACCAGTGGATGGAGCCAATCTTTCTTCAACACTGGCATAAAAATACCAGGGAGGGAAACCAGCATAATAGTTAGGTACAGAAAACCTTGTATTAGAGGAAATAAATGTTCTGTGCTCAATGGGGGGGAGGGAAACGGACTGCAGATACGTTATGAGAAAACAGACTTAGTGTTATTACTAAAATTCGAGTGCTCCAAAGAATAAATTCTAACTATCATATTTTAGGATAGAATTATACGAAGTGAATTATACTACTACATTTACTCCATATCTAGATGCAATTATACAGCCCCAGTTTGTTCCTTCCTCCTAGAACCTACGTATGCCTCTATCAACATATGAAAGCTACAATCCTTCTACAGAATAGAGCAATGGATGTGAATCAGAGAGCCCGAGTTCAAATCCAGCTTTCCTCCTATACCAGATGTGACCTTAGGCAAGTCATTTCATCTCCTAGTCTCCAGTTTTCTCCTTCTGTAAAACACAGCCAGACTAAGATCTCTTCCAGCTCCATAATCCCGGCTACAGGAACACCATAACGTCCATTCCTGCTGACATGTTTCCCACTTGCAGTATACTACAGGCACTTTGCCTCTGGCAATATGTTCACTGTGGAGCAAATCAACCCAGTTTACATCAGAAGCTATAATGGAAAAAAATTTTAATTAAAAGCAACAACAATATGGAGCACTTCCCCCACTCAACCCCCAATTTTAAAGGTAGGTCTCTGGTGCCTTACCTTCAGAGGCTTTCAGCCCGTTTCTTGCTCCTCATTGGAACACCAAAGATCTTTCCAGGAATGATCTCAGTCTCCTTTGAGGAGGCCAGGCAAGTCAATGAGAAATATACCAGCTAGTCACACTTTAAAGTCAACAGGTCAGAACTACAAGGAACAAAAGAAAGCAAAATTTCAAATCTGAATCTGGGTTGGTACCACAGAATATATCCTTCTTCCCATCACTTGGCTACCCAATCAGTATTTGACAAAGGGAACAAGCAGCATGTTGGTACAGATGAGTGAGTCAGGTCATAAAGAACAAGAAGAAACCACCAAAAAAATCAAGATACTGAGGGGTAGCAAAACTATCAAGATCTTCTTGGAAAATTTTTGATTAACTGAGGACAAACAGAACACAGAAAAAACAAATATACCGGTAGAGAAAATTGTAATTCCCTCTCAACATATTCAGCAAAGCTGACTTTTTTATTTCCTTCTCTGGTGTGCCCCTGGTGCTAATTAGCAGCAAAATGTACAGGAGAGAGGAAACAGGGCAGTTGGGTGCCCCGAATAATTCAAACTAAAAAACAGCCTAAGAATAAGTGAGACTAGACTGTACTTATGTATCTCCTACCATCATGGGTACAAGGCACTAAGACACGCGTGCTCTGCTACCACGATCATTTTAGAGGTGATGAATGAAATTCAGGCATGAGGATACAAGGCACTCCCCTATGCTCATTTAGGGCAGAACCTGGATCAGCCCTCCCAGCATCTCTACTGACAACTACAGCAGTCATTGTTATTACCACTGAATAGATAGAGGGGCCATATTTCCAATATGGTAAAAATATATAAATAATAAAATATAAAACTAAACACTGCTTCCACATGGCACCACACCTGGATGAGAGGTTTGGGCTTTATGGTCTTGAGGGCAATTTTTCAGATCTCTTCACTGCACATGGTCCTTAGTGCCACTCTTCTTTCTCTGCCCCCATCTGCCATGATAATTGTTCCAAAGTTGAATCTGTTTTATCCCTGAAAGTTAGGTGGATTGTAAAGAATTGTGTGCTGGGTTTGGAGTCCAGAGGACTTAAGATTCCAATCTTGCTTCTATGACACTGTGGACTATTCATTGAATCTTTCTAACCTTCAGTTTCCTCATCTGAAAAATGGGGCAGTAAGAGCCACTTCCTCTATGATCCCATCAGTTAAGGTGACACCCTTTCAAAAAACTATTCTGCAAATATTTTTTATTTACTCATCTGTAGAACTACATAGAAGAAGGATTTCTTTTGTCTGCGTATCACCAGGACCTAGCACAAAACAGGCTCTTTCAAAAGTTTGAGGAATTGAATACTAACTACCTCAGCCAGCTGTCAAGGGACTCAAATGAGATCATCTATGTGTGAAGTTATATGAATGTCAGCTATTATTATCATTATTATGCTGAACACTGCCAGGTACTTAATGTTACTGATTGATTATTATTATTATTAGTGGTGAGAAAAAGGTTAGGCCACTTTAATTCTTCCTCAAAGGAGCTGAAAGATTTCACAGATAGATATTCATTTGTTGACTACTTAGACACAGGCAGGGAAGGCACATTGGTGTTACATTTCAAAAATGGAGAACTGGGCAATGAAATGATTTATTGGTTAGGCAAGATGGTAGAGCTTGATCTTAAGTCCAAAGCTCTATTACCTATGCTGAGCAGTTATAGTACAGTGTTTATGAGCTCTTCTGCACTAAAAACAACAGCTCAACAGATGGAAAACAAATTTGCCTTTACATTCAATTTTATTGGAATCGCCATTTCCAAAGGAGTGTGTGGGGTGTGTGTGATTGGAACCTTCAAATACAAGAAAAGTCACATTATACAGATCTTATTTTCACCATTTTCATCGGAGACTCCAAGGTTAGTCAGAAATACAAAATGTGTATTCTTTTCTGTTTTATACAAAGCTTCAGGATTTAGTCAATCAATTCACACTCTCTATATATATTATTCCCCATTTTTCCTCCCCTCTATTCCTTTATAATAAGAAGGGTCAAACTCTCCACCCTGCAGCACTCAAACTCCCTAACACAGAACCAGATTCAAATGTAACTGGGAAATCAATTTAACAAAGTAAATAAAAATATAATAACAGAACACAGATAATGTCAGTTTGTGGTTTTCTTGGTCACTGTGCAGCCCAAAGGGATCCACTTTTATTTGAGGAGGACACCCTGGCTCTAGAGTCTAGACTATTATCTCAGTTCCAATATTATCAGACATCCTTACACTTGGCCTGACACTCTCTTCCTACTTCTTAAAGCTCATGAAGGTCACCTTCGGCCTCCACTGGACCAAATTATAAACAAGATACCTCAAAGCGTTCTTCCATTTAAGGATGCATTCCCTTTATAACTCCATTTCTGTCCCTGACACTCTATGTATCTTTTTAAAAAAAGCACAAGGACCCCCTTCTGGATTTTTCACCTGGGCTTCAGAATTTAAACTCACCCTTGATTCTCTCACAACTTCACAATGGCACTTAGTTCAATTCCCAATAGTTCTGGCTCCCGTAAGCACAATGGTTATCCACCAACATCTACATGGTTCCCCACATATTTTCACCCTTTTACCATCATATAATCACAGAACAAGAGCTCAAATCCATACCCTGAGCACAAATGTTTTGTTTTGTTTTTTTGCTGGGACCATTTTACTCAACAGTTACTGAATGCCTTCCTACAGGCAAGACACTAAAAGATGATTCATTAGGGATTAATACTATCATGGAAATAGGTAACAGAAGCTTTCAGCTATCCACCCAAAAATCACTGCTGCATTTATGAGGCCATTTCAGGTTCTCTGCCTCAAATCTGAGCATTAAAAAAAAAAAAATCTACCCATCTCGTGAGTTTCCTCTAATTCTGCAAATCTGCAAACTGAATAAAGCTCCTTGAGGACAGAGGCTGTTTTGCCTTTGGTTAGCACACAGTTGGGCTCTAACAAAAATGCTTGGTAACTTACTAATAGCCTAAGCCTTTGGGTTTTTTCCTCCTCACCAGAAAAAACACCCAATTTAGGATCCACACACTTCTTCCTCATTATCCCTAGGCTCATCTTTCTCCGATTTCCTTTAGACACTATGCTCCCTGAGGGCAGTCCAGTCCATCTAGTGTAGTAGCACGGCTAGAGGGGCATCCAGTGATGCCATCACCGGATGTTCCAGGCCTCTGTGTCCCTTAGTTCTCCTTTAACCTTGTTTTGCCATCGCCCGCCTGGGACACCCCCCAACCAGGGAGGTCCCCCACTTACGACCACCCCCCCCCATGACCGCCAAAGAGGCTTCTTCTCTCAAGGACTGGAATTGGCTGGGATTCACTTACTTAAACCCACCAACTCACCTGCTGGGGCCACTGGCTTCCCATGCGCTCGCTCCCCTGAGTCTGGGTCTAGTGTCTCCATCGCAGACCCCAGGAAGGGTGGCCCAACGTCCCAAGAAGCCCCCAGGGAGCCGACCTCTCCTCCCCCCTTCATTCCACAGTCGATCTGCCCCCAGGACTCCCTCCCCCAACGCGGCACATTCCGGAGCCCCCCGCCCCGCCTGCGGACCCCGGCCCACCCCCCTGCAAGTGCGCAGGAACCCGGTCCAGCTCCGCCGGCTCCCCCCCTCCGACCCCGCCCCCTCCCGCGCCCCCCGAGGCTCCTCGCAGTAGTTGAACTCCCCCTTGGCAGTGCCCTCCCCGGAGCCGGCTCCAGAACACGCGGACCTTCACCCCGCTCCCGGGCCCTTCCCCTCCCCTTCCCCTCCCCCTCCCCGGCCCTGCCACTTACCCCGACACCCAGGAGGGGAGGGGGAGGCGGGGAGGAATGGGGGCGGGGGTCGACGATCGGCGGCCGCTCTCAGCCCCGGGGGGCCGGGGCCGGGGCCGGCGGCAGCGGCGGCGGCGGCAGCGGCGGCGCAGCGTCTCCCCCCGGCGGCGGCGGAGCCGTCCCACTCCCGCAGGCACACATAGACTCCATTGTCCGCCGGCACCTCCCCCTTTCCGGCTCCCCCTCGTGTGGTACCGCCCCTTCCCCCTCCCCTTCGCCCTCCCCCTGCTCCTCCTCCACCACCGCCCTCCCTCCCGCCGGCCGCCCGCCCCGCCCAAGGCGACGGGAGGGGGTGCTGGGGAGCCGGAGGAGATCTGTCTCTACCTTCTCCCTTCCTCCCGCCAGGCTAAGGAAAGGAGGACACTCCTTCGCCTTCCACGCCTTGCACCCCTACCCTCTTCCCAGTCCCGCTTCCCAGAAGGGCTGGCTCCAAAGGAATGCTTCCTTCCCTCCCCCCGCCCAAGCCGTGCAATGGTACCAACCCATCCGCTTCCTCCCTCCCTCTACCTTTTCCCGCCCCCCCTTTCAGATAGTCCCCGCCCCTCTCAGGCTCCACGCCTACCGAATGGCTCCGCCTCCTGGGCTCCCCTCCCCCTCCTCGCCACCATTTTACTATGGAACCTCCCATCATCGTCATTCTCTTTATTTGCATAACCCCGCCCAGCGGATCCCCTCCCCTGTTCGTCACCCCTATCAGGGTACTCCCACTCCCCCCCTTTAAAGGGGCAGATACTTCCCCCCCCTCTCCCCCCGCAATGTCCTCCCCCAATACCTCCCGCTCAAGCCCGGTTTCCCACTGGGGTGGCGCGACTCGGGCTGGGCGGAGGTCCCTCTCCTCCCCACCCCCACCTCACTCCCTCCTCCCAGGCACTTGACCGTGGGGCCTGAAAAGTGAAAAGTGATGTGGGAGCCACGAGAAGGAGAAGGGAGTGGGGGTGGGGGGAGAGGGCGTGTGGAATTGAGCCATCTTTGGCCGAAAGGGGACGGGGCCAGCCCCTCCGTCTCCCCCCGCGCCCCCCGGCCTCGGGCTCCCTCCCCTC
>CM053593.1:353908065-353994891 GCA_028646575.1 Pseudocheirus occidentalis
TCTCCCGGAGGAACCACCCCCTCAATCAGGTAATTGTCAAGGTGTCTACCCCCCCCCCCACATCCCCATCCCGTGCCATGCCCGCAGGTAGGCGATCAGTTTCCTCCAACTCGAGCCCAGCCCCAGTCTGAACCAGATCAGAGTGGCCACATGGTGCCTCTCCCCAGAATCCTCAATTGCTCCAGGCCCATTGCTATTATTATAGTATTACTACTCTGGATGTTCAGAGCACCTTTCTTCTGACGGCTCAAAGCAGAGTCATCCCTGTGAAGTAGGTGGGTGGCCGGGGCGATTATGCTTTTTTTTTTTCCTTTCCCCCAAATGGAGAAATGAAGGCATCATGGAGAGAACATGTTGCTGAAAGTCATACAGTGAGTCAGTGGTTAAAAAAAAGAAAGAAAAGAAACAGTAGCTCAGTTTTATTTCCTAAGGTCTACCTTAAGTAGACCCTTGAGTCCAGACCCCCTTCCGAACACAAGGCTAATTCATCCGTATAAGAAGATGCTTTTTAAAAAATCACTAGCAGCTAGCATTGATATGTCATTTTAACTTATGTTTTCTCTTCATTTGAACCTCATACCACCCTTCTAGGCTAGAGAGTGCAAATATGACCTCAGTTTACCGTGGAGGTGGTAACAGTAGGTACCATTTATAAAGGGGTTTGCAAAGTGCTTTACAAAAGTCACCTCATTTTATCCTCCTGGGAGGGAGGGTGGGGCTATTAATTAGCTCCATTTTACAGAGAAGGAAAACAGAGGCCACAGGCTAAATGATTGTCTGAGTTAGGACTCCTGACTCCTAAGCCCAGCTCGCTCCACAGCCTCCTAGCTGCCTCTAGGTATAGTGAATTGTCCAAAGTCACACAGCTCGTGAGTGGCAGGGCCCGGCTTGGAACCAGGTCATCCAAATCCATCTCTCCCAACGGCATACTCTCCTCCAAAATTAGGTCACCTACAACAGCCATACAAAATGGAATTCTCTAACTCCTTTGCTTGGGACATAGCTTGATGGGTTTGGTGGATGCAGTGGCAAACTTGGAATTATGAAGACCTGTGTTCATAAACCTCCTCAGCCCCTTATAGAGCCATACCGCTCTCAGTGAGCCACTTAAACCTGTCAGCCTCATTTTCCTTATCTGTAAAATTGAGATCAACCGAGGAATTATATGTAAAATCGTTTGCACACCCTAAAAACTTTCTGTCTTATCCATTCTTTGCAGCTCAATTCGCTGACCAGAAGACTCTCCAACTCAGGTGGATAGTAAGATGTGGGATATTAGAAACCCAGTAAAAAGAACACTAGACTTTAAGGAAACTTGGTTTCAAGTTCTTGCTGCACTGGGGTGAGTCATTTGCATTCTCTGAGCTGAATCTTCTCATCTGTAAAATGAGAGTAAAGGTACATGCCACAGCTCAAAGGAAAGGCATCGGATGCGCAGGTTTGGAGAATCCGCTCTAAGTGTTCACACAGACTATTTGTGCCTGGCCTGTGGTAGAGCATTCGGACCTGGTACTGGTCTGATCGGCCACAGTCGGACCATTGAAACCAGACTCTAGCACAATCATGCCACTTTGGTCCTCTTCTAGGAAGGACAATAACCAACCAATCTCAACACCAAATGTGATAATAAGAGTTAACATATATATGTATGTGTAGACACCCACCCCCAACACAAGAGACTATCATTATAATTTGCTTCTTATGAGATTCTTATTAAAATCACTAAACTATAAGCTCCCTGAGTGCAAGGACTGTCTTTCTTATATGTGCCCTGGGCATGTAGTAAGTGCCTGGCTTAGAGCAAGTGTTTAATAAATGTTTAATGAATTGAAATTTTATCATCCTCCTTATAGTGACAAACAGGGGCCAAACAAACTAAGAAACCTTATGGCTTGTGGCTTTAGGGAGATCTTTTAGCAGCTCCCTATATTAGCTATGAGAACAATCATGAGAGCAGTATATGAAAGAATGACTACTACAGACTATTAAAAAAACCCAACAACCTACAGAAATAAAGAGTGCTGAATGCTAAAGCTGAGTCACTGTTCTGGAAATCCATTTAAAATCCTAACTAGTCATATAAGTTTCTAGACCATGTGTCCCCCATTTTGATTCTGTAACGAACAGTGCCACATTTTTTCTAGTTAGTAAAGCAAGATTTCATTGTTTCTGGCTCATGGTTATATGAGGATGAGGAAGGAAAAGGGGGTAGTGATTACAAACAGCTTTAAATGAATGAGTGCCAAAGGAAATATTCTGAACTGTAAACAAGAATAGAAATAAGTAAGATGAAAGGTTTTCACTGAATTGAATGATGGTATAGCGAAGGACCTCTGTAACCAAGGAGAGACTGTTAAGTAGCAGCAGCAGAAAAGACAAGACTATGTAATCAAAATTCTCGATAGCCATTTCAGGGAGTGGGAAGGGCATATAAATTGTATTCATAATAAATGGCCAATGCCCAAATAGGTTTCAGGCAGCATGGGCCTGGGGTGTTCTAACACACCCCTTGCCTCTGCCCAAGAACAAACTCATTATAACAATAACAGGTGGGTATGTATATGGATAGATATATAAAATATCTTGATGCTCTCCCTAGCTGTAACTAACATTAAACCCCATTTAACCAAATGAGTCAAAGTTCAGCATTATTTACTGAACCAGAAAGAAAACATAAATGAATATTAACTATGCGACACTGTGGTAAAAGGAACAGTAATGTTGGGAATTTAAGCATGGAAAAAGCCAGGAAATCTAAAGGTTAAAGTTCCCATAGCAGTGCTCATTTATCTGCACGGCACATGGAGCAGATGTGGCATTTTGAATGATAATATGCTCTATTAAATGGCCTTGCTATTTCCATTAGTTTCTCACCCCTGGATGGTCCCACTTCTATGCCCTGCAGTCAGACTTGAGGGTTCTGTATTCTACTGTATAGTGCCTAGGACATTGTGAATATAAAAAGACTAAATCACACACACACACAAAACCCCCAAACAACCCACTGAACTCATTAAAATATTAAAAAAAAGTTAAAAATAACTGGCTCTTTCAAGCAGTTTCTACCTATGTCTTCATTCTAGGATAAGAACACTACTCTTAAAAAACAACAACTAAACAGTATACTGCTAAACAGTACTCTTCAAACAGCTGATAAAGATTTATTAAACTCCTCCTACATGCCAGGCACTGTGCTAAGTATTGGGGATACTAATACAATTTTGAAAAAGAGTCCTGCCCTCAAGAAGCTTACCGTCTAATGAAGGAAGACAACACACAAAAGGAAACTGAAAGTGAGGAGCAGGGCTTTTATCTTAGGGGTGAGGGGAAATCTTAGGGGGCAAACGTTTTACTTTCCCAAATTTGTTCATCATAATCGCAAGGGATGAGAGTGATGCACAGATACCATAAGCTCAGTTTCTGTAAGATGCAATGACTTTTCTTGCCCGGGAAGACACCCCCATGGAAACTTCTTTACCCCCTGAAAGCTCTGCATGCCTACCTTTTAATAAGATTACGTGTGCTGTAAACTTTAAACCACCATATAAAATAGGATTATGACTGTTATCAACCACCATACCCACTTCCCCAAGATTGTCCTTTACCCTCAATTCTTTTTTTTTTTTTAGAGGGGGGAAGGCAGGGCAAATGGGGTTAAATAACTTGCCCAAGGTCACATGGCTAGCAAGTGTTAAGTGTCTGAGGCTGGATTTGACTCCAGGGCCAATGCTCTATTTACTGTGCCACTTAGCCACCCCCCACACTCCCAATTCTTGAAAAGCCTTATCTAACCTAGATTCTTACAAGTTTAAGTCAGAGCTAGAAGGAACCTCTAAAATCATCTAACCCAACAACCCACCCCCCAAAACCCCATCATTAACAAGTAATCATAATGCCCCTACTTGAAGATCTACAGTGTAGGGAACTCACTCATTACCCTATGACAGAGCCATCCTTAGCAATTTTGGCAACTAGGTTTCTGGGCAAAGAAGCGAAAACAGAGAAAGGAAATCACATGGAATGTGAGAGTATCGTTTGACAACTTCTTATTTTAACTAATGAATCTTGGTAACTAGCAACTAACCCCTGCTGTTTCTAGGTGGCTGAAGTTTGGTCAAGCGCTGTCAGGATGCCCTTTAAATCTGGGAGCTTCACCTATTACACTTTTGGATACTCTTAATTATTAGGGTGTTTCCTTCCTATGGAGCTGAAATCTGCCTGCCTCTCTAACTTCAATCTCTTGTTCCTACTTCTGCCAAGTTTAATCATACTACGTTGGTTCACCAAGATCTCCCCATGATGAGCGTGGGCATCATGATCTCGTGCCCCAGCCGCACCCCAATCTTCTCAAATCCAGCCTAAGCAATCCTGGATCCTTCAACCAGTCTTCACCCCGTAGGCTCTCAATCTCTCCACTGTCCTGGTTGTCTTCTAAATGAGCCCCAGCTTTTCAATGTCATGTCTAAAGGGTGGATCCCAGACCTGAACCCAGTGCTTCTGGAGGCAGCCTAACCAAGATAGAGGCCAGCACAATTGTAACTTCCCCCGTTGTGGATACTCTGCTTCTCTGAACACATTAGGGCTTTGAGGATGCCCCATCACACAGCTGATTCATACTGAGCTTGTAGCGCACCAAAACTCTGGAGTATTTTTCTCATACAAATTGTTGTCACATTCCACTCAGCCTCTACTTATGGAGCTGGTTTGTTAGTTTGTTTTTTTTTTTTAAACTCACGTGGAAGACTTTACATTTATTCCTATTACACTGCATCTTATTAGATTTTCTTTTTATTGGATTCTAGCTTGTTGAAATTGTTTTGAATACCAGCTCTGGCATCCAACTTATTAGCTTTGCCTCCTAGCTTTGGGATAAATACAGATTTGGTAATAAGCATATGTCTCTCAGTTCTCTTCCTCCCATGTCTAACTGATGCTAGATCATGATCCGTCGCCATAGCCCTCAACTGAAGGTAGATGTCGCGGCTTTGTTCTGGACCCGTGGCTCACTTTTCTCTATCCTCTCTCACTTAGGGCCCCCATCAATGAAATTATCATCTTAATTCAGTTTAACTCCAAGATGACTCGTGTGTATGTATGTATCTATATCCAGCCGCAGACCCTTTCCTGAGCTCCAGTACTGCATTAGCAACTGCCTCTAAGACATTTTTAAAGTCTGTGTCCCTTAGGTACCTCAAACTCAGCATGTTCAAAATAAAACTCAATATCTCCATCCTCCTTCTCAAAAACAACAACAACAACAACAACAACAAAAAGAGAACACCCAACCTGTTTCCAAATGTCTCTATTTCTGTTGAGGATACCATTAGCCACTATCCTCCAGTCACAAAGTTCACAACCTTGAAGTAATCCTTAATGCCTTACTTTCCTTCTCCCTACATATTCAATTAGGAGCCAAATCTTGTCCTGTCTTCCTCTGCAATGCTATACATATACATGTATATGTGTGTGTGATTGTATACAGAGACATGTATATACAGATATATACAAAGACACATATGTGTGTATATATGTGTGTGTGTGCATATATTCTAATGTACATATTCCAGATTGCTGACGAACTGTTTCAATCATGTCTGATTCTATGTGATCCTATTTGGGATTTTGACAAAGATACCAGAGTGACTTGTCGTTTCCTTCTCTGTTATGTCTCTATGTCTCTCTGTCTCTCTGTCTCTCACTCTCCTTCTCACGCACGCACACACCCATCTCTCCACCTACACATTCACCACCCTAGTTCAGTCCTCTACCACTGCTCAAGTAGAACAGTACAACAGACTCATCACTGGCCTCCCTCCTTTAGGCCTTTCCCCACTCCAATCCGTCCACCACACAGCCACCAAAATGATTTTCCTAAATCTGTCCCTGTCACGGCACTCCAGAATGAACTCCAGTGGCTCTTCATTTATGTCTATAATCAAATATAAACTCATCTGGTTGGCATTTAAATCTCTTCACAATCTGGCCCCGGCCTTCCACGTCATTCCTTTCCATATACTCTATGGTCCAGCCACACTGCCCTTCTTGCTTTTCCTCACACAAGGCAATCTGTCTCCCATCTCTGCGCCTCTGCACTGGTTGCACTCCACCTTCAACCTTCGCCTCTGGAAGCCTTGTTTACCTTCAAATCTCAGCTCAAGAACCACCTTCCCCCCAAAGTCTTTCCTGCTCTCCAGCGTCTGCTTTATATGTATTTGTACCTTCCTCTACAAAAGCCTGTTGTCTCCCCATTAGAATGTAAGCTCCTTGAGGGCAGTGACTATTTCATTTTTATCTCTGGATATATGCACATACATACACACATAAAGATGGAGAGAGAGAGAGAGACAGAGAGAGAGGAAGAGAGAGAATTGCTTTCCTTTGATAAACTGGACTGTTTTCTTTTCTACTTGGAACACACTCCAAACCCTCTTCTCTTCTCCCTCAATATGACTTCACTTGGTGATGTCATTAGCTTCTATGGCTTTCATTACCATCTCTATGCTGATGATTCTCAGATCTACTTGTCCTGTCCTGTCCAATTCTCTGCTGATCTCACATCTCCAGCTGCCTTTTAGACATCTCAAACTGGATGTCCAGCAGACGTTTTACACTCAGTTTGTCCAGTATGGAACTCATTATGTAATGTTCAGTCATTTCGGTCATGTCTGACTCTTCGTGGTCCCATTTGGGGTTTTCTTGGCAAAGATACCAGAATGGTTTGCAGTTTTCCTCTTCAGCTCATTTTACAGATGAGAAAACTGAGGCAAAAAGGGTTAAGTGACTTGCCCAGGATCACACAGCTAGTAAATGTTTAAGGCTGGATTTGAACTCAGGTCTTCCTGACTCCAGGCACAGTGCTCTATCCACTAAAGCCTTCTGCCTCCCATGCAGCCCTCCAACTTCCTACTGGGGTACTACCATCTTCTCAGTCCCTCAGCCTCACAGCCTCTATTTCTCACTACCTCTCACCCTTCATATCTAATCTGTTTCCAAGGCCAGTCAGCTCCTCTTTACAATGTCTCTCCCACACTCCTCCTTCTCCTCTGACCCTGCCACCACTGTAGTGCAGGCCCTCATCACCTGCCTGGATTACTGAAATAGCCGCAGGGGGGAGAGGTCTGCCTGCCCCAAGTATCTCCCCACTCCGTTCCATCCTCCATTCACCCCCTAGAGTGATTAATAAAGAACAGGTCTGACTGTATCACCCCCTTACTCAACATATTAACTCCAATGACTCCCTATCATCACCATGATGAAATACTTTTCCTATAAGGCCTTCAAAGCCCTTCATCACCTAGCCCCCTCCTGGCTTTCTAGCCTTTTTACACCTTACTCCCCAACACATGCTCTTTGATCCGCTAGCGCAGCATTCGGGCTATGCCTTCTGGCTATTCCTCAAACAAGAGCTGCATCTCCTGACTCAAGAGTATTTTCTTTTTTAAAAATAAAAAAAAAAATTTTTTAGTCTGATTGTTTTTTTAAATCTGTATTTATTTATTTATTTGGAGGGGGGAAGGTAAAGCAGTTGGGGTTAAGTGACTTTCCCAAGGTCACACAGCTCATGTCAAGTGTCTGAGGCAGGATTTGAACTCAGGTCTTCCTGACTCCAGGGCCGGGGCTCTATTCACTGCACCACCTACCTGACCCTCCAAGAATATTTTCAATGGGTGGAGTGCCTGGAATGTTCTCCATCCTCATCTCTACCTCCCGGCTTCCCTGGTTTCCTTCAAGTTCCAACTAAAAGCCCACCTTCTATAGGAAGCCTTTCTCACTGCCTCTTAATTCTCCCATCTTCTCTCTGTTAATTATATATTTCCTGTCTATCCTATATATGGCTTGTCTGTTGTCTCTCCATTACAAGCTCTTTTAGGGAAAGGACTATGTTTTTGTATCCCCTGTGCTTGGCACATAGCAGGAACTTAATACATGTTTACTGATCACCGTAGGTGCTTAATTATTGTAAGTTAACTGATGGTCAATAATATAGAGAGAAATACCATTAGCCTTGGAAACAACAGGGTTCAGTCTTAGTCCTGGCCTTGCCACTAACCAGTAGTGAGATTGTGACTAGTGTCACGTCACCACTCTGGCCTTCAGTTTTTTCATCTTTAAAAATGAGACTGGACTATCTGAACTCAAAAATTCTAAGAATCTATCAAGCTGAGGCACAGCAAAGTTCCTTGACTCTCCTGAGGTCACACAGGCAGTTAGCTAGCTAGTGGCAAAGCTGAGATGAAATGTCGGGTTTTCTAGTTCTGAGGTCTAGCATTTTTTCCTACATCGCATTTTTAATACAACCAATAGAATGCAATGTAGTTTTTTCCATTTTCTATTTACCAATAAAATGCAAAAGAGTTTTGCCATTCATAACTAAATAGCGCTAAATGGGAAATTCTATTCTCCCTGTTTTTTATACAAAACCAACTTTAAGTGATGAATTTAACCAATGTTAAAGCCAGGAGGCTCCGGACAGTCCGGCCCTTTATCTACTAGGTCACACCATGTTTCATGCTAATTCAACTACTTCCCTATAGTCCAAAAGGAACCATTTTCAACCCCAAAGGAATACCACCAAGAGAGTCATTAATGACTGCAAATAGGAGGTTAGACTAGAATGGCATCTCTCAGCTTTAACTACAGTGCTGCTGCTGCCCTAACACTCTAATAAAATAGCCAGGAAATTATTTCTTCTTTAGATTGCACATGAAGGAGAAACAAATCTTCCTATCATCACTCTCACCAGTCCATTAAAGTCAATGGGAGCCCTACAGCTCCATCCCTGCCGGGAAAATTTAGGGGTAATTGTCTCTCTTGTAAGGCACAAATCAATATTCCCACATCTCTACCTTCTGTAGCCTCACCTAAGGTCACTGGCACTCAGAAGTGAATCTTGAACCTTGGGTTCTGCTACCACCATCTCCCTTCTTCCACATTCTAGGGAGTCACCAGAAAGACCCGTCCTGCATAGCGCTATCCAAACTGTAACTGGACATTAAGGCACTCAGATGGGAGCAGAGCAATGCTCCTCATTTCTTTGCCCACGCAAAGCCATAGTTGTCTTGTGGTAACCTCATGGCCTTGCTTCTCATCCTCAACATGCTGCCTTCTAAAAACACCAGCTCCTGACATGCTAGTTTTCTAACACCCCAAATGCTGGCCCTTCTTATTTATTCAGATCACTTGCAAGGCGGAAGGTGAGTTTTTGTGGGTGACCACTTGTTTGGGTGTGTTACAGAGGGAATTCTTCAGGTACAGTTAACTGTTAACTAAGGACAGACTAGGCTACCTGAAATTCTGAGATTCTGTGAGATCTGTTAGCACTATTTCCCTTGAATATCTCACATGTTTCATACCCTAAATATTCTGGTTCTTCAAAGCTTTCCTTGTATCCCCACCTTTCTTACTCTCCTTCTTTACCCCTTCTCTCCTTTGCTTCTAGAAGAAAGTTTAGATTCCTCTAGGCCATAGCATCATAGAACTATAGAGAGAGAGTTGGAATAGACCTCAGAGACCACCCAGTCCAATCCCACCCCTCACTTCTCATTTTTGTTCTTGTTCAGTCTTTTAGTTGTGCCTGATTCATCATGACTCCATTTAGCGGAAATACTGGAGTGGTTTCCCATCCTTCTCCAGCTCATTTGACAGATGAGGAAACTGAGGCAAGCAGGATTAAGTGACTTGCCCAGGGTCACACAGCTAGTAAGTATCTAAGGTCACATTTGAACTCAGGTCTTTCTGACTTCAGGCTGGGCACTCTATCCACTGTGCCACCTACCTGCCCACCCTTCATCATACAGGAATAAAAACAGGATCTCAAATGTAAAATAGTACATCAAAGTCTCACAGGTAATGAATGGGTTCAAAACAGTGTCCTTTGACTCCAAATCCAGTGATTTTTTTCATTACACCCATGATTTCTAAATGCCAATCATTTTTTAAAAGTCACAACAAAAAATGTAAGACAAGTTTAATTATTGGAAATTTCCAATTATTATCACTGTTGAATTATTTCAATTTTAAAAATATTTCAGAGTTGTTTTTTTTGGAGGGGGGCAGAGAACCAGCTTATTATCTTGCATTTACCAAAGTAAATGCTTATAACAGAGACATATAACATAGTATACCGCTCTTTTAACTTCCACTCAAAGACTAGATATTTTCAATTTTATACATCCCATGCTCAAATGCACTGAGCAGCATGATGGCACAGCCCTCTGTGTCATGAGCCAGCTTGGACCAAAAGTGGCAGATCAAGCCCGCATTGAAAACGCGCCAACTCAAATGTGCTATCTTTTGTACATATCATTTTAAACAATCGATGCTCACTTTCTGCTGGTTTTGATTCGAACTTTGTTTTCATTGGGAAAAAGTAGATTGATTTATGTGGAAGTGGCCATTGAACACATCCAATCCTTTTGACCATTGCTTTGCCCCCTCTAGGGAGCATGTCCCACTCTTTGGAAAGGTCTGCCCCATACCTCACTGCCTCATCATCACTTCCTCTTATTAAACCCTTCCTTATCAATAGCCTTGGGTTATTCTTTACTCTACAGCAGGCACTGAAAAATGATCACTGACTAGCCTACTACTTTTTCTGTCTCTACCCTTTTCACTCTCTCCTTTCTCGCTCCTGATTTTCACTCTCCAAACAGACACATTCTCTGTATCTCCTGTTCCCCTCATCATAATCTTCAGTTGTTTCATGTGTTCCTCTTCCCTTTGTCTCGGCTAGACTGTCCACCTAACTTGAATACCACTGTTGGCTGAATCCACATTAAATTCTCTGGCACCCCCTCGCCTTGAATGCTGCCCTGACACTCCTGATCTTCTAACTGGCCGTCCCCACTCTCCAAAATCTAGAGAACTGTCTTGGCTTTCATTCCCGACTTGCTAAGAATTATTAGACAAAATCACAAAATTACTCTGACTAGACTGACTTATTACCTGACCTATTCTGGGCCCTCACTGCTGCCTGGCGATACTTCATTGTCTGTTATTGATTTCGTAAATCATTCTTCATACTGATTATTCCAAGTCTTTCCAACATTCCTCAGACCTCCAAATTCACATCCTTCCTCCTTCCCTAACTTTCTGCTTCATGGAAAAGGTCACGAACATCAAGAACGAGCTCCCTTATTTTTCCCTCTGGCCTCGGTGGCCCTCCATGGCTGAAGCTGCTCCCTCCATCTGTGTTCCTGACACCCTCCTCCTTCTAGGATTCTGCTGCATCAGTTATTTCCTTCCCTCTTAAATCTTCAAACCCTTTACTGGGTTCTCACCCCCTGCCTAAAAACATGTTCCAGTCTCCTATATCTTTAAAAAGAAAAAAAAAAACCAGACTCCAATATAAAAACATGCCTTAAAACTGCCCTCAAATTGTTACTCTTATTTCTCACCTTTATTTCACCACTACTATTCTCTACCTAGTACTTCCAATTTCTCCTCACTCTCTTCCATTTTAATGCCTTGTTGTTCGGCTTAGCTCCGACCAAAATTCCTCTCCAAGGTTGTTACTGATCTCACCTCCAATCCAAGGCCCTCTTCCTAGGCCCTCCTTTTCCTGGACTTCTCTGAAGTCTTCAGTATGGCTGACCACCCATTCCTTCTTGGTTTCTTTCCTCTCTTCAATTTCATGATGCGCCATCGTTCTGCTTTTCCTTGTACCTTTCTGTTCACTGCTCTGCCTTCTTCATCAGTTCAGATTCTTTCTATCTTCTAAAGGTGGACAGTTCTGTGTACAAGACTCCGTTCTTGATCCTCTGCTCTTTTCTCAATATGATCTCTCTCTTCAGAGAATTCATCTAGTCTCATGGCTTTCCTTATTATCTCTATGCAAACAATTCCCAAATCAACATTTCCATCCCTGGCCTCTCTCTTGAGCTTTTTAGTTCTGTATCTTTAACTGTCTACTGTGCATTTCAATCTAGATGTCTTGGTATAAATCTAAATTAAACACATCGAGGACTAAATTCAATATCTTTTCCTCAAAATCAGCTTCCATCATCTTCCCAGTCACTGCATCTTGAACCTTACAATCATCTTTTATGTTTCCTCTCCCTGCCTTCCCATGTCTAATTACTCAACAAATACTACTGATTTTTCCCAGATTTCTCCTTTCCTTTCCATGCTACTTCCAACATATTTGTCTCCTTTATCTTCATCATCTCAAGGCTGGACAACTGCAATCATCTCCTAAACCAGGGCTGGGGAACCCGTGGCCTTGAGGCCACGTATGGTCCTGTAGGTCCTTGAGTGCAGACCTTTGCCCAAATCTAAACAGAATTGTGCTGTTTGGTTTCTATCAAATGGCTGCACTTGAGGACCTAGAGGGCCACATGTGCCTTGAGGCTGCAGTTCTCCACCCCTGTGCCTAACTAGACACCCTGTCTGTCTTCAGTGTAGTACCTTTTGTAGAGTAGGTCCCTAATAAAAGTCCGTTGAATCTGATTGAACTCAGCCTTGTGAGCCTACAACCCATTCCATAGATGGCAACAAGGATGATTTTCTTAAAGCACAGCTTTGCCTCTACCACATTTTCTCAAACACCTCCCACGGTTCCTTACTTGTTATAAAATATACCATGTGTACCCTCACCTAGAATTCCAAGGTCCTTAAATATCCTCAAATACAACCTGCCTTCTTTCACAGATAAGAAAACCAAGTACACAAATGATTCAGGTCACACAGCTAGGAAGTGACATGGACCAGAATGCAGCTCTTTCCTTTCCGAATATGCTTTCCAGCACACCACGAGGTCCTATCCAGTCTTCTCCCCTGGAAAACCCTCCCCTGCCTCAGTTTCCTGTAAATCCCACCGGTTCTTCCATACTCAACTCAGAACCTGCTTTCCTCAGTTGGCAGGAGGCCTCCTTAGGCCTCTTTGTCCTTGGAATTCCACTGGCATTCATTATCTATACCACTCATTGGGCACTTAGTACCACAGCATAATGAAATGTGATGGAAAGAGTACTGGATGTGCAGCCCAAAGACCTGATTCAGTTCCTATCTCTGTCATTTATTTACTCTCTATATAATATTGGACTCTCAGATTCAGTTTCATCATCTACAAAAAAGAAATAAATGATAATACACACTGACCTCACAGAGCTGTAGTGAGGATCAATGCACTAAAGCATATCAATTATTTTATACCATAAAGCAAGGGTTCTTAGTCAGTGGGAAGGGGCAGCAGTTTGTGACCTTGTTTTATTAAAAATATTTTGATAATTATATTTCAGTATTATTGATTTCCTTTATAATCTTATGTACCTTGTTTTTATGGATTTACAAACAATTCTGAGAGCAGCTAGGTGGTGCATTGCATAGGGCACCAGTCCTGGAGTCAAGAGGACCTGAGTTCAAGTCCAACCTCAGATACTTACTAGCTGTGTGAACCTGGGCAAGTCACTTAACCCTGATTGCCTCCAAAAAATAAAAATAACAAAATGCTAAAAACTTAATTCTGAGAAGGGGTCTGCAGATTTCATTCGACTTACCTGATTGACTCCAAAAAGTAAAAATTATAAAAACATAATTCTGAGAAGGGGTCTGTAGGCTTCACTAGACTTCCAAAGGGGTCCATGACACAAAAATGGCCAAGAACCCCCACCATAAAGTGTTGTGTAAATGTGAGTTGTTACTGTGCCTCTTTTCTCATGTACATTGAATCACCTCACAATTGCCTAAGGGCAAGGCCAATATCTAACAAACTCTGGATATTTCCAGCCCTGCACACAAAATTGGTACTCGGTGGGTGTTTCTTCACTGAAGTTCATGGTACTTGGAGCTGGAAGGGACTTTAAATGTCATCTCACTTAATCCCCTCCATTTTACAAATGGAAGAATGAAATCTCAAGAAGAAAGTGATTTGTCCGAGGTCATACATAAGTAGTACAGTGAGATTTGACCCTGTAACTTAGGGTTCCAGTTTCACTTCTCTTTACACTCTATCCCACTGCTTTTGCTGCCACTGTTGATATGAATGCCACTGCTGATTACAACAAGGATGACCTGGGTCTTAATTATAATGATTAATAAATAGCAGTATGGCATAATAGAAAGCCCCCCATAATAGAGAGTCAGGAAAGCCTAGATTCAAGTACCTCTGAGACATATTGGCTATATGGGCAAGTCACTTAAATACTGAGCACTTCCCCCAAATCCTCTACAACTTTAAGTTATAGATGAGTTGCTGTCTTGCAGCGGTGGATGGAGTTTCCTTAGTAGAGCTTCTCCAAACAGAAAAAATCATGGGAGTGGAACAATAACAACAAAATTTTAATATGGATAAAAAAATAGATAAGCTTAATAATAACAGATAACTCACATGCATCAGGTGCTCAAGGATATATAAAATACTTCAGGCTGTCAAAATCATCTTAATTTGTTTTTCTTCAGCTGAGTAAGAAGGGACCACGCTTGGCAGAAAGGGTAGAAAAGGAGTTTATCTGGGCTACAGGCTCACTTTTGTACCTGTTGTGTGGTCAGCCCTTGACTATCTAGTCTACAACTAGAACAAAATTTGTGATTTCCTTGGTGACGGAACTTTTTCCCTATTACAAGTCAGTACTTTCTCTGCAATTTATATAGACTCTGAGAGCTGCCTAGAGCAATGGTGTTGAACCCAAACAGATACAAGGCCACCAAACTGTACTTAGGGATTCCCTCAGGACACATATTGACTTAGAAAACCACATAGTAACATCATCTATGTATTTTTATTATGTAAGGTATTAATGTTATCTGTTGTACTTTAATTTATTTTGTTAAATATTTCCCAGTCACATTTTAATCTCATTCAGGCCTCATCAGAGTTTGTGGTTTGTGCACAGAAGGTTTAAATGAGTTGCCCATAGCTCTCCAGCTAGGTTTTGTCACAGGTGGGCCTTGAACCTGGGCAGTCAGGGGTCCCAGGTCAGCTCGCTATCCACTCCATCACAATGCCTCTCTAAATTTAATAGGCACTTTGAAAAGACTGCACATAACAGAACTTTATGGCTTCACAGACAATCAATCCTCTTTTGAGCTCTTTGTATGCTGAAATGTTGATGTTTGTTAAGTTCATAATCAAAAAGAAAATTTAAATATTAACAAAGCCTGCCCTGAAATTCTACCATTAATGATTCATTCCTTTGAATCAAGCTTATCTCTCATCTTGTACTTTCAAATCCTAACTATCTCTAGATGTAGGTATGAAGAGACTATGGATAACACATGAAACTGTTATCATATGTAGTCATCCCCTCAGGACAAACTGCTTTATCAGATCACTTCTTTCTCTAATAAGCAGATCAAATGAAGTCATTGAGGCAACACAAATACAGTTGTGTGTGTATGTATGTGTGTGTGTGTGTATGTGGAGCAGAGACAGAAACACGGCCTTCTAATTGCTCTCCTTTTTTCTACTTTCTCTTCTTCTAATGCATCTGAGTAAATTTCAAATGCCAAAATAATCTTCCTAAAGTGCATGTGTGACCACGTCATTTCCCTGCTTAAAACCTTCTACTCTCTAGTGTCTTTAATAGAAAATGAAAACTGTTCAGTCTGGCATTCAATGCCCTTTAAAATATGGTTCCAGTGTCTCCCTGTCTGACTGCTTCCCTACTGTCTACAAACATGCTCATGTCTCTGCCATCCTCTCAATTCATCCATCCATCCCTGCTAGCTAGGGCCCCATGTCTCTCTTCCCTTTTGTGGCTAAACTCCTTGAGAAGACTGTCTGTAGTTGGTTCCTCTATTTCCTTTCCTCTCATTCTTCTTAATTCTCTACAATCTGCTGTCTGATCTCAACATTCCAATGAAACTGCCCTCTCAGAAATTACCTGATTTCTTTAATTGCCAAATCAAACGGTCTTTCCTCAGTCCTCGTCCTTCTTGACCTCCTTGCAGACTCTGACCCTCTCTTCCTGGATATGCTGTTCTCTCTAGGTTTCCACAGCCGTGCACTAACATGGCTGGCCTCTACCTGGCTGACCACTCCCTCTGCGTCTCCGTGGCTGGGTCTCCATCCAGCTCAAGTCCCCTAGTTTAGCGCCTCCTCCCCCAAGGTTGTGACTTCGACCTCCTCTCAAGTTATACTATTTCACCTGGGGAATCTCATCAGCTCCTGTGGATTCAATTACCATCTCAATGCTGATGATTCTCATCATATCTGTCTAGTCTCACCTCTCTTCTAACCTCCAGACTCTTATCTCCAACTATTAGACACCTCTAGCTGGACATCCTAGAAATCTTAAATTCAAAATGTTCAAAACAGTTCATTGTGTTTCTTTCCAAGCCTCCCCCTCTTCCTAATTTTATTATCATGGAGGGCATCATGTTCCTCCCAAGTCACCTAAGCATCATTCTCGACTCTTCACTCTCCCCCCGCCCTCTATCCAATCACTTGGCAAATTCTGTCCAGTTTACTTTCCCAGCATCTCTAGTCTATGCTTCCCTCTCTTCTGGGACACAACTACTAAGAGTCTGAGGCTGGATTTGAACTCAGGTCTTCCTGATACCAGGCCCAGTGCTCTGCGCACTATGGTGCCACCAAATGACCCAATCAGCCAGTTGTTCTCCCTGCTACAAGTGTCTCCCCGTCCGGATCCATTTCCCACCCACCTGTTGAACTGATCACCCTCTAGCACAGGTGTGACCACGTCCCCTCCCGTCCCCTCCCGCCTCCTTCAACAAACTCCAGTTTTGTTTTGTTTTGTTTTGTTAGGAACTCTTGAAGTCCACCATTAACTCCAAGATCAAACATAACATCCTCTGACACTCAAAAGCTTATTTCTTGCTACTTCCCTTCCTAAGAATCTGCATTCCTACCAAACTGCCTCCTTGCAGCGACTTGGACTTCTCATTCAATCTCCTGCCTCAGACTCCTTTCCTGCACAGGCTCCCTTCCAAATCGAGGACACCCTTTCTCTTGACTTCTGCCCATGAGAAGCCTTAGCTACACTCAGCACCCAGCTCAGGGGACTACCTGCTCCTTAGCAGCATTTCCTGATCTGCGGGTTGCAATGGGGGAAAAGAGGAGGCTCAAAGAAAGGTTAGGGGCATTCTGGGGCATAAAGGACAATGATAACAGACAACTGCGAGAAGGTTTATTTTGCTTCTGTTTTCTTTGGACCAGAAAGAACAGAACACAGACTGCTGATGAGAAGCTGACAGCCAAGAAGAGAAGGGAGGCGGTAAGATGCCTTTGATGGATTCGAGTCACCAAGTCCAAAAGTGTGTTAGGCACTAGGGTATGATGGCTAAGCCATGGTCCATGAACTTTTAAGGATCATAGAAACAAGAGAAGCACAACAACATCGGGGGAAAGCAAACCTTTCCTTAATTTTCAAAAAAGGAAAGAGACTGGCTCATGCAAACTATAGGCCTGTGAGCCTTCCTCTGATTCTAGGATGTAATTATATCGAGATGGTCAATGAATATCTAGAAAAAGCATTGATTTCAAAGAGCCAGGATGGGTTCATATAGTTCCTTTGTTGGCAGGATTACTGACCTGGTAGATCAGGTTGTTATAAAGTCATTTTTCAGTTGTGTCTGACTCTTCATGACCCCATTTAGGGTTTTCTTGGCAGAGATACTGCACTGGTTTGCCATTTCCTTCTCCAGCTCATTTGACAGATGAGCAAACGGAGGCAAACAGGGTGAAGTGACTTGTCCAGGGTCACACAGCTAGTGTCTGAAGCCATATTTGAACTCATGATCTTCCGGACTCCAGACCCAGTGATCTACCCACCAAGCCATCTAGTTTCTCAGGGGAATGCTCCAAATTGCTTACCTTGATGTTAGCAAAGCACTTGATAAAACATCTCATGCTGTTATGACCTAAAAAAGGCAAAGATGTGGGCTGGATGACAGTGCATTTAATTGTAATCAGATTTGGTTCAATGGTTAGACCCAAAGAGTAGTTTTGGTGGTTCAGTGTCAATCTGGAAGTGGGTCTCTAATAGAGTACACCAAGGAACTGTTTGGCCTGTTGTATTTAATGTTTTTTTTATCAATGACTAGGATAAAGGTATAAAAGGCATGGTTAACAAATTTACAGATGACACAAAGCTGGGAGGGAAAGCTGACATATTGGATGGCAGAATCAGGATTCAGAAGGATCTTGATAAGCTGGAACACTAGATAAAATGTGCAGAGGGATAAGTGACAAGTCTTATACTTCACTTCCAAAATTCTGTTTCCTAAATCCAAGATAGGAGAGGCGTGGCTTGACAGGATTTTATCTGAAAAGGATCTGGGGATTTTATCAGACTGCAAAATCAGTCCAAATCTAGTGTGGGGTATGGCAGCCTGGAAACCTAACGTGATCTTAGAGTGCCTTAAAAGAGGCAGGAGGCAAAAGTCTTGACTGTACAGTGCTCCATGCATCTGCAGCATTGTATTCACTTCAATTCTAAATGCCACTTTGGGAGAAAGACAGTGAGAATGTCCAGAGCAAGCCATTCAGGATGGGGAAGATCAACTGGCAGTCAGTTGAAGGAATTTGGGGAGGTTAATCTGAACAAGAGAAAGTTTAACAGTGTTCATCCAAAGTACTATGGGGACGTTGGCTTCAAGAGATTAAATGCTGAAGACCCATGCCACTTGCAGGGTCTCTTTTGGAGACCCTTTTCATCTTGGGATATACCCAGAATGGATGCAGAGGATGAATTCAACCCAGCACTCAAGGATCTAATTACCACCTGGCCCTTCCTCAGTCATTATATTCTCAAAACCAGGAATGAATAAACATATGATGAATAATGAAGTATTTTTAAAATGCTTATCATATGCCAGGGATTCGGCTAAGTGCTGGAGATAAAAACAGTGAGGTAAGACAGTCCCTACCTTCCCTGTCACTGTAAAGGGACCATCTTCCTGGTTCATGCCAGAGGAGCCATCCTGGATTCCTCACCATCTCTTGCCACCCCACCCACATCAAAGCTGTTGCCAAGGTCGTTCAGTTTCCCCTTTTGCATCACTTCTCAAACACTCCCCTTTCTGCCACCATTCTGGCACACGTCCTCATTACCTCATGCCTTGATTACTGCAATAGCTGCTGGTGGGTCAGCCTGCCTCAAGTCTCTCCCTATTCCAATCTGTCTTCCATTCAGCCACCAAAGTGATTTTCTTAAAGCCACAGGTCTGATCATGTCACTCGGTACTCAATTAACTCCAGGAGCAGATGCAAAATCCTTTGTTTGGTATTCAAAGCCTTTCCTGACCTATCCCTTGTCTTCTCACATCTGACTCCCTAACCATACTCTTCAATCCAATGACACTAGCTTCCTGGCCATTCCACAAACAAGGCACTCCATCACTCAGCATTCTCTCTGACTGTATAGAGAAAAACAATTTGTTAACAGGCATTTTGTGAATCTGTTCCATTTTTCTTCTGTTTATAGTACTCCATTTTTCTCTCTGAATGCCCTTTAGATGATTCTGTGTTTGGATAGTGTGTCAAGCTTCCTTTAAACTGGTTTCAACATCTACTGATTTTCTTGATTTTAAAAACAAGTTCATATTCTAATCTGGTGCTGCCTTTGTTAGCCACCACTCTCCATGTGGCAAGTAAGTCAGATGTTTGCCGACTAAGGTACTTTTAGAATTCTTTTGGTCTCCTTGTTGGCAATTAATTTACACTGGTTAAGCTTTTAGATAAAATTATTATATTTAGTGTCAATGTCATTTCTGTTGTCTACTTCCCAGTTTTAAGCTGCAGTTAGCTGCTGAAATAGTTTAAAGTTAAGTTGTTCAAACTGTAGACTCCATCATTTTTTTATTATTCTTTCTCTCATTTTTTTACTCATTTGGATCTTAACTCTAATGAACTGATGGTCTTACTGTAGACAGACAGCTGACTCAGGGCTAATTCCCACATCAATAACAGGCCTTTTCCTGTCTGTAAAAACCTTATGTATTTAATTCTTTGTTTTGTTTTTAAGAAAATGTTCATGATACAGTTACGAGGCATTGTTGTGATATACAAATCTTTGACTTTTTTCATTTCTTCTTTCTCAGCCATGCTTTTTCATACATTTCTATCCATCTTCACCTTTTTCCACCTTTGCCTGAAGTCAACAGCCATCAGAATGTATGTTGATTTGACTTGGAGGGTCTAATTAATTTCTTTATAGAACTTTACCTTTTTAACAACTGATAATGGTAGAAAAGCTGTAATTATTTGCATGGTGATCCTTTTTGCAAATATTTATCATCAGTATGTGATATATATATATATATATATATACATATATATATATATATGTATTATCTCATGAAGTGTTTCTTATTGCCTCTGGGTATCTAATAAAACCCATTCCACCAATTCCTTTCTTTGTCTCTCCAAGGAGTATATATGAGCCATCCCTCCATTTAATAACTTCTAGTTTCATTTATCAAAAGAATGTCAAGATGGATATGATTCAGCTCCTTTAACAATTTAACCACTTGGTCAACAGACAAGAATTTCACATTTAAAGTATCAGTAGTTGGGCTATACTTTATTGACATTCTAAAGACTATGTGATTTGTATTAACTTCTATCCTATTCCATGTTCCTCTGCCACCCTCACTGCAGAAGTGAAAGGGGACTATAAAAGACATTTTCTCTTTTTATTTGTTTCATGAATTTCCAGAATCAAATAACAATCCAACACCACGTAGCTGACCTACTGGTGACATGCTTCTCCATAGTTAGCAAAGTTGATCCTTGGAAAACAGGTTCAGTTGGGTGCTGGGACCCTGTTCAAAGCCTTTCATCGTGGCAATACCTGCTACACATGACATGATCATTGAGAACTCAAGATTCACCTCCATGCATTAAAGGGACTTTGTGGAGCACTGGAAACAAGTTTCCTTTTATTCTAGACCTCTTCACTTATATTTTTCTGTCTTCTTGGGATATCAGAAATCTGGCTCTCCTCTCAGAGGACACTCTATACCCTGGCCTCCCTCTCAAGTACTCTGTACTCCTTTTTTTCATGCCCCCAAAGCGCTGGCCCAGGAAGAGAAGTAGGTATGTTCTTCGCTCTTTGCTCCCACTAACTATCCCTTTGCACCACTGCTCAGTAATTTCTCTAACTTTGAATTTCTTTCCATCCATATTTATCATCCATTATAATTCCTTGTCACTTGTTTACTGATCTTAGGGTCATTCTCCCTCCTGTCTCAAGAAGTTTAGTACTTAGCTCACAGTCCTCCTCTCTACCCCAATTCCTCTCCTTATATTTGGGGGCTTAAAAATATGTTAAAATGCCCTCAAACTTCCTGGCCTTCCAGTTCATCAACTTCCTGAGTTCCACACCTGTACCTTCATGCCACTTCAGGTACATACAGGGATGATCATTACCTTGATCTACCACTTGTAATTCTTCTTCTTCTTCCATGATCCAGAGAGAACTCTGAAAGCCCTTTTTCTATCACAAACTCCTATCCCTCAATCTCTCCTCCTTTCTCACACTTCCTAAATCTATTCTTTGTGCTGACTGTGACCTCTAGTCCTCTACTCTTCCCTGTTCTCTTGGCCTATCATCCCTGGTCTTAACTACCTATCCTTTCATAAATCTTGAAGCCATGGTTAACCATTTCACCCATGCTTTATTATCTAGCCTTGAATTCCTTACCCCTTTGTGTTATCTCACCAGTCATGCCTTGTTAAACTCCAAACCTAGGTTACTACTGGCCTTATCTGCTCCTACTCATGTGCTGCTGGAATGCTCCTAGAAAAAAAAAGTGACCCAACCCTGGTAACTGGATCCACAGCAAATTTATTACCCAATCTCAACTGGGCCCTCCCAGCTGCAGAGAAATCCTTATAGTCTCCCTGACTGACTCTGACACATGCTCTAGGGCAGATATCCCAAACATCCTCTCCTCAGACTTCCTACATCACCTCCTCAACTTGACTCTTCACAAAGGACCTCACCTTCTAGAAGGCAGAAAAAAGAGAACCTCATCTCCTATTTGACTAAGAAAAGAGAGATCATTTATAATGAGCACTCTCTCCTTTCCCAGTCCACATCACAAAACCTCTCTTCATCATCCCCCAAAGCTCCATCCCCAGCCCCTTCTTCTCTCTACACATTCTATCTTGGTTACCTCATCTGCTCCCATGGGGTTCAATTATCATCTTTAAACAGATGATGCCCAAATCCACATATACAGCTTTTATCCTTCTTCTGAGTTCCAAGCCTGCTTCACCAACTGCATCTCAAATTCAACATGTCTAAAGCAGAACTCATACTTTCTCCCTCAAATCCCACCCCTCAGCCAACCTTCCTGGCTTCTGGTAATGGCATCACTGTCCTTCTAAAGTCCCAAGTTTGCCACCTTGGAGTCATTTGTAGGTTCTCCCTCCTCCGCCATCCACAGAGCTAGTCAGCTGCCATAATACTGATTCTATTTCCATACCTCCTCTCTTCTCTGTCCCTTCTTCTCTATTCACACAGCTTCTACCCCAATTCAAGTCCTCATCACCTCTTATCTTAACTTTGCAATAGCCTACTAATCGGTTTGTCCCTTTTCCAATTCATCTTGCACATAGCCACCAAATTGATATTCCAAAAACTCATATCTGACCATGTCACTTCCTATTAGAAAAATCTTCAATATTCCCCTATTGCCATTAGGACAAAAAGTAAATTTGCCATTCAAAGCTCTTATCAATCTGCCACCAATACTTTTCTCTAGACTGATTTCATATTACTCTTTGTCTCTCATTCTACGGTCCAGCCAAACTGGATTTCATTACTATAGTTGTCTATACCCTGCAGTCAGGTTCCTGCATCTGTCCTTTTTTTTGCACAGGTGATCTTTGATGTCTGGAAGGTACTACTTCATCTCTCAGGATTCCCAGCTCCCTCCAAAACAGCTTTCAGATCTCACCTCCTGCAGGAGTGCTTCTCAGATCTGTACCAGTTATTATTCTCTTTCTCATATAACAGTCATAGATTTAGAATTGGAAGGAACCTTAGACGTCATTGAGTCCAAATCCCTTATTTTACAGACTAAGAAACAGAGGCACAGAAAAGTTAAGTGACTTGCCTAGGATCATACATTTAATATCAGAGGAAGGATTTTAACTAGGGTCCTAATGACTCGGAGTCTGGCACTCTGTTTATTCTGCTACCAAGCAGTTTGCATTTACTTATGAACAAGTTATATCACACCAGAAGAATGGGAACAACTAGCTGTAAGTGTAGAAGACAAGAACTATTTCCTTTTCTTTCTTTTTCTTTTTTGCCTGTATATCCTTAGCACCTAGGAAGAGGTCTTGCATATAATAAGCACAAAATGAATGGTGAGTTAAATTGAATCAGCATAAATGTTCTCTTCAGGTACTTAAATAACTGTTGTAGGGAAGAACTGAATTATTGGGATAGACCATTAAAAGCAACATGGATAGAATATGAAAAAAAAAAACAGAAAAAATTCAGACTGGCTGTAAGAAGAAAATACTGAGAACCTTCCCAAAGTGGGATGGGCTGCCTCCAGATGCATAGGCTCCCCCTAAATGGAGGTCTAAAAGGAAGGAGGTGCACCGTTATAAATCTGACTTGTCAAGTACATCATAAGGGGCATTCTTGGTCAGGTATCAGTTGACGAGGGGGCAAGTTAGGTTGTGCCATAGTGTATAGGGCACCAGGCCCAGAGTCAGGAAGATTCATCTTCTTGAGTTCAAATCCGGCCACAGACACTTACTAGCTGTGTGACCCTGAGGCAAGTCACTTAACCTCGTTTGCCTCAATTCCCTTATCTGTAAAATGAACTGGAGAAGGAAATGGCAGATCACAGGACTGAAAACAAATGAACAACAAGAGTTAGCTGAAGGCCACTGGGGTTTCTTCCAACCTTGAGATTTGATTGGTCAGTGATCTAAACTAACACAGAGGGGGTGACAAAAATGAAGACTAAGAAAATGCAAATCACACGAGGGAATCTGACATGAAGAGGACCGTTGGTCACCCATGAGACAGAAAACCCAAGAGCTGATGTTTCTCTTGGTCTGATATTAAAATGAGCTCCCATTCCTTGAGCGTCACATTCCAGGCTCCCATCAGAGAGCAGCGACTGAAGAATTCCAAGTGGATCTCTGGAATTCAACATTTGCCAGAGATTTGCCAATCTATATGAGTACAAAGAGAAGCAACGGTGTATGTTATCTCTATTTTTATTGGTAAAGAGAGAGTTGGCACATATTGCTTTTACTCAACATTTCCATCACTGAACTAATTATGTAAGTCCCCCAATACGCAAACCAATTATCTCTTCCCAACAACTCCATTTTTGACAGTGGTGCTGCCTTGTTACCAGTCATCTAGGCTAGAAACTCTCAAAGAATTTTTGGTGTTTGCTCTCTCTTCTTCATCATTGCCCACCCACATCCCAGTTCCTCATACTCTATCTAGATCTCAAACCCACCACTTTACTGACACTGCCTTTTACAGGGTCACCGATGATCATTTTATGGACAAATCCAAGGACCTTTTTCATTCCCCATCCTCCCTCACCTCCATTAGACTGCAAGCTCCTTGAAAGCAGGTACTGTTTTTGTCTTTCTTTGTATCTCATACCTAACACCATTCCCAGGACGCAGTAGATGCTTAATAAATACTTGTGGACTTGATCTGTTTGAAGTTTCTGTCGTAGGTGATCACCTTGCTTCTCCAGTATAATCTCTTCTGTAACCTGTTTAAATATTCTGCAGCCTGAGTAATCCTCTACCTAACATCCTTTTAGCAATAAGCATTCTCCCCAGCTCCTCAAGAATCAGGCGTCTCTCTTGAGCTTTCTTCTCCTTTCTCATTTTGTTTTCTCTCTTCCTGACCTCATCTGCTCCAGTGGGTAAAACAATGATCTTTCCACAGCTGACTCCAGAATCCATATATCTAGCCCTATCTCTCTCCCACAACACCCACTGCCTTGTGAAAATATCTTTTCCTGGCTGTCTCTTCCTTCATCTCAAACTTATTAAGCCCAGAGTAAAACTAACTGTCCTTCTTTCCTGTTAAACCTGCCCATTGTTCAAGCTTTCCTTTTTCTGCTATGGACGTCTTCCTCCTTCCAGTCGTGACCTAGGTTTGTAATACAGAATTTCACCTTTTCTTCACATCCCACATCCAATCGATTGCCAAATCTTGTTGATTCCACAACATTTGTAGCATCTATTGCCTTCTTTCCAGCCACATAATTGCCACCTTAGTTTAGGATCTCATCAACTCTTTCCTGGACCACTGTTCAAAGACTACTGTTCAAGTCCCCAGCTCTTGGATTCCCTTTTGTGTGCTGTCTTCTCCCTTTAGAATGTAAGCTTCTTGAAGGCAGGGGCTGTCTTTCTTCTTGCTTATATCTGTAGTGCCCAGCACATAGCAGGATTTAAAAAATACTTGTTTCTTTCCTTCTTTCTGGGTGTCCTAATCACTTTTCCTGTTCCAAGGCTCCTCTCCTCTCCAATATAACTTCCACAAAGTCATCAAAATAACAATCCAAAACCACAGGTATAAACACACATTATGTCATTCCCCTACTCAAAGGCCTTTAAGCGACTTCCCACCACCTTTACAATACGATATAAACTCCCTACCTTGCTAGTTTGGACTGTCTACACTCTAGTTCTTACCTACCTTTTCAACTTTATTTTATGTTATTCCCTTTTATGAGTTCTATGTATGACCCAAAGAAGCTGGACTACTATCTGTTTCTCAAATTTAATATTCCATGTTCTCTTCTGTGTGTTCGTGCAGGCTCTCTCCTCTGTCTGTAATGTGCTCCTTTTCCTAATCTCTGCTTCTAAGAGTCTTTACAACTCTTTCCAAGACTTGAGTCAGCTGCCTCCTTCCCCATGAAATATTCCTTGATTTCCTCAGTTGTTAGTGTTCCCTTCCCCCTCAAATGTATTTATATACATGTTGCATCCCCTCAGAAGAATGTAAGCTCCTTGAGGGCAGGGACTGTTTATCTCCCCGGAAAGGAGCACCAATCCTTGGATATAGTTGGTGCTTAATAAATGTTTATTGGCTCAAATTTTACCCCATTAGAACTGACATCAGTATAATGACAAAGTAATTAAATGTATGCCTCCTCACTACCCATTCTCCTTGGGGACTCCCTCTCCTTTTGATTAGAGAAGGTGGCGCACAGACAGAGAATTCCTTTTAGATCTTTCATTTAAGGAGGGATTAAGGGCAGCTAATATTTCCCACTTTGCTGCAGAATTTCATCATGCCACCTGTGCCTTATGTGTTGTTCTCCCCTACTAGACTGTGAGCTCCTCAAGGGCAAGAACTACCTCTGCCTTTCTTTGTGTCCTTAACACCTAGCACAGTGCCCAAGATGTAGAAGGTATTTAATAAATGGTTACCAAATGACTACTTTCTGCTAATAAGGAAGGCTCACCTCTGTTGGCTCATCATGGTGGAACCTTGAGTTTTTAGTTCTAATATTGCCTTCTAAGTATAAGAAAACACTCTTTAAAAAGTAATCAACTCCCACATCTTCAGAAATGGAAGGGGCCTCAGAAATCATCTTTCCTCTTGTATTTAGAGGCCCAACCCTTTCTTCCTACTGTTAGCTAGGGAGATGAAAAGATGATGACGAAGGATCAATAAGGAGATCAGATTTTCACATGTGCAACAGTAAAAACCTAACAGCAAGTAAACATATTCACATGTGAAACAGTAAAAACCTTACAGGAAGTAAGCAAAGACTCCCAAGAAAAATATATAACTGTTTCTCCTGTGTTTCACAATGGAAAGGAGGCATCTGTTTTCCTTAACCCCAGGAGAGTTTGGGGGTGCCTACCAGCTGGTAGTGAGAGCCTCCAGAGAATATTTTACCTCCTCACCTGGGCCCCTCCTTTTTCATTAATGGCAAAGCAACAACGGACTTTACCAGACAAGCTAGGAAACTCCTTCTGGATTTGAGTTTTCCCTCAACTGACGTTCACCACTTTGATATGAAGGAAGCAATTTGATCTCTGTGATTTTGAGTTTTCAGGTAGGAATAAAAAAATTGCTGAGAACTGAAGAGAAACCTGGTCCCATCCTGGAAATAAAGCACAGAATGGGAATCATGGATTAAACAGAATAGATGATGGATTTTGAGAGGGTTCTGACAGTCTGCTCCTCTACAAACCTCTCTTCTAAAACCATTTCTGAAACTGTAGTATTCAAGGTGCTCCCTTTGAGTTCTGAAGAATCCCACACTTAGGAGACAACTCTTCTACCCTTTCCTGGCCCCTTGCATTCCATTGCTGCACTTTGCTCCCAGCTGCTGTCATCAGGGAATCCACTGAACAAATTGTGTCATACAAAATATTATTGTGAGGAATTCAGAGAAACTTGGGAAGACTCGTATAGAGTGATGCAAAATGAAGAAAGCAGAACCAAGAGGGCAATTTATACAATGACAATGACTTTATAGATATATATTTTAAACAATACTGAAGAGCAGCTGAGTAAAATTAAATGGAAGGAGCAAGTTTGGTTCCAGAAGAAAGCTGATAAAACACTTTCTTCCTCTATCAGTACAGCAGGACTGCAGATGCAGAATGTTGCATATGCTTAATTCCAATGTTTTCTCTCTTTTAAGTATTTCCTGTTTATCCTGAACATAGCTTGCTTTGTGTATGATTGTTTACATGTTGTCTCTCCCGCTAGACTGTAAGCTATTTGAGGACAGGGACTGTCTTTTACCTCTTTATGTGTCCCTAGTGCTTAGCACAGTGCCTGGCACAAAGTAGGTGCCAATAAACCTTTTAAAGGTTTATTGAATGAATTAATGAATTAATATGCCATCAGATACTATCACCATGTCCAATGATTTTGTTTATAATAAATAGCTTTGTTTCACTGTTTTTCTTAATGATAGGGAAGAATTCTACTAGAGGGGGGCAATATCTGGAAATCATTGTGGTATAAAGATCAAAAGGCAAACATATGAACAACAAGATGGTGGGTTAGACATTTTCTTTGATGCTCATGACCTCTCATACCTCTCCAAAACAGAAATCATATGCCAAAGATAAAACAACTTCAGCGGTCTCCATGGTCTAGGAGACCCACAATCCAAAAGAAGGTAAAGAAACAAATGAACTCATGAACTGATGTTCAATGACCCTGAGCTCAGTCAGGACCCCTCCCCTATGTGTATATATATATAGGCACTGAGACTATACCAGCAGAACTAAACAGAAAGGAAAGGAAATTTGAATAAGACAAGACTATTCTACATCCACCATAAAATATAGAAAGGAATGGAATAATGCATTCTAAAGAACAATGCAGCTCAGGATGCTGTACAGGATGACCTACCCTGCAAATCTGAGCTTAACCATAAATGAAAAAAAAAGATGGGCATTCAATAATTCAATTTGAAACATTTTTAGAGAGAAAACTAAGATCGAAGAGATGATTTGCTTCTTTAACATCCCAAACCACAGAAATGTGGGAGAAGTGAATAAATTCAGCAGTGAAGGACAGCAATAACAACAGAGTGACAGCAGAGAAACAAGTAAAAGGCTTTCTAAGAAATGTACGCAAGGTTACAAAGATGAAGGCAGAAGTTTGGTAGAGGTAACGGTGAAGAGGCAGTTCTGGGGCATTATAGAAAGAACCTATCAACATACTGCTTACAGGTGAATCAATGTTTTTTATGTACCGTGCTACAACATGGGAATGGGGAAAGGGGGGAAGAGAGAAATGTGCCAGTGTCAAACTGAAGGCTAGCAATGAGCGGAAGGTGACCTCTGTGGTCTAAGAAAGAGTCAGAGCCTACAAGAGAGTAAGTGAAGAGGAGGAGAGAAGGAATAAAAAGAAGGTAAAGAAAGAGGTCTTGTTTTGGTGGTGGAAGGGGGTTCCATTGATAAAGGCTTCTATGGGTTAAGAGAGATAAGGACTTTGCACTGGGTATGGTCTGGGGAATTTGGTGCTAGAAAAACCTACTTATCCTACCTTGGGAGGTGGGAGTTATATCTCCTGGAGGAAACTTGCATCTGGGAGACTGGGAAAGTGTGGACCCAGAGAAAAGACTTTGAAGCAAATGTGGGGAAAAGGTAACTGGGAGAGGGTATAAAATTAATGATGAGTTGCATAATCAGGAACATAGAGGAGAAAGACCCTACCATGGGACAATATCTTCTCTGACACCTGCAAAAATAACTGGCATTGTTCTAGGAATGAGGCACAATGGAAAAACAGTGGCAGAAACCACCTGGAGGGGAGAACATAGAATGGATACCTTGGAAGCTTTCATGGCATGAGGAATATAAAAAATAGAGAATGATCACAAAATTATAGGTGTTAAGAATCAGACAATAAGGGTCTAGAGTGACAGAAATTCTTTTTGGAAAGAGGCACAAAAATGAAATAAAAAAAAATCTAATTAATAGGACTAATTGAAGGGGAAGAGAAGAAAGATGAACCTACTGGATTGAGATGGGGGAAAATGGTAGAATTATAGAACTGGATCAAAGCTGAAGAGAAAAAGGCACTAATAAGCAAAACCTCAAAGGGAAAAGGAGTAACAAATAAGGAGAGGATCAAAGGTGGAAGAAAGAAAGACAATGGAAAAAAGACCATCTTAAAAAAAAGGTTAAGGTAAAGTAACTGAAGGAACAGAATCCCGTGTTTACAACAGAAGAGGGCAAAATGTCATAACTTTTTAAAAGTCCCATAATAGAGACAGATGGAAGAAAATATAAGCCCAACTCTCATAACTTTAAATGTGAATGGACGAAACAATCCAATCAAATGAAAAAGAGTGACAGACCAAATAAGAAAACAAACCCTTAAAATCTGTTGCTAAGAAAAAAAAAAAACACATTTAAACAACAAAAACATATACAAAATAAAACTGAGGGCATGGAAAAAAAAATTCAGTATATTTTAAGTGAATCAAAAAAAACTGGAGTTGCAATCATGCTATCTAACAAAGCAAAAAATAAACATTCAAAAACATAAAAAGAGATAAACAAAAAAAACTATAGTATGCAGAAAGGAACCATGGACAACAAAAGGATATTAATATTAAACCTATGTGCTCTAAATGCCTTAGCATATGATCTTCTCTGATCTAGAATAAGACATAGTAACACAATCATGACAGGAGATTTCAAAATTCCCTTTCAGTTTTGGTTAAGTCTAACAGAAAGATAAACAAAAGTTAAAATAGGAACTAAACAAATTACTAGAGAAATTAGACTTAAAAATATATGGAGTCTTCTAAAGGGGTCTGTAAAAGAATATACACATTTCTCATAGCACTACAAGGAATATTTACATTGCAAAGAAATGTAAAAAAAGGTAGAAATCATTAAGAATTTTTCACAGACCACAACACAATAAAAATAATAACTGTTTCAGGAACTACATAAAAATTAATACCTATGTAAAAGAAAATTATAATGATGAAAAAATACCAAAATTTCTGGGCTGCAGCTAAGGCAGTTCTCAGGGGAAAAATTATATCCTTATAAACATACATTAACAAAATAAAAAAAAAGGATTAATGAACTGAAAAGGCATTTTAAAAATCAGAAAGTCAACAAATAAGCATAACTAAGCTAAGCACAAAAGAGGATATTAAAAATTAGAAGAGAAATAAATTGGAAACAAAAAACCATGGAAATGATAAATGAAACTAAAAGATGATTTTTTTAAAAACACTAAACAAATTAATTAACCCTTAGATAAAATGATTTAAAAGAACAGAAAATCAAGTCAATAAAATAATGAGCAAGGTGAAATCAGAACAAAACCATGAGAAATAAAAATAAATAATAATGAGAACATATCATGCAGTTATAGGCTAACAAAACTTAGAAGACAAAAGAAATAGAAAAATGCATTAAAAAATATTAAATATCCAAACTATCAGATAAGATAAACATCTTGAATTACCCAATCTCAGAAAAGAAAATAGATCCAGATGAAAAGTTCCTACCAAAGAGGGAAAAAATAACCTCCAGTCCTAATGGATTCACAGAAGAAAATTCTATCAAACTTTTAAAGAAGTATCCCTACTTCACAAATTACTCTCAAAAATTGAGAAAGCTCATGACATTTTATGAGACAAATATAATCCTAATACCTAAACTAGGGAAATATACACCACAGAAAGAAACCTATAGGCTAAGATCATTAATGAACACTGACAAAAATATTTTAAGCAAAATTCTGTCAAACGGGACTACAGTGACTCATCCAAGAAACCATTCATTATGACCAAAAGGGATTTATACCAGGGAAACAAGGACAGTTTAACATTAGGAAAACAAACAAAATAATCATATTAAAAACAAAACATCTCAAACCATGTAATAATCTCAATAGATGCAGAAAAAATCTTTGACAAAGTACAACACACTTTTATTCTAAAATCCTACAAAATAGTCAAAGAGGGACCTTTTTAAAATCTCATAAAAAGACATCTAAGACCAACAGCAAGCATCACAGGCAACTGGGATACACTAGGACCTTTGCCAAGAAAGATGAGAGTGACACAAAGATGCTCCTTTTTCCTACTATTATTGGATACAATTATAGAAATGCTAACAATAGTAATGACACAAAAAAGAAATTAAAGGAATAAAGATAGGTAAAAAGGAAATAAAACTCTCCCTATTTGTTGATGATACAATGGTATATTTGAAAAATCAGAAAATAAGGGAATCAGCAAAGATATTCATTGAAACAATAGCTTCAGCAAAGTTGCTGGCTACAAAATAAATACTCAAATATTAATAACATTTCTATATGATGAAAAGAAAAACAGGAAGCAGTAATAGGAAGTGAAATCCCATTCCAAATAATTACAAAATGTCTATAGCATGTGGGATCAACCTACCAAAAAACAGAAAAGACAAGAGATTCAGTTACAAAGAATTCCTAAAGGAAATGAAGAACAACTTAAATAGCTGGAGGAACACCCAGTGCTCACGGTTAGGTCATGTCAATATAATAAAAATGATGATACTACCCAAACTTATCTATATTTTTAATGCTATACCAACCAGATTAAAAAAAGATATCTTCTAGAACTAACAAAATAATAACAAAATTCGTTTAGAAAAACAAAAGAAGACCTAGAATATCAAGGGAAATAATGAGAGGTAGAGATAAAGAGAAATAGCACTTCCAGAACTCAAACTATATTATACAACATTAGTCATCAAAACCATCTAGTAGTGATTAAAAAAACAGAGAGACAGAAGAGTGAAACAAATTAAACAAGAGAAATTCAGAAACAATAGAACTCAATAACCCAGTGTTTGATAAAGTGGGAAAAAATAAATTACCTAGGAAGAGAACTTCTTATTTGATAAAAACTGCTGGGAAAATTGGAAAACAGAATTTGGGCTTAGGCCCATACCATATACCATTTCCCATAAAACATTCTAAATGGATGCACGGTTATATTAAAGATCATGCTATTAAAAATTAGAAGAGAAACAACTAAAGATACTAGATGTATTCTTAACCAAACAAGAAATAGAGGGGTAATTTTGATTAGGTATTTTATATATATATATATATACCATTGTATCATCAACAAATATGGAGAGTTTTATTTCCTTTTTACCTATCTTTATTCCTTTAATTTCTTTTTGAATCAATAAATAGGCAATAAGATAGGTAATTTTGATTACCTGAAACTGAAAAGTTTCTGCACAGGGGGCGGCTAGGTGGCGCAGTGAATAGAGCACCGGCCCTGAAGTCAGGAGTACCTGAGTTCAAATCCGACCTCAGACACTTAACACAAAAAACTAGCCGTGTGACCTTGGGCAAGTCACTTAACCCCGACTGCCCTCCAAAAAGAAAAAAAAAGAAAAAAAGAAGTTTCTGCACAAAATCAATGCATGTAGGATAAGAAGGGAAGTGACTGAATGGGGAAAAAAAATCTTTGTATTAAATTTCTCTGATAAGGGTTTAGTATCCAAGAGATATAACAATTAATAAATATATGTAACTAATAGCCATTCCCCAACAATAAGTGGTCAAAGGATATGAACAAACAAGTTTTCAGAAGAAGAACTTCAAAATATTCACAACCACATTAAAGAATGTTCCAAATCACTAATAATAAGAGAAATGTACATCAGAACAGCCCTGAAGTTTCACCTCATACCCTGCAAATTTGCAAAGATGATAAAAAATGGCAATAGTCAATGTTAAATGGGTTGTGGAACGACAGGCATACTAACTTACTGTTGGTAGAACTATGAAAGGGTACATTCATCTTGGAAAACAATTTTGAATTATGCAAACGAAGTGACCAAAATGTCTTTATCCTTAGAACCTGATACTCCATCACTGGGTTTATACACCAAGGCAGCCGTCAATAAGAAGTAAGTTACCATTTATACCAATACATTTATAATAGTGCTTTTTGGGGAGAGCAAAGAATTGGAAACAAAGTAGATGCCCATCAATTGGGTAACGACTAAATAAATTGTGGTACATGAATATAATGGAATATTATTGTGCCATAAAAACTGATGTATGTGATGAACATAGAGAATCATGGAAACATCTATATGAACTGATACAGAGCAAAATTAGCAGAGCAAAGAAAACAATGTAAATAGGAACTACAATAATGTTAAGTGAAAAGAACAACCACACACCAAAAAATCAGATGTGAATGTAATACAATCATAAAGATCGAGCAGGACCCAAATGAAGAGATACGGGAGCATACTCTCAATCTACCCCTTTGTGGAGGTGGGAGGTCCACGGCTGCTCCACATTGAACATGTTTTTGGATTTTTTTCAACTTATTCATCAGTTTTGCTAGGTTTTTTCTTTCTAAAAAATCTTATTTGTTATACGGAATGGATCTCTAGGAGGGAGAAAAGGAGCAGGGATAAATGATGATGTAAGAAGCAGAATATATCAATTAAACCTTATTTAAATATATAAAAGGCATCAATAAAACAAAAAAAATGTACTAGGACAGAGACAAGACATGATCTGTACAATGATGAACAAAAATAACCATAGTACAGAAATTGAATATAAGTTCATAACAGAGCTTCAGTTAATCTGCTATAATCCCAAGAAGAGACAGATAATGAGAATTATATGAACTTGATCTCCAGTACCAGTTTTGCCATTATCTGCATGACCATGGGTGAGTAACTTAAGCCTTCTGATCCTCATTTTCCTCATCTGTATAATAAGAGGGTTGGACTAGATGACAAATGGGATCTAAGGGTGCTTCCAATGAATCTACTTGTCACCCCGAGGACATGAAAAATCTAGAAAGCAGATGATAAGAAAATTCAACACCCCCTCATCTCATGGGAATGTTGTGAAGATCAACTAATCTACAGCTTTTATAAATTATTATAAAGCTCTTAGGAAGAACAAAGATAGAAATGTTAAACGATAATAAATTCTGACACATATTCCTACATTATAGTAAACAAGGTATTTAAATCAGATGTACTGGACTAGGCACTGACTCTGAAGCTTTTTACCTTCTAATAGTTTGGGGCTTTAAAGTTGATTTTTTTTTTTTTACAGGATCATAGATTCAGAAAGGGGAAGCTATTAAGTCCAATCTCCTCGTTTTACAGATAAGACTGAGCCAGAAAAATTAAGTGACTTGCCTAAGGTCACACAAACAGTAAGTGTTTGAAGCAGAATTTTAACTTGGGTCTTCCTAACTCCACAGCCAGAACACCATCCACTATGCTACTGACTTTGTTCTACAACCTCATAGGTACTGTTAGGCAAATTCTCCCGAAACTCTAATAAACCACGCTGTAGAAAATATAGGTTTGGATCATATACTTGTAAATTATCATCAAAAAATCTGTCTTGGGGCAGCTAGACGGCACAGTGAGTAGAGCACCAGCCCTAGAGTCAGGAGAACCTGAGTTCAAATATGGCCTCAGATGCTTAACAGTTACTAGCTGTGCGACCTTGGCTAAGTCATTTAACCCCAACTACCCTGCCTTCCCCCCTCCAAAAAGACAAAATTAAAAAAAAATCTATCTTGAACTCTCTATGACACTATACCCATTCTATAAAAGAATGACATATAGCACTGTAATTTGGGTTCCAGGAAAACAAAGCCCACAATCGACCTAAGTGGGAGGTGGGAAAAAAAGCTGGGATAATATTTGTAGAATACTCAGCACAATGCCTGACACATAGTAGGCATTTTAATAAATGCTTCTACCCTTTCCACTCTTTCCCTTTCAACTTCTAAACAAGCATGTCCTTGTCACCCTCCTAAGGGAGGTCAGAACAGTACCAGGGGAAGTGTACAAATTGTGGGGTAAATGTCTGAAACCCATCTGGGAAGACAGTCCATCAAACACAAATAAACAGCTCCCCCTCACCCCAACCATGACTGAATAAATGTTTAATGATATGTTCCATGCATAGCTAATCTCTGTAAAGAAAAAAAAACTACCACAATCATCACAACTCACTAAAGGAATAAGCCTCAGAAATAATAACTCCCTTCCATGGTAAAATCCTATTTTCACACCTGGCAAATGAAATAACTCCATGGTGAACCAAGGTCAGGGTTCGGGTCAGCTGTTAATAGAAGGTTAGGGATTGTGCATCACATAACAGCTCTTCAGGGAACCCCTTTCAGGAAAAATGCTCTTTTTATGCCCCCAGATGCTGTTTGGTCAGAAAACCTCATGGGTTACAAATGCTTAGGCCATTGTCACCTGCAGTGGTTATGACTGAGCACTAACTACTTTACAAATTCAAGAGGCCTGCTCTCCTTTATTCAGCTTCAGAAGGAAGGCTTGCTTTCTGTAAAGCCTGTGCCTGTTTGGGGGACAGGCTGCATTTTTATAAAACTGATCAAGACAAAGAACAGCTACTGAAATTCATAAGCACCTTGCTCCGAAGGAAAAACCTCCAGTTACAGTGCAAAAGCCTCCAAAAAGCTGCAATAAATGAGAGGGAAAGGGGAGAAAAAAAAAATAGTCCATGATGTGCAATATACGAAATCCATGAAAGAAAGCAAGACTGTCTTAGCAAAACAATGCAAAAGCTAAATACAGCCAGGACCTCAAACCTGGACAAGACTTAAGCAGAAGGAAATTAAGATGCTGCCTACCAAAAGGATATGACTAATAGCCATGAGGAATAAGAACTAAAAAAAATACACACAGTTAAAGAATGCAGTTGGGATCTGAAATCTACACAGAATTCTCACCGAAAAAACCGAAACAAACAAACAGAGAAGGCAGCCAGATGAGGACTGGAGATGAAATACTTTAAAAATCTACAGTGAAAACCAGACCCAGGCAACTGAAAATTGCCAGGGTTTAAAATTCACATGAAATCAACAAATGAAAAAAAGACACATCAGATCACGTGCGGCTGAGACCTGCAATCTACACTGAATTTGTCAAGATATGAGTCTTTAAATCTGGTGTGAGGCTAAAAGCTCTGCAGATACAGGAGCGGGGCTTTCTTTATGAGTTAGTGGAATTGGTCTGGCTGCCTGCACAGTATGACTTCAGACGCCTCCTAGCCCCTCAAGGGAGAACCAGTTCTGAAATGTGCCTGTACTATGCAAAAGAGAGGTTTTATCATCAAGACACAAACCACCCTGAAGACTCTTTGCAAAGTCTTCCCCCACCCTTCACCTGCCCAGTACCTCTCTACAAGCTTGGAGTCACTTTTAATTCTACAGTTAAATAAAGCTGCACTATTCTGGACTTGAGGCTTCACTTTGTGGGTACTGGGGAGCAGATCTAGAATTTCACTAGTATAAGGAACTTCTAGAGTATAAACCTATTCTCCCAATGCAACTTACAGCCTTAGAGAGTTAGTTACCTAGGGCACTGAAAAATTAGGTAACTTACATATGACCCACACATGTGTAAGAGTTAGAACCTGAACCCAGGTGCTTCTGTCTCTCAAAGCTTTAAATACCCAGTTTAAAATGTAAGTACCTGTGGACCTGACAAATATTAAACTATGTAAGCATCATAACTGTGTAAATTGGCTTCCAGAACAGTTTTTATAAGTGAGAGGGGGGATGAGTGAGGCCATTGAACTAAGACAGAGGGTCAAAAGTGGTATGGGCAGGTAGGGTGAGCAGGGACAGTTCAGGAAAAAAAAAAAGCCCAAAACAAAACCTGAAACAAACCCTCTGCCTCCTTCATAGCTCTGCTCCCAAGTAAACTCCCATAAGGAGTGAAAGTGGATGAAATAACTTTAAAAGCAGAACCAGTGGTTAGATTTATGGAGAGATATTTGGCACAATTTATAATTAGCTCCCTCAGTAAAAGAAGAACTGGTATAGTGTAGTCAGAGCCCTGGGCTGAGAATTGGAATTTTTCTAGTCCTGGCTCAGCTACTCACTTTGTTGTCCTGGATAAGTCACTTAACCTCTGAGTTTCCTAAACTATAAAGAATAATGATAATTTTCTTGCCTACTCAGAGCTGTGAAACTCAAGTGAAATAATTGCTGTTAAATACACTATAAATGTAAGATTTTATTATCATTAAATCACAAGCCTAACTGACCAGTCAAATCCCCAACATTTTTTTTTAAATGGAGAATTATGGTGTAGTAGAATTAGAGCAGAGAATTCTGCCTCCATCCCTGGACAACTCTTTTGTTTTATTATGATTGGAAATGACTCTAGATTCTTAGGGGCCATATAAAGCAGAGTGTAACCTATGACAGGTCCTGCCAAGCTAGAAATCTGTATAGTGTGTAACTGAACACGCACACACACGCACACATGCACCTGAGGATCAGCCCAGCCAAGTCTGGAGAAGTTCTAGCAACGCTTTAAAAATGTGCTTTTGCATCACCTTTATTTCCAAATCTCTCTCTCCCTGTTCCCCAGCCCAATGAGTCATCCTTTTTAACAAAGAGTAAAAAAGAGATGGGGGAGAAAAGCAGTTTAGCAAAAGTAACCAACACATGGGCCAGACCTGAAATATTCCCAAGGAACTGTTCCATACCCACTGTCCCCCACCTGGGCCAAGAAGAGGGAGGAGAGCTTTCTCTCATGTCTCCTCTAGCACCAAGCTCAATCTGGATCTTTACACAGCACTCAGTCTGGTTAGTCTGTTGTTGACCAACACAGACGCTCTTGAAGAAGGCCAACTAAGTCTCAGGGGGTTGTGATGAACTCATAACTTTCCCTCCCGCTCTGAGTTATGCGAGTAGTTTCAACATTCTGCCTTGCTCAGAGGGAAACAGATTCGAGAGAACTAATTGGGAAATGTAGGTGTACGATGTGGTAGAAGTGCTTTAAAAATCAAATTTAAGCTCATCAAGACCACAGACAAACCACGCTTGGTGCTTTTCTGGAAGAGAGAGAGTAATAAACATATTCCTCGAGGAAGATCAGCTGCCCATAGCCTATCAGATGGAGCCAGAGTAGACTCTTCTAGCCACAGGCAGGAAAGTGGTAACGTCCTTCACTTCCGTTGTGGCTTTAATCTAAACCACAACTCCTCCCTTTGGGTTGAGTCTTTTCTTTACATACATTCAGATGTCTAGCTTTCCCTCATGTAATATACCACGTTTGTCATATGGAAAAATCTCTTCCAATCTTTTTCTTCTCTTCAAGCCTTAATGCTGTCTCTAGTATGAAAAGGCATTGAGTTGATCATAGCAGCCACCCACTTTCTCTGTTGCCAGTCTTTCCAGTGCCCCCAGTCTGCATGTTTTAGGGATAAGGAAGAAGAATAAATATATGATACCTTGGCCAAGAGAAGAAAATAATGTCACCTTAAAATATATAGAAAAATCACATTTTCTAATTGGAGATAAATGAAGGATTTTTTTTTTGCTTTGTTTCTAAGAAAGAAGAGAAAAAGAAATAAAGGAGTGGGGAAGGAAGAGGAAGGAGGGAGAAGAAAAGGAAGGGAGAGGAGAGCAGGGGAGAGGAGAGTAAAAAGGAGACAATCAATGTAGCATTAAAGTCAATAATAGAAAAATCACAAAAATCCACAAGAAGTTGTAGGTTTGGGAGTAGGCCGACTGTGCAGTACCCTAAACACTGCTGTGGTTCACAAGTTAATATTTGCCAGACAGCATTCCTGCGAGTATCGTTTTGGATAATGGGCCCCAATAAGCATCACGTGAGTTCTCCATCTTTGCAGAGTGATGGGATTTCAACCATATCACACTCAGCTCTCATTATTTGCAAGGAAATGATATTGCTGAGGAAAACAGCACAAACCATAAACACATTTCCTTAAAAAACCAAAGCTGCTAGGTGTGAGCCCTAAATTCCTCACTGAAGCAGTGATTTGCTCTCTGGTGTTTAAGTCAACGATTCGGTCCTAGGGCAGCATTTCCCAAAATGGGTCCCAGAGCCTCTCTAGTAAAGTGGGGGTAGTCATGATCCTCAGGTTTGGTAGTTTCCATCAGAAGCTGAAAAAAAAAAGGCAAGAAACATTTGCTAAACACCATCTGTGGGTTCAGGACTATCCTAGGACTGTGGAAGCTATAGAAGAAGCATGAGTCAGCACTACCTTGGAGGTGCTTATAATCTAGTTAGGAAGAGAACAACCACACAATCACAGAAATTTCAAGTTGAAAGAGACCTTAATTATCAGCTAGTACTTCTCTCATTTTATGGGTGAGGAAGTTGGAGGCTCCAGATCACAAAGAGCTTCTCTGCCACAGCTATTTGGTGACACAAGGAGGCCTGAAAACCCAGGCCTCTTGTTTCCCAATTTGCGGCTCTTCCCACGATACCTCCCAGAAATAGAACCAGACAATGTAAGTAATCAAGTGAACATAGAACAAACTATTTATACACAAGTGATGCTGGTTGAGATTAATCAGGGAAAGGTTTTTGGAGGTCAGTCTTAAGACAGGTCTGGATGGATCTGACCAAGGGGGCTGTCAGGGAAAAAAAGACAGGATTGTTAAATTAAGGGGAAAAAAAGGGAGATTTTTAAAGGGAAAAGTGCAGGGACTGGAAGTAATTAGTGGGAGGTAAGGGAAAGGTAGAACATTGGGATAGCGTGAAAGTCTGTGAAACAGACGGAAAGACAAGAGTCCTCATGGTGATTTGTTGAGCAGCCCACAAATTGGCGTGAGATTTCAAAGAGAGGAGTATTTTCAATTAAACTGTGTCTGCTTGATTCTAAACATCTGGAAGAAAATTGAAATATTAATCTATCTTGTCTCTCAAAATATCAAATATCATAGGTTTAACATTACAAACTTTACAGAAAGAATCTGAAAGCATGAGTTCAAGTTTAATTTCCATTATGGGTGATGGCAAATCACTTTATTTCTAAGCCTCTGCTTCCTCATCCATAAAATTGGGATAATAACAGTTGCCCTACCAACTTCAGGATTATCATAAGGAAAGCATTTGGGAAATTGTAAAAATGCTATATGAAGGTGAGATATTATTAATGTTGCTACAGAGAAAAAGTATCTGTATAGTTCATGGAATTTTTTTCAGGCTTCGGACATCATTAAAGGACACTGAGGGTTTTTCCCCCCCTCTATCCACAATAGATTTCTGCAGATTCATCCTCTCTCTCTGAAGAGACCAAGGGTTGACTAGCCAGGGAAAGACGATTTGGTTTTTGCATTAGACAGCACTGTGCTCATCCTTCCAAAAAGGAATCAAACCCCACAGGGCCCAAAATGGAAAAGTGACAGAATTTTAGAGCTAAAAAGGACCTCAGGGATTCATAGCAACCTGCTGATTTTACAGATGAAGAAACTGAGGCTTGGAGAAGATCGGCGACGTATCCTGATAAAGTAAAGTGTATAAGAGACAGGGCCCAACGCAGAACCTGCCAGAAGCAGGACTCTGATTCTACTACTGCATTTGTCATATGGTCTGCCAAAGGCACATTCCAGAAAAGAAACATACACTGCTCACACCCTAGACCCCTTTCCATGGTCATAAAAGAAGCATCAGATTCTATCTCTAGCCGGGGTGAGCCCCTGGTGAATGTGAACTCCACAGGACCTAAGGCAGATCCCTGATAAGCAACATGAGATGAATAGTAACCTAAGCCTGCCAGTGCGCTCGCCGGGCGCTAAGTTTTCTACGGAGCCCAGCATGAGGAGTGCTCAATAAAGTCTAAATTTAAATAACGGTAAGCTGATGATGACCTTGACTGAAATGCCCAGAAGTGATCATGGGACTCTCATGTTGCATCGATGATGCTAACTATATTTATCTGGCATGAGTCCAGCTGCAAACCGAGTGGCTTTGATAGCTCAGTTAGATGGTTTCTGATTATTCAAACCACATAAATGCCAAAACTCAATATAACATCTGTGGGCCACCTTGTTGCTCCCCATTTGGACCTTCTTCTCTCTGAAATACCAATCAGAGAGACCAAGCAAGAACAGTTCAGTCCATACATGATAATATAATGCTGTCTTTCGAATGTGAAGATTACACTGCTAAGCTACCAAGAATATTGAGTTATTTTACTTCTGGCCATGATAGGTTTCCACAGATTCCCCTGCACTCTCTTAGGAGAGACCAAGGGTTGACTAACCAGGGAAAGAGGACTTACTTTATGCATTAGACAGAGCAACGCGTTCATTCTTTCACAAGGAAATCAAACCCAGATCTTAGCCTCAATAGCATGTATATATGTATGCTATAATAAGCTTAATCAGTTGCCTACATGGTCTCCTGGCTAGGCAGAGCTGGAAAGCCCAGGCTGTTTGGGGGCCCATAATTGATAGCATCACAGTTGCCTTGAAAGTCAAGAAAAATCCCTTTCAGCTAAAAGCATTTCAAGTTTTAATGTCACCAAATTATTAAATATTCATTGATTATTCAATGATGGTTGTCTAAGAAAATAATCATGTGCACAGAGCTTGGAATATATTAAGTACTTAATAAATGTTTTTTCAATCCTTTATTCATTCATAGATTCATAGAATTCTAAAGCTGGAATGTGATCTGAAATATCCAGAGCCTACCTGAAGAACGAAAACACCTCGAAAATACCCCCTTCTGCCTTCAGTGATTCATCATCTCCCGAGGCAGTCCATTTTCATTTTAGGACAGCTTTAGTTTAGAGAAAATTCCTTCTCATGTTGATCCAAAATCTGCCTCCTTATAACTTCCAGCTCTTTGGTCCTAGTTCTTTCTTCTAAATTTATAAAGAATACTTCTTTCAAAGGTAAACCCTTAAAATATCTAAAGACAGCAATCATGTCCCTCACCTTCCAAGTAAAAAGTGGCCAATTTTGACCATTCTGGCTGTTCTTCTCTGAATGTGCTCCAGTACTCCTTGAGATATGTTTCAGCGGGTGCTACCAGTGATAAAGGAACAAATGGGGGAATACAGCAACATTTCTCACGTTCTGGGAATACCAAGTGATCTTAGAACAATTCCATCTAAAAGTTTATGTGGCATTAAAAAAAAATTCTGGTAAAGTTTACAATACTAAATTTTGATTTGAGAATTTTGCTGCATCTCTTCAATGAGATAGAACTGAGAACAGATTCTAGATGCAATAATCACAACTCACACTTACATAGCACCTTGAAATTACACAACACTTTCCCCAAGTCGCCTGAATCCTAATCTTGGCTCTTCCTTTTACCACTTCTGTGACCTTGGGAAAGTCACTTAACTTTGGAGTCTCGTTCAATTTCTGACCTACAAAATAAAGAGATTGGACAAAAGCAGAAAAGACTCTTCTCTCAGGTGCAACCCACAGCTGAGAAAGAATTCCTTCTCCCCATACTCAACAAGGAGTCAATACTGCTTTTGCCTGAAGATTTCCCTCCATAGGCAGTCAGTTCTTCTTTTTGAGAGGCTCTAGTTCTTAGGAAGTTTTTCCTTAAATTCATCCTAAAATGGCATCAATTCAACTTCAAGTCATTGTTTATATTTCTATCTTGGGTTTAAAAAAAAAGGACAAGTCTAATCCACTGTCACCCTAAGAACCTTTCAAATACTTGAAGAGAGATACCCATAGTTCTTCTTGAAGCTTCTCTCTTCTTGGTTAAAAATTCCCAGTTATTTAAAAGAATATTCATAAGACATAAACTCATCAAGATCTTTAACTATTCTGATTTCCTCATCTATAAAAATAGCACTATCTTTATTTTATAGAGGAGGAATTTAGGCTCAGAGAGGTTAATTCATGTATCCAGGGTCTCTGCTAGCAAGATTCAAAAGCCAGGATTCAAACCCATGTCCTGACACCCAGTCCAGGGCTTACTCCTTTTATACTATGCTGCCTTTCCAAAGTGTAAGATTATACCAAAAGCAAAACCTGATTGACTTATTATAATTCATAAACTCTATCAACTACCTTTAAACCAAATCACTTGAGCTTCTAAGAATAAAGTCCCTAGATACAAGTGACCATACATTTAACTCTAGGCAGAAATCTTTAAGCTGCAACAATAATATTGTCCATAATTTTTTTTGCTGAAGACAGACAAATACATTGAGAGGCTAAAATTCATTACACAATTATCTCCCGGTCCTGACTTTGAACTTCTACGACGTCCATGTTCTTAGCATCCAGGTGGCCCACTTCCACATGGGAACTGTTATTCATAGAGCTCCTGCAATAAGTCCTTGAGCTCTGTGGTCACTTGGCAGTAACAACATAAAAGTTTATCTAAAGCAAGACTGCACAACTCCAGTGGAACAGCTGGCTGCCTGTCTGGAGATGTGAGTGCTTTTCATCTCCACTTCTTCCCAGAGAGTGAAGTTACTTAAAATGTTTTACTTCTTGGTGTCTTATTTCCTCTGAATTGCTAACATTTGTCACCAAATAATATTTCTTACCTAATCCTGCAGATCCCACAGATTTAGGACTAGAAAGGGATCTTGGAGGGCATCTTGTCCAATGCCCTAATTTTGGAGATGAGGAATCTCACGTCTGAAGAGACTAATGCAACTTGCCCAAGGTCAAAGAGGGGATAAAAGGCAGAACCAGGATTAGAATTCAGGTCTTCTGACTTAAATCCAGAGCCCTTTTCATTGCACCACAGCCCCGTATCACCAACCACTGTAACCAAACCTATTTTACTTCAAAAAAGATATTCAGAAGAGAATCTTCTAGGTATCTTAGCTCCAAAATGATCCTGAACATTCAGAGTGTTAGCTAAACGTTGATGGTGTGGAGTCAGAAAGACATGAGTTCAAAACCCACGTTTAGACACTTAATAGCTGTGTGACCCTGTGCAAGCTTCCTCATCTGTGAAACAGGGACAGTAACAGTACCTAACTAACAATGTTGTTGCGGGGAAAATTAAATCATATTTGTTAAAAGTGCTTAGCACAGCTCCTGGCACATAGTAGGTATTACATTAGTGCTAGCTAAATATTTATAATCTCAGACCATGGAACTAGTCCATTTAAGACCATTCTTTGAAGCTGTGTGCGAAAGAAAGCTGGCGATGTATCGGTTAAAGAGTGCTGGATTTGGAGTGAGGAGAGATGTGGGCTCAAATCCTGCCTTCATCATCTCTCAGCTCTGCAGCCACGGCCAGATCAGACAACTGAAGGGTCATGAGATCCAGAGCTGGAAAGGCTACCCAATTCAACTCTCTCCTCTTACCTATGGGGAAGCTGAGTCCTTGGGAGGTTAAGTGACTTGCCCAAAATGATACCAGTAAGGGACAGCAATGAGATTCAAATCCACTTCTTTCGATCCTAAATTCAATACTCTCCCACTATGTCATACTGCCTCTCTAGGCACTTGGTCTTTTTGAACCTCAGTTTCCCCATTTGCAAAATCATCATCATCATCTTCTTCATCATCATGCCCATCTCATGGGATTTCTATGATGACCAAAGGAGTCGATGCTTGTAAAATATTTTGTAAACCTGAAAAGCATGAAGCCGTCATCACGTTCCCTAACCAGAATGAGAACAGCAGAAAGATTACAAAATGCACGAAGGGCTCCTTTCCACATACCCAGTCAAAATAACTGCCCTCTTCAGCCTTAACTATAAGGGCATCTGCTTCCTTAGAGCCCAAGAGACAGGTAGAGAACGTTCACGCCCCCTTAACTTCATGCACAGATCTCAATATTCAGGGACGCCATACAGAGAAGAGATAGGAGGTTCTCCAAATCTTTTTCGTCACAGGGCTAACATGTTATGTGAGTCAGAACTAAAGTCATGGCCTCCTTAAAGGCTGCTGGGTCTCCCTGTTTAATCAGACATGAAACAAATCGCTCACTGTGGCAGAGGCGTATAAACACGCTTTAATTACAATATTGTAACACCAATTAGAGATCTATCTAATCGAGGACTCGGCACTTCCTGCTCGGATATTACTCCCATGTTGGGATAATTACTGCTAATTAAGCTTGGAACTAATTAGGCTAAATGATCTCATTTATACCAACAAAGATGACTTCTAGGAGTTCACAAGAAAAACTAGGGTGATTTTATCATTCCTGGACTATTTGGCATTTCACATTTGAAATAAAAGATCTTTCCCTGACATCAAGAAACAAGAATGGTTTGTTCCTCTAGATTTCTGGTCCCCGATGCCAGTTCTCAGTTTTCCCGCTCAGATTCTTCTCATAATGAAACAAACTCAGGAGAAATCATGTCTGCTCAACATCATCTATATTTTGCTGCTAAGGGCAGTTCTACAAAGTGGTCTCCTACCCACAGCAACAGCAGCACAAACTGAATCCCCCCAAAATCTCCTTCATAACCAATGCCTTAGAGTTGAATTTAAATAGATCTGGAACCTAGGACTACTTCTGGAATTCCCTTTCTTGCCAAGTACTGTAACTCCTGCCTATGAATGGAACACTATCTTGGGGTCTTTCTGAAGTGAGGTGAGGCCATATATGGCAAGACACATAATTCTACAAGAATTTAGGAAGGGTCTGTTTTGAGCCTGCACTAAGTGATGGGTATTCAAAAACGATGAAACAGCTCCTATCCTCTCACATAAATAAACATAAAATGCAAGCGAGATAAATACCAAGTTGTTATTGATGTTGTTTGAAAAGGAAGCCCTAAAATCTGAAAGAAAAAGTTAAGGGCTATTGTAGGAGGTGGCTCTTGAGTTGAACCTTAAAGTGAGTTAGGGGGTTCTAAGTAGAGACAGGGAAGGAGAAGATTCTACATGTGGGAGTCAAATTAGGTAAAGACACAGACATATGAGGGAGAATGTCATGTACAAGGAAAAGCAAACAGATGAGTATAAAAGAGTGTGAAGAATAATTTTTAATCAGTCTGGAAAGATGGGCTTGAACCAGATGATGATGGGCCTTAGGGGCCAAACACAGGGAGTCACTGAGGCTTCTTGAGCAGGTGAGTAACATGGTCAGATCTGTGCTTTGGAAATATCAATTTCACTGCTGTATGAAGGATGAATTGGAGAGGGGAGAGAAGGTCAATTAGAAGATGACTGCAATAATTTAGCCAAGGGATAATGGAATTCTGAATTAAAGTGATGGGCATATGAGTAGAGACTAGAGGATAGATGCAAAAGATGTTGATGGGGCAGAACAGATAAAACTGATTAGATATGGGAGGGTGGAGTCTGAGGGTAAGAGAAAAGTCAAAGATGAGTCCTAGTTACTGAATCTGGGTAACTAGAGGGAGGGTGACACCTTCATTAGAAAGAGGAATGTTACAAAGCATGGCATTATGGGTAAGGATAATGAGTTGTAATGAATTTTTGAATTTCAGATGGTTATGGAACATGGAGATGGAGACATCCAACAGACAGCTGAAGATGTGAGACTGGAGTTCAGGAAAGAGATGATGTCTAGATATGCATTTCAAATTTGTGCATATCATATCATGATGCATATCACATTGCAGATGCATAATGAATATCATATTTGGGAGCTACTGGCGTAGAAATGAGAGCTGAAACAAGCCACTGGGAGCTGAGGAGGTCATTGACAGTACAGAAAGAGAAGAGGACTCCGGACAGAGCCCACAGCCACACCAACATGTAGTGAGTGGGATACAGATGATGATCCTGCAGAAGAGACTGAAATGTAGTGGTCATGAGTGTGGGAAGAGAAACAGGAAAGAGCTGCCTTGTGAAAGCGCAGGATGGAAAAAGTACCAGAAGGGAGTGGCTGACAGCATCAAAAGCTATGAAAGAGCAATAAAGAGATCACTCAAAAGAAATTTGAGGGTCAGAAACTAGATTGCAAGGGTTTGAAAAGTGGAGTGGAAGGGAAGGGAAGGAAGTGAAGGCAATGAGTGTGGACAGATTTTTCAAGGAGTTTGGGGGTGAAAAGGAAGAGATTAATAAGGTAAGAGTTTGAGGGGATGCTAGGGTCAGGCAAAGTTTTTTTTTTTTAATGGGCAAGATATAGATAGGCATGTTTATAGACAGCAGAAGTGGAACTAGAGGGTCAAGAGAAAATAGAATTTAGGTAGAGAATGGAAGGGAGGCAATGATACAAGGGGCAAACTCCTAGAGGAGATAGAAGGGGACAGGATCACAGGCAGCAGTAGAAGAACTGACCTTGGACAGCCCTGGGGACGGCCCATTCCTTTTAGAAAGAAAATCATCATCCTAGGAGCAAAAACCCTAGGTGATCTCCCTAGATCTTTCACTCAATATCTGTGTGAACTTGGAAGGGTCTCTGGGCCTCAATTCTGTCATCTAGAAAATGAGAACATTAGAATAAATGATCCATGAAGTCTCCACATCTTCCAAAATTCTAAAACTCTGTCCTACAGAATGGTCAGAGCAATCCTTCCAGCCTCAGATACCCAATCTATACCAATCAATTATTTATAGAGTATCTATTATGTACTTGGCATTGAGGGAGATACACCTATTACCCATGTGACACTGGACCTCAGTTTCCTCATCTGTAAAATTTCGATAATATCACTTGCACTAAATAACTCACAGAATTGTTGTGAGGAGCATACTTTATTAACTTTAAAGTGCTAAGAAATGTGTGTTGTTATTGTTTAAAAGTACACTTACGACTATTGGTATGGGGAGCAAAGTGAGGTACTTCTGAAATCAAAGCAGACCGCTACTTATGAATAGAAAGTCAGCCTCAGGGCCAGGCAGACCTGGATTCAAGTCCCACTTCTGGCACATAGTGACTGTGTGACCTTGGGCAAGTCTCCTCACTTCTCACTGCTCCCCCAGACAACTCTATAAGTGATGATCCATATTGGTGTAAAGATGGCAACGTCCATTCAGCCAGCATTGATCTCCGTACTTTCAAGGTCTCTTTGGAGTGGGTGTATAAATGAGGGCCCTTCCTTATTCACTGAGGTAAAACACTGAGGTCTGGACATATCTGCGTAAATCAGGGTGGGTTTTGATGAAAGTGACCTGAATACTCAGATCAGATTAGACATCTGTTATCTTCTGCGGTGAAATTATCATAGATGAGAGAATCGTAGATTTAAAGCTAGAATAGACTTAGCCAACTAATCTAGCCTCTTCATTTTACAGACAGGGAAACTGAGATCCAGCAGCTGGCCCGCAAGCTAAAAGGCAATGACACAACTGAGACGTGAGCACAGGTCCCCCAGCTCCAAATGTCCAGTATATCACAGGGCCTCTCTTACTCTCCGGTATTTTGATGTAAAAAGGGATCTCTAACCACAACCATGGGCAGACAGGTGGTGTAGTGGATAGACTGTTGGGTTTAAAGTCAGAAAGACTCATCTTCCTGAGTCCAAATCTGGCCTTAGAGACTTACTAACTGTGTGACCCTGGGCAAGTCACTTAACCTGTTTGCCTCAGTTTCCTCATCTGTCAAATGACCTAGAGAAGAAAATGGAAAACCTTTCCAGTTCTTTTGTCGAGAAAACCCTAAATGGGGTCACAAAGAGTTGGAAATGATTGAAACTACTAAATTACAACAAAACCAGAACCGACTCACTTGAGACTGCAGGCACTGTTGTCTAGTGAAGCACGTTATGGAAATATTCCTCGTCTAAGACAAGTCTGGCAGGGATGGCCTCAGCCACGATTAGGCGCTGCTCGGTTCTATGGTTACTTAGAGAGGATGGAACGGACAAAACGGTGCTTGTGACTCCTCCTGAACTGAGGCATTTCTCCAAACAACTCAGTGAACGCAAGGCTACTCGTACTATTGCTAGGCCCAAGATCAGCACAATAAGGTTTCTGCTGTAAATGCAGCATAGGTTGCAATGTTGCAAAGGTTTCTTACTGATCCACAGCTCAATGTCATATCAGTACATGGGGACCAGAGAGCTAAGGCCACGGTGACTAGGGATATAAGGAATAAAGTCTGAGCCACAGAATGACAGCACTGTAGAATTCAAGAGTTTGAATGGACCTTGAGAACCTATGGAGGTCAATTCCACATTTCACAGATGAGGGAAGTTAAGCCACAAGAAGGTTAAATAATGTGGCCAAGGTGACAAATTGATGTGCGTGTGTGCTGCATGTGCATACAATACATATATATTTTAATCCCATATATTTATATGTAATGTATAAATATATGTACCTATACATATTTATGCACACAAGTACCTGGTATATTTACTCAAAGAAATTCCATATATGTGTATACATACACAATTAAAGCAGGATGTTCAGGTACTTCTTTGAGGAAAAATACCAGGTTTCTTTATTTGAAACAAAGGACAAAGGCAAACATTTTATGTATATTGATTTTAAAAGAAATAGTCATATAGATGCTAAAAATAAGTACTTGTATTCAGAAGCCTGAGAGAACCTCAGGTAGAAGCAGAAAACTTACCCATCTATAAATCCTCCTTGCCTTGATTTTCCAGCAGGACATTATCTGGAAACAGAATTGAGGCGGAGGGACTAAAGTACAAGCTCTCATAAGTGTCTTCTTGGCAAAGTCATGACTAGGAGTTCGTCTGAAATGAAGTAAAACCCTAGAGCTTTGAAACCTCCACGCTCCCAGGAAAAAAGAAGCTTTATTAGACCCTTGAAAATTCCATCCACCATATTTCTCATTAGCATGTCTTCTGGAGGCAGGAGGCTGGAGTTCCCTGGTTAGGTACCACATTGAGGCCCATCTGGCTAGAATTTTAAAACAGCTATCTCCGCCATCTTACTCTTGGAAGCAAGTAGGTCTTAGCAGTTGACTGGATCTCTCTGAAGGTAGACACCCTGGTTCTTGTAGCTTCTTGGAGTCATTTTTCCTAGGAAGACTTGTTTGTCCCTCGTGTTCTGATAGGACAGCTTCTTCTGGTTGGTGGAAAGGGGGTGACGAGGTCTGGTGCATCAATGCCTTTTGTTTATAAATGAGGAATTGAAGCACAATGAGGTTCTATGGTTTGCTTCTCCTTCAGGTGAGGAAACTATAGCTGGTTAGAATGGCAAAGGCGGATCGGTTCCCCAGGCAGACAGAGACTGGCTAATTTTCTTCTTTCTAATAATCCTGCCCCGGTGTATTGTTTCTGAATTTGTTTATACTCTTTTGCTCTTATACATAAATTTGAGAAAACACACTTGAATGACAGACAGGAAGCAGAAGGAAGAGGCACAGGTGCCAGAACTGAGTAACCAGCGATGGGACAGCGGCAGAAAAAACAGGGAAAAGAGAGAAAGGTTGGTGTGGCAGTGTTCCAGGGAGAACGGTGCGATGCCAGTCCCAGAAGAGGAAGAAGGCTCAGGTGGCACCTTGCACAACAGCTAAAGGAGTCTCTTGTGAAGATTCTGTAGCACCAGGGCTTCAGGGAATATCTGAATATAGTAGAACTTGACTATACCAGCACTTTCACCAGGATATTTGGGAATGCAGGAGAGAGGGGTGTATTTTTTCTCAGACAAGCCTCTATATCCATGGTGGTATGGAGATCCTATATCAAGAGTAAGCAGAGAGTGGGCAGAGAGGCCAGCTGAGGCTGAGAGGAGCAAAGCCCATGCACTACTTGTAATGTATCCTCGTATCACTACTCTGGTCAGTTCCTGTGGTGGTCATGAGTGTCTTTTTTAGAATAGGGTCAAGGCTCATACTGATTCAAAGCCCACACATGTCATGTACCAGAACTAATGGAGCAAGCAGCAATGGTCACTAATCTGACTGGAACCAATTTCTCTTACTCCCAACTTCCCAGTCACTCTTCTATAGAAGAGATGCCTGGTTGTAGGAAATGGGGAGCCTATTGGGATATAATAGGGTGTTACATAAAGATTTCTGAGCCTAGGGAACTAAGCAAGCACAAGACTAGAAAGGTCAATAAACTCCGTGCCCTGGGTTAGAATTTAGTGATCAGAGAAGGTCTAGAAACCAGTGAAAAGAGATAGTGCTGTTGTGTTTGTCCTTCATTTTTGAAGAGGACCATGGCATCAGGGAAATGATGGCATGACTTACAGTCAATAGCTGTGACAGGAAGGACAAGATTCTCTGGACTGATCTCAATTAATACTTGAAATCCTTAGGAAACTGATGCCATTGGACAAAGTCTGAGGAGTAGACCTGAATTTCTGTTTTAACCAGTCCTATCAGGACTCAGCGCTGTAAGGGACTCTGGAGCTCATTAAGGTTCAACACCATTATTTTACCAATGAGGAAACTAAGACCCAGAAAGGTAAAGTGATTTTCCCAAAGTCACAAAAGTAGTAGAAGAGCTCAGAGACAATGTGGTACAAGAGGAAGAACATGACCCTGGAGTCAGAAGGTCTGGGTTCAAGCCTGCCTCTGACATTTACTATCTATGGGACCTTCCCTCTTAACTGTCAAGGGCACCACCATCCTCCCAACCCTCCGAATTTGTAATCTTGGTGTCAATCCTAAACTCCTTACTCACCCCATGTATCCAATTCATTGCCAGATCTTGTTTCTATCTTTCCACTATCTCTCATATATATATTCCCTTTATCTCTTCATACAGTCTTCCTGAATTACTACAATGGTCTTCTAATTGGTCTCTCCCCACTCCAATCTACCCTCCACTCAGCTGTCCAAGTGATTTTCCTAAAGCGTAGATTTACCCATGTCATCCCCCTCCTCAACAATCTCCAGTGGCTCCCTATTATCTCCATATAAAGTCCCAGATATCTCAAATGTAAAGTCCCTTGTTTGGCATTTAGAGTTCTTTATAGCCCAGCTCCATCCTAGCCCTTTCCAGGCTTCTTACGCTTAATTCCTTGCACACACTTTATTTGTAACATTCCTCCCTTTATCCCATGCCTTTCCCCTTGCTGTCCCCCATGCCTCCTAAACTTTGTTATTTGGTTTCTCTGGCTTCCTTCAGGACTCAGCTCAAATACCACCTTCTGCAGGAAGCATTTCTCCATGCTCACCTACAGTTGTTAGAGTGTTAGCATCTGTAGTTACTTCCCATCTTGTATATACCTAGTTATTGACACCATGCCTCCCCTCGAGAAATGTGAGTTCCCTGAAGGCAAGCAGAGACTGCCTTTCTTTGTATCCTCACTTATTAGCATGGTGTTTAGGGCATGATAAATGCTATTTCAGTGCTTGTCCACTGACTGACAACTGCAGCCTGCAATCATAATAAAATCATAGAATACTGAAAATAGAGAATATATACCAAGTTATTTCAAGTAACCCCTTCTTTTTATGGCCAAGGAAACCAAGGGAGAAAAAAATACCTTCTCCAAGATCTCATACTGTAACTGGTCAGTGATGGGGTTCAAGACAGGAACCTAGGTCTTTTGAATCCGAATCCTGTGTTCTTTTCAATATAAGAAACCATCTTTCAATGATCTCCTCTTTAGCAGTCATGTCTAGACTACCCATTTAGTATTCTCTGTCTCTTTTGCTAGTATTTCTTCTAAGCACTAGACCCACATCTCTAGTTGTCTACAGGATATCTCCATCTGGATATCCCACTGGGACCTCAAACTCAGTATATTCCAAAATGAGCTTATTCCTGCTTCCCCAAAACTATTATTCTTCCTGACTTTAACCTACGTTGGTCAAATCATCATTTACAAGGTCTTCCATACTGAAAATGGTAAGTGTTACAGAATTCTTCCCTTTCCCTCTCTTCTGATAGCCAGTAACTGACGGGTCATTTCATCCGCTACGACATCCCTCCCTTCTGTCCCTTTCTCTCTGTTGCCGACATCACTACTCAAACACAGCCTTTCATTACCACACTCTTGAACTAGATGCAGGAGGGTGTTTTAGGTCTTCTCACGTCTGCTCTGTCACATTTCCAATCCATCATTAATACTGCCGTGAGAATGCTTTCCTCCAAGGAAGCAAGGGAGTCAAACATTTGTCCCCCATGGCCATCCCCCATGCCTGGGATGGTTCTCCTTTGGATGATCTGGCACTTAGGGCTGCGACCCATCATGAGATAAACAATTTGAAAGTGTGATTATTAGAACTGAAATGGAGCATAAAATCTAAAATTTAGACCAAACAAAACAAAAAAACAGTCAGACCAGCTAGGCCACTTCTAATGTTATCCTTAAGGTAGATAAGGAAATCTTGGGATTAAGAAAAGGGAGACACTGTTTTCTTGATTAGGGGAGGGTTCTAAAATGCAAACAGATTTAGGTGTCATTGTATAAGTACACTGCATGCTTTCAGTTTTCAAGGCTCTCTTTTTGTCCTCCGTAGTTTTTCCAACAGAGAAAGCATTATTTCCCATTGAGGGCCATCACCACGCACATGGCAAATCGATTTCTGTACCATTTATTGCTAAGTATTTGTTTTTATTTTAAAACACAATTTTCCCCTTTGCTCACTTGACTCAGAACTAAATTAATGGATTCTATTTGGTTTTTCTCTATAAATTTTCCCTTAGGCATGTACCAAGTGTAAACTGTCAGCCCATTTAGAACAGTTTTGAAAAAGTTATCAATGACTGCAAAAGGTAGCCAGAGAAGAATCTGTTTCCTAACCTTGCTGATACCATTACTATTGCAATGGCATCATGTGTAAGGAAGGCCAAAACATGTTCTGAGAAACTCAGCTTCAACTTCTTAGTTCCAATGCATTCTGTCAGTTCACCTTTAAGCAACACAAACAGTCCCTTTGGCCTTGGTTAAATGCAGAATGAATGTCCTGGGCACCATATGGGAGTCCACAGAAAAGGGCACTGGACATGAAATTTAGGAAGCAAGGTTCTATTTTTTTTTTCTCTCCAGCTAACACACTGTGAGATATGAGCAAATAATTAACTTTTGTGAAGATCAGTTTCCTTCCCTAAAATCATGTAGTGGATTGATAGAGCTTTAGTCTCAGAGTCTGGAAGACATGAGTTCAAATACTGCCCCAGACACTTACTAGCTGTGTGATTCTGATCATGTCATTTAACATCTCTGGGCCTCTATTTGTGCATCTGTAAAAATGAAGAGCTCAACTAAATGGTCTCTGAGGTCCCTTCCAGCTGGAAACCTATGATCCTATGATTAGATGAGGGCTTAGGTCTCTTTCAGTTTTAAATTTTCTATGATTCTAATAAGAAGACATCTGAGTATAGAAAGATCAAATTAAGTGAACTTAACAAACCTACATATAAAATGCTATACTTCTGTTAAAAAAAATAGCAACTTCACAATAAAAGGTAAGGGAGATGTTGGCTAAGAAAAACTGTAGTGAAAAAGACCTGTTATCTTCAGTGGATGGCAAGCTGAATCTGAATCGAGTCAATTGTAGGCTCCTACAACAGCCTGGCGGTGAGTCTCACCCTAAGTCTCCCCTTACTCCAGTCTGCTCTCCACTCAGTCGACTTCCTAAAGTATACATCTGACCACGTCTCTCCTTCACTTTCTCTCTCTCTCCTTCACTTTCTCTCTCTCTCTGTCTCTCTGTCTCTCTGTCTCTCTCACACACACACACACACACACACACACACACACACACACACACACACACACACACACACACACACACACCCCTCTACCTCTTCCATTTAATAAACTCCATGAGCTCCCCATCACTTCCAGGATCAAATATAAAATTCTCTGGCATTCAAAATCCCTTTATAACCTGGCTTCCTTTCGCATTACAAGTCTTCATATACCTTCTTACCCTCTCAAACAAGATGCTCCATTTCCACGATGGGTATTTTCACTGCCTGGAGTTCTCTCTCTTTCCATCTCTCTCTCCTGGCTTCCTTCAAGTCCCAGCTAAAATACTGAATACTGTCTTCTATAAAATGCCTTTTGTGGTGGTGGTGGTGAGCTAGGTGGTGAAGTAGATAGGGGGCTGGGCTTGAAATCAGAAAGACTCATCTTCCTGAGTTCAAATCTGGCCTCAGATTTTTATTAGCTGTGTGACCCTGGGCAAGTCAATTAACCTTGTTTGCCTCTGTTTCCTCATCTGTAAAATGAGCTGGAGAAGAAAGAGGCAAAACACTTAAATACCCTCGCTAAGAAATTTCTAAACAGGGTCACAAAGAACTAGACACGACTGAAATGACCCAACAACAGAAGCCTTTCCTGGTCTCCCTTAATTCTACTATCTTCCCTCTGTCAATTATCTCAAATTTATGCTGTATGTACATGTTTCTATCTTGTATATACATATCATACGAACACGTCTGTGTGTGTATACACACACACACACACAGAACTACACATCTTTGTAGACACATGATTGCTTACATGTCATCTTCCTCACCAGGCTGTAATAAGTATGAGCACCTCAAGACCAGAGACTGCCTCTGCCTCTCTCTGTAGCCCCAGTGATTAATTAGCGCTGTGCCGGGAACATAATAGGTGCTTCCTCATCGCTAATTAACTGAATGACTGACTACTTATACAAACAGTGTCCAGAACAGAGAGATATAAGCTCCAATGTACCCTGTCCTGGTCAGATCACATCTAGATTACATTTGCTTCAGGATGCCCCATTTTGGGAAGGTCATTGACAAAATGGAGCCTATCTACAGGTTAACCAGGATAATGAGAGGGAGTCACCAACTATGCAAACAAGAATCAATTGAAGAAATATGGTTATGTTTAGCCTAGAAAGAAGGCTTGGGGAAAACCCAATTGATGTATTTGAAGGGCTGTCATGTGGAAAGGTATTAGATGTGTTTTACTTGGCCCCAGAGGGCAGACCCAAAAGCAGAACTCCTTAGAAGTCTTAGGGAAGCAGATTTTAGGGAAGCAGATATGAGGAAAAATTTGCTAACAATCAGAGTTGTGCAAAAACTGGAATGAATGGGCTGTCCCAGGAAGCAACAGGTCTGCTTAACTAGAGGTCTTTAAGCTGAGATTGGAGCAGTCACTCTCCACGGGGATGTAGAAAGGATGCCTGCCCATGTGTCCCTGCAACAGCTGACCTCTGAAGTCCCTTCCAAGCCTGAGTTCCTGCGCTTCTGAATTAGCAACAAAAACATATTCTGGTTGCAGCTTTATGCTTTGTTTTAGAAAACAAGAGGAAAAACAAAAGAATATGAAATCATCCTTCTGCCCATTATACGCCAAACAATGTCAATCTGTCCAAGATAAATGTCTCAGCAATCCTCCTCCACACCGCTAAACATCCTCAGCCTCCTCCGAGATAAAGAAACCCACCCAATCCACATTTCCCCCCAAGGGCCCAATTTAATCTTCTTCCTAGCTTCTAAATGCCATCCAGTTACTAATAAACACCTAAGGTAATAACCCTGAGAACCCAGCCTTCCCCCAAGTGATAAGAGCTAACCTAGCATCCCCTCCCCACCCTGAGAGCCTCAGATCACAGATCAAAGAACATTAGTGCTGGGTGGTGGATAATAATCCTGACTCACAGTTATACAGAGCTTCACAGTTTAGGAGGGACATTCTTCAGGTAGCGTAGGACCATTATCTCTGTTTTATGCTGTTGCTGTTCAATGGTTCCAGTCCTATCTGACGCTCTGTGATCACATCTGGGGTTTTCTTAGCAAAGAAAGAGGGGCTCGCCATCTCCTTCTCTAACTCATTTGACAGAGGAGGAAACTGAGGCAAACAGGGTGAAGTGATTTGCCCAGGGACACACAGCTTCTAAGTATCTGAGGCTAGATTTAATCTCAGGTCCAGCACTCTATCCGCTGTACCATCTAGCCACCCTCTCCTCTTTATGGGTGAGAAAAATTCATCTCAGAGACGTTAAATTAAACACCCAGTTAAGTATCCAAGCCAGGTTCACAACTGAAGTTTTCTAGCATCCAAACCAGTGTGGTCTTTCCATTACACCCTCCTTTCTTTTTGGGACTTGAAGAATGCCTGAAGTCAGACATAATTCTTCATGCAAAGTAGCAGAATGAACCAACCAACTCCTTTCCTAGGCAGCAGCTAAAAAAATAACAATAATAGCTAACATTTATATAGTATTTACTACATACCAGGCATTGTGCTAATTATTATAATTATTGTCTCATTTGATTCTTACAAATCTGGGAGGCTGGTGCTATGATTATACCCATTTTACAGAAAGGGGCAGACAGAAGGCAAGTGACATGTCCAGAGTCTCACAGCCAGTAACAGTCTGAGGCTGACTTTGAACTCAGGTCTTCCTCACCCTAGGCCCAGCGCTCCATTCCTATGCTGCCTGGCTACTCCTAACAAACTTGGGCTGGTTTTACCAACCTGCAACAAAAATGTGGAAAGCAGACTTTATTCCTGCTGGTCATCTAAAAGAGGCTGGCCATTTATAAAAAGGGTAAAGGCAAGGAAATTAACATTCTACATAGCCTGACAGATTTCCTTACAGTTAAGTACTTCATTATTTAAATGATTGTGAAAGAGAAGATACAAAAAAGGAATATAGGTTTTCTAGAAAAAAATTTATTTTGGTGGGGAAGAGGAAAAAGTAGGGATCTTAGACCTATGCTATCACTGATTTAGAGAACTCCTGGCGAGGAAGCCCCGCTACCATCCTGGTTTCTAGGACCCCATCCTGGTCTCCCAGAATGGGGCACAATATTCCAGGTGTGATCTTCCTAAGACAGAGCAGGGTAGGACCAGAATTCTGCCTTTCGAGATGGCATCAGCATCCCTGCATGAGCCATGTGGGATTTTTATTGCTAAAACGGTTTATTCAAAAAGTACAAAACAGAATTCACTCTCTCTCCTGCCAGGCCCCCTTCCACTGTCACCCTCCCTGCTTTCCTAGCTTCCCTGTTCCTGTCAAGGGCACCACTATCCCTCGAGTTACCCAGGTTGGCAACCTATGAGTCATCCCTAATCTCTCACACCTGAATAGCCAATCAGTTGAAAATCTTGTTAATTCTCCTTCACAACATCTCTCCCATCTGTCCCTTTTTCTCCACTCAGATGGCCATGGGTCTAGGTCAGGCTCCCTTCACCACTTACCTGGATGATTGCAATTGCCTCCTAATTGGTCTCTATGACTCAAGATTCTCTCCTCTCAAATCTGTCTTGTACAAAGCTGCCAAATTGATATTCCTAAAGCGCAGGTCTGACCATGTTATTGTCCTACACAAGAAACTACTCTTCCCTCTAGGATTAAATGCAAACTATTCCGGCATTTAAAGCCTTTTACAATCTGGCTCAGGACTGTCTTTTCAGGCCGATTACATGTCTTTCCCCCATCGTGTGCTTTTTGTCACCAACAAACCAGCGTGCTTGCTATTCTGAGGCCATGAAATTCAGTCTCTCACCTCCATGCTTTTGCTACGGACTGCACACCTCGAAAGATACTTCCTCCTCACTTCCACCTCTCAGAAGCCCTAGCCTCCTTCAAGGGCCATCTCCTACAGGAGGTGTTTTTTCATGCCCTCAGCCTCCAATGCACTTTCCTTTCCAAATTACTTTGTATTTATTCTGAACACATTTTGTATTTATTTCTTTGTGTATAAGCTGTTTTTCCCAGTAGACTAAAAGTGACTCGAATACAAGGGACTCGTTTTTATCTTTGTAGCCCCAAATCCTCTAACATCACAGCCACCTAGCACAAAATGGCACTTAATAATTCTTCATGGTGAATAAAAAAGTGAGATGACTCTATATCTCTATTATTCATAGGCTGTTCCATTACCTAAAAGAAACTCTAAAATTCTATTCAAGGTCTGCTATGTCTAACAATTATTATGATAATGGTGGTAGTGATGATGTAAAAATAAATAAAGAAACCCAGAAGGTTAAGGGACCTTAGAAATCTGATAGTTTGACCTGCTCATTTTAGAGATGAGGACATAGAGGTTCAGAGAAAGGAGGTGATTTATCAGTACGTCTATTTTTCAACAAAGCATCTGACAAGCCTCTCATTGCTATCCTTATGAACATACCTATGGACTAAAGATGGTTCGGTGGATTTATCATCGGTTGGGTGACTATACCAAAAGAGTTCAAGCTGATGTCAATTCCATAGATTAGAGATCATGCCATATGAGGATCAGCTGAAGGACTTGGAAAGGTTTAGACTGGAGAAGGAAAATGATCATTGCTTCAGATGTTTGAAAGGCTGTCATAAGAAAGAATGATTAGAATTGTTCTGCTTGGCCTCACAGGGCAGAATTCAGAACAGTGGATGGAAATTCAAGAGGCACAATTCAGCTCAGCTAGTGGAAGAACTTCCTAGCAATTAAAAAGGTCCAAAAGTGACACAGAGGTGGTGAAGGAGGGGAGGAATGGATGAGGCAGCCAAGTGCCTTTCTGTAGAGTTCTTTAAGCAGAGATTGGATGATCACATGTAGGGCAGACAAGCTGTTAAATTAGGACTTCAGTGAAGAGGCTTCTACAGATCTTGAAAGGCTTTGCCATCAATAAGGTTATATCAAAGAATGTCACATAAACTCTGAAGGCAACGCCTAGCAAAGAGTTAAAAATATTTTGGGCAAAGGCAGTATCCTCCAGGATAAATGTAAAGCTTCCAAGGGTGCTAAGTTTGAAGGGGCTAAAACTTCTTTGGATGTACAAGTCTCATTACGCTTGTTAAAGAAAAAAAAAAAGTCGACGGGTGCAGCTGTACACATGAGAAAACTTTCTAATAATCTGCTGTCCAAAGGTGAGATTTGCCAGGTCAGTCAATCATGTGACTGAAGCTTTTGCTCCAAATGGTCAAAAATATTACAGTACTTTATTATGACTTTTGGGCAGGTGAAAATATTCTCTTCTAGAACTTAAATCTGGCTCAACAACCAACCAACCAAAAAGCATGTTTGGGATAAAAAAAAAGCATGTTTCCAGAGAAAACACTTATTGAGAAATTTTCAAATAGCAATGCAGAGGAGATGAGAATGAAAGATTTCTGGTCTTCACTTTGGCATTTAACCCAACAAGGAAACAAATAATTGTGGAAAGAATTCCCTGTTGTCTTACAGGGAATGGATGTCAGGGAAAAGCCACTCATGAAATGCCGAAAATTACAAAGACCCAGGGCATAGAATCCAAGTCTATATAGCCATGCTACATATGCTTCTGAAATTCCCAAGTTTGGTCTATGGGAAATAATGTAAAAGCACTTCCCTTAGCAATTAATTTTGGGTCAAGCATTCACTTATAAGGAGGGGGGTGAAGATAAAAGTACCAGTTCATTCCCTAATTGTTTGATCTATTATCCCTCTAGCTCTTTTAAAATTTAAGATAAAGACTGAAGCAGTTCACCAGTGTTTACCTCAATCAATTGTATTGGTGAGTTCATTTCTTTGAAGTGAATGTACTGATGATGAAAGGTACTAGACAGATGGCCTTGAAGACCATACTTATTATCTGCTTTTGTGCTCCACCTTAAAGGATCTTTCAGGATAAGAGGACAATTTAACCTTCCCTTTTTATTTGCATTCAACAATCATTTATTCACTCAACAAGTACTTATTAAAAGCTTGCTATGTGCAAAATACTATGCTACAAGTGGAGAGACCAAGACAGATAAGACACATGTTCCTGCCCTCAAGCTGCTTACAGTCTAACAGGTAGAAGTCTAAGCACACAAGTAACTATGATAGAAAGATGAGTGAAATACAACAAGGTCTGGACAAAATGCAGTGTGAATTTTAAGGATGAGGTCGTGGAAGGGTCAGAGGTTTCCTAGAACAGGTGGCATCTGAGTTAAGACCTGAATATCAACAACATGGTAACCTGGGAATGATCCTGGATTAAGAGTCAGAGGCCCTGGGGTAAAATGCCCCATAATTCACTTACTACTTGTATAACCTTAGGGAAGCCACAATATTACTGGACCTCAATTTCCTCCTCTATAAAATGAGGTACTGAACATCAATAAACATGTATTAAGGAGCTGCTATGGGCCCGGCACTGTGCTAAGTGCTGTAGGACCTCTAAAGTCTCAGTTCTAAATCGATGACCCTATAGTAGTATGAATAGATAAAAGATGTGGAGAGGAGGGGGACAGAGTAAGGGGAGTACATCTAGGCACATGGAGCAGCACAGGCAATGGTACCCAGTTGTGAGAGGAGAGGACAAGTACAGGGAAAGCAGATTAGTAGAATTTGGCTGAAAGTAAAATATATAAGAGGAAATAGTATGAGAAAAGGCTGGTCAGTTGGTTGGAAGCCAACTGTGAAGGGTCCTACATGTCAAGATCAAGAGTTTTATATATTATTCAGGAAGCACAAGGGAGTCACTGAGGGGGTCTCAGTAAAGGCATAATGGAATCACATCACGGTGAATTGGGGAGATTATTCATGAAGGATACAGAGGATGCACTGAAAAATAGACAGATTGGAGGGAGGAGGACCATAGAGGGTAGAGTGGGGGGGGGGAGAGATAGTAATTATAATGATCTAGGTTAGAAGAATGAAGCCCTAAACATGGGTGATGATATTATGAATCTAGAGGAGGGGACAAAAGAGAGAGATATGTCAGAACTAGAAATGAAAGGTTTTGGCAATTAAATGGGGAGAAAGAACAGATAGTTACACTTATGCTTACAAAAAATATTTTAATAATTATTCTTCAGAACAGTCCTAGGGACTTTCCCTATGAATATTACTAGATTGCAGAGGGCTTGAGTGGGATAAATGTAACTGTAAGCAATCCTACTTAAATGATTCCATAGCTAGTTGAGTTGATGATAGGAACTCAACACTGATGTTATTTCATTATCTGTGATGTTTACAAATAATGTAGTTACCCGGCTTATCTCATTCTATCATGTCTATTTTAACTATTACTGTGTCTGAGACCATGGTTGCAACTCTGATTTTTCTAATTTACCTGAAAAATAATAGATTTCTACCCTCACCCCTCAGCTTAACTCCATGTGCATCTTTATTTTTCAAATGTGCTTCTTATAAACAACATATTATTTCATTCTACATTTCAGTGCACTACACCACTCTGTGTTTTATGGGTGAGTTCTTCCCATTCACATTTACAGTTATGGTTATTAGCTGAGATTTTTGTAACATTTATTCTTTTTGTTCTCCATTATTCTCCTTTTACAAGGAAAAAGAAGGGGTGAAAGAAAGGATTTGGGATTAACACTAGTTACATTTAATTAAAATAATCTAATCCTACTCTTTCAACCTTTTCTTCACCCAGGGAAGAACTAAATTTCTAGGTCTCACCATTTCTTTGCCTACTCTTAATTTCCACTTTAATTTATCCTTGGCGGTTGTTTTATTTCATTTTTGACTATTAACCACCATGCCTCAGCTGTCTTTGTGGGCTTTTTGGTGAGTTCTTTCTGGCACTTCCATTTTGAGGAAGGGCCCCACACTAGCCATCCCTCATTCTCTGGCCAACATGACGCCAGGAAGTCACCATGACCCTGTCTTTGTACTCCTTCTACTCTCCCCTTTTATATGTTGTTTTTCTAAAGCAAAATGTAAGCTCCCTGAGGGTAGGTACTGTCTTTCTTTTTCCTTGTATTTGTATCCCCAGCACTTAGCTAAGTGCCTGGATACAGTAAGCACTTAATAAATGCTTGTTGACTAACTGCCTCTTCCTGTCTCAACTCTACCCCCAAACTTTCCTCTTTTTTTGCTCCCTGAGCTTGTCTACTTCCCTACTGATTTTTAATACATTCTTACACTACATTACAGGGAGGGGGAGAGAGAGAAGTCAACCCTCCTCTGGTTCAATTCAGATTTGGACCAGGTCTATTAGATGGCTACTATGCCAATACTACCCTCCATGTTTGTATATCCTTGTTTCAATGTGTCCCAGTTATGGGAATGATAAGTTCTTTCCTCTTCCTCATTGCCTCCCTTGTGTGTTCCCCATCACTGCCTTTTCTTTACTCTCTTAAATCAAATAAAATAGAACAAAACTCCACCCAGGTATTATCTGTCTTCCTTTGTTCCTTTTTGGAATCTTAAAGATGAGACAGTTCTGAAGGGATAATGATTTATTTCTCCCTCCCCCTTTGTAGGATATGAACACTTGATCATAATTAAACCCCTTTAAATCGTCGAAATAAAGTTCCCTTTCTGGGTGTCTCTCATTTGTAAATATTTGCTGTAATTATTTTTGTATATATAGTACTCTGTCTTTGGCCTCTTTGCAGTATGTGCCTAGGAGAGGGTTAAAGGGTACATAAAGTTTAGTAACTTTTCTACTTTGATTCTAAACAATTTTCCAGATTGGTTGGGTCTTTTCATAAAACCCATAATGCACCAGTGTGCTTGGCTTCCCACAAACCTTCAACATATATGTTACGCGCTGATTCTTGAGAGCTGCCCTTGAGCTGAGGCAAAGAGTATGGAGGAGGTCTGAGCTTGATCAATGCTGAAAGGAAAAGAATCAGCTGTTTTACTAAGGAAAGTGCCTATGGAGCTGGCTCCCAGAAAGCAACAGCCAAAAGGGAGGACTTTGTGCTCCCTTAGAAAACAGTAAATATTTAAGAGACAGGAGACTTGCTCTTTAGCTTGAGATAGGAGAACCACACTTTCTCCTTCAAAGAACTTTGGCCAAAGGGTTGGGGGAGCAGAGAAGTTATACCCTTGAGGACTGGATAAGGCAGCCTTGGACTTATGTCCACACTAGAGAAATTTAGCAATCCTCTAAAGGATCTAGTAACATACTGATCACCTAGTTAGAGAATTCATGAGGAATTAAGTGACGGTAGATGATGAAGGACTGTTTACACTCTGGTGTCTCATCCCCTTTGATCACATGGATATTACCTCCAAAGAAAGCAGTCCCTTAGCAACGCTTCTGGTTCCATATTTTGGTTTTCTCCCAAAGGAGAATTCTCCTATTGTATTTACCCCTTAACTCTCCTTCCACTGAATGTCTTTGCTGAATCTAAAATCCTTTTTATGTGAGGTTAAAGTTTCTGACATAAACCATATCTAATGTAGTCAACTATACAACATAATATCAGAAATGGTAGATTCTTCCTGATTTGGTATACTCTAGAAGCATGATAATCAGAGGAATTTTCCCAGTTAGATAAACATAGCTATAAGTAAAAGTTTTTTTTTTCCCCCAACCTCCAACTGACTCTATATCTAAGTACAGATATAATCATTTACAGATTTTTTTCAGAGCTTGTTACTGCACCGATTATCCAATGTTGGTCAGTTGTATATGGTTACTAAAAAGAAAAAAATAATGTATTTACATAATTCTTTTTTTAAAATTTATCCTATTTATTTTTAGTTTTCAACATTCCATTCCACAAGATTTTGAGTTACAAATTTTTCTCCCCTTCTTTCCCCTACCACCACCCCAAAACAGCAAGCCTACTGAATACTCTTTCCCCCAATCTGTTCTCTCTTAGATCCTCACCTATCTCCCCTAATTTTCTAGTAAGGCAAGGTGGATTTCTATACCCTAGTGACTGTATATCTTATTTCCCAGTTTCATGTAAAAAATAATTTTTTAAACATTTGTTTTTAAAACTTTGAGTTCCAGATTTTTTCCCGTCTTCCCTCCTCACCCACCCCATATTTATAAAATTTTTCAAAGTTTGCAAGGCATTTTATAAATATTTTCTCATTTTACCTTCAAAACAACCCTGGGAAGTAGGTACTATTATTATCCCCATTTTATAGATGAAAAAATTGAGGCAGACATGTCAAGGAACTTGCCCAAGGTGACACATATAGCATATGTCTGAGGTTGGAGGGTGGATTTGGACTCAGGTCTTCCTGACTCCTGGTCCAATGCACTATCCACTAATTGCTACCTAAAAGGCAATCCTTTGTATCTGCTCTACATTTTTAGTATTTGCATTTAAAAGTCTTCTAATTTTATTGCATCATTATTATTATTAGAAATTTTTCTGCTAGCTCTCAGCTTTCCAGAGTTAATGTGCCCTCCCACCTCTGGGACACTGCATTGCTTCTCAGCACATCCTAAAGAGGCCGTGTTGGGACAGAAAGAGTTTTGCTCTTGTCTAGAATTCAGCTGAAGAAATGTGTAGTTACGGGTTTGGGGTTGGGGAAGGGGAGGAAAAAGGCACAGAATATCTTGCTAAAAGGCAAGAGTTCTTTCTATTCTCTATGTACCCCTGCCATACAATGTTGGGAGGCAGCAATGGAAAAAGGGTAGCTAGGGCGTACAGGGGGCAGAGTGGAATCGGGAAGACCTGAATTCAAATCTAGTCTCAGACGTTTACTAGCTATATGATCCAGGGCAAGTTATTTAACCCGATTTGCCTCAGTTTCCTCATCTGTAAAAAGAGCCAGAGAAGGACACTGCAGACCGCTCCAGTATCTCTGCCAACATAACCCCAAATGAGGTCATGAAAAGTGGGATATAACTGAACAACAAGAAGAAGGAAATAAGGTTACAACGCACAACACAGGACCAAGAGTTAGTGACCAGGCCAAGTCATGACTAGGTGAAAGCATACCATGAATAAGAGCTGGCACATCATCTTTCACCACAAGATGCCGTTTGCCAACCCATGGATTTGCTCATCTTCTAAAAGTTTGGGTAGGGTAGCAGGCTGAAGTTAACAGCTCAATGAGATTGGGGGATTCTATGGATTTCAATTACCCAGCCTATACAGCCCGACCTCCACTACCAAAGATAACCAGAAGCCTGCTTGAGTTATTCTCCTGAAACTTTCATTAATTTTAAATAAATTTGTGCAGTGTCATTATTTCTCCCTTTTTCCAAATGAAAATGCCCTTGTCTTTTTTAGTTTTTCACTATAGGCACTTTCTGTCTTGGAGAATTTCTGTTGTTCTTCCCTGGACTTTTGATATTTCTGCTTTGTTTTCTTTGAAAAGAAAGGACCAACGCAGAATTCTGATTTCTGAGGTAAAGTCATAACATCAATGTGTATCATTAGAATGGTTTATTATAATTACATGGAAATATTCAATGCCAAATTATAGGCGGCATATTATTTTCTGCATTCTCCTTTATCCCATTCTTAAAGTTAATACAGCCTATTATATCTCATTCCCTCTTTTGACTGCTACTGCTCACTGAACAGATGTCTCCATTGAGCAATCCACAATGAGCCCTAGATCTTTTCCTGAGCACTTACAACCATAGTCATTCAGAGCCCATCAGTGTGGATGAGATGCTCCTATTGTCCCTTCTGGTGTACATTAGCTTGCACTTGTCTACATCAAATTTTGGAGAATCACTGATATTAGAGATGGAAAGGGCCTATTAGGTCATCAAATGCACCTTTTGCTTTGCCCACGACAGCAAATGAAGTCAACTCATGCTTACTAGTGGTGATCACGATTCCTTAAACTGACATGGTCTCTTTGTTCACAAGGTCACTTAAGAAACTCTTAAAGAACTTTAAAGCCCTTCCTACCTTCCTGGCCTTCTTAGCCTTTAGTCCTCTCTACCTACTCTTCCATCCAGTGACAATGGGCCTCGTTACTTTTCTTACACAAGATATTCCATCTACAAGCCGTCTACAAGCTCTGTGCATTTTCGTTGCCTCTTCCTCCATGCCTGGAATTCTCTCTCTCTCTCTCTCTCTGTCTCTCTCTCTCTCTCTCTGTCTGTCTCTTTGTCTCTCTCTCTCTGTCTCTCTCTCTCTCTCTCTGTCTCTGTCTCTCTCTGTCTCTCTGTCTCTTTGTCTCTCTCTCTCTCTGTCTCTGTCTCTCTCTGTCTCTCTTTCTCTTTCTCTCTCCTCATCTCTGCCTCCTGGATTTTATGTTTTCCTTCAAATCTCAAAATTCCATTTTCTGCAAAAAGCCTTTCTCAAATGACTCTCTCCTCTTAAGTGCCTTCCTTTTGAGATTACCTCCAATTTAGCCTGGATAATAAGTTTGTCTGTACAGTTATCCTTCCACATCATAGGTGTTAGAGATCTGGAAAATCTGAATAAAATTTTTTGGTCCTCTTTTTTTTGAGGGGGGAAGGCAAGGCAATTGGGGTTAAGTGCTTTGCCCAACATCACACAACTGGTAAGTGTCAAGTGTCTGAGGCTGGATTTGAACTCAGGTCCTCCTGACTCCAGGGCCAGTGCTCTATTCACTGCACCACCTAGCTGCTGCAGATCCCCTTTTTATACCAGAGAAGAAGTCTTTATTTATTTACCTTTTGTTTTATGGGGGTATTTATAGTACTGTACGATAAAGTTTGGGTTAAATATTTGGTCGTAAGCTCTGTGTTATCTTCTGGTCTTTGTCTATAATCTATGGCTTTCACAAAACTCCCCCAAAATTCCCATTATGCCAGCCTGAGATAAATTGAAACCATGATGGGGAAAGCCACAATGTGGAAGGGATAATTGTATATACTTTTTTGCATGCAGTTTCCCCCATTAGAGTCCCCTTGAGGGAAGGGCTGTGTTTTTGCCCTTTTTTGTAACCCTAGGACTTAGCACAATGCCTGAAACATAGTAAGCACTTAATAAATGTTGTTGATTACCTGCTTATTGGAATACAGAAAACTGTATGAAGACATTGCCAGGTTATTTTCCCCCCTACTATCACTCCAACAAAGCCAAGAACCAGATTCACTGCTTTGACTCACGGAATAGTAGGGCTTGTTAGAGCAAGGAACACTTTGGCCCATCTTACAGATGAAGAAACAAGGCAAAGTTAAGTGACTTGCCCAGGGTCACACAACTAATAGGTGTCTAAGGCCAAATCTGAACTCAGGAGGATTAGTCTTCCTAACCCTAGGGCCAACATGCTGTCTACTGAGCACCTAGCTGTTCCCTGAACGTATCATTCAGAGTAGGATGTAAACTTTCAGCCACATTATGTTCCCACCATATGAAAATGACCTTTTACACATATAATTATCTACTATTATGTTGTCTAAAAGCCTAGTAATGTTAGAGGGTTCAATAGTTTTCTTTCAAACCTTCTTCAGAGAAAGAATCACTAGTGGTAAGACTTTAAAACATCTTCTAAGTTCTTCCTACAATTCAGGGACACACTTACTGCCTTTACCTCTCCAGAATGAACTATTGTAGTGTCAGAAAAACAGGTAACATTTCAGAAGGCTCAGCAAGAGCCCATGTGACATACCTAGGTTGTATTAGGTCTCTGCTCTTTGACCAAAAAAATTTTAGGGTTAGCCTTTAAACTGTTAGGCAGATACCCAACAAGTTTCTGGGTTAGTCTAGCCCTGTTTACAAAGAAGGGGATTGATTCAGTCTACAAAGTACTTCTCAAGAATGGGAAAAATTTATTTTTAGCAAATATCTCTGATAAGAGTCTGATATCCAAAATATATAAGTAACTAACACAGATATATAAGAACAAATGTTATTCTTCAATAAGTAAGTAGTTAAAAGGATACGAACAGTTCTGAAAAGAATTAAATTAGAGGTAAATAACCTATATGAAAGATTGTTCCCAATCATTGATAATAAGAAAAATTCATATTAAAAAAATCTCTAAAACTTTACCTGACAACCAGTAAATTGCAAAAATGAGAAAAGGTAGAAATAATAAATGCTGGAGGGACTTCAAAAAGAGGCACACCAACAAATTGCTGGTATAGCTGTGAACTGACCCATCCATTTTTGGAAAGGAATTTAAAGAATTATGCTACTTAAAAAAAGTGACTAAACTGCCCATACGCTTTGACCAAGAAATCCTATTACTAGGCATTTATTCCAAGGAAACCAAAGTCAGAAAGGCCACAACATACCTGAATGTTCATAGCATCCTTTTTTGTGATAGCAAAGTGCAGCAAAACAAAGTTACAGACCCACGAAATAAAGTGGCTCCATATGGCACAGGGAGAGAAACAACAGTCTACTACGTAAGGAATGATCACCATGTTTGCAGAAATGAAGAATTCAGAGAAGCATGGAAAACATATGAACTGATTCAGAGTGAAACTGCAGAACAATAAGACAGACATACTGACTTAAAATGATGGAACTGGAAAGAAAAGCAACACAAGAAACCGGATGCTATGTGGTGGTAAAGGCCAAGCTTGGCCCAGAGGAAGAAGAGAGAAAATGAACCGCCTCCCCCTTGCCAGAGCTAGGGGACTATGAATAACATACTGCTGGACAGACCAGGAGTGGAGCACCTGCGGCCTGGAGGGCACATGTGACCCTGTATACGCCCCTGGCATATACCATCACACAGAAACACTGGTTTCTTCTAGCTGAACTGCTTTTTCCCCCTTTCTTTTTAAATCTTTTTTTTTTAAAATAAGAAATGGCTCATTGGGTAGGGCAGAACAGAGAGTTATACTCAGAAATGGATTTCAATAATAATCAATAATCAAGATATCAGGAATAATAACTAATATATATATAAAACTTTGAAGTTTGTAAAACACTTTACATATATTTATATGATTTCATCTGAAATTCACAACAATCCTGTGATAAAGATACTATGATTATTCCCATTTTCTAGATGAAGATGCTGAGGCTGAGAGCCTAAGTGACTTATCCAGGGTTGTTCAGATGGTAAATATCTGAGGCAGGATTTAAACTCAAATCTTATATAAGCTAAGTCAAGGATCTTCTTTTCCCTCTCTTTTCTTACTCCATCTATCTGCCTCTACTTAAGAAAAATTGGATTTTTCTAAAAAGTAAAGTCTAGTCATGTTTAATACTTCTTACAACCAGTAAATTCTCTCTCATGCTGTAATCAAGCTTTCTCCATAGAGACAGAACAAAAACTCACAATTTTTGCCAGTATATTTCATACGTGAAAATACATGAAGCCGAACAGATCCAGTTGCTCTCATCCGTCCTCAGAAGTCTTATTTTCTCATTCTTAGATCGTATGGAGGGCTCTTCTTCGAACCCCCTTTATTCCCTGTCAGCCACGGAGCCCAGAACTGTATAGAATATTCACATGAAGAAAGCATCTGACCATTACGGAGCATAATGAAAACACGCCTTCCTTAAAACAACCAGCATTTCTTGATCAACTGCTACATACCCAGCATTATCCCGGGCACTCTTTCAGAGGAAAGGGAAGGGTACAAAAGAAGTGAAATAAGATATAGTTCCTACCACTAACTAGCTTAATACGACTATTTATTTATCCTAGCATCATGCTTGATTTTTAAATTTTGACTTGGCAACTGTATCAATTCATGCTGGCACCTTACCATCCACCCACTCTGGCTTGTTAATACATATATTTAATAACATCACTCTCAATGGACTAGCCCTTAAGCACCCCTCCATCAACTTTGTACCCCTCTGGTTGGGAATTAACCATTTATTCCTAAGCACTTCTTTCCATCAACTATGCAGCTTGCATCCATAAACAACTGTCATCTTTCATCATCTGATTATCCTTTATTTTCTTGGGCCTTTGTGAAGGACTGACTATACATAAAACCTTTAAACACGAAAATTAAATTGCTTTTATAGGCTTTCTTTGTGTCCGATACTCCTGGCTCTCAAAGCCTTAGTCCAAAGGTAGCCATACTTACCTTTGTGAAAATACAGTGATTCTCCTTGAATATAAAATTTTCTTATATGATGTCTCTGTGTTTCTGGGGTGGCACAGAGCTCTCCTCCCCTACTGGCCTCATATACAAGCTGCAGGCATACTTGGCAAATGAAACAGATAGACTTCACCAGCTGGTTTATAATCTGTGCCTCTTGTATATAAAAATTAGCCTCTAACCAAAGAATCATAAGGCCCCAAAATGAGAAATAAGATGAAACAAGAGGTTTAAGAGTGTGGAATTGAGGTAGAAGAGAAAGTGAAATGTTCAGTGGTCTACCAAATGCTCAGAAATTAATATACGGTTCTTCTTATGAGTGCGAAAGAAAAGTGGAATGGGCAGAAAAGATATCCTCATAGAGAAATTTGCAATCAAATCTCCTTTTTAAAAAATGGGGTAGATTTCCTAAGAGGTTACACAGAATAAGAATCTAGCCCATAGCTCTTTTTATATTTAAAGAGATTTATTTATAGCCTGTATTTTCAATGTGCACTATTAAAATACATCACTTTCAGAACAATATTCCTTTCAGCTTTCCCTCGTGTGCTGCATACCTGGATTCAATAAACTCTTAATTTAGGCACCCTTGCAGCTAGTAGCCATCACACAATCCCCTTTTACCACACACCGAATACCTGAAGCCTACAGACACTAAACAAACAAAGCTTCCTTCCCCAAACATTCACTGTACAATACCCCAGGGATGACACAAAATCCTGTGTGTCCACACTAGCCAAAACAAAACTACTGCAAGTTTTACAACAAAGGAATTCCCTGCAAGTCCCTTCTAGACAAATGATGGCTCGGTCCCTTTCAACTACCAATGGTAGATTTCACCTTGTTTATTTATTGTTTCAGAGGAAAGGCAGTTGGATTTGCATGGGAAACACTAGGAATACCCATTTCTTTATCCTTCTGCGTGGGTAGCCGTTTGAATTTTCAATCAAAAATCTGAACAAACTTTTAACAATTTTTAAAACATCAAGGAAAGGATAAGGAAATGGGCAAAACAGTAACTACCACACACATTTCTTTGTCTATCCAGGAGTGGGGAACCTGTGGCCTCAAGGCCACATGTGGCCCTCTAGGTCTTCAAGTGCAGACTGAATCCATTAAATGGCCATACCTGAGACCTAGAAGGCCACATGTGGCCTCGAGGCCATAGGTTCCCCACCCCTGGATATCTTATAGACAATAATTAAAGATTTTCTAAATTCTCTCCTAGAGATAGAATCCTAATCCTAATTTGCAGGTGTGTCTATTTGTAGGCACTGTGACTGTGTCTGCTTTCCTAGACAAGATAGTGTGAGGCTAAACAAGATAACAAATGTGAAATCTGAAGTCACTTAGAAGAAAGGAAAAACATAAAGTAAGAGTTTTGTCATATAATTACTTCAAAACATTTTGAAGGATAAATTCATGTATATGAGAGACTTAAAAATATTTGTCATTCACTTAGAGTTCAGTACTTTCAGGATCTGTGATTTTATTGGTGTAGTCTTACCTTCATCAATAGAGACTCCAACCCCTATAGGATTTAGTGAACAGCATTCATTACCTGGCAGTCAAATGTCTAACGACGATACTTCCTTGAAGGACTGTCAAATGGAAGATTAGATTTTCTCGGTGTGGTTACAGAAGTCAGAACCTAAAACCAATGGGCAGAAATTACAGGGAGTTTCTACACTGGTTCTCTGATGACCAACAGAGATTCTTGAGTAAGGCCATTCCTTACTCAAGGAGCTTTCCTGCAGCTTTCCATTTTTCTAAGACCTGTCAGAGTTGTTCTCCATTGGCACAGACTTCAAGAACAGGCACCAGAGGAAGACTTCAGTATCTGACTTTTTCTTTTTTCCTTAAATGAAGGAACTCAAGTCCAAAGACAAAGAGTGACTTGATGGGGGTAAGAACAAGAAAGTTAGACAATTTTGAATACTATTCCTGCTGTAACTATGGATGTGTTTGCAGGATGTGGTAAGAAGATTTACACTTGGATGCCAAAATCTGTCACTAAGGGTTAATAATTAATAAATAAAGGAGAAAAGTACCTGACAAGTTTCTATGTTTCTACATTTGAAATTGAGGATGTTATAGAGGAGAAGGAAAACATGAGTTGTGAACTCACCATCAGATAATATTCCCTACCCTCTTTTCCCCATCTTCATACAAATTTCAGAAGAAGCAACTTACAAAAGTAGGTCAGGTACTGTAATGTCTTGACTATAAAAGGGACCATGGAGGTCACCTAGCCCAGTCTGCCTTAGGAGCAGACTCTACAGAATTTTCGACAGGTGGCCATTTAACATCCTGCTGTAACAGGTTTCAGTGACAAGACTCATAAGGTAAACTATTCCATTTTCAGACAACTTATAATTAGAAAAGTTTTCCTTTTAACAAACTGACTTCTGTCTCCTTCTAATTTCTGCCCATTGGTTTTAGTTTTGCCCTCTGAAGTCAGACAGTAAAAATCTTTCTTCTACTTGCAACTCTTCAAAAATTTAAAAGACAGCCGATATGTGCTCCCTAAGGCATCTCTTCTTTTGGCTAAACGTCACCATTTTCTTCAGCTTTTCCTCATGCTGCATGGTTTCCAGACCCCCTCATCATTCTGGTTGCTCTCTCATAGGTATACTCTGGCTTATGGTTCACTAATGTGCCTCTTAAGATATGACAACCTGAACTCAATCCAAATATCCCAGGTGTGACAGAATTACTCAAGATTGGGTGGTATTGTTACCTTCTTTGTTTGGCACTCTACATTTCTATTAATGCAGAACTAAGTTCCCAGAATATTTTTTTTGGCAGTCACATTTCCCTATGATCTAATATTGAGTGTGCAGTCCACTGAAACCCCAAGATCTTTTTCCACATGAATGATTTTTTCACAAGATCACTGAATTTGAAGCTGGAAGAGGATTTAGAGAGCAACTTGCTCATTTTATATATGAGGAAGGTGAGAGCTACGTGTCCCACATTCCATATTTATGAAGTTGATTTTTTGAATCTAAGCAGAGGACTTTACATTCAAACTTCACATTCTTTTCATTGACTTTTTCCTGCCTGCCAAGACCTTTTGAATCTTGATTTTGTCATCCAATAACAAATCACACTTGGTCAAAATCTTCATCATTTCCCCCCATGATTTCCACCATAGGCTGATGGTTTCACAAAATCTATCATGGCAAATGTAAAGTTTTAATTATTGGTACTTTAGTGGCTTAAACTGATGCCTTACTTTCTCCAAAAGCATCTGAATAAAACAATGCAAGGTATACATCCCAATGAGATTTCCGCTGCAAAGCAAGCAAGACTAGACAAACCAAGAGAGGCATCGAATGTCAGCCCATTTTTGATTCATACTTATTATACAGAAACACATGAATTCAAAAGAGCTTTTTCTTTTGAAAATGGCACTTCAGTCTTGGCTTCTTGCACGTGTGCCCTGCATGCTGACTGGCATATTCATTTAAAACCCATAAATTAAAATCTCACATATTCATACTGCGGTGCCTTTCACTTCAAAAAATTTGACAAACTTTATACAGTATATGCATATGTACGGGAATCCATCCTCACACCCTTTATGTCCACCATATTCCATCACTCCACATCCCCGGAGACAAAAAGACAAAACCATTCCCTCCTTATTACCTCCAGCAACTATCTACAAGGTTCAAAATGGACAACTAAACAACAATGAATAAAGATTAATTAAATGTGTACAGCTCTGTCCCAGGCACTGAGGCAGATACAAAAATCAATACCCTTTCCCTCTCTGATTGGAGGACTGGAAGGGAGAGCAAAGAAGTCTTCCCAAGACTTCATTTAAAAAGGACTTAGAGAGCAGCCAACTCCTCATTTCCCACCAGTGGCACTCCTTTGAATGGACTCCAGCATGTCCCTGAACTGCTGGGTACCTTCTTCCCTCCCATCCCCTTTTCAGCTTTCTTTTGTGTATAGTCTTTCCCCATTAGATTGTAAGCTCTTTGAGGGCAGGGACCATCTTTCTTTTTCTTATTTGCATTTCCAGCACTTAGAACAGTGCTTGGCACATAGCAGGCACTTATTAAATGTTTGTTGACTACTGCTCTGCCTTCAAGGAATTTAAAATTTACTTGAGGAGGAACTAAGGGGTGCAAAAAAGCTTTAATACGAATTATAACATGAGGGCATAAAAGAGATAGAAAGGGCTCTGGGGGAGGCAAGGCTACACCAGCTGGGGCCTGAGGCTGGGGAGCAATCAAGGAGGCCTTTATAGAGTAGGTAGAAATCTGAGCAATTAATGACACCATTGAGTGATAAATTGACCTTTTCCTTTGAAAGGTGACTCTGCTCTCCTAATAGAAGAGGGAAAGAACAATTATTAGTAATGCCATTGTGGACAGACCAGTTCCAAACTCTCACCCAACTCTGAACAGCTTTGTGTTCATAGGCAAGTCATTTAAGCCCTCAGAACCTCCATTTTCTCAACTATAAACAGGGATAAAAACACCTATAATGTGAAGAAAGCACTCTGCAAACCTTAACATGCTATACAAATATGAGTTATTATTATTATTATTATTATTATTTTTTGCTTTTTGGAGGGCAGTTGGGGTTAAGTGACTTGCCCAAGGTCACACAGCTAGTTTTTGTGTTAAGTGTCTGAGGCCGGAATTGAACTCAGGTCCTCCTGACTCCAGGGCCAGTGCTCTATTCACTGCGCCACCTAGCCGCCCCAAATATGAGTTATTATTGTTGTCACTACTATGAGCCAGAATGTCAAAGTGAAGAGAGGGCTAGACTTTTAACAAGGGTTCACATCTTGCCACTGACAGTACCCATATGCATTTGTGCAAATTGCTTAAGTCCCTTACACCTAGGCAACTCTCTTAACAATTTCTACCAACTCATAGGTGAGTTACTCTTGCATTGGTGGCAAAAGCTTCCACACACCATGAATCCCCTAAACTGAAAACAGAGCTTTCAAGTATTCATATGTTATTATTACTAATTAGGCGATTATTATTCTTATTAGGAATCGGGCTGAAATAAAACATTGCATAGACCAGCGGTTCTCAACCTGTGGGTTGTGTTCAATTTGTAACAATGAAAATACATCTTGCATATCAGATAGATTCATAACAGTAGCAAAATTACAGTTATGAAGTAGCAACAAAAATAATTTTATGGTTGGGGGTCACTACAACATGAGGAAATGTATTAAAGGGTTGCAGCATTAGGAAGGTTGAGAACCCATGGAGGAAACAGCATGGCAGAGTGGATCAGACATTGGTCTTGCCAAATTCTACCCCAGACACTCATTGTGTGCCCCTAAGAAAGTAGGGAGTTTGGCTGGATGGCCTCCACAGTCCTCTCTAGCTCCAAAGCTAAGATGGGACAATCTTACTGCTTCAATGATCTCCTTTGCTTCTGTTGCACATACTTAACCAAGATGGAAATTCAGCAAGTTAACCCCGAGCTGCCTATTAAGTCCCCATTTCCTATGCCTCCGTTTTCTCCAATATAAAAGAGGAATAACCATATTCACTTAGTTCATGAGGGTGTTCAAAGTATTAAGTATACAAATTACTGCAGTGCATGTGTGCGTACAGAATTTCCATTTTCTCTCACAGCATCTTCTTGGTCAAACTCCATAATGCAATAACACCCGAGTATACGGTGTATTTGTCAAGAGACTACAGACATCTTAAGTACGAGACCAGAGGTGCTGATATCTTTATTTTTCAAGTCTTAGTTTGTGTACCTTACACTTTACAAGGAGGCTTTACACATAACATATCATTTGATCTCCACAGCAACCCTAAGAGGTACACAGGGAAAGCACTAGTCGAATGATAAATAAGTAAACTGAGACTCCGAGTCAACTATTGTAACTTTCCTGTTTCTGGCTCCACTATTCTTTTTGGTGGTACCTCCCATACACCGCATGTTTTGCAGACTTTTTTAATATGGCAAAATTGCTCCCAGTCCAGACCCTCACCTTTCTTATTCAATTTAAGTCAAGAATGAGTTCATTTTTAAGTAACTGCCCACTCCCCCCCTTCCTCCCCTTTGTGTGTGGTCTCGCCCGTGAGAATGTAAGCTCCAAAAGGGCAAGGGCTGCCTGATTTTTGTATCCGTATCCCTGGTGTTCATCACAGAGCTTGGCATATACTGAGCGCCTAATAAACAAACGCGTTTTCATTTGTTCATTCCCATTCATTCATCTCCCCAGATCCTGGAGCTGTGCTAGTTCAGATTCTCCAGTTCTGCTCTGATCAAATCATTTGCTTTCATATTTTCCCCACTGGCTCCTTTTCTTAATCACTCCCTTGACTTCCACTCCAAGCGTCCTCTTGTGGAATACTCCACCATTTCCCATTCATACTGCTTTTCTTTTCTAATAACTTCTAAAGTCAGTTTCCCAGCGTGGTTTAGGGCAAAAGTCACCAAATTATGGCCCAAGGGTCATAGTCTGCCAACCTCTAGAGGAAAAGTATATATACTTGGGAGTCAAAAGGCTCTGCCAGTCCCAATTGTTAGCTATGTGAACTTAGAAAAGTCACTTAAACTCTTAGAGCTTGAGAATACTCATCTATAAAATGAGAATAATAATAAAAAAAGACATGTTTGTATTTTTTAATACCAACATTCTACTGGGGTTGTCATATGGGAGGGAGATAGGGAATACAAGTTTCCAAAGAATAAAAAATGGAAATCACACAGAGGGCAATGGAGAGATAAAAACAGTAGATATTAGCAGAACACAACATCCAACTAAAGAGAACTCCAAAGAACAGGAGTAAATAATGTAATCAATGAATTACACAAGAGGAAAGGAAGATGGCACAGGTGAGGAAAGGCCACGTGGGCAGAATGTTCCACTAGTACCTTGCAATGTCAAGAGAAATTGAGGAAGGCCTCTAGTACAGCGGATGGACCTCCCGTAGCAAAATTATAGAAGGACATGGCCAAGAGTCTCACAGGACGGGCAGTCATCTGCAGACTGTTCTCCCTACCACAGGACCCTATTTGAATTGAGACAAAAATCTGAACTTATGTATTGAGTATATGATATAGGAGATAGAGTACTGAACTTGTAAGGAAGATTTGGGTTTGAATCCCGCCCCAGATGTGTACTAGCTTTGTGATCTTGGGGGAATCACTCAGCTTCTTTTAGACTCTGTTTTCTTGCTTTAAAATGGGAATAATAATATAACCTACCTCACAGGGTCGTTGTAAGGATCAAAAGAGATTATGAATGTTTGCTTAGCAAACTTCCAAGTACAATATGGATGTCAGCTGTGATTATTAAAATAAGGATAATAAAATCTGCACTTACCCAGCAGAGTTGCTAGAAAGCATTTTGCCAGCTTTAGAGCTAAATAAATTAAGCTATAGATGCATTATCTTTGAAAAATGGGCATAAAGGTGATGGCTGTAATAATGATGATGAAAGAATGAAAATGAGATACAATAAATAAGAGTACCTTCTATGTGTTGGAATGGGAGGTCTATCTGTAGACAGCGTGCTGCAGTGTGGGCATGGGCAGCTTCTGTGTAGATAAATTACGTGAGCTGGACTGAGCACGTGCCTTAACCACACAATATGTGTGGGTTCTCAGAGTAGAGGCACCAAACCTATGATTTATGTGTGGGCAGGTGTGTCTATGTTCTTTTAAAACTACTGCTTAATCTGAAGGATGATGGATTGACAATCCTAGAGAGAGGGAAAAAAAAATCATGGTCTACCACGGCAGAGACGCAACACAGCACCCACGTATAGAACCTCCTCCATTGATGGAAATGCCATTCCAACCACGGTGGTTTCTTCAGGGAGACCACCGATAAGAGTAAAAGGAATCGGTAGTTATGCTACAAGGAAATACTGGAAAGTCAGGAAGTCATCAGACAATAAGATCTTGTAGATTATTAACCACCCAGTCAAAGCATGACTCGCTGATCTTAGAATGGAACTTGTTAACTCTAAGAGATGAATTCATCTGTATCTTTGTGAAATGATATGTAGACTCCTAAAAAGTCAAAACTGGAAGAGCCCTTGGAGATCGCCTAGTCTAGCCCCCTCATCTGACAAATAAGGCAACTGGAGCTCAGAGATGTTGAATGAACTCCCCAAGGTCATGTAGCTATGGAATTTAGTTCAAGCAGAGACGTTAGGTCTCCTGACCAAATTCATTGTCTTTGTTAATCCAAGTAGATGCTGGCCCCACAGAGAGACTCCAATTGAGTTCCTAACAACATATAGACCAATTACGGAACTAAGGAAGTGGGTGTCAACTAGTCTACAACCATTATTTCCCCTAAGTCAACAATCATTTACTGAGTGACTCCTATGTACCAGACACTGCTAAATGTTGAGGATGTAAGGAAGGGTAAAAACAGTTCCTGCCTTTGAGGAATTTGTAATCTAAAGGGGGGAGGGGAGGGAGGAGACAACAGGCAAACAATTAGGTACAAGCAAGATATAAACAGTATAAAATGGAAATCATCTCAGAGGGAAAGTACTAGCATTAAGAAAGATAGAGAGACCTGAGTTCAAATCTGGCCTCAGACACTTAACACAAAAATCTAGCCGTGTGACCTTGGGCAAGTCACTTAACCCCAACTGCCCTCCAAAAAAAAAAAGAAAGATAGAGAAAAGCTTCTTGCAACAGGTGGGATTTTAGATGAGACTTGTAGGAAGCCAGGAGGTAGGAGACAGGGAGGCAGAGTACTCTAGTCATGGTGGACAGCCAGTGAAAATTCTTGAAATCAGAAGATACTTTGTGCCAGGAACAGCATAAAGGCCAGTGTCACAGGGCACAGAAGGCAGTAAGATCTAAAAAGACTGGAAAGGTAGGAAGGGGTCAGGTTATAAAGCGCTTTAAAAGCCAAACAGGATTTTCTTTTTGATCCCGGATGTCACATGGGGAACTACTGGAGTTTACCAAATGGGGAGAGGGACATGGTAACATGTTCAGTTCTGAATCTGAAGAAGATCCCTTTGATAGCTGAGCAGAGAATGGACTGGAGTGGGAAATCTTGAGGTAGAGAGACCAAGTAAAAGCTATTGCAATAGTGAAGACGTGGGGTGATATTCTGCACCAAGGTTATAGTCATTTCAGAGAAAGGGGACCATACACTGAAGATATTAGGACAGTAGAATTGACAGGACTTGGAAATAGTTTGGATGTGGAGGATGAGAGAGAATAAGGAATCAAGGGTGACACCTAGGTTTCAAGCCTGAATGACTAGAGGGATGGTAGTATTAGCAACAGCAATAGGAAAGTTAAGAAAAAGGGGAGGTTTTTGGGGAAAAGAAAATGAATTCAGTTTTGGACACACTGAGTTTCAGAAGTCTACAGGACATCCATTTCAAAATGTCTAGTAGGAATTGGAACGGTTGGACAAGTTGTGGCATATGATTGTAATGGAATACAATTGTTCTATAAAAAATGATGGGCAGGATGGTTTCAAAAAACCTGGGAAGACTTTCATGAACTGATACAAAGTTGAATAAGCAGAACCAAGAAAACACTGTACACACTAACAGCAATATAGTAAGGATGATCAACTGTGAAAGACTTAGTTACTTTGATCAAAACTATTCCAAAGGATCCATGATTAAAAAAAAATGCTATCTACTCCCAGAGAGAGAACTGATGAACACTGGATCCAGGCTGAAGAATATTTTTAAAGTCTTCCTTTTTTCCTTATTTTTTGTGTATGTTTTCCTTTCCAACACGGCTAATATGAAATTTGTTTGGTATGACTTCACATGTATCATCAGTATGATACTGCTTACCTTCTCAAGGGGTGGGGGATGGACAGGAAAGAGAAAGACTCGGGAACTCAAATTTTTTTAAATGAATGTTACAATTTTTTTTTTACAAGTAACTGGGAAATATTTAGTGAAATAAATAATATATTAACCAAAAAAAAAAGATGTCCAGTAGGAAGTTGGAAATTCCAGAATGGAATTATTTGGAGATAGGTTAGGATTGGATAAATAGATCTGAGAATCATCTACATAAAGATGATAACTAGGAGCTGAAGAGAACACCAACTGAAACCGTATTGAAGCAAAAGAGAAAAGGAACCAGGACAGAATGTTGAGGGAGACCCACAAATAGTAGTTGGGACCTAGATAAAGGTCCTAGCAAAGGAGATTGAGAAATGATCAGACAAATAGGAAGAGAACCAGGAGAATGAAACCTAGAAAGAAGAGAGTATCAAGAAGAAAGTGATGAGCAGTGCCAAAGGCTGCATAAAGACCAAGAAGAAGGAAGAATAAGAAAAGTTCATTCGCTTTCCACATCATGGCTTCGATATATCACAGGTCAGCATAAGAAATTAAATGGGAATTTGAGGGGAGTTTTGTGGAAGCTACAGACAACGTGCAGTGAGCAAAAAAACAGAGAGCCTATGACCAGATACTCAACTCATAAAAGAAAAAAAAAATTCAGATTCCTTCTCTGGTGTGAAGGGAGGGCCAAAAAATGTCACGTAGATTTTCCATATCGCTGGGGGCACCGAATCCCTAACCCCCAAATTGTGGAAGGGATAAATAACTGTAATTGAGTGAATGGGGATGATAATGCAATCTCCTAAAGAAGGGATGTAAGGGAATCACTTGTCCATGGCGAGAAGTTAGCTTTGGCAAGGGGATGAACCACCTCTTCATGTGAGAAAGGGGTGAAAAAGGAGATAGTGGGGGAACACCTCTGGGTGATGTGGTTGTGATCTACATATATAGAGAGAGTGTATTAACTAATGTGTAACCTAATAATTACAGATATATATATATATGCATATAAATTCACAGAGGTTTAACTACATATGTTGTATGAATGGTCTAGATATAAAAAGCAAAATGGTGCATATTTGGCACCCCAAAAAAGGACATATGAATATTTTGTAGAGGCAGAAAGGACCTTAGACGTCGAAGTCCAACCTCTTCATTTTACAGATGAGAAAAGTTAGACCTAGTGACTTTAAGGGATATGCCCAAGGTCACACAGGTCGAAGAGACAGGATCTGAACTCAAGTCTTCTGACTCCATATGCAGTTCTCCTCTGCACAATACCATTCTACCTCTTTGAGTAACATAATTATATCTAGTTATAGTTACAGGTCACTCGCCCTTATTTCCACAATATAATAACTTATGCATGTTAAACACTGTACATGAATCAGATTCTATTTTAATATATGCCAATCGATATTATGTTTATTAACTATTTATTATGTGTGACATGTCAAGGATGAAGAGAGTATGTGATTCAGTGCAGTTATCAGGAATTCCAAAAGGTGCCTTCTGCTAGGCAGGCTGGAGTATTAAGGACTGTGTTTAAGGCTAAGTGAGACAAATTAATGGGAACCAAATAGTTATATGCACTAACAACAAAGAATGGGCTGTAGAATCTGGAGGAGGAAAGCTCTATTGCACATTTCAAAAAAGAGCTGAGCAGTGGAAAGACTCCTTTTTTTCCTTGTCAAACTCTGTCCAACTCAACCTTCTTCTTCAGACCTCCCCCACAACCACAAGTCAGGTTCTCCAGACCATGCCTGGAGAACATAAAGAGACTCCCTTACCATGCTCAGTTTCAGTTCCTAGCTATCAGAGTAGTGTTAGTCTGATAAAGATTTGCAGTTAGAATAGACAGAATCACAGCCTCCCAGATTTTTCAGATCTTTGAAGGGGACGTAGGGGGTGGGAGGGATTGCAGGCAGGGACACCAGCATCATAGTCACAGAAAACCTAGTATTAGATTGAAAAAGCTAACTACCCAGGGAGAGTCTCTAAAATGATATTCATACATTAGGCCAGAAGATGGGAAATCCTCAAATTAAAGAAATTAAACAGATTTCTTTTCGTTAATGATTAAAAAAAAAAAGCACAATTCGAAATTAAAAGACTGGTAACAGGAAACTGATTCCATCCCTCTACTCCCACCTCCTTCATGTCACTTAAAACAGTAATAGCTTTCAGCCACAAAACCGCCAGTGAGTAAACAGCCTTCATATTGTTATGCCGCCACCCAGTAAGATGTTTACTCTCTGATAAACAGCAATTGTAAATAAACCTCATTTAATCTTTAAAAGCCACAATGAAAAAAAAAATCTTTAACCCCCAAGGTGGAGTTTGAAGATCTGCCTGGGAGCCATGGCTAGCTCCAGAAACACACGGTCTGGAGTAAACCACGACAGGAGACACATTTTTTCTCTTTACCATCTTTAAAAATAATAATAATAATAATATGTACAAGGGAGGAGGAGGAAAGGAGAAAACCCAGCCCCTCCCACTCCATTCTCGGTACAAATCGACCAATAAATCTAACCAAAAGACACAAGAGGAAAGGACAGAAGCCAACAGGTGGAAAAAGGCTTTTTGTTTCCTTAGAAATGCACAGATACTTGATCCGTGCTCTCCAGTCTATTTGTCTCAGGGAGTCTTTAATGATGTTTTTATTATTATCATTATTATCATGATGATTAAGAATAATTAAGAATAATGGTAATAATTCTACTTTTGCCGATTCTCCAGCATGCCCAGGCTCCAAGCCTTTTAGAGGCAGATCTGGCTAAAACCCTCGGTAAGCACGCAGTACTAGCAGCCTCCCCGTCCTCACCCCGCCACTTTTAACAGGTGGGGAAACCGAGGCACAAAGAGCCCCACAACTCTCTCCGCGGCATCGATTAAGCAGGGAGGGAAAGCCCTGGAACTCGAAAAGTTTCCGGATTCTTTTGCAGCAGAGTTTTCTCTCGTTCCCTTTTTTGCTGCCATGCCGCTCTTCAATCTAGAGGCTAGGTTTGGGCGAGAAGGGCTGAAAGCACCTCCCCTTAACACCAAGGCAGGCCACGGCTGTGTGTGAGCACAGTACTCACACTCACACTCGCGCGCGCGCGTACACACACACACACACACACACACACACACACACACTCGGTTCAATCACTGCAGCTCCTCAGCAGAACCCCGATCACCCCTTACTTAGCCTGAGAATGAACAGCTTGAGGTGTGCAAGGCCTCCTAAGCTCACTGCTGGCTGGGGCTGCTCGGGCTGCTTGCTGGCTCGCTCGCTCCCTCTCTCCGTCTCCCTCCTTTCCTCCCATCCTCCACCCCCCTTACACACACACACACACACACACACACACACACACACACACACAACCTTCCTCCACTCCCCTCATCCACCCTTCCTCCCCAGACCCAGAGACACGGATCGGATTACTGGGGTTCCCTCGAAAGAGGCCACCCCCCCCTCCCAGTCCCGAGCTCCTCGCAAGACTTCCAGGGGCAATGCAGAAAAGCCCGAAGCCCGGGACCGAAGGGCTCTCTCTAGCAGCTCTGGAATGAGACCCCCCACTTCCAAGCATGGAGCACTGAGGCTTGAGCAAAGCAGCCTGCCACAGAAGGAAGAATTGTTAGGGCGCTTACCTTTTTTATGAGGAGAAATTCTGGAGAATCATTTCAGAAATTGAGGGGGGAAAGTGAATGGAGACAAAAAAAGACCCTTTTCCTGCAATCCCTGGCCTCCTGGTATCAAGACACTAGGACAACATCAAAGCAACTTAGGGGGAACACTTTAGGGGCCTATTGTCTGCTCTGGTCTGATCTGTTTTTCTTCTGACTCCCCCTCTCGCTGCTGTGACACTTGGTACAGCCCAGGCATTCATGCCAAGTAGCTTTCACACATGGAAGCTTGTCTCAAGCAATTGCTGACAAGCCACAAACAAGACATTCTCCCTCCCTTCTTCCTCCCCCTCCCCCCTCCCCTCCTTTCTTCAGAATGCAAACTAAAACTCTCCAGTGACAGGCAGGCAGGCAGGCAGGCAGGCTCGGCCTACGCTGCGCACGCAGCCACACGCGCACACGCACTCACAGGCAGCCAGCTCGGCGACTTGCCGCTGCACTGGTGGAGTTGGGAGACGGCAGCGAGCCCGGGCTGGGCTGGGGGCAGGGAGGAAGCGAGCGAGCGGGGGAGCGGGGGAGCGCGGAGAGCAGGAGAGCTGCCTGCTGGGTCCTAGCAAAATGGCAGAAGAGAAGCTGGTCTTCAGGAAGACGGGCTGAGAGAGGGAGTGGGAGAGAAAGAGACTCTCTCTCTCTCTCTCTCTCTCTCTCTCTCTCTCTCTCTCTCTCCCCCTCCCTCCCCTATTTTACTTTCTCCCTCCTATCTTCCCTGCCCCCCTGTCTCTGTCTCCCTCCCCCCTCTTTCTCTTCCACTCTTCCCCTCTCTCTAGTTCTCCCTTTCTTTTTCTCTCCCTCTCTTGCCCCCTCTTTTTCTCCCTGTTCCCCCTCTCACTCTTGCCCCCTCCCTGTCTTTCCCTCTCTTCCTCCCTCTCTTTCTCCTCTCTTTTTCTCCCATTCTGGTCCCCCTCTCTCCCTCCTTTCTCTTTTTCCCTCCCACTCTCACCCCCTCTTCTCTCTTTCCCTCTCTCCCTCCTTCCCTCTCTCTCTCTCCTTACCCTCCCTTCCCCTTCCTCTGTCTCTGTGGCTTTCCTTCTCCTTCACTTTCACTCTCTCCCTCTCCCTTTCTTTCTCTCCTCATTCATTCTCACACACAATTTTATCTCTCCAACCATCTAAGTACAAGGGAAGAATGAAAGAAAGAAAAAAAGAAGTCTTATCAGACTGATATAGCACTGGAGGTGAGGGCTAGAGAGGCAGTCTAGTTCTTTGGGGAGGTTTAGGTTGAGTTTTATTTTTAAGGGAAAAAAGACATTTTTCCACTGAAGCTCTAGGTCTTATCCACTTCACACTGTGTAAAGTCTTGAGATAGTGGGGGTTAGAAAACAACCCTGAGATGAGTAAATATGTAAGTAAACTTCTCCATGGGGTTGACTTTTTATACCTGGGATATTTTAAAAGAGGAACTTTTTTTTTTAAAGTCAAAACCTTAGAATACAGTAACAAGGAAATTAGTAACAAGTAATATGAACTATGACAAGTGTGAAGTGGGCTGCTGAAGCTACTGATGACCCACCGTTCAAGGAATTTACAGAGCATTTGCACTAGCTGATTTCCAGAAATGATTGAGAAAGAAGATAAAGGCAAGGGGGAGAGAAGGCTGGTGGTGAAGAAAATGTTGAGGAGGAAAAAGGACCCCCCAAAAAAATGGAAACCAAAAAGTTAAAACAAGAAAACATAAAAATGTAGGGAAAAGAAATTAAATAATATGGAAATTTGCAAACCAGAGGATCAGTTGGGACTAAGAAGCAGACAGGAGGATTCTGTGGCATATATATTTTCCAACATGTTTTAGATCCTGTCATTCACAAAAGCTGCTTGGACTAGGTCAGGTTCATGAGCTTTGTGTAAAAATCACTATTGTGGCTTCATCCTAATACAAGCACTATCTGAAAATCTAACATAATAATAGCTAACATTACTATACTATGTATTAGGTGCTAGGCACTATGCTAAATGCTTTGCAATTATTGTCTCGTTTGAACCTCACAACTCTGGGAGGCAAGCGCTATTATGCTCTCCATTTTACAGATGAAGAAATTGAGGCAAAGGGTTAAGTGATTGCCCAGGGTCACATAGCTAGTAAGTGTCTGAGGATAGATTTGAGCTCTCACCTGGCTGACTCCAGGCCTGGTACTCTATCCACTGGTCCACCTAGCTGTCCCTAGCTCCGTTGTTTATCCCTGGCAACAAAAATGCTATTAATATAATACTGCTATACAAGTCAGAGGCAATGCTAGTGACATTTAAAAAAAAAAAGCATTGGGGGAGGAGAGTGTTAAGAGGAGGGGACTCTAGTCAAGATTGGTAACCTAGTGGACAGTGTTGGACATGATCGGGATCAGGAAGACCTGAGTTCAAATTAGACACTAGGTATGTGGCCCTGGACAAATCACTTAAACTTCCTCAGCCTCTGTAAGATAAAGATAATAGTAGCATCTACCTCACATGATTGTTGAGAGGATGAAATGAATGACAGAATATGAATACAGTGCTTTGCAAACTTTAAATGTTTAAGAAATATTAGCTATTATTAGTAGTTCTGACTCTGCCTCCAACTAATCATTTGACCTGGCTTTGGTTTCCTTATCTATAGTACAGATGGGTTAGATTAATGATCTTTAAGGTCCCTTTCCCAGATCTAAAATTCTAAAAATTTGAGACTCAACAATAGCTTAGTGTAATGTTCCAGGGGAAAATATGGTCATTCAGGGAGGTAGAGGACTTTCAAGCATTCTTGATGAAAAAACCAGAACTGAACAGAAAATTTACCAGTCAAACACAAGAAGCATAAGAAGGTAAACATTGGAAAGAAATCATAA
>CM053593.1:353995391-354026552 GCA_028646575.1 Pseudocheirus occidentalis
ATTGGGACTTCATGAATCAATGAATCAATCAACTAGTTGGGTAGTGATGATACAAAGACAAAAACAAGACAGTCCCTACTCTTGAGAAACTTACGTTCCATCTTGGGAAACAATATGTAGATAGATAAGTATATTCATCGTCAATACAAAATAAATACAAAATTGCTTAGGAAGGCAGGGAGGTAGAAGTTGGACAGGTCAGAAAAAGGTTTCAAGTAGATAGATAAGAGTTTGAGCTGAGTGTTGGAGTAAGTGAAGGATTCTATAAGGTGGAAGTGAGGAGGGTGAGCCCTCAAAGCATGGGGGCACAGCCAAGGCAAAAGCATGGTGGTCTGCCTAGAGTACAAGAAGCTGAGGGATGTGTGAGGATGGAGAGTTAGATGAGGGCAGGTTTGTGAAGGACTTTAAAAGGCAAACAAAGGCATTTATATTTTATCCTAAAAGGGTATAAGGAATTCATGTGGAAACTCCTTGGAACTCCATCCACTGGGGAGATTGTAATCTGTTTAGAACTTGGTTTGAAAGGACTATCTGGGGCTCAGAGAATGACTTGCTCTTGGTCACAAAGGATTATTACTCAAATCTTTCTGATTGACTTCAAATCTAGCCCTTCATCTACAATGTCTATCTACCTTTGCCTTTTCACATAATAGATGCTTAAGGCATATCTATTGCACTGAATAAGGGAAGAAATATTTATTCAGTAAGATACTGCTGTCTGCTAGGGACTGTGGCTAAGTGCTTTATAGATATTTTATTCTTTGATTCTCACCACAACCCTGGAGGCAGGTGGTGTTATTATTATTATTCCCATTTAATAGTTGAGGAGATGGAGGCAGACAGAATTGAAGTCACTAACAATTGTCTGAGGCTGGATTTGAACTCGAGTCTTCCAGATTCCAAGTCCAGTATTCTATCTACTGCACTGCCAAACTGACTAACCAAATGGGAAAGGATTCAAAAGACAATTACCACTACCCAGCTCTAGAAGTGAAACACAGGTAAATCTGCAGCTGTCCAGAGAATTTGAAGAATCTTTCAACAAACATTTACCAACTACTACCTACTATGTGTCAGGTCCTGTGCTAAGCACTAGGATTACAAAGAAGGGAGAAACACCCCCCCCAAAAAAACCCAACAGAACAAAAACCACCCAGTCCCTGGCCTCAAAAAGCTCACAGTCTAATGAAGAAAGAACATGAATGTAAAGTTACGTAGAAACACAGCTTCCAGCACCAAGCCAAGGTGAAAAAAGATGAGAAATTAGGGGCTCTCAGAGTAGCCTGAGGGGAGGTAATCAGAAGTAGGTGGCTCTTTTTAGAGCCAAGTTACATGAAGAAGCCTGACTCTCAAGGCGTGAATTCTGCACGGCACCAGGCTTTGTATTCATTCAGCATTTGAAGCTGCCAACCAAAGACTAGGGTTTATGTAGCTGCCGTCATGGTCAGGGTTACTCTCCTCAGCCGTGCCGTGGCCCCAGGCCAGATCCAGATGACTGGCATTGTTGGCAATCATAATGGATGGATGAATGGTGGGTTTGATTGACTGTGCTGCAATCAACCCTTAGCAGGGCTGGAAGTGCTGAAATGACCGCGTCTGGACCAATATGGCTACATAAAATAGATATAGCAATCACTGTGAATAGCGTCAATACAAAGGACAAGAAGTACAGCCTGGTCGTGGAGAAGCCAAATTTTCCATGGGTCAGAGCCCAGGCTAACAGAAACCTTCAGAGGGAAGCCATGAGTAGGATTATTCCCTTTTGTTGGAGGAGTGAGGAGAAGGAAGAATCGGCCAGATTGTTTCAGTGTGAGGGATTAAAGGGTTCTAAAGGCACAGCAAAAATCTTGTGCTATTGAGACTCAGAGATGATAAGCCTTTAAAAGTTTATAATGCCAGAGTATTTAGAAGATTCTGTCCCTGATTTTCAGCAAGTCACTTAACCTTGTTACCCGGCAGGCTAAGTCTACACAGTCAAAACATCTGGATGGAAGAAAAAAAAACTTCGCCATATAGTATGTGCAAACAATCACTCTGCCAGTTGTCTGGCTGCTTTGTCTGCATCATAGCCAACATCTGGATATTTAAATATCTCTGAATTAGGGGCTAGAATTTCCACTTTCCATCCAACTTGTTCATTTCTCATTATTTTATAAATCAGATACCAAGAAACATGTCTCATCTCTCACATCACATAAGCTATACTTGTTTTTAAAAGCATATTTATGTGTACATTTTGCCCTTAACTTTAAAAAAAATTATAAATACATCATTTAGTGGGTAAAGTACATTATTACATACAGTGTAGATATGAATTGAACCTGGAAAATACAACGAAATCCTACCATTACACCAGACTGAATAAAAAATGCTGGAGGTGTTTGAAACGTGGGTGGGTTTGCATCCTGATGCTGGACTCGGCAAAGTGTTGAAAGGACCTGGCGGAAGTTAATGGTCCCTGATGTTCCTGTGGGAAGGAGCTGTAGCTCTACTCTGAACCTGCACAGTGGTGACAGCAGTTTTGTACTATAGTTTCATTTCTCCATACTTTTCCGGGGCAGTTATTCAAGCAGCATGAATCAGGGATCTGTCCAGCTAATGCTGAGAAGGAGTAGGCATTGGGATCGTGTGGCACAAAGGAGAAACAATGAACTAGGCATTTTGAGAACCGAGTTTTAGGCTCCTTTCTTGCCCTATATTCCCTATATGACTGGGAGCAAGTTCTCTGAGGATTTTTTTTTAATTAAATGAAGATTCATGAGAGTTGAGAGACAGAAGAGACCGTAGAGTCCAATTATCCCATTTGGGAGGCAATGGTCCAATGGAGTGAGAACTGTATTTGAAAGCAAGAAGACGTAGGTTTAAACTTGGACAAAGCCTTAAATAATCTGCTTATCAAATTTTCTGATGATGCAAAGCTGGGAAAGATAGTTGCCTCATGGGATAACAGTCAGGATTGAGAAAACTCTTGCCAGGTTTGAATACTGAACAGAATCTAATCAGATGAAAATATAATAGGAATAAATGTAAAGTCTTACACTTGAGGCTCCAAAATATAACTCCAAAAATGCAATATGAGGGAGAACTGGTTAAAATGCAGCTCATCTAGGGAAAAAAAAGAATCTAGGGGTTTTAGTGGACCACAAGTTTAATTGATATGAACATGTGAGGTGATATAAAAGGCATCATATGAGGTAGTCATAAACAGTCATGTGATCTGAGGCTGCATTAAGAGAGGGGTGGTGCTCAGAAACAGGAGAGCAAAATCCTCTGCCCCGGTGAGACCTCTTCTGGGGTACTGTGTTCAGTTTGGGGCAACACATTTTCAAAGGGGAAGGAAACAAGCATTTATTAAGTGCCTACTATGTGCCGGTCACTATACAAATATTGTCTCTTTTAATACAACCACCTTGGGAGCTAGATGTTATTATCTCCATTTTACACTGGAGGAAACAGAGGCAGACAGAGAAGTGACTTATCCAGGGTCACACAGTTAAGATATATCAGAGGCTGGATTTGAACTCAGGCCTCCCTGACTTCCATACTTTGCTACCTAGCTGCCTTGATGCAATACAGAATGTCTAGAGCAAGCCAGCAAGGACAGTATTCATTCCTCACATTCATTCTATACAAAGACGTGATGAAAGAATTATAGATGTTTAGCCTGAAAATGAAGGCAGATGGGGGCACAGTGGATGGAGTGTGGAGTCTAAAGTCAGGAAGACTCATCTTCCTGAGTTCAAATCTGGACTCAGATACTTACTAGCTGTGTGACCCTGGGCAAGTCATTTTATGCTGTTTGACTCAGTTTCCTTATCTATAAGACAAACTGGAAAAGGAAATGGCAAACCATTCCAGTAACTCTGCCAAGAAAACCCCAAATTGTGCCATGAAGAGTTGAACACAACCGAACAGCATTATTATTAGACCCGAATCTTGGAGTGGGAAAGAGGAAAAAACATAGCACAGGACTTCATGGATTTCTTTGCTGCTGAGGGACTGATTGATGCTGGGTAAGAGGGAGGGAAGAGAAAGGAGAGGACAGAAGTAGTGGCCACTGGCAAAGGAAGCTTATTGCAGAACAGTATTGGCAATACCTTTGAAATTTCCAACCCTGGGGAAAAGCCTCTCCAGCCCCCTAGCCCAGTTACAGTGCTGCTTGTTCCAAACCTTATTTCGGTTTCAAGGAGATTCGATTTTGTTGGCAAGGCTATTAACTCCAATGATGCAGATTGCGAGACCCTCCACACCCTAGCAGACAGTTTCATAAATTGCTGTGGCCACAAGCAAATCGTCATCTGGCCATGAACCTTTCAGATCTGTCCTCTTGAAATTCAGAAGATCACTTCATCCTTTCTTTGAAAATAACCCCCCCAATAGATACATAGAAAAGATGGAGGGAGGGAGGTGACTATTTCTCCCATACATCCCTCTTCTGTTCTAATGTGGCTGATATTCATGGAGCCTTTTTTTTTTCAAATGCTTTCAGGTCTATTGCCTCATTTATACGGGTAGGGGCCGTAGAAATGGGTGCAGTCAAATTAAGGCATAAAGGCAAATGGGAAATATTTTACAATCTAAATAATGCATGAGCTAAGCTTAAATGATCGTCTGAGGGAGAGAATGAAGTTAAGAGGTAGAGGAAAAGGCAAAAAGGCTGAAATGAGATGGTGAGTCAATGAGGCAAAGAGGCAGAGGAAGGCTGTTCTGGATGGCAGCAGATGTAGATAAGGAGTTTCTTAGATTAGCAACGATGAAAGCTTATGAAGGGACAGAGTGGAGGCTGGTGGCAAATAAGTCAGCCAGCCAGCCGGCAACATTTATTGAATGCCCACTCTTTGGAGAGTGCTCTCTGAACTAAGGGCTGCTAAGGGGTATTAGGATGGACTAAAAGATTTCCAAAGAAGAGCTTATCAACAAGACAAGAAGAACGCTACCAAACATCACTCTGACCTTGGAATTTGTGGTATCAGAGCCAGAAGGGTGCCCCAATTTATAGATGGGGAAATGGAGAAAAATGTACACAAGCCCAGCATGAACACAATGTCTACAACTGAGTAGATAGGGTCTTTTAAGGAGGGGCAGCTGGGTGGTGCAGTGGATAGAGCGCTGGTCCTGGAGTCAGGAAAAGTCATCTTCATGAATTCAAATCTGGCCTCAACTGCTTACTAGCTGTGTGGCCCTGAGCGAGTCACCTACCCCATGTTTGCCTCAGTGTCCTTATCTATCAAATGAGCTAGAGAAGAAAATGGCAAGCCGGTGCAATGTCTTTACCAAGAAAACCCCCAAACCCATGAAAGGTCAGATACAACTGAAATGATTAGACACACACATGCATAGGCAGCTAGGTGGCACAGTGGGTAAAGTACCAGAACTAGAGCCAGGAAGACCCAAGTTCAAATCTGGTGTCAGATACTTACTAGCTGTGTGATCCTGAGCAAGTCACTTAACCCTGTTTGCCTCAGTTTTCTTATCTGCAAAGTAACCTGGAAAAGGAAACAGCAAACCACTCCAGTATCTTTGCCAACAAACCCCCCAAATGGGATAACAAAAAGTTAAACATGACTGAAAAGACTGAACACTAACAACAAATTCTAACATGAAGCCAGCAGATTTGGGGAGTGAAAAGGAATAGCAAGTGTCTCTGGGAAAATTAAGCTAAGCACAAGCAAGACCCGCATGAGGAGAATCAGACCCACTCCCACCAAATGGCACAGCCAGGAACAGAACGTAGGTCTCCCAGTTTCCAGGCCAGGGTTTTTTTCCATTTTGTCAGAAATAGACATCATAACTATCTGCATTGTGTATCGCCATAACTAAGCTAAGAACAGTGATGCTACATGATGTGCACAACTAACTCAGTAGTATTACGGAATATTATGGAGGTGGATGGTTTGATAACTGGCAATATTGCAGTATTTGAGCTCAGGAGTGCTTTAAAATAAAATCACAGTCTTTGAGAAATACAGAGAGAAAGGTATGACACCCCAACAACTGAGCAGCAGTGGTGATAGGGTGAACCTTATCAGTCCAGCCTAGGGTAGGATTTAAGGAGCTAAGCTGGAATAAATAAGTAGCCTAGAAAGAAAGAGTAGGATTGAGCTTTTGCAAGGAAGGCAGAGATCCAGGAAGACCACTGACACCAGAGGCATCTTGGGATACTGGCTGAAGTCACTGGTTGTACCCACATCTTCAAGAACTGAGAGAAATTCCAAGAAAAGATCTACTTTTTCCCTGGCTTCCTGTCCTGATGTCTATCCATTGAAAGACACTGGAGCACACTTTGCTCACTTCTTTCCCCAGACATTTCCAGTAAACTGAACTTTGCCTTAACCACCTTGAGGGCAAGAATTGTTTTGTTTTGTTTTTGTTTGTTTTACTTTCCTTCTACCTCCAGTGCACAGTATATGGCAGAGAGTAAGTGTCTGATGAATGACTATTGACTTGGCCATAAAGAGGGCAGGGGGTACCTAGAGATAAGCATAAATTAAATTAGAAAAGAGAGTCAACTTTTCACCTAAATGTTAGGAACTTTCCTAATGGGGGTTCTGAGCTATTTTTAAATACTTCTTTGTGTTTAATATAAACTCTACAAAGCAGCAGGGAAGGCAACATGTGGGTCAGAGAGGCCGTTACGTTATCTGCGATGCTAAATATTGAGGCAATGGCTTGTTAAATCTCCAGAGACAAAGGGGAAAGGTTGGAAAGGGCAGCTACAAATATCGGCCAACCAATCAGCATGATGACTGCAACCACCACCAGTATTACAAACATATGTTTATATATATAATATACATATATTATATGTATATACACACATAATGTATATGTATATGAGTGCATACACACATACATATGTCTACATATGTATGTGTGTATAGTGTATATATACACATATGTGTATGTAGAGAGAGAAAAAGAAAGACAGAAGCAGAGAAAACCCTGAAATCTAAGGACGCTAGAATGACTAATCATTTTTAGCATCTTCTATGACATAGTTTGGAGAGTCTGGTATAGATTCTGTTACACAGAAATATCCAGAAACATAAAAAGGATTTGGAGGGGAAATGGGTGAGTGGTGATAGTGAGAGGAAGGGGGAGGAAGAGAAGAAGAGAGAGTAGGAAAAAGAGGAAGGGGAGGGGAAGAAGGAAAAGGGGGAGAGGAAGGAGGAGGAGGAGAAGGAAGAGAAGAAAGAAGAGGAGGAAGATAAAAAAAGGAAGGGGAAGAGGAAAAGGAAAAGAGGGAGGGGAGGAAGAAGAAGAGGAGAGTTTAGTGAAGCTGATGCCTTCTTCAAAAAAAAATACAATAATGTATGCAATGGTCCACATCCATGGAGTGACCCTCCTTCTATCCACTCCACCAACCCCTGTAAAAGAATCACTTTTCTTTCTTTATTTTTTATCCCTTGACAGTCCCATTTACTTGAACATCTTCAAATATCACCTTTATGGGGATGTCATCCAAATGCTTCTATCCTGCCTTCTTTCTCCTAAGGATTTTCATGGACTGCGACAACGACGTGAGCCAGTCCACAATGCTATGTTGCTGCCAAAAAAGCTAATGAAATCTTATACTGCATGGAGAGAGAGAGACATAACTCCCAGCAACAAGATGGTACCCTGGTCAGACCTCATCTGGAATATTATATTCAGTTTTGGGCACCATATTTTAGGAAGAAAGGAAATAAGCCCTTTTTTAGACCACTTTCTATGTGTCAGCCATCATCCTAAGCAATGCACAAATATTAACTCATTTTATCTTTATGACAACCCTGGGAGGTTGGTACTATTGTCATCCCCATTTTACACTTGAGGAAACTGAGGTTAAGTAACTTGCCCAGGGTCATATAGCTAGTACGTATTTGAAGTCAAATTTGAATTCGGGTCTTCCTGACTTCTTGACAAGCCAAGAGCTCTAGAGAGAAGGGACTAGGATAGTGAAGGGCCTCCAGATTGCAACAGATGAAGATTCATTGGAGGCCATAAGGCAATTTAGCCTAGAAAAGAGAAGATTCAGGGGGGGCATGGAGCTTACCTGTGGAAGAGAGATTAAACTTGTCCTCCTCCAGCACTTAGCTTGGTACTCAGTGCATAGTAGGTGTTTAATGAATGCTTGTGGTCTGACTAACTTACTTTGTACCAATGCTAATCAGGACCTCCTTTTAACTCTGTGTCTTAGAGAGCACAGGGTTGAAGTGACGTGCCCCGGAAGCGTGCATCACCACCACTGTCTGTCAAGACAACACTACCTAAGTCAGTCTTTCTGGTTTAGAGAGAGGCTGGCTTTTATCCACTATGATGAGGATGGAGCTGGGAGCAATAATCGAAGGTCGCATAGAGGCAGATTTCTTGCTCCATGTAAAGGAAAAAACCCTGATAATTTGAACAACATAGAAGGGGAATGGATCCCTCACAAGGCAGAGAATTCCTTCAAGGTACCTAAGTGCTTGTCGGAGATGTTGTAGAGAAGATTTCTGCTCAAGCGCAGATTGGATTAGATGACCTCTCAGGTCCCTTCCAATTCTAAGACTCTGTGATCTTCTCCATGCCCAGAATGACCTAGTTTGACTGGTCAGGGATCCCTGGGAGTTGCCTGGGAATGGGGCTGCCTGGCGGCAGTGAATGACAGCTATTCAGAGGCAAGGCTCTACACATGGTACCAAGTGCAGATGTAGAAACAGGTTCTAATTACAAGAATTGGACAGATAAAGGATGGACCTTTCCCGACTGTTCTGCCATTGAGTAATTGAGGACCAATGGGGATAGTGATGCTAGAGAGGGTCAGGGTCAAGATTACTTTTAATAATGATGGCTTGGAGAAGCTAGGTGGTACAGCAGATGGCCCCATTCGGTGTTTTCTTGGCAGAGATTCTGAAGTGGTTTTGTCATTTTCTTCTCCAGTTCATTTTATAGATGAGAAAACTGAGGAAAATGGGGTTGAGTGACTTGCCCAGGGTCACACAGCTGGTAAGTATCTGAGGCCAGATGTGAATTCTTTTCTTCTTGATTCCAGGGCTCTGGAGTCAACACACCAAATTTTTCTTAATATACAACTCTGATAATAATATTCTCTTGCTCAACAAACTTCCATAGTTGTCCATTGCCCTAAGGTGCAAATTCCTCAGTCTGTGACTTAGTTATTCTATTGTCAAAGTGAACTTTTTGCTCTTCATTGAACTGGACCCCAAGTTTTCCTGAGACTTTTTTGGGAGGCTTTGCTCATGCCATTCCATCTCCCTTCTACAAAAATCCTTCCCATTCTCTAAGAACCAACTGAAACAGGACCTCTTCAATGAAGGCTTCCCTGATACCTCCCACTCCCACATGATCTCTCCTCTTCTGGAACCTCAGAGCACCTGTCCGGAGCTCCCTTGTGGCTCTTACCACAGCTTACATTTTACCATGGTCATTTGTATATTGCTTTCTCTCCCTAGCTAGAGCCTAGACTCTGAGGTTAGAGACTGTAGCATTCATCTTTGTGTCTTAACAGCCTGTCATTGTATATGCTTAATAAATGATCATCTAATGAATGAACGAATGTATTTCTAACAGATGATGGCAAAGCTCTCCTGCTAAGCGTCGGTTTGTGGATTTAACCGAACTTGTTTGTGGCACAAAGAGAAAGAGAGATGAATTTTAAGTCAGAGGACCCAGCTACCTTCCTACCTATGTGACCAATAGAAATCCCATTGAACTATTCTGGGCCTCAGTTTTCTTATCTGGAAAACATGAAGGTTGGACTAGGATTCCTTTCATCTCTAAATCTGTGAGTTTATACAGACTGTGGTGAAATGGGAGCACTTTCAAGGCAGCACCTTCTCTTTTTCCAAAAAAGAAAAGGTTTCCTGGTTGTCTTTCCTATTACATTGCAAGCTCCTTGAGGGCAGTGAACCTCTTCTTGTATCCCCAGTGCTTAGTACAGTGCCTGGCCAAAAGTTGTTGCTGCTGTTCAGCCATTTTTCACTTGTGTTTAACTCTCTGGAAACCTATTTGGAGTTTTCTTGGCAGGTACTGATGTGATTTGCCATTTCCTTCTCCAGTCTATTTTATAGATGAGGAAACTGAGGCAAACAGGTTTAAGTGACTTGTCTAGGGTCACACAGCTATTAAGTGTCTAAGGCCAGATTTAAATTCAGGTCTTCCTGACTCAGACCTGGTGCTCTCCCCACTGTGCTACCTAAATGGCAAAAAGAAGGTACTTAGTATATACCGGCTGACTGACATTTCCCCTTTCCCTGCTCCCTTCTCTGTGCTGACACAATTTGGAGTTTGAGAGGAACCTATGGGTAAGATTGCTCCTTGGATGGTAAAATCCATCCATTGGCAATTTTGTCTCTGAAGCCTCTGAGGGAGCTCTGTCATTACAAAGTGTCAGTCCTCCAGCAGTAAGTCACTCATGTCCAGAAACAGGCCACAGAGCTCTGACATGGTTTCCTGGAACCAGGAATGACATCTCTGGATGGTCAATAGGATGTTCTCCGTCAACAAACAATTTCAAATCCAGCCTCAGACACTTAACACAAAACTAGCCATGTGACTTTGGGCAAGTCGCTTAACCCCAATTGCCCTCCAAAAGAAAAAAAGGGCAAAAAAAACCCCACCTCATTTCAAAAGTTTCTTCTGGGACATCCTTATCCTACCCCACTTCCGGTCAGCTGGTTCTTATGCTAGACTCCAACTCTTAGAATTTCTGTCTTACCTTGCTCATTAATCTTATTTTTCCACCTTTTAGTCTAAGGACTTTTCCCTGTTCTTCCTGCCTCCAGCCTCCTGCTCCTCAAATGCATTCCATTTAGCCGTGATTAGGGAAGAAAATGTTTTTTTCCATCTGGGTCCCATAGCAAGACCTCGACTTTAGATCAACATCACTTTCTTTGCCCACACCTAAACCCCAATTTAGGTGGTGTCCCATGGATTCATCCTGCAGATCTTGTTTCTGTTCCCTATCTCTGTTCTGGATATATAATTAGCTCAGCTCTCAAGGATCTCCTGCTGAGAATCTGTGCTCATCATTCTTCTATCTACTTCTAATTTGGTCCTGCTTTTCAGTATTTTCCCCCGCACTGGACTGCTTACCTTAATTCCTTCCATTTTGATCCCATCATACTTTCTACCCTTGGTCTTTCCTAGTCTGTCCCTTTTCTAAAAATGTATTATTTTTTCCCCTAAGAATGGGTCTCCAATCTTGCTGAGGATGGAAGTGCACAGGTTACTCATAGGCTAATACCACTGTGCACTAGCATGGGAGCTTTAACCTGCTCTGTTTTTTACCCAGATCAGTTAGACTCTTCTTAAGCAATTTGGTGGCCTCCATTCCTAGAATCTCACATTGATGCTAGACTTAATGTGGCCACCTGATTGGTTTAGCCCATTGCAAGTCAGAATGCCTGAGCACCAGAGATCCATTTCAGCCTCCCCAGGAGCTAGGATGATAGACATGCACCACCATGCCCAGTCCCAAGCTTCTTTTCAGAACTCTATCACCCAACATCATGCTCTGGAGCTCCCCAAATCCCAGTATCTTTAGTCTGGAATCTCAGAGACCTTTGTTTATTCCTACACAAACATTTATGTAACCATCAGGGTCACCATAACTTGATAGCAATTCAATTCCTCTTGTCCCAGCAAAGCAATGCATATCCTGGAATCTACAATAAATGTGGATTTAGCCAGGGTTGGAACATGAATGTGGAATGGGGTCACAATGGTGATTTCAGAAATATGTAAATTTATTGGGGCAGCTAGGTAGCATAGTGTATAGTGTGTGAGACTTGGAATCAAAAAAGATCTGAATTCAAATCCTGCCTCAAATATTGACTGTGTGACTCTGGACAAGTTACTTAATCTCTCTCAGCCTCATTTGTAAAATGAGGGAGTTAGACTTGGTCTTTCAAGCTCCTTCTAGTTCTAATCACTTTCTTGAATAATAATAAGCATGACTTGAATACTTTTGGGCAAATTTCAGTTCTCCCCAGGCATATCTAGGTGTATCCAGGTTGAGGATCTGGCTGACACTTACAGCTGGTAATTTGCCTTTATTTAGAAGCAGATGATCCATACTGAAGTCATTACTCTGGGGGTCCAGTGATTAGTTATGCTGAAGGTGTAGCTTCCAGTGCCTGATACAGAAGGTAGGGAAAACTCTATTGAAGGTGGTGGAAGGTAGGATGGCTGAGCTGCTGAGCTGGGAGGGTGAGGACTAGAACCCGAAGTCCCAGGGAGTAACCTGACTTCACTCACTCTGGGGCTGACAGCAGCCAACCACTGCTATTTGGAAAGTTGTCCCCATCGCTCTTACTGTGCAGAACCTTACAGTGTGTGGAGAAGGAAGAGGGAAGGATACAGGAAGGAGCAGATTGGCAGAGGGCTCCCAGGTGTCTTTGCAGAAATCTTTTGTGCTATGAGTGGCCTCCTGGGATGAGGGATGGGCATGGGGAGATCTTGTGTTCTGGGCCCTGGTTAGAGCTCCCTGAAGTCTTGTGCATAGAGAACCCCAGAAGGATTTGATTGTAATGTATCTGTGCCATGAGGTCAGGGAAAGCCGTGTCCTTGACAACAACTTCAGAGAGGTTCCCTCTCTCTCAGGGTAGGCAGTGCTGACGATCACAAGGCTCTGCTAAATGGAAGGCGAGCTAGTTATAAAGGCTGTTTGCTTCTACCTGGGGTGGTGAGTCGGATTCTTCTATAACTGTCAGCTCTCTGAAACCCTTCAATCAACACCCCAGCGTCTATCTCCAGCAAAGGGACTGACCATTTTGCAAGTTATTAGAGCAATCACAGGGTTATCAGATGTAGAGCAGAAAGGGGTCTTGAAGATAACATAGTCCAGCAACCTCATATTGTAGGAAACCAGGGCCTCAGTCAATGTCTACTGGACTGACCGGGGGACAAACCTGAGGAGGAGAGGACAAGACAAGGGACTGAGTGCACAATATATATGCCCAGAATTAGTAGAGGTCTTCAGCTTATACCATCACACTAGTCATGCTTTGAAGCCCTGAGAGGCCTTCTCAAGGAAAAGGTGGTATCTTAGCCCACGGTCTTACTAGTGCAGCAGAATCAGAGTCTGGTCACTTCTATGAAATAGAAATGCTTCAGAGAAGAAGCTTGCTTCATTTGGCTAGCTGACATTCCCTGTAGGTTGTCTCACGATCCTGAATTAACCTCTCCAACCTAATGTTTCCATTCTTATTCACCTAGACCATCCTAGTCCCTTGAATTCTGGCCTTCCAGAATAATCCAGGCTCCTGATCTGGCCTTTGGTTTACATTTGCTTGCTTCTCCATTTGTATTCCTCCCAGTTCTCCAGGAAGGGTTTTCCCCCTTCACCTTCTTCCTGTCCTCTTATTCTCAATGATTTCACTTCCTTGTCAGTAAATAAACTGAATTATCTTAAGGTCTTTTCTAGCTTTAAATGCTATGAGTCTATAATTTTCTTCCCATCCACAACTAGTAGTCATGGGTAAGCATTCAGTGGGCGTTATGTAGTTCAAGCTCAAGGTGGTTCCAATGTCACAAAGAATGATAGAATGAGGGATAAATTCAGTGTGATGAAATTAAGCTGTTTTGATAGGTCAAGGAAGGTACTAGTCACCTAAGTGATGGGAAAGGGACCTTTTGTCTTTTCTGCCACGTTTCAGAAAGGTCTGATGGTGCAGAGGCACAGAGAAGACAACCATACTTGTTCCCCTATACCCATCAGCTCTTTGGAATATGTTGGCCAGCTGCCTGTTTTTTAATTGAATTTTATTTTATTTACAGAGGAAAAAAAAAAGCTCTGAGGCATTCTCAGAGTCCATCACCTTGCTATCAGGAGAAGGGCAACATATTTCATCAAGAGTGCTCAGGTTTGTGACTGGTCATTGTTTTGATCAGAGTGTGTATGTATTATGTATTTATATATGTACATACCCATATATATACACACATATAAGTATATATGTGCATCCGTGTTTTAAACAGCCCTCCTACTCCAACTCCACCCCCCTCATTGAGAACACAAGAAAAACCAAACACACATATAGAGTCAGTCAAGATAAATTTCCATGGTGACCATATTTAAAAATATTTGTCTCCTGCATTCTCAGTTCTTTATATCTCTATCAGGAGGTAGGTAGTATGTTTCATCATTAATCCTCTGGAATCCTGACTGGTCGTTACCCTGAGAAGAGTTCAGCACAACAGTATTTCATATATGTGTGTGTATGTGTGTATATATGCATGCACATACGTGTATGTACATATAAATGTGTGTATATGTATATATACATACATATATGTATGCCATATAAACATAAAAATATGTGAATACATGTGTGTGCATTATAATTTATCCACCTATTCTCTAATTTGTGAATACCCCCTCAGATTCCCATTCTTTGACACCTCAAAAAGAGCTATAAATATTTGTGTACATCCTGAAAATTTGTTTTTGCTTAGAACTAATCCCTCCCTTAATTTGTCCTCTCTCTAATTCACCCTAATTTCTCCCCTTTCCCTACTAAGTGAAATATTTTTCTGTATCTGTGTGTACACAGATCTGTGAGTTATCTGCTCCCCCACACTCTCTGTCTTGTTTGTATTAGATATATACTTTTACACTCTCCATATTTAAGATAATTTTCCATAATCTTCCCTTTCCTTCTTCTTGCCTCACTCATTTCCTTCTTTCTGTTCTTTTCTTAAAATCAAGACATCACAGAAACCCTCCTAGGCTCTGTCTAATTGAATTCCCTCTATGAATGATAATGGTAAGGTTGAAAGGGAGCACATATATCATCTACCCATATTTAATGTAAGCAACTTATCCTTGTTACTCCCTTATCATTGTTCATTCATGTTTACTGTTTTGTGTTTATCTTTACTCTTATGTTTACACTTCAAAGTTTCTCTGCAACTCTGTTTTTTTATCAGAAAAGTATGAAAAAGTCCTCTATTTCATCAAAGATCCATTCTTTCCACTGTAGCATTATACTCAGTTTGCTGGGCAGGTTAGTTAGTCTTATTATTCTTGGCAGTAAGCCCATATGCTTTGCTTTCTAAAATATCACATTCCATACTCTCCATACCTTTACAGCAGTGGCCACTAAATTGTGTGTGATCCAGAGTGTGGCTCTTCAATTCTTTAATTCTTTCTTTCTGGCTGCTTGTAGTATTTTTTTCTTTGACCAAACCCCCAAATTCTGTATCTTGGCTATGATCTTATTGGTAGTTTTCATTTTGGAGTTTCTTTCAGAAGATGACCAATGTATTCTATTTCCAACATTGCCCTCTGGTTCTAAGAAATCTGGTCAATTTTCTTTTCAGATTTCTTGAAATATGACGTGTAAGCTTTTTTGTTGGTTATGGCATTTTTGATTCTTAATTTTTTTCTCCTTAATTGTTTTCCAGGTCAGTTGTTTTTATTATGAGATACCTTACATTTTCTTCTATCATTTTAGTCATTTGACTTTCTTTTAATATTTTTTGTTGACTCATGGAATCATTGGCTTCCATTTGGTCTATTAAAATTTTTAGGGAATTTGTTGCTTGAACAATGTTTCACATCTCTTGCTAATTCCTTTTTCAATTTTTTCTTCCATAGCTCTCATTTCTTTTCAAACTTTTTCCTCGAGCATTCTCATTCTATTTATAAGCATATTTTAAAGCTCTTTTAAAATTTTAATTTTTGTTTTCTCTCTCACGGGAATTCTAGTTGAGATTGTGCCCAAGCTGTGCTTTTGTCTGAGGTACTGCTTATAGCTATTTTAGAGTCATTCTCTTCCATGTTTGTATCATGCCACCAAAACAGCTCATTATTTGGGGGGTTTTTTTGTTTGTTCATTTTTCTAGCGTATTTCCTAGTTTTATACTTGATTTTAGGGCTGAGGTCTGTAACACTTCTGGAAGGAAGGTCTAGGATGTCCTATTGCTGCTTTCTTGAAGGTATTGGAGTACTATAAGCTTTCAGTGTTCTCAAAGTGATCTGACTCAGGGTGGAATGTGACTAATGCGTCCCTAGTGTGAGCTTTGCAAGTTGCTGACCTGGGTTTGGTCAGGAGTAGCCTGTTACTAAGTAAGAGTAGCCTGCTGCCAGACTCTGCCACTGCCAGACAACTAGAAAGTGGCATAATAGTAGGTTCTCTTTTGGTCTGGGATTTCTGTTCTGGTTCTTCTTCTGTAAACTATGCTAGACTTTGTAAATGAGATCCTGCTTTGTTTCTGAGGTCTGAGACACACCACTGCTGCTTCTGATGGCCTCTAAACTTTCTCTTTTCTTTGTATACCACCAAGAGCTCCCTATTCAGAACATCACTGTGGTAAGCAGGTCCCCTTCTCAATCCATCTGGGACTGGGTAGTAGGCAAAAAAGCTGCCACTTAGCAATTGTTCTTATCCAGTTCCAACATGAGTCTGGAAGTACCATAGGACGACACTGAGATTTCCTCTTGCCCTAGTGCACTCAGCTACCTGTATGCCATTTTGTCTACTCATAAGGTGCATTGCAAGTCAGCCTGGTCAGCCTCCAGGCAGTAACTGAATGCAGATACTGTGGTATTCAGTTAAGGACAAATACAAGGGAATAAACCTAATCTATTTGTTGAGTTATAATAAGAAAAGCAAAACAAAATTAGGGATCCCAATTGAAGGTCAAGGGGCAAGAGCATGGTGATAGAAAACTTCCATCAGGAACATACAAGTGGCTTTAGGTCCACAGTGGGAGGAAATAAATTATCTTCATCAGTATATATGGCCCTACCAAGGTGACATCATACAGGCCATTAGAATAAGGGTAGACCCAAGAAAAAATCCAGTGTTCCTTCCACACAGAGATGGAGGACAGCTGGTAAGGGTTATAACCAGCCTACTTGCTGCTTCGCCAGTCCTTCACATGACTGAATATTTCAGAAAATGTTATATCATAGCTGTGACCCCTAAAAGTCTCAGGCGATGGTCTTACATATCCTTCTGGGGTCTACCACCATGTTGTTAAAATGTAGGATGATGACTCTCCATTGATACTCTCAATGAAGAATACTAGGAGTGAATCAAGGTATAGGGCTCCATTGGAGATGGAATCTCTTTCAAGTGTGAGTATTATGTCTACTGGGAAGGTAGGAAGCTAGGCCTGAGAAAGTGTATATCACACCTGCTTCTGGCAAATTACCCCTAGTAAATCTGGTCAAGGTGCAGGGTCTTCAAAATTTATAATCTGTGCAAGGGTCTGTTGGAGTTTTTTGCTGAATTTTTTTTGTATACCCAAATTCAGACTTTTATGATCACCTACAGATTGTGATTCTAAAAACATGAATGATAATGATAGTAGTTAACATTTAACTAGTACTTTAAAGTTGTGAGCACTTTACACACATTATCTCATATTATATTTACAATAGCTCTGAGAACTGGGTCCTGTCAATATCCCCACTTTGCAGATGAGGAAATTTTTGAAGCTGTGAGAGCTTGGATACAAGCTTGGGAGGCATGGAAAACTATTTTCCATCAATTGTCTTTCCATCAATGAAGAAGGCTTTGACTCTCAAAGGTCCAATTTGGTGAACATCCCCATCTCCTGTCAACTAAACTATTATAGTGGCATAAAATTATTAAATGTATTGACATACGATAAACCTTATAGTTTTTCCCATCTTGACAATTTTAAAATATGAAACATGACCTTCTTGGTCTTCAATCATTTTTTTACATGAGATAATACTGAGTTCCCAAGATTTTGACACATGTTCATGAACCTTTATGATATTAGATATTAAACCTACCATTGACAACCCATTTTTCTAACTCTAGCCTTGATTATAGCCCACAGGTTTTCAGTGGGGTTCAAATCATGTAAGGCCTCAGGTAGTTAGGTGATACAGTGGGTAGAATGTTGGACCTGGACCCAAGAAGCCTTGTGTTCAAATCTGACCTTAGATATAAGTCACTGGACCTATTTTCTTAAATTTGTAATACAGTTTGCAAACCTACTATATAAATACTATGTTATCATTATCATCATCATCATCAATCAGTGCTAGTAGTTGTAGTAGTAGAAGTAGAAGTAGTGATAGTAATAGTTATAGTAATAGTAGAAGTAGTAACAGTAGTGGTAGTAGTAGTAGTAGTAGTAGTAGTAGAAGTAGAAGTAGTAGTAGCAGCAGCAGCAGCAGTAGCAGTAGCAGTAGTAGTAGTAGTAGTAATAGTAGTATTTTTGCCTGCGGTCATGTTAGCTAGTAAGGATCTGAGGCAAGATTTGAATTCAGGTCTTTCTGACTCCAAGTCCTATGCTCTACCTACTACTACACCTATGTGACTCTAATGTGATACCAAGAAACTACTAAAAAATATAGTTCTGATACTAACTGAGTTGCTAGGCAGATCCAAGGGGCTCTTGGTTCTCATGGTCATTGAAGACAATGATGAGACTACCACATTTCTTCAATATGATGCCTTGATGCCTTAAACAGGTCTTTAACCACAAGTGAGAACAACTTCTTTCAGACTTTTTTTGTGTTGGTCAACTTGCAGAAGTACAACCAGGTAGAAGTGAGCAGTGGAGGAGGGTGCCCTATATGAAAGACTTTTTCCTTAATTGCCACTTCATATTTGAAGAAAGAACCCTAGAGGTTCAATTTATTAAATATCACCATTTCCCATCAACTGATCCATTATTATGGCATAAATTTATCAAATGTATTGACATGCCATAAACCTTATAATTTTTTCTCTTAACTTTTTTTTAGGGGTGGCTAGGTGGTACAATGAATAGAGTACCAGCTCTACAGTCAGGAGGTCCTGAGTTCAAATTTGACCTCAGACACTTAATGCTTACTAGCCATGTGACCTTGGGTAAATCACTTAACCCCAATTACCCCTCAAAAAAAAAAGGACAAAAAATTTTTTTAATATGCAATATGGCCTTTGACCTTCTCTTTGGATTCATTTTTCATGATTGAGCATTGAGTTCCCAAGATTCTGACACATAGTTTTTAATTCTTCACACTTCATCACATTCAATATTAAGCCTGACTTTGATTAACTTTGCCCAAGTCCAACCTTGATCATGGGGTAGCTAGGTGGTGTCACAGTGCATAGAACACCAGACCTGGCATCAGAAAGATTCATCTTCCTGAGTTCAAATCTAACCTTAGACATTTAATAGCTGTATGATCCTGGACAAGTCTCTTAACCCTGTTGCCTTCAGTTTCCTCTTCTGCAAAATGAGCTGGAGAAGGCAATGGCAAACCACTCCAGTGTCTTTGCCAAGAAAGCCTCAAATAGGGTCATGGAGAGTCAGACACAACTGAAAAACAAACGATGATTCTCTAGGCCGTAGGTTTTTTAATACAGTTTAGACCACGCTAGGCCCTAGATCATTAAAACATGTTTATCTCCATTGTTTGAATAAGTTTATTAACCTTTTGGTCCATGAAGCATGTTGCAAGATCATTTTCCAATATTCCATCTCCATTTGGAGAATTTCTCTGATTCTGGAATGGTTCTTCTTGGTATTCCAACATATCTATCATATTTCAGCCTTTCACTCTATGAGACCCACTCAGGCTCCCCAGATGTTTGAAAATACTTTGGGGTGAAGGTTTTATAGACTGATGATATCCACAGCTTATAGATTCACATCCACTCCTGACAACAGTTTTAGCATAACCTTTGTTGAAAAAGTATATTTTATAAGTTAAAAATCACCTTTTATAAATAAAAAAAACTACAGCACTCCAGTATTTGCATCTTTTCACCCGTGACAAGCCTTTTTTTCTTTTAATTTCAATCATTAACACCTGTAATCTTCTCAAGACGTCTGCTCTGTAGAGAAATCAGGAACAATCCCTTCTTCTCCCAAGTTCTGTTTTGAAGAATGGTTGGTCAGTTCTTGAAATTATTTTTAACTATTTTACCGTTGTACTTTGGTGTAGCTGAACATCACCATGGCTTTCAATTATCTCTATAAAGGAGCACCCTTCTCATTCACTCAACTCCTACTAGAACAGACGGCTGTGTTGTCTGTGACTGCTGCTTGGCCAGGATTCTAGAGCTCACTTTAAGAGGTTGTAGCTTCTAACATCATAGCTTCTGAGTCCCCTTCCCCAATACCTATCAACCAGTAGAATTCTATTTGTTTCTAGGGAAAAAAGAAAAAAGGTATTTACTGAGAAGGTATAGCCAGAACAGTTGTTAGAAAGCATGCCCTTACAAACCCCAGAGGAACAAAGGGTGATGGCATTCAAAGCATGGCAGAATTATAATTCCCAACTTTTCCGTAATGGGAATAGCATTTCCCATAGAGCTGGACTTGTGTTCTGGTCCTTTCTGTGGGAATATATATTCTGGACCTCTACCAAAAAAAAAAATGCATAAGGCCAAACCTAGATCTCTGAGACAAACTGTTGGAGATCTCTATCCAAATTTACATTGGACCATTAATGACTACTTTTTTGGGTCTAGTCATTCAATTAATTCTGAATCCTACCTAATTGTACTAATGTCCAGACCACATCGGCATATCTCATTCACAAGAATAGCATGAGAAACATTGTCTAATGCTTTACTAAAATTTAGACCAACCAAACCAGGTTCTATCTATAGTATTTCTCTCAGCCATCAACATAGTAACCTTACTAATAATTTTTAAAAAAAGGAAATAAGGTTAGTTCAGCATGATCTATCCTTGAGTCAAGTTGGCTCATTAAGATCATTGTTTCCTTTTCTATATATTCCTTAACTATCCTTTTATTATGTTCAACAATCTTGCCAGGAATCAAGGTCTTTGGGCTAAATCCTGCAGACACTACTATTTTTTTTTCTTTTTAGAAAACAGAGACCACATTTGCTTTTCTCCAATCTTGTAGCACCTTATTCTCCAAGATAATTTGACAAAATCACAAAACATGGCTCAATAATCACATCTACCAATTTTTTCAATACCCTGGGAAAGAGTTCATCTGGGCTTGGTGACTTAAACTAATCAAGAAAAGCTAGTTGTTCTCTTGCCATCCTTTTACTTATCTTGGAAATCAAGTCTTTCCTTGTTATTTTGCCAATTCAAAGATAATTCTCCTTGGCAGAGAAACCAGAAACGCACTAAAAGTTGAGTAGACCTGCCTTTTCTCAGTTGTCTATTATCATCATGATACCTGCCTAGTAATGGACCTACTATCCCTTTTTTGTTCTTTTTCTTTTTTTAACCTCATATTGTAAAGTAAAAGCAAACAATAAAGGCCCCACCATGTGATCCTTCCTCTCCTTTCCTCCCTTGGTGGGGATGGATGGCCAGACTCTGAGGACAGTGTCAGCCCCCCTTGGCAGGGGGCTCCCAGGCTGCAGGCAACCTCCTGCAAGTCAACATTTGACAGTTTAAGGATTACAGCAAAGTTGATGGGCTTGGTGCTCATATGTTCAGGCTTCTTGATGAAGGCACAGAAAGCTGCAGCTCTTCTAGGACATCTTCCTCCCCCTAGGCCAGCCTCTCCATCTCTGCTGGGGGAGCAGCTTCGAGGCTTCTCCTGGGCTCTCAGAGTCACTGCCGCTGTCCTCATCATCCTCCTCTTGGTCCTCACTGTCCATCCTGCTCAGCCCAGAAGACTCATCCCAGCTGTCACCAAAGTCATCACCGTCTTCACCCTGGACTTTCCTGGAGCCAGCCCTTCCTTTCACAGAGAGACCTTGGCTCCCCTCATATGAGTCTGTGTCCAAGTCAAAGAGGTCCTTGAATTCTCTCCTGTCCTCCCTTTTCGTTGCTTGATCTCAGGGAAGTTCAACTCTTCCAACCTCTCTTTGCCACTGATCTCCAGCTGGATCTCCTTGTCTCTCAGCTTCTTCCAGTGGCTGTAGAATCTGGTGAGCTGTTTGCCCTCAGCCTGCACCTGCTTCTCTCAGGCATCCACAGCTTGCCAATTGGACACCCCAAAGGCTTGGGCCTTCTGTCCCCAGCTGGAGATGTTCACAACCTTCCGATGGCACACACTTGGCTGTGCAGGTACTCCAGGCTCAGGTCATAGAACTGCTCCATGAGGCCATCCCGGTATGCTTTCTCCTGCAGGTTGACATTTGACAGTTTTAGGATTACAGCAAAGTTGATGGGCTCCACAATCATATGTCCAGCCTTCTTGCTGAAGTCAACTTGATGGAAAATCTCTAGGATGAAGGGCAGGATGGGAATGAAGGTGCTGGTGCTCTTGGAGAGCAGAGTCAGGACTCTGATGCATTTGCAGTAGGTAAAAATGGGCGGTGGGGACCAACTTGATTCAGTTGATGATGACCTGGGTCAGTGGGTAGATGAGAGGCTCCAGGACCTCTCTGGGGTGGATAGTGCCCAGGATGCAGCACCACAAGTAGAGGCTGTGCATGAACTGCCAGGTATACAAGAACTGGTAGGTCTCCTTCTTGCTCATGGCCACTGGGCTGCACAGGTGGATGGCAAGGTGGCTGATGTAGAGGGATGCGCTGGTAGGGGAGGCCAGAGTCCAGCAGGCACATTTCTGTCAGCATGCGCTGCATGAAGTTGCTCATGAGGAGGGCATTGAGCAACGTGAACTTGGAGTACTTCAAGTAGGAGAAGTACACTTGCTTGAGAACGGAGCTCAGGAAAGACACCTTCTTGTGTGTTGATGACAAGGAAGGCCAGCACCTGCACTGTCTCCTCACCAGTGCTCCAGAGCCCCACCATCCTTTTGAGCAGCACCCGGCATTGCTTGCCTGGCAAGGTCAGATAATAAGGGATGGTGTTACTGATGTGCTGAAGGACAGCAGGGGCCACAGATGCCTCAGGCAGGCAGGACACCAGCTGGATGAGGGAGTTGAGGTACGACTTGACATCGAAACTTAGTTTTGTCCAGAGAGGGCTGCTGGCCGGCTGCACCAGCTTGGTTCTGTCCTTGGGCAGCTTCAGCTTCACCAGCTTCTGGAGGCAGGGGAAGAGGTCGCGAATGCAGAGAGTGATGACAACGTTGAACACCGCGCAATCCGTGATCCAAAACTTGCTGGGCTCTTTGCGGGCCTTGTCCTCGTGGGTGGTGGACACAAAGGCCCGGAAAGCCTGCAGGATTTCGTGGAGAGACGAGGTCCTTCTCGGCTGATTGTTTCCATTGCTCCACGGTCCTGAGGGTCGGTTTGGTCCCCTTGGAACTGCTCTTCCGCGTGTTTTGCTCCTCCTCTTCCTCCCCTTCTTCATCCTCACTGGCTTCCTCCAGCTCAACTGGGACTGTGTGGAACTTCTCCTCGAAGCTGTCCGAGTCATCAAAGTTCAGGAGCGTCTCGTCGTTTTCCTGGAGGAATTGGTAGAACTCGGGATCCTTGTCCTTGAGCCTCAAGAGCTGGTCTTTATGTTCGGACCCTTGCCCTTCCTTAACTTCTTTGAGGCTGGCCTCTCCCGGGCAGTTGGCTTCCACTTGGGTGGATATGCCGGACTCTGCTCTCCACCTTAGGGGTGGCGGGTTCTTTGGGGGGGGGGGGGGGGGAGAAGCCTCTTCTTCCTCCTCTAACCCACAGTCCAGCTCTGAGACAAAGCCGGAGATGAGGAATTCCTCCACGCTCAGCTTGGCGTGCTTCCTAGTTCCACGCCGAGGGGCGGCTCTGGGACCTCCACCGTGATCTAGGATGTGCAGCATGGGCTCTGCTTCCTGTCCCCCCATGCCCCGTGCCTCGGGGCGGACCCCCACCTGTGATTCCCTTGTGCCCCCCACCCCTTTCGCCCCTGGGGCAAAATCCTTTTTCATTGTCCTTTCCTCTTCCCCACCTGCACCATGCTACGCCTTTGCACGCACCCCCAATTATTTGTCCTTCCTCCATCTTCTTTAAAGCACCTAGTTCTTTAAAATCTGAATTGATTTGTAACAGAGGTGACTGGCCAAGTCAGTCCTTATGAACATGCCCAACATGTGCTACTGATACATTCACCATGTGGACACCAGAGCATTCTGTACTTGGATTTGATCTCCCTGTCAACTGACTGATTCCCTGCTGCCTACAAACATCTTCATGTGTCCCCCCATTCTTAAAAATCCCTGGCTTGATATAACCATCTTCACTAGCCTTCATTCTATATCCATCCTCATCTTCATCACTAAAAGCCTTGAGAAAGCCATCTACATTCTGTGTCTCAATCTCTTCTCTCCAAACTCTCAGCAATCTCATCTTTGACTTCATTCAACTGAAGTTTCTCTTCTCCAAAGTTACCAGTGATCTCTTCATTGCCAGTCTAATGGCCTTTTCTCAATCCCCCTTCTTCACCTCTCTGTAGCCTTTGTCACTGTGGATTTCCCCCTTATCTTTGATACTCTCTCTAGGTTTCTGTGACCCTCCTGATGCTCCTCCTACATTCTTGACCATTCTTTCTGAGTTTCATTTACTGGATCTTCATTTAGGTTCCACTCACCAATGGCAGCTCAGTCCTTTCAACTCTCTCTATACCATCTTGCTTAGTGATCTCATCTGCTCCTGGGGACTATTTTTTACTTTCTTTTTATCCCCAGTACTTAACAGAATTCCTGGCACACAGTAAGCATTTAATAAACGCTTGTTGACTAAGCATGCGTTAAAGAGACAGACTTTGGGCTGGAGAGCTTGTAGGAAACATGTTTTCCTTCTGAGATAGGAAGCAGATTTTCTTTGTCTTTTCTTTATCACCTTTGGGTTAGGGAAGCCCATTTCGAGTACCAAGACAGGCATTTGTTAATTACTAAGCAAGCAATAGTATCTGATAAACTTTGTAAAAATGTTCTTTTTTGAATTTGCATAACTCTGTATTTGGGAGCAATTATGATTTTTCACCTGTACATGTGAAACTGTGTATGGTCTCTGACACTTTGACTATTTCAAGAATCTTTTCCATATGGCACTGAAGAAGCTGTTTGTCCTTCATTCCCAAAGAGGACCATGACATCAGGAAGGTGATGCCATGACTTACAAGTGAACTGGATTTAAGTGAGGGAGGGAGGGAGGGAGGGCTGTGCAAAGTCACCAACCTCACTTTGTCCTCTGGATCCAAAATGTGAATTTTGATCACTGAAGAAGTGAAAGAAATGTAGTCCTCTGGGACTACAGAGGATTGTTCTGGGTTGGGGATACAGAAAATGTATTCAAAATACATCCTTGTTAATTTCACAAGGATAGCAATTTTTTTTTTATAAGCAAGAGGAGAATGTGACAGGAGACAAACTGAGCCCAGTTCTTGTTGCTGCAATTTCCCTGTGGCCTTGGTAACATGCCCGGATAGTGTCTATAAGCAGTCAGCTAACCAGACTTTTGATTGGCTTCTCAGTCAGAATCAGGATACCTTCAAAAGGCACTAAAAATTGCTAAAAACAAAAAAACAAAAAAAAAAACCAGTCCTCTTATTTTATTTTACCTAATTGCCATAGAGTGAGAGATACATATTGTTAAATGCCTAGATGGGGAGAAGTCTCGGACTCTTCCCCCCCAGAGCTAACTCAAGTACAAAGCATCCCCTCCCCTCCTTTTCCCCTCTGCATTTGTTCTTTCCTGCCTTCGGGTGAAGGATTATTGGAGGCAGCTACAACCTTTCAAAGATTAGAATGGTAAACCAGCTTGGAGACAGTCTCTGCAGGAGTTTGCCGGCATGGCCTGCCAGCATAGTGCTGGTGCTTAGCCCAGCAGAGGATGGACCTTGGTGCCAAGATATCAGTCCCTCCAGGCAACAGAGTAACTCTGTCTATAGGTTATTGTCATTACTCAGGTGTTTTTCATTCGTGTCCCACACTTTTCGACCCCATCTAGGGTTTTCTTGGCAAAGATACCAAAGTGGTTTACCATTTCCTTCTCCATCTCATTTTACAGATGAGGAAACTGAGGCAAAGAGCCTCTGCTAAATTCAGAAATGAATTTGGTCAGGGCAAATGCTTTGTAGAAACTGTTTTATCTTTGAGCTCACTGTTTCCCTGGGGATCAAGGTGATATGAAGGGGAATGTGCCCCCAGCTATTGGGAAAGTTTATAGTTTCATCCTTGCTAAATTTTTTCAGCAAATATTTTTTTGTAAAAGTTAGTTGATGCTAATTGGTTAAATGATACTGGAGCATTTATCACTGGTGATTCATATTGGGGAGGATATACTGGAATGGGCACTTTAGCCAATAACATTAGAAAGACAAGCACAACCCCTCATGGGTACCCCTAGGACTCCAAAAGGGAAATTTAGCCTTGTTTGGGAACCATCTCCTCAGTGTGAATGTGAGTTGGGATAAGGATACCAGAGCTCTCTATGGGACGCTGGTTTTCTGCACAGCTACATCTTTTTTTTTTTTAAGCTTTCCTTTTCAGAATTGTTTTTTGTCCTGCCTTCAGAATTTCATTCTTGAAAACTTTCTAGATAATTGAGCTCTTATGATATGGTTATCTTCAGCTCAGTTGACTAAAGCAATGCGCCAACGAGGCCAAGGTCATGGGATTAACTCCTAACTGCCAGTTACCTTTGCTCTGATTCAGAACAACTAGATACAGCCTTAAATTTGGTCAACTATCTTGTAAACACATGCTGCTGGTGGTCCTGAGGGCGAGGGGACAGATGATGGGTATGGATTCCTAAAAATCCATTATCTCCTTTGGAAAGGCAAAAACTCAGCATATTGGTAGGTCAGGAGTGGTACTGAACGATATGGGCAGTGCAGAGGCGAGGGGAGGGGGAAATTGGGGCAGGGGCACTGGAAGAACCAGAACCAGATACAACCAGTACAGAAAGGCTTCATGGGTAATTAATTAGGCTTATCTTTCTTAGAAGTAAGTTTGACAGTGCAAAGCACAAAGTATAGTCTGGGTTATCCTAAGAAATGAGAGCAATTAGGAGTATTAGCTGATAATTGAGCCTTAAAACTTCAAATCAAAAGCTGAAATTTTAAAGGACTCTGAAAAGGACATAGAAGAACCCTGGCTCCCCATGCCTAAATATAAAATGAATTCTCCAAGGCAAAATTTGAAATGAATCTTCCTTCCCCCAGCCTTTATACATCTACCCAATCTCTCCTCTGTGTCCTCTACAAGGGAATAGCTTTAGAATCATAATAACAGCTTTACATTTATGTAACACTTTTAGGGCAGCAAAGTGCTTTAAATATATTATCAAATTTCATCCTTAAAATAACCTTGAGAGATTGATATTGTTATTATCGGAGCTGGTAATGCAATGGATAGACTGCTCAGTCTGGAATCAGCAAGACCTGAGTTCAAATCCAGTCTCAGTCACTAACTGTGGGACCCTGGACAAGTCACTTAACCTCAACTTTAAAATGGGGATAACAAGTGCATCTACCTCCAAGGATTGTTGTGAGGACCAAATGAGATGTTGTAAAAAGTCCTCAGTACAGTGCCTAGACCATCCTGACCTATGTCTTGTCTTTTTTTTTTTTTGACCTATGTCTTGTCACTGGACTCGGATGACTCCAGAGAACAGTGAGGCTGATGACTTTGCATAGCTCTGCCTCACTTAAATCCAACTCACTTGCAAGTCAAGACATCACTCTCCATGATGTCCTTGGTCCTCTTCAAGAACGAAGGATGAGCAACAACAGCAAGGCACATAGTGGGTATTACATAAATGATTATTCCCTTCTCTTAATTTACAGATGGGAAAACTGAAGCTTGAGGGGTTAAGTGACTTGTCTACCATTAAGTAGCCAAGGCAGGATTCAAACCCAGGTCTTCCTGACTTGCAAGTCAGAACTCTATCCACTGTGCCACATAATCTGTAAATCTAAGACTTTAAGAGACTTTAGGAACCCCTCATTTTAAAGGGAGGAAGCAGAGACCAAGAGAAATTGAAATGACTTATTAAAGGTCACCAAGATAGGCAGTGACAGGGTGGGTATTCCTCCTATAGTATGATCTAAACTAGAATTGACTGGAAAGGAGGCATTTTAAGAAAGCAGAGCTCTTCTTGCTTGTATTTGACATGTTAATTGTTGCTAATGACCCTGATAATTCAATTTAACTCAATTCAACAGGTGACCTACTATGTGCCCATCATTCTAGAGACACTCGGGGGATGTCAAGAGAGTTCTCCACTTTCAAGAATGAGTAAGAAAGACAAGAATGACTTGCATAAATCATTCAGAAGAAATACTAGACGCATCATGGTAAAATGCTCAATTGTGTGGTTCAGAAACAAGTGCTGTGGGAGGTCAAGAAGGGAATACATCAGAATTGGTAGAACTAGTCTGGGGGAAAAAAAATTTCTGGAAGAGGATTAAAGCTAGTCCTTGAAAAATGAATGGGATTTTAAAAAGGATTACTATTGAATATGAATGTATTGGGTTTTCAAAACTCTTGCTTCCCTAAAATTAATCCTATCCACCCCACTCCTCCTCAGTGTAGGGTAGTGGTAGAAGAAATAAAGAAGGAAGCAAAGTGGGAAGAATTCTGCAAAGATTCCAGTAAGTCTCCTGGCTTCCCATGACTTCCTGGACCACACTGTACTGTAGAGATTACACAGGTTATCCTCTCTTCGCTCATTCTGTCCCCTTATCCAGAGAAATGCTTAAGGTCGGGAATCTCCCCACATCACTAATATGGGTTAGAAACCTCTTTTCCAAAAGTCCAGAATGAAGCAGAGTGAAGAGGGAAGAACCGGACCTCTTCAGAGGAGCTGATTAATATACAAGGAAATCCATCCCAAGCTATGGAGGTATGCTTATACTCCTGAATTCTTTATGCCTTTGGGGAGAGTCGAGATTCTTAGCTGGGAATTAGAATTTCGATGGGTACAGAGAAATGAAAGTGGGGGGGGAGGTAGTTTAATCAAAGGGAATTCTGATAATTTTATTAGGCCCTTGCTCTCCTACATACCACCCACATCCCATCTACCTCCCGTCAACTTGATGAGATGTGTGGACTTTAGATGGCTTCTCTTAAAGGTATATATGCACCCTGACACCTTGCTGATAAAACACAGAATTCTTCTGATTTGTTACCAGTGTTTAGGGCTGTTATTTTTTGTCCTTCGAGGACAAAGAGGGCCATAACATCGAATGATGATGCCGTGACTTATAAATGACTTGTACTTAAGTGAGGCAGGGCTGTGCAAAGTCACCAGCCTCACTCTCCTCCAGTCATCTGGGTCCAGTGGCAACATATAGATCAGGATGATTTTTAGAGCTAGCTCCAAGATGACTGAGAGATAGGACCCCTCCCCTACTATCTAGAAAAGAAAAGTATGAATGGGCTTGGGTCCTATTTTTACACTTTCTTTCTCTTTGGATTCCAGGTAGGAGCATAGCAAGGGCAAAGGAGGGAATTCCTCTCTTTTTCACCCCAAGAGAAGAAACCAGAGTACATGGTGATTATGAGAGGGGTGTTCTTGGGCTTCCAGACCCCTTTGCCCTTTTATTCCCTTTTCTGTGCATAGGTCAGACACTAAAGTTTGTGGGAATAGACCTTCCAAGACCTGGGGGTTAAGCCAAGGGTTACTGTGTGAACGTTGGGGTTTCCAAATTTAAGAATTACTAAATTCAAACAGTCAGACACTGGACCTCCTAGAGAAAGATTTCCTCATTTTGACATTCCTTTGAGAAGGAAGAAGACCTCTACCATGACCCCAGAAGCTGGGGTAGGGGTGGGAGTGGGTGGAGTCACAGCAGGGGAAGGGACCAGGAAATCTGGACCTTGTCAACCCTCCCTTGCTGTTGCTTGCCGTGAGTCCAAAGTGAGTGGCTAGTGCTTGTTCAGAAGCCCAATAAATAGTGTCTTTACCTTCCAGGGGAGCCTAGTGTGTTATTTCAATGCTTCCTTTTCTGTATTTGAAGTTAGGCTCTTGTGACTCAGGCATTTTCAGTGGTGAGTGAAATAAAAGACTGCCCCATGCTCAGTGTACTTGCATGATACATTGAGTGCCCATGTGAGAATTTAAAATCATGTTATTCAGTTTTAGGGATATCTAGTTGCAAGTCATCCCTAAGCTTTATTTTGGAAGATTCCTTGGAGAAAGATTCCAGTGCTAGGGCATGAATCAGAGAAATATACTGATCTGGGGGTCAATCCCCCAGAACAGAATGCAATCTGTGAGCCCAGAGCTTGTGGGGCTAGAGACTAGACTTCACAGAGTGCAGAAGAAAAGGAAAAAGCCACTCAAATTTGTATCTGAGAGTAAAGTGAATAAGCACACATGTTTGAAATACTTGACTAGCTTCTTTCTAGTCGAAGATGCTTGTTTAATTCCTCCACAAATATTTACCAAACTCCTAGGATTTAGCAAGTATTTATTTGAACTGCCACGGTGGAAGGGTAGAATGGGGAGCGTCCTGGCCAGCGGCCTACAAGGCCTGGGCAGCTAGGCTTTTGGAAGCTACCCTGTGGATGTGTAGCTTTGTCATTGATTGGTGAGAAATAGCTTAATTTCTTAGAACCTCTGTTTCCTCATCTGTAAAAGAAATTAATAAGATTTGTTGTATCTCCTCTTGGGGTGGTTGGGAGGGGAGTGTTTTGTAAAGTGTGAAGTGCTGTATAAGTATGAACTATGGAGATTCTTCTGTAGGCACCAGCATAATGCTATGTGGGGTGTGTTTGTGTGTGTGTGTGTACACATACATCTACAGCATATATACACCCACATACACACATATGTGACAATAGAAAAGTATGTATATATCTACACATATATGTGTGCCATAGATCTACATTTATGCCCAAAAGTCTTAGGGCAGTTTTAAGTTTTAACAGCTTTAAATAGCACTAAGACTTTTGAGACACCTGTCTATGTGATAGCAGGGACAGATAAATATATTGTTGTTGTTCGTCCTTCATTTTTGAAAAGGACCAATGACATCACGGGGTAATATCTTGACGTACATGTGAACTGGATTTAAGTGAGGCAGAGTTTCATAAAGTCATAGAAACACAGACACATATGTGTACGTATGTATTTTGTGTGTATATATATATATACACACACAGATAAATATATGCGTTTATATATGGCAGATATACATATGTATACACACATACATTGTCACCTAAGTTTTAGTGCAGTTTTAAGCTATAATAACTTTGAATTTTGCTAAGACTTTTGGAACATGTTGTATATATGAAAGCATGGATATACACATTCATACATGTGTATATGTATATTCTCCATTAGTTAATAATCACTTGGAGAGAGAAAACTTTATATAACAATGCAAGATTACATATGTTTCATCGTGAATGGTACAATTAAGAAGTACTGTACA
>CM053593.1:354026652-354044973 GCA_028646575.1 Pseudocheirus occidentalis
TCAAGGATTTCACTTTTTTTTTTTTTTGGCTTTTTGGAGGGCAATTGGGGTTAAGCAACTTGTCACAGGGCTAATTTTGTGGTAAGTGTCTGAAGCCATATTTGAACTCAGGTCTTCCTGAATCCAGGGCCAGTGCTCTGTTCACTGTGCCACCTAACCACCCCCAGGGATTTCATATTTTGATAGGGGATATAAGACATACGTAAAAATAACTATAAATGCCATAAAAGTGAGAGGGGTAGTTTCAAGGAACAAGAGATCACTTCTATTCAAAAGAGCGTTCCTGAGTCAGGGTAATAGGTGAAGATTTCATAGAGGAAATGTAACTTGAATTGGTCCCTGAAGCATCACGAGTAATTCAAATGGCAAGGAAAGTACATTCCACATGGAAGGAACGTAAAGGTATGAAGGAAGGAATGAGAACTTAAGGTCATAAGGAGGAGACACATTTAATTGGAAGAAAAGATTTATATTGGGGAGTCACAGAAAAGTAAGTGGGATATGTAAGAAAGCCAGATTTGGGAGGGATCAGAGGGGGGAACCCAATATGAGCCTGAAAAAGAGTTTGGATTTGATCCTCAAGGCCGTAAGGAATTACTGAAGATTTCTGAGCAGGAAAATTACATGGTGGGGAAAATATTTTAGTAAGATTCATCTGGAGATAATGTGGAAGATGGATTGGAATGAGGAAAGGCTTGAGATTTCAGAACAGGGAAAAGGATGAAGTGTGTTTGAATTTGATTGCTGTCTTATTAATGGGATAGTTTGTGGGCATGTAGAAAGGGGAGCCAACAGGTCATGTCAGTCAGATTTGATTTCCCTTCTGGAGAGGGTTATGAGGCTGGTAGAACTGGAACATGCTAGAGACACAGTATTGTTATTGTTTCTATTTGTCCTTTGTTCTTGAAGAGGACCATGGTCAGAGAGGGGATGCCATGACATGTAAGTGAGCTGGATTTAAGCAAGGGCCATGGTATACCTAAGTTTTAGCAAGACTTCTGACAAAGCTTCTAATACTTTCACTGAGGACAAGACAGAGAGATGTGGGCTGCATGATAATACTCTTAGGTAGATTTGCACTAGTTAAATGATCAAACTCAAAGAATAATCATTAATGGGTTGATATCAGTATAAAGGGGTGTCTCTAGTGTAATTCTCCCAAAATCTCTCTCTGTCCTTCTGATAATAATTTAATTCATCACTCAGATAAAGGCAAAAATAATGGCATTTTTATCAAAGTTGCAGATAATGTCCAACTAGGAGAGGTAACTAATGAGTAGATGGCAAAATAAAGGTCCAAAACCATCTCAGTAGGTTGGAAGGTTGGGCTTAATCTTTTTAAAAAATTACATGTAAAGGGAAAAATAAATGAGTGAATAAATGAAGCATTTATTCAGTGGTCACTGTGTTCCAGAAACTCTGCAAAGTGCTGAAGATACAAATACAGGCAAGATTGTATTTCATTCTGATGGGGGAAATAACATATAAAGGGAAGCTAAAAGGTGGGGCATCATGGTTTGGAAATAGCTAGGAAATGATGTGGAGGCCTGGCTTTGGACAAGCTAAGACTCACCTATCAGAACCTAAAATCCAGAGGAACAGTCCGTGATGTGGTAGGAGGGGATGGGGAAGAAGACCCAAGAGCAGGCAGAATAGGTAAGAAGGGACCTTGAGAGACAAGCTGCCACTTTGTCCAACCCATCCACGAATAAATATCCCCTGTACAACAACAGTGATATGTGGTCATCCACCCTTGCTTAAAGGCTTATAGTAAAGAGGAAACCCACTACCTTCAATGGTGACTCATTCATCTTCATATAGTTCCAATTGTTAGGAAGCTGTTGCTTAAGTCAAAGTTAAATCTGTCTCTCTATAACATTGCTTCTAGTTCTGCCCTCTGGAGACAAACAGAACAAATCAAATATTTTTTACCAAGAGCTGAAACTTTAGATACCAGAAAACAGCTACTACAACTCTACTAAGTTTTATTTCTTCCACCCTAAATATCACCATCACCTTTCAACAGGTTCTTGTATGCCATGATCTTGAGACACCATGTTTCCTAATCTTGCTTGTGAAACCCAAATATGACTATATATAATATATATATGTGTGTATGCGTATATATGTATATAGATAGATACATATACACATATACACACACATATGTGTATATATACACATGTATATCTACATATATGTATTTATATATGTATGTGTATACATACATATATATTCCCATTAAATATCATCTTCTTAGATGTGGTTCAACATTGTAGCCTATGAAGCTGCTTTTGGTTTCTAACTCTTTAATCCTATGTGTTAGTTATGCTTCCTGGTCTTCTGTCATATGCAATTTTGACATGTTTGCCTACTCTGTCTTTATCTGAGTTATTGATGAAAATGTCAAATGGGCCAGAGCCAAAGACAGATCCCTGAGGCATTATACAACAGGCATTGAACATTTAACTGCTGCTCATTGAGTCTGGTTACTAGAGCTATTCCAAGTCCACCTAATTCCAGAATTGTCTAGTGGGCATCACTCTATAGTCTAAAAAAAAAGAAAATTAAGAATATTTATTAAATGCTTTGCTAATTTCTGGGCAAACTATCTGCAATATTCTGATTTTTGAATCTAGGAACCCTGACCCACAGGGAAAAAGCGAGTCTGGCAGATACAAATTTTTTTTTTTTTTGCTTTTTTGGAGGGGGAAAGGTAGGGCAATTAGGGTTAAGTGACTTGCCCAAAGTCACACTGCTAGTTTTCATGTTAAGTGTCTGAAGCTGATTTGAACTCATGTCTTCCTGTCTCCAGGGTCGGCGCTCTATGCGCCATCTAGCCTCCCCCAAGAAACTAGCAGATTCAGTTCTTGATGAAATCATCTCTCCTCTCAACAGTCATTATTTGCTTTGCTACATGGTCACCAACATTCCTTTAATAAGAGGTTCTAGGATTTTTCCGGGAATCAAAGTCTAGCTCATTGGCCTTATTGTAATTTGGAGACTCCACTCTCTTTTCTTTCTTGAAAATCAAGACGTCACTTGTCCCACCTGAGTTCTGGGCCACTTCTACTCTTCAGTCTTCCAGAGCTCATCTACTGTGGCTAGAAATTCATAGCTGCAGATTCTTTTTGTCCTCCAGAATGAAGAAGCCTGGGGACTTGAACTCATCAACGGGAGTTAGGTGTTCTCTTACCGGAACCCTCTTTATTTGTCTTGGGTGTCAACTCCCTAAGGTTACTTTTGTTCTGTCTTTTCAAATCCAAATATCACTCTCTCTGTGGCAGGAAAAAAAAACCAACAACAAAAAACCAGAAGCAGAATAGAGATGAGCAGTTCTGCATGCACATCTCTTCTTTGATATTCTGCTTTTCCCCAGCAGGGTTTTCGTGTTTTTTTTAAAAACCTTTTTGTTGACTTTGTAAATCGCTGCACTTGCGTGCCAACAGTGAAGCCCCACAAGCACAAAATGGGGAGAGAGGGCTGGACAACAGATGGTCAGAGAAAGATCTGGGGGTTTTGGTGGGCTGCAAGCTCATAGAAACATTGGTTTAGCAACAGTATTAGTAGTTTTTTAAACATTAGCATCACACTGAAGGTCAGAAAGGTAACACAGATCCTAGGAACATAGGATCAGAGATAGAGAACTAGAGGGACCTTAGACATCTCGCTCAACCTCCTGATTTTATAAATGAGGAAACCTAGAGCCCTAGCCAGTGACATGCCCAAGGTAACACACGTTGATTGAATTAGGAGAATAGTGTCCAGAATGACAGAGTAAGAGTCCAATCAAATTATTTTCTGGTCATAACCCATCTAGACTATTATGTTCATTTATGGGCACTATATTTTTGAGATGACATTGACAAACTTGAGTAGGAACAGTGGATCAGGCAGTGGGTCTGGAGTCAGGAAGACCTGTTTCAGATACTTACTAGCTTTGGGACCCAAGATAAGTCATTCAATGCACATTTGCCTCAGTTCCCTTATCTGTAAAATCAGGATAATGCTAAACCTACCTCCCAAGGCTGTTGTTTCAAATGGGATAATAATTTTAAAGTGCTTAGCCCAATGCCTGGTACACAGTAAGAGCCATATAAATATTAGGTATTGTCATTCTTTTTACATCCAGAGACTGACAACCAGGACAGCAAGGAGACCTGGAACCATGCTGTATGAGGACTGATTGGGGGTCAGGGGAAAGCCTCTGTTTGAGGATTCAAAGAACTATTATGGGGAAGATGGATTATACTGGGTTCTAGATGGTGGAAGTAGGAAGAGTGGGTAGAAATCTTAGGCAGATTTGGAGTCAGTGTAAGGAAACACTTCTTTAACTGCTAGCATTATTATAAAAAAAAAAAAACAACAAGAATGGTTGACCTTGGAAACTAGTAGAATCACCACATCACGGGGTCTGCAGGTGGATGATAGTGGATCCCTTGGCAGGGAGGTCAGGGGAGGGTTTCCTTGTTCAAGAGCATATTAGGAAAAGATGTCCCCTGAGATCCTTTCCAACTTGGAGATTCCCTGAGAGGCAGAGAGAGAAGCTAGTACTAAGGCTACTGCTGCCATCCAGGCATGAGGTGATAGGGACCTGGACAAAGCTGGGGGCTGTGGAAATGAAGAAGGAATTCACCTTGAAGATTAGAGATAGGAATGGTCAAAGATGTCTCCCTTTTCAATGGGACTTATACGCAGAAGGACTTCATAGGATGGCAGATAGAATGGTGGACCTGAAGTAGGAAAAAATCTGGATTCAAATTGAATCCCAGTCATATTAGACAACTTCTGAAGATGTCTAAGTGTTATTGTCTTTCTGCCTTGCTTATACTCCAGCCGAGAGGAATGGCTAGCATTTTGGACTTGGACTATGGAAGACGGGGTTAAATCTTGTCTCTGACACTAGTTCTGTGATCATACGTAAAGACACTTAACCTATTAGATCCTCAGTGTGCTCACCTGCAAAATGGTGATAATTATTGTGTCTACCTCCTAGGTTGTTTGCAATACTCATATGAAATACTGTAAATAAAATAGGGGCAGCTCAGTGGTTCAGTGGATTGAGCGTCAGATCTGGAGTGGGGAAGATCTGAGTTCAAGTTTAGTCTCAAATATGTGTTAGCTATGTGACCTGGGTAAGTCCCTCCACCTCTGCCTCTGTTTCTATATCTGTAATATGGGGTCCTCTTTAAGAATGAAGGACAAAGAACAGCAATTATTATAATATAACCCACTTCCCAGACTTGTTTTAAGAATGAAATTAAATAATATTCATCAAATGCTTTTTGACCCTGAAAGCATCACATAAAAGCATTGCCTGCCTTAAAGTATCACATGGTGTCCCAAAAGTCTCAGTGCTGTTTTAAGCTATTAAAGCTTGTCTAAGTATCATTTATCATCATCATCCTTGTCATCAGCATCATTATTATTTTCTAAGCCCCAGTCATTGGAGAACTGCCCGGGAGAGAAGGCCGAGCCTCCTCGGCAGTGTCCCTTGGCCTGAGGAATTGACTTCCCACAGAGAGCTGCCTCCAGTCCCCACACAGTCTCTGACAGAAAGCTGTATGAGCCATGCAGCCTTCCAGCAGAGCCGTTCTGTAGCTGAACTGCAGAGGCACAGAGAAACGTGGGTTCCCTAAAATAATCTTCTGATTCATGCCACATGAATCCCTGGTATATAGACTGTCAGAATTTAAGGAGCAGGTGTAGTTCTCCCGATGCTTTGAATAGGAACTTGTTCAAATCATGTAGGCTTGTTAGAAACAGTTTTTTCAAAGGATTAGTTTATAATATCTCATCTGTAGTGGTAGTGAGGGGGTGGATTCAGAAGGAGGAAGGAGGAAGTACTGATGGGAGAGGCAAGGGAATGGAGAAACTGTCATCCGCTAGAAACGTCTCAGATCAAAGGGAAGGGGTGATGCTCACCTCTAACTAAGGAGAAGCTCTGAGTGTCTGGGAAGACTAGGGCGGAATCAGATTCAGTGGGAGGAGAAACAGAGCCACCAAGCATACAGAAAGATCCCCGGGGGATATTGACTTAGAAAACCACTCATTGACTTATCTTTGTTCTACTGCATTTTTATTAATTTTGTTAAATATTTCCCAATTACATTTGAATCTGATTCAGGCTTCCCTCAGCAGTGTTCTGGGCAACAGTGTCGCCTGTGGGGAGATGGTTTGATGTTCCAGATTCCATGGCCCTCCACAATTCAGCCCCAGCCTATAAACTCAGGAATTCATAGGATCATAGATGTGGAGTTGGCAGAGACCTTAAGTCCTCTAGTCCAATCTCCTCATTTTACAGGTGAGAAAATTAGATTAGGTTAGAAGAAGCATTAATGAAATGCTTCCTGCAGTCAGGTAGGGGCAGCTTAAGTGACACAGTGTATGGAGTTGGAGGCCTAAACTCAGGAAGACCTGAGTTCAAATGTGACATCAGACTAACTGTGGGATCCTGAGCAAGTCACTTCACCCTATTTGCCCCAGTTTCCTCATCTGAAAAAACTGGAGAAGGAAATGACAAACTACTTGAGTATCTTTGACAAGAAAACTCCAAATGGGGTCACAAAGAGTGGACACTGAAATGGCTGAACAATAACACTGCAGTCAGGTAGGGTGCTAAATAGTGAGAATCCAAATATTCTAAGGGAAAGTACCCTGGGGGCAGCTAAGTGAGAAGTGGATAGAGCATCAGCCTTGGAGTCAGAAAGACCTCCTGATATTAGCTGTGTGACCCTGGGTAAGTCATTTAACCCCATTGTCTCCCCCCTAAAAAAAAAAAAAAGCAAAACAAAAACAAAACGGCACCAAAAATCCAAAACAAAACAAAAAGTACCCAAAAGGAGTTTGCATTCTAATGGGAGAAGACAATACAGAAAAGAGAGTTGAAAAGGGGATAGGGGAAAGTACTCGTGCTGGGCAAGATGTGAAAAAAAGACTCCAGAGAGTCAGGAGCAGACCAGGGGTTGGCAGAGAATTTAGCTGGCTGATTAAAGTACTTGCTCAAATAGAGATTTCAGGGAAGAGCTCACTCATCAGAGGACATGGGGTTTGGGAGGGGGGGGGGTGATGGTGGAGGGATCTGCAGAATGAGAAGGCAGCTGGGGAGCAGATGGACCGATCCCGAGGCTCAGGAGCACGGTCCGAAAAGCAGATTGATTAAAGGACCCTTGAATCCAAAACAGTGTTATCCTTGTCTCTGGCCAGCCTAGGTCTCCTCGGTCGCCACACCCACCCTTCGCAACCCAGTCCATAAAGTCCTTCCCACTTCGCATCTCTCACCCCACTTCCTGTAGGTTCCATTCATTCTGGCACTTAAGGACACTCGGTTTTATGTATGACTCTTCACAATGAGATCGGAAGCTGCTTGAGGACAGGGTCCTCTTATCTGTCTTTTTATTTCCAACAGAATGTCTTCCGGGAACAATTCAGAGCCTTTGTCATGAGAGAAGTACCATGAAAGACAGTGGAGCATAGTGGATGGGGCATTGGACTTGGAACCAAAAAGGCAGAGCTGTAAGACACTTAATAGTTGTATGATTCTTGGAAAATCACTTATTCACTTGTGCCTTTTTGTCACTGTTGTTGCTCAGTCATATTAGTTGTGTCCAGCTCTTTGTGACCCCTTTTGGGGCTCTCTTGACAAAGACGCTGGAATGGTTTGCCATTTCCTTCTTCAGCAACTTTTACAGATGAGGAAACTGAGGCAAACAGTGTTATGTGACTTGCCCATTTACAGTTAGTAAATGTTTGAGGCTGGATTTGAACTCAGATCTTCCTGATTCCAGGCCTAGTACTCTATCCACCACCACCTCACTGCCTTTGTGCCTTTCTTTCCTCAACAATAAAATGAAGAGATTCAATTCTGTGACCTCTGAGGTATCTCCCAGGTTTAAATGAAGTGATCTTATGACCTAGGAAGCTGAAGAAACAATTGGGTCATTAACATGGAGCAAATTGTTGCTTTACCAAGGTGAACCAGACAAAAGGAAGAGAACCATAATACAACAAAAAGGAAAAGGAGATAGAGGAGAAAAGGTCCCATCCCACCCAAAGGAGACAAGAAGGAGAGAAAAAACAATTTTTAAAAAAGGAAGACAAAAGTTACAAGACAGGAAAGCCTATGCTCATTCAGTAAAAGAAAGCCGTCTAGAACATCCCCTGAATTGGCCATTTGGCCTCTGCTTATAAATATAGGAGATTGGAAGTCCACTGAGTCAACAATTATCCTATTCTACTTAGCCCTCTCCTCTTTATCAGATGAGAACATCTCTATTGGCCATCAATGGTATGAAATAAATGTTAAGAAGGTCTAAGCACCTCCATTTAATCAGTCAATCAATCAATCTTTCATAAGCACAATGGCCATAATGTAACACAATACTCCCAATTTGGTTGGACCACAGCAGAACACCACGGAAGCCTGGCCCATTCCTGAAAGCTGTGTTTCTCTTAAAGCAGCTCAAGATTGCATTTGCATTTTTGGTGGCCACATGGCACCCCTAACTCTTATTCACCTTGAGGTACTAATATTATCAGACAGACAAATAGCTTAACCTCAGAGTATCCTCATAATATCCTCTCAACAGGGAAGAGCCAGTTACTTCTCCTGCTACCTTTACTGTCTAACTCTTGCTTAATGATGTTCTAATAGCATTTGTTTGTGATGGATTTTAGTTTATATTTTAAGTACAGGGTGTCACAAAAGGCTTAGTGTGGTTTTAAAGCTTTTATCACTTTAAACTAAACTGAGTTCTGGGACTTGCTATCTTTATCAATGTGCCTTTATGAGTTTCTTTTGTCTTTCAAGTATTTTTTTTTTAGGTAAAGGAAATAAATAGCTATCCTGTATGTAATATCTACTACTTCGTACATTGAGTAACATCCAAGAAGGTCCTCTGTTGGTCTTTTTTATGAGAGACTCTAGACATGAGCTAAGCCTAAGTTCTGTTTAAGAATATTTTCCTGGAATGATGTTATCTTTATGCAGAGGCAAGAGTGTGGGAAAAGTCTGAGCTCCTCTCTCTCTTTGGGGTTGGATACTCCTAGTGCTGAATCCAGGTCTGTGTCCAAACCTAACACTGGAGCACCTTGAATAGAGGAACCATATATTACAAGAAGGAATTCTGGAACCCCTAATTTCTGGAGGAATGTGGAAAGCCTCCATTATAGACAAAGGGATAGTACCCAAACAGCATAATACTAAAATCCAGCCTTCTAGAGATAGAAAGGAAGGAACTGTGTATGTGGCTTCTGAATCCAGAGAAGCAACAAAGGGATCTAAACCATGGTGTCAGGGAGAAAACAACCTGAACTTTGACTTCTATTGTTTTCGTGAGCTATTGAGGCAGTGGAGGCAGAGAGGTGGCACAAGGGGTAGAGTGTCAGGTCTGGATTCAGGAAGATACGAGTTCAAATCCATCCTCAGATACATACTATATATGTGACCCTGGGCAAGTCACTTGACTCTTGTTTGCCTCAGTTTCTTCATCTAATGATAGCATCAATCTCCAAGGACTGTTGTGACGATCAAATTAAATAATAATTGCAAAGAGCTTAGCATGGTGCTTGGCCGACATTAAGCGCTATGTAAGTTTTAGCCATTATTATCAGTGGGGTTCCTAAGGGAAAGTGTTACCTCTCCATGGTGATGGTGATAGCTAGCATTTATATCACACTTGGAGGTTTGCAAAGTGCTTTACATCCGTTATCGATTGGGATCCTCAAAATAACCCTTTGAGGTAGTGCTATCATTGTCCTCGTCTAACAGATAAGGCAACTGAGAATGAGAGAGGTTAAATGACTTACCCAGAGTCACACAGCTAACAAGTTTCTTGGGGTGGGATTGGAGTTGTTTTCCTGAATCTAAGTAGAACTAGTTGCCATGAATGAGTGAATGGATGGATGGATGGAGGAATGGATGGATGGATGGATGGATGGATGGATGAGTGGGTGGAAAAGTGAGTGGATGGATGAATACATGAGTGAATGAAAATGAATGAGTGAATGGATGGATGGATGGATGGATGAAAAAGTATTAAGTGCTTATTATGTGCCAAGTACACATTCATTCTCCTTCTGGGATCTAAGTCCTAAATTTAGGACGATAAGGCAGGATGCCTGCATGAGTCTCTGGTGAGGAGTGTGGGGGAGTAAAAAGTGAGACTTCAAAATGTTGGGAGATTGCCTCTAACAACCTTCAGATCTATAGGGCATGGCTCAGATTTTTGTTCTGTCTGACTTCATGTCCACTAGCAATCAAAACATCCAAATATTCATCAGTCCTTCAGTTGGTGAATTGAAATGAATAGTTCACCTATAACATCGTCTATTCATTTTAGACTTATTAACAGAGCTACAGTCTCTAGGGAAAAGATTCCATGGCCTTCTAGACTGATTCACGGATATAGCTACACCTACATATATATCTATATATACATATACCATGGTGAATGATGTATAATGTGAAGATGTACATAACACAAATGTGAGATTAAATCCATAGAAGCATATGTGTATATATGCATGTGTAAATACACATGTATGCACATAAGCATGTATGTATGTATTATGTCAAGTCATTTCCTCCATCACATCCCTGGACCAAGTGTATTGGAGAGCCACAAAGGACATAGAAGGAACAGTCTCTGCCTTCAGTCAAGTTGAGGAGATCAAACATGCTGACATGAAATCCCTTGGGAATAATTCCAGAACAACCTATTAAGGGAAGACAAAAAAAAAATAATCTGACATTTTCTATTCAAAGATAATAAAGTACTTTGCCAGTCTACATCAACTGGTTTTCTGTGGGAGACAGAGAAGTGGAAGGGCTAATTTGTGTTGCATGGGTGAAGAAATGAAACCCCAGGACTGATACTTCCTTTTTTCTCTGGGACAAATTCCAGGGACATATGCCTTTAGTTTAAAGAATTGTATTATTTTCATTACATTTCTAAGGGCCCATACAACCCTAAGGTCAATTATTCTAATACAACCATTTAAGACTTTCAAGTTGATTCTCCCCCTTCTTGTTCTTTATATAACAAAACAGTTGTCATGGTGGAGATGGGCAAAGGAGAAAACCCTTATTCCACACCCATCTTGGGCTTTTAGTTCAAACTGGATTACTGACCAATTGTAGCTGTTGGCTTCTAAAACTGTTAGGTAAAGAAAATTCTTGTGTAATTTTGAAACCCAGAATAGAGGCTCAAAGGTCTAGGCACCTTTTTGCCACCCAAATAGGACCAGGCAAATTTGCCTTTGTTCATTATTGCTGAATGTATTCAGAGGGACTAAGGATGAGCAGTCTTCTTCCTGTATCCCTTTTATAAACCCAAGGAGATCTTCTGTTTTTACAGATGTACCTAGATTCATTTACCACTGTGAGAATTGTTGAGAGTTCTCCATAACTGGCCTGACCCCAAAATACCATTTTCCTACCATCTTTATGACATTTCTACTACTCCTTGCTCTTGATCAAATGCTGCAGCCCCAATCTCTTGCTTAATGAGAGTCCTCTATACCAAGTTCAACCCGGTGACAACAAATGCTGTTCTATCCTTATCTTCCACCTCTAGCTCTGGAAATAACTATCAATTCAATATTCCCATTCCTGGAAAGGACGCATCAATCATTCAGTCTTTTTAAGGCACCTCTCACCAACCAACACGTGGTGGAAACAGCTGTCCCTGGACACTACTTCCCAAAATAAAGGTGCTATTCTCACTTTTCAGAATGTAAGCTCCATGAGGGTAGGCACCAACTTGCTTTTTGTTTTTGTTTCCCAAGCGCTTCACACAGGGTCTTGACACACCGTAAGCACTTCATAAATGCTTTTTTAGTCATTCATCAGGTATTTTACAAAATTCACCACATCTAGTTTATTAATGAAACATTTATGCTACCTCTTTGTTTTTCTTATTAGACCAGTTCAGTTAACCTGAATTTTTCTTTGTGGCTTTTGTGGCCTAGAGATGGGCTTTCAAAGGTGATAGAATTTGGCAGGTTCTATCATGCTGGAAAAGCTTTGACCCTGGTAATAAACCAAGTCTATTTCTAAGGTCTAACCTGGCAAACTATGGAGAGGCATGTCACTAGAAGGTTGGGTACTTGGTGATGATTTGGTATTTTGTCAATGGCATCCAATAAGACAAAGACATTTAAAGTGCCATAGTCTTATGATAGTGCTTCAGCAGTGATGGGGGAAGAGTAGTGGGCAAGGAGGCAGAGAATGCCAAGGAGCACAGAAATTTTAATATGACTATTGGTGCTGTGAGATCTTTGTCTGATAACTAACAAGCAGACATATTTCTGGAAAAGCTGAATCATACCAATCTTGATATTCTTTCTATAAATGGAGCCAAAAGACAGAAGTTGTAGCTAAGTGGAAAGATGGCTCATAGGAACTCCCCTGAGAGGCAAAGAAAGGAGTTGGTAGGCAGATTTTATCATAATGCCCAGAGTTAACAAGAAACATTATATCAAAGGATATTTTGGTGGGGAAAAATATGTATCAGTAGGGATTGCCAAATATCTACCGGTAATGATTATCAAACAAGATCATTGCAGCTTTGGCACCAATATTGGTTACTATGAATGAAATGATAGAGAAAAATCTACCAAGATTTTGATAAGACCCTCCAAATCACATCAATATGCACCGCAATACTTGGTGACTTCAGTGCAAAGGTTAGAAAAGGTAAGAATGGGGAGAAATATATGGGAAAGCAGGAATCTGGAATATGGAATAAGAAAGTCCCAAAATTATACCTTATACAGAAGCCTCACACATCCATATCATGAACACTTTCTTCAAAAAGAAAAAAAAAGAATTGACATTGCTGGACATAACATGCACCAAATAACATCATAAAGAATGAAAGAGATTATATTTTAGTGGAGAGAAAAAAGGCTTTTTTATTGATGTTTGAATAATCACTGAATCCATTTTCCATGAATAGCCAGTTCATCAACTTGTCAGAGCTAAGATCAGAATTAGTAAAGTGATGAGGAGAAGGAGGAGGAGGAGGAAGAGGAAGAGGAGGAGGAGGAGGAAGAGGGGCAGGAGTATGATGCTGGTAGTGGTGATGGTGATGGTGATGAGAAAAGTACTGTACAATCAAGACAACTTTATCCTGAATTGTTTAAATAAGGAATCAAAAATGGAAAACGGGCAACAGAAATGACACTGATACCGACAATAAAAATTGTATCCAAAGGTAATCTAGTTAGGATAAGAATATATTTGTAAATAATTCAAGGACAAATGATGGATAATCATGAGCAGTATTGTGTCATGAAGCAAAGAGATGCAGTAGAAGGTAAAGCCCGTTTAAGGTCATTTTAGCAAGATACCCAACTATAAGCAAAGTCATCCCAACGTCACTGGAGAATGAGAATGTAATAATTACAAGCACAGGAAAAATGGGAAAGGTTCACAAAAAATCATTTTATATAATTTTTCCCCAACAAGGACACTGAACCTCCACATTTGTATGCTAATATCACAGTTCCAGATGTGCTTACAGAGGAGGAAGAAATACCACTAAACAGAGCAAAGATGAGCAAAGCAGGTGGGTTGGACCAAGTATAGTAAGAGGAAATAGTTAATTGAAGCTGTATAATTGCGAGGGCACCAAGAGACTGATATAAAAGGCATTCAAAAGAGAAAAACATATCAAAAGTGTAGAAAAAAACCTTAGATCTTAAAAACCTTAGAAAGGCAACCAAGAGAATACCATTTACTACTGACCTATCTGCCTTCTCTCCCATCTCTACAAAATCTTTATGAGAGTCATTTGTACGTGAATCAATGGGGTTCTTGATGAGGGTATTAGTAGGAAAAGCAAGCTTTTGCAAGTGATAGATATTCAACAGTGAGCCACATCTTTACCATTTCACAATTAACTCTGGAGGATGTAGAGAACAGAAAAGCCTTTTGTCCCTCTTGTTTGTTGATTATGGAAAAACACATTTGATTCGATAGAACAAACCACCTTATTGGCTTTTTTTTTTTGGCAGCAAGATCTATATCATCCATACTTCAAAATCATTCAAGAGTCTGTATTACAACAGAAATAACCCTGCTCAACTACCTTCTGATGAGAAATATCAGGTGAGACAGAAGATATTTAGAAAACCATGTTTATCAGTATGCTAGAGAATATTCAGTGACAAGTCCAGTTCAAAAAGGGTTTCCCTGTGGATAATAAAATTATCCAAATGGGCTATTGGTGAAGGACATTGTTCTGATCAAGCCCCAGAACACCGTAGAGCCTCCTGGAAGATGCATGTATGCATATATACATACATACATACATACATACATATATATATATATATGTATAAAGATGTAGATGTAGATCTATCTATCTATCTATCTGTCTGTCTGTCTGTCTGTCTGTCTACCTATCTACCTATCTAAAATTACTCAAAAGGGTCTAGTCTGTACATCTGTACAGGAAAGACCAAGGGTATGAACAATGTCAAATGCATAGATTTCATCATATATTTAGGTGAGTACTCTATAGAGAGAGCCCAATAGTAAGTATGCACATGTGGGATGGATATTACAGGTAGATAATGATATTTTAATAATATTGGATAATAATTTGGACAATATATTTGGATCCAGAATTGAGCAGGAGGAAGAGAGCAGGCTGAATTGCTTTAAGGAAAGTGCAAAACTTCTTTACCAACCAACCCCAAGCTTCCTGTGAAAGCAAAGCCCAATATTTTCAATATTAATGTTCTACTGGTATTGCCTTATGGCAGTAAGGCATGGAATAAAACTTCCTGCAAAGAAATGAAAACTAGCATCATACAGAAGGCAATGGATCACACATTGTGGATGTGATTAAGCTTTAACATAAAACCAATGAGGAATTTCAAAGAAGAGCAAAGAAAAAGATATTATGAAAGAATTTTGGTATAGAGAAGGTGGAAATGAAATGGAAAATAAATAGGAATGACAGACAGATAGAGGGTCCCACTGGCTGAAGACACTTAGGTGATGATACAGTGGATAGTGCTCTGGGCCTAGAGTCAGGAAGATTTGAGTTATAATCCAGCCTCAGATACTTACTAGCTGTGTGATCCTGGACAAGTCATTTAACCTCTGTCTGCCTCATTTTCTTCAACTCTAAAATGAGGATAATATTAGCACCTACCTCCCAAGGTTATTGTGAAGATAAGATGAGGTCATATTTGTAAGAGTTCTTGGCACATAGTAGGTATTTAACAAATGTTTGTTTTGGGTTTTTTTCCCCTGCTATCCTTATAATGCTAGGAAGAAGGCACACATGGATGGATAGTGATAACATAACATCAGTATCCCGAATGTCAAAGCACTTTTGAAGATAATTTAGGACAAAGGCGTTATAAATATAGCACCTGTCCGTCACCACTATGTTCCAAGTTTATGATGTACTTGCTTTACCTTTTTTTGTGTCTAGACCTGTGATTTTATCCATGTAGGGAACTTTCTCCTCCCCCTGACACCGCTCTGTGATTCTTCCATGATTTAAAAGCTTAGAGAATTACCTGAGAGTACTAAGAACTTGGTTATATGACTAGTAATGAGTCAGAAGCAGAATTTGAATTCAGAACTACCCCAGACTTCAAGGCTGATCCTTTATCCACCAAACTACATTGCCTCCCCTTGCTCTACCTCACAGCAACTCCTGATTTCCTTGGCAGATCTATACATCTCAATTCTGTTTGCTGTAATATCCCTTCTGCTATAACTTTGCTATCTCTAATCAGACAGAAAAGCTGCCAGGAGGGCGTTTGGCAATTCTGAGATTTTTTTTAAAATTAAAATATGCAATCATTATATTTTACTAACTCTTAGCTCTCTAAAATATATTAATTGAGGGGCATTAAATAGTGTACTTTAGAAGCAGCATCACAGAGTGGATAGCCTCAGAGTTGGGAAAATCTGGGTTCAAATTCTGCATGTAATACATGTTGACTGTATGGCACTGGACAAAGTATTTCAGTGACCCAGTTAAGGCTGAAATGAAAAGTTGCTGATCCCTATGGACACAGGCAGTTTCCTCCCCAGGGATTTTCTACCTACTGGTCAGGACAAAAAAGTAATCACAATGCACCATTGTTTGTACAATCAAAACTAAGTTTCTCCAATAGAGTTATATATGTTTTTATACTTTGGGTTGAAATTCAACCTTCCCCTAGCCCCCCATCTTTACTAGTAAAAAAAAAACCACAACAGTCTTTTTATTGTACTAAAAATTCATAAATGTGATTCATATATATGGAGTCAAAAACACTTCCTCTCTTACACTCATCTTCCTTACTAACTCATTAAGATCCTTCGTAATAATTTATAGGTCCTGAGAAACAATCAGTACATTTTAAAATATTGCCTTAGAATAGAAGTAAACACAATAAAATATTTTGTTAAGTATTATAAGAATCTGAGCCCTTGGGGCTCCTGAAAAACTGACCATATGCTCAACCTTCCCACATGATCCCATTCTACTGATTTAATACACCTTGTATATAAGGGGAGAGCTAGGTTCATTCATTCTGAATAAGAGGACAAATTCTCGGAATGGGAAACTTTCCATTCTTCACTAGAATGAAAATCTATTTTTACCTGCCACCTCTCATTGGAGCTCTTTATGGTGGATTTCATGTAAGAGATCATTTTTAAGTTGTGCTCCCTTAAGTATTTCAGCCCGTATGAATCACTTTTCCCTATTTCCCCGCCAACTTGGCTTTTTTGGAGGAGGATTGTACAGGTTGCAGAAGAGCCATCTGTGATACAGCAGCCAAAGCACCTAGATGAAATCAGGAAGTGTTGGGTTTGGTCTCAGCTGCACCACTAACCAGTGGTGTGACTCCGGGTAAGTCCCTTCACCTCCATTCAAAATGAAGGGATTGGAGCAGAAAATCTCTAAAGACCCCCTCCCCCACCCTCGCTCTGACATTCTGTGATTCTATGATATAATCCAAATGTCTGTGTCATTGATGTTATTCTTGTCCCTTCTGCCTTCTGTCTCTTGTCATTTCACTGCCCCCTTAGAAGGGGGCATAGAGATGACATTCAAACAGGATGAGTTCTTGTGGACATCAATACTGATTCATTAACTAGGAGGATTCGATCATTGAAAGGTTTGATGACTCTTCTGCATGGCTCGGGAGAGGCTTTTCTGATAGAATCTTTTTTTTTTTAAATTGCACAAAAATTGTGTCATTTTCTAGTAGCAAGAACAGTTTAAGAAATAATTTTCTTAAGCATCAGTGTTTATATTCACAGACTAACAGTATAAATGGAAATTTTAACAAATGTGAGAAAATGGCATGCAATTAGCATGCTTCTGTTGATTATCTGTAGTTTGGGATAGTATGTGGCAAGGTGTTTCCTCATTATCCTGAATAGTCAAGAGGTTACTCTAGTTCCAAGGTTCCATCTATTTTTAGAACGGCTCACCAATGTCAGATTGTCTGAGTTCTAAAAAATCTTGTTTCAGTGTCTAAACTGCTTTTCAAGCTTGGTCAAATCATGAAACTAGTTTCATTTTCTATGAGAGTCCTCCCATGTCCTTCCTGCAACATGGAATACAGAAAAAAGCTTCCTCTGTTCCATTCTAAAAATTCTTTCAATGACTTTTTATTGATATCTTCTGTTTTTACATCACCTATGTTTCCCAACATATTCCTCACCCTCCTTATGAGAGAGCTATCACTTGTAACAAAGCAGAAAAGAGAAAAATGGAAAAAAACCAACAGTTCAGCAAAACTAACTAACGTATCAAATAAGTCTGATATTATATGCAGTGTCCTATACTCATAGTCCATCTACAAGGAAGAGGGGGAAGGGTTTTCTCATATCTTTTCTGGAGGAGACTTGCTAGACATTGTGATCAGAAGCAGAAAGAAATCTCTCCATGGCTAGGGTCCAGAATGAGGCTTAAAGTGTACAACTTGTTTGGGAGAACATGACATATGTATAGGCAAGTATAAAATAAGACTCTTCTTTTCAGGATGGTGTCTTTTGTTCATCAAAGTATTTTGTTTCCTTCAGGCACATCACCTTGCCCTCCCAGCATCCTCCAGTCATTTCTGATACTTCACATAGCTAGAGACGGAAGAGATGTTGGAGGTAGTTTAGTCCAGCTCCTGACAGATGAGGAACTGAGGCTCAAACAAGGCGGATGTTTGCACAAGATCCCCCAGCTAATACACGTCGAAGATGGAATCTTTCTCTCCTTCCTCCTCCCTCCCTTTCTTTCTTTCTTTCTCTCTCTCCCTTTCTTTCTTCCTTCCTTCCTTCCTTCCTTCCTTCCTTCCTTCCTT
>CM053593.1:354045473-354061345 GCA_028646575.1 Pseudocheirus occidentalis
AGGGAGGGAGGGAGGAAGGAAGGAAGGAAGGAAGGAAGGAAGGAAGGAAGGAAGGAAGGAAGGAAGGAAGGAAGGAAGGGAGGGAGGAAGGAAGGAAGGAAAGATTCCATCTTCGACGTGTATTAGCTGGGGGATCTTGTGCAAACATCCGCCTTGTTTGAGCCTCAGTTCCTCATCTGTCAGGAGCTGGACTAAACTACCTCCAACATCTCTTCCGTCTCTAGCTATGTGAAGTAACAGAAATGACTGGAGGATGCTGGGAGGGCAAGGTGATGTGCCTGAAGGAAACAAAGTACTTTGATGAACAAAAGACACCATCCTGAAAAGAAGAGTCTTAAAGTAAAAGAGGAACACACGTGCCATCACCTCTCCCCACCATTTCCCGTGGGAAATTAATTTCATGTTGAGTTGCTCTATTTAAAAACCCTGACTGAAGTGTCTCTGCAAGGAAAACAACTGGAATGGCTCCAGGACCATCCTAAGGCATTTAAAGCCTCCAAAGGCTGACCTGACCTAAATTGGGGGGAGTGGGAAGGAGACTAGGGAATACCAGCCTCTCTTCCCCTCCCTATCAGCCTGGCTGACTGCCATGTAAAGATACCAGCCCGAGCCTTGTGGTTCCTGCAGCAGCTGGCAGGCTGCCCCCTGGCCAGAGGGGATGCTTGCTATCAGCATGTAGCTCATTAGGAAGCATCTTCTGAGTGCAATGATCCAAGTGCTCTTTCACAGGAGACTCAAGAGAGCCAGGGTACCTGAATGAGCCCTGATGCCCATGTGGAATGGGTCTGCATTGGCATGGGGCATTCAAAAAGTTCAAGGAAGAAGGATGTGGAGGAATTGGATTTGAGGGATCTTATTGTTAGTCACTGGGATACATTTACTAAACCTAGAGTGGCATGGGGGTATGAGGGTAAAGATGTATTCTGCCTTGCTCAGGCCACATCTAGAGTGCTGTGCTTAAATCTGAGAGTCCCATTTTAGAGCAGTGGTAACCTGGGGCATATCCTGAGGATGGGAAGAAGATGGAAAACTAGGCCGTAGGAGTGTCACTCAGTATCATGGTGGATTGTCTTTGATTTGAAGGGAGAAGATCTGGCTTTCATTCTTACCAGCTGTGTGACATTGGGCAAATTCTTTGGACCTTCCATTTTTCATCTGTGGAATGACCTTTAATGTCCCTTCCAGCTTTAAATCCATGGTCCTTTGAAGTGGAGATGTTTTAGCCTAGAGAAGAGATTTCATGAAGCAGATGGGTGATAAAGTAATTAGAGCACTGGGCCGGAATCAGGAAGACCTGAGCTCAAATCTGCTTCAGACACTGTCTTATAATGGCTCTGAGCAAGTCACTGTCTGCCTCAGTTTCCTCAGTCATAAAAACAGGGATAGTAACAGCACCTGCTTCATTCACGGAGTTGTTGTGAGCATCACGTAAGTCAGCATTTGTAAAAACACTTAGCGCAATGCTGGGCACACAGCAGGTGCCTAATAAATGCTTTCTCACTTTCCACTTCAAGTGTCTGACGGCTGAGACACCAAAGAAGCCTGAGACTTGTTCTTCAGACCAAGGACCAGAAGTTGAAAAGAGGCAAATTTTGCATAAGGAAAAAGTTGTTACCAAATAGGACCAGCTAGGGACCATGGTGGGTAGAGTAACGCCTAAGTCAAGAAGACCTGAGTTCAAATTTCACCTCGGACACGTACTAACTGTGTGACCCTAGACAAGTCACTTAACTCTGTTTGCCTCAGTTTCCTCATCTGTAAAAACTGGAGAAGGAAATGGAAAACCCTTCCAGTATCTTTGCCAAGATTTGAACCCAAATGGAGTCATGAAGAGTTTGACTTGACTGAAAAACAACAATGAATAGAACCACCTGAGACTGGAATGGGCTACCTCGTAATTTGAGATTCTCCCTTACTGTTGTAAAACCTCTGTTCAGGTATAGGTCCCCTAAAGTCCCTTCCAATGCTCATATACAGGACAATAGCTCCGGCAGGAGAATAAGGAGAGTCTCCTAAACAGAGGATGCCCCTCAGCGATCAGACTACACCTTGGAGGAGCCTTGGGTTCTCTACTGGCAGACCAGTTAAATACACAGATTATTAGGTTCAAAACAACCATTTTTAGTGTTGCAAAAGCTTGGTGACTCCTGGCTTTTTCCAGGTGGGAGCTTCCTCCTTGGCACCCGTCTGCACTATTAGCCGGTCCTTTGACTCTATGGTTAAAACAGAAATCATCACCTGGTGGCTACCCCTTAGCAAGCAGGCGTACTGATTTGCTGCTGTTTTGAAACGTGAGTTATTTGGATTTACAAGTTTTTTATTATTAACTTTCATTTATTTTTAGTTTACATCATTCATTTCCACCAGATTTTGAGTTACAAATTTTCTCCCCGTCTTTCCCATACCCCCCACCCCAAAACAGTGATCCCACTGTATAACCCTTCCCCCAATCTGCTCTCTCCTATATCCTCTCCCATCACCCCTCTGACTTTCTGGTAGGACAAGATGGATCTCCCTACCCCAGTGCCTGTATAGCTTATTACCCAGTTGCATGTAAATAATAATAATAATAATATATATATATAAATATTTGATTTTAAAACTTTAAGTTCTAGATTCTTACCTTCCTCCCTCATCACCCACCCTACATGAGTTATTTGTGATGAGATGACAGAGTGGTCCAGCTGGACCGATGAGTCAGTGTGAATGGGGGAAAGCTCAGGTCTGGCTTATGAGGTCCAGTTTTACTATTGAGCTGTAGGATATTATGAAGTATTTGTTTCTTTAGTCAAATGGGGTTTATAAATATGCAACCATCACAACCCAGAAAAGTGAGGGCCACAAGCGCTGTAGATTCAGTTTAGATTGCCCAACATTATGATCTATACAGTTTATCTGGCCCAACCTCACGATCTTGAGGATGGAGAAAGCAAGGTCCAGGCATGCAAAGTGATTCACAGTATGGTTTACTGGTTCATAGATTTAGGGCTAGGAAGGGTGTAGTCCAAGTCCCTCATGTGACTTGAGACCAAGATTATTTCAGTGACTTGTCCAAGGTCACGTAAGTGCCAGAAGTAGAATCTGAATCCAAGTGTCAAGGAATGAACATTAGACTCAGCATTACTAGACCTGGCTTTAGGTCATGGCTCTGCTGCTGCTCCTTCCCTGCATAAAAACAGTCAAATCACTTAGGAGCATTGGTTTCCTCATCCAAATGGGGGCAAATAATTCTTTGAAGAGGACCAAAATGATGTCACTACATTGGGGTCAAGGTACAATGTGTCCAGCTGCATCTGATCAGAATAATACTAGCTCAGAATGCTTGACCACAGGTTGGACACAAATAGTTCATATGAACATTTGGGGAAGAGATGTCTCTAAATCTGTGCATCTCAAGTTTCTCTTTTGAGTTACTGCAATTCTGCTTTGCTCACAGAGCACAGTGCCTTCTTTGAAGCAGCATGCCATGTGGGGCAGTCCTGTGCCAGGGTCTCCGTGTCATACAATCAATTCCAAAGTTTTAAGAGAGACCTTGAGAGTGTCCTTGTATCATTTCTTCTGACCACCATCTGAGCGCCTGCCATGCATGAATTTGCCACAAAACAGTCTTTTAAACAAACATACATTTGGCATTAGTATACCTCCACAGAAGGAATATTGTGAGAAAACTGAGCTGTAAATCTTAGTGACATAAGATATATGAACTATTATTATTATTGCCCACAGTCATACAAATAGCTTAGCAGCAGAGATAGGACTAGAAATCTCATCTCCTTAGTAATTGCCAATGAAGTGGTCTTCAGTACCAGTGGCCATAAAACATTTTGGAGATAGAGAGTACAATGGAAATGTTAATGATTAATTCAATTAACTGTCATCGTAGTTGGTTGGTCTGGTGAAAGGGCCAGGCCTAGGCAAAATTGTGAAATGAAAGAAAAGTTTAATTTTTTTAGACCCTTACCATCCTTTTGTGAGGAGGGAGAAAGGATGTGAGCTATGAAAGCTTTACTGTAAATGAGTTTGATGGTAAACACATTGAATAACCTCTCCCAAGAGCATTGATGTTATAAAAGGACTCTTTAGAAGATGAACACAAAGAAATGTCTCTGTAATTGTGAAATTTTAAGCAGTGTGATATTTTAGGTGAATTGGATTTTCTTGCCACAGCTTTGGAAAATAGCATGCAGGCCAACACTTGCTCTATCTCTAAGTCAACCTAACAGTCCCAGAATGATGGAAATTTGGGGAAGTGCCAATAAAGTCTCATGATATGTAAAAAAGAAGAATTGTGTGGCATCCAGATCTCCTCTTCTTCCTCCTCCTTGTCATCATCATCATCACCACCATCATCACCACCACCACCACCACCATGTAATGGTAATGGTAACTTGAAGACCTTCCCTGCCTCTTAATAGATTGAATGTAATCACATGGAGTCTGTGGTGGGAGGAATTTGCTGAACAGGGGGAACAGAGCCCAGAGGAAGCTGGGAGTCAGAGCAGTTAGAAAGGAGGGAGGAGAGGATGCAGACAAGGAGACAGCTAGGTATGGTGTTGTTCCCTGTAGTGATAAGGTGTATTCACTTCTTTGCTGCTATGATGGATTTGGTTTTTTAGTGTTGGGATTCAGTTTTCTGGTGTTGGGATTTTACTTTCTGGTGTCTGAATAAATGCTTTGCTTCTGTCTTCTATATGGAGAGTCTGTTATATTTTGTGATTCAGAACTATGCCAGCATCTTTATAGTCATCATTGGTGTTGTAAATATTGCCCTGGTGATACACACCACCACCACCATCATTGTTTATGTCATCCTACATGAACCCTTCATTCTATTTTCTTCTGTTTCCTCCAGTATCTTTCTCTATAAACTATACCCTCTTGCACATGAATATGTAAGATTGGTACTCTTCAGCCTCAATTAGTGTAACTAACAAGATGTTCTACTCCCCCATACTTTTATCAGATGAAACACCCAGGGCTATCCTGGAGCCAGCTAGAATGAATTCTCAAGACAATTTTTAAATTTCCAGGGTGAACTTTTATGCCTCAGAAATCCTCAAATGCTACAAACCAGGGCTTAGTTTACTGTTTTGTTGATTCCTAGACTTAGGGAAGCAATGAAGAAAATGTTTATAATGTAGATTAAATATAAAAAAAGTGTCCTGAATACATTTTCCCCCCAGAATGCTGGTCGTTAAACCTTTACCCTCACATCCCTGAAAAAATCTCTTTGATTTTAAGCTCAATAAATCAATCAAAGGTATAAACTAAATTTGAATAAGTCTTTAATCAGTTTGGGAGGAGTAAAATGCTTCAGGGACTTGAATAGAGTCTGAATCCTCTTGTTTTTCTCTTGGAATCTGAAAGCTAGAAGGGTAACATCTCTCTTCCTCCAAGCTCTCACCAATGCTGCCCCTCATACAGGCAGGAAGCATTGAGTTAATCCGTCTCGACCAACGAAGAGAGTCCAATGCAAACAGACTGCGAGCCTCAGTTACATCTATTTACCTTCTGCACACGGTCTCTTCTTTTATCCTACTTGACCTTCATAGGAGAACTAGAAGCATATGGCATCTAAGTCCCTAACTGCCCATTGTCTACCTGTTTCTTTGTCTTCTCATCCTCTTTTAAGAATTAATGTGTTAGAGTGGAAGAAGAGCTATACCCAGAGTCAGGAGATGTGGATTCAAATAATGGTTCCACCAGTGACTAGCTGTGTGACCACAGGTAGGTACATTTAACCTCGATTTCCACATCTGATAACTAGTCACAACATTACTTACACTAATTAAATGTTTAGGAAAGTATTTTATAAGCTTCAAAGTATTCTATAAATGTGGGTTATTATTTCCAACACTTTAAGGAAGATGTTCTCTAAGGCTCTGTCCTTAGTCTTTGACCCTTCTCTCCCTCCACTCTCTCCCCTGACAGTCTCATTTAGTTTCACACTTCTAAGAATCATTTCTACTCGGATGACTTTCAAAACTAGATCTCCAGTCCTGACTTTTCTTTCTGAGATTCAGACCCTTGGCCCTCCTAGCTGCCTATGGGACATTTTCTCCTGGATATCCCACCAGCACCTTAAACATAACATGTTCAGTCTGAGTTTATTACCTTTCTCCCTAAACCTGCTCTTTCTTTTGACTTCACTATTTCAATCAATGGTAGCATCCTCATCCTAGTTTTGTTGTTGTTCAATTGTTTTTCAGTCATGTCTGACTCTTTATGACCCTGTTTGGGGTTTTCTTGGCAAACATCCTAGAGCGGTTTCCATTTCCTTCTCTGACTCATTTTACAGATGAGGAAACTGAGCAAACAGGGTGAAGTAACTTGTCCTAAGTCATACAGCTAGTAAGTGTCTGAGGCTGAATTCGAACTCAGGAAGATGAGTCTTCCTGACTCCAAACCTAGGACCCTATGCACTATGGTACCACCTAGCTGCCCCTTTCCCTAGCCTACCATGTCCAAAACCCAAGGCATTATCTTCCCTTTTTCCATAACCATTTCTTTCTAATCCCACCTCCACAACTTTGGGGCAGCCCCACCATCATCCACCGTCTCCTCTATCCCAAGGAGCTAAAATATGTTTCTGCCTCCACCCTTGTCACTCCCTTCCACTGCAACCCCCAAACCTCCAATCCATCCTTCGTGCCACAGCCAGGATAATCTTCCTAACACATAGACCTGCTCAAATTATTCTGGCAGCTCTTCATTTGGCATCTCCCCAATAAACTTGTTGGGCAACTAGAAATTAGGAAGACTTGTCAGTCTGAGATCAGGAACATTTGTCTTCCTGAGTTCAAATTTGGCTTCAGACACTTACTAGCTGTGTGATCCTGGACAAGTCACTTCATCCTGTTTTCCTCAGTTTCCTCATCTGTGAAATGAGCAGGAGAAGGAAATGATAAACCACTCTGCTATCTCTGCCGAGAAAATTCCAAATGGGGTCACAAATAGTCAGACATAACTGCACACAACATACATATTAGACCATACTACAGTTACTGTGCATCTGTTTTCCCCTCTTACTAGACTCTCTGTTCCATGAGGGCAACATGATGTAGTTTAAACTTTGAATCTCTTCCAGCACCTAGCACAATGTTCTGCACACAAGTCAATACTTAATCAATGTTTGTTGAATTTAAATTTGTTGCATCACTATCTTCTTCGTTCCCAGACACATGCAGGATGGCAGCTCCCTGTGCAATCTCTGAAGTGGAGCAGGGTCTATGACATTCACCAAACGGTTAACTTCAAAAAAGGCAGCCATTTCCACCAGCTGCTTAACAGAGCTAGCTGCCCTTGGGAGATGATCAACCAATCAAAGAGAAAAGCAAGGAGGTTGGGGTTTTGTGTGTGTGTGTGTGTGTGTGTGTGTGTGTGTGTGTGTGTGTGTGTGTGTTTCAGTAACCAGATTCAACTGGGTATCTGTGGTTTAGTTGTTTGTGTAATTCCAGTTAAGCTCAGGGGAATACAGTTTGGGATAAAAGCTATTGTTACCTTTGTACTATTATTCCTGTTGCACTGATGGCTTGTATCTGTTCTTAACATGTTAATTGTATCAATGTGTTCCCTAATAACCAGCCTATCGATGAGAGAAACGAATGGAGGTGCTTTCTATGTTTCCTTTCAGCTCCAATATTTTCTGATTCTGATTCTGATACTGAGACTGTGATTGTTATTATTATAGTCATTAAGATGGGTAGGGAAGCCAGCTGTTTGGCTGCTTCAGATGGGGGCCTCAAGAGACCATGGCATCGGCACCTGGGTGAGGTCACCACACATCCAAGATTTGGTCTTCAGATTTATGCTTTCAGAAATGTGATTTTTATCAGTTGGCCTGGGGATTTTGAATATCTGCTGGCTTGATTCATGACAATCTAATTCATAAGAAACTAATTGATTAACCCAAATTCCAATGTTTGAATTTACAGTCAATTTAAAAGGTGCCCCAGTTTACACAGGACACTACTTACAGGTAGACAGATCCATTCAGGAGGCCAAATTACAAATTGTAAGCTGATAAATGAAGAGTTGGAATGGAGTCTTAGAAGTCATCAAATCCAAACCCTTTAATTTTCAGTTCAAGAAGATGAAGCCCAAAGAATTTAAGTGACTTACCCAAAGTCATACAACTAGTAAGTATCAGAGTCAGGATTTGAACTCAGTTCTTCCTGGCTCTTAAGTAAAATGCTTTATCTAGTATACCATGCCGCCTTTCAGAAGGTTGCTTAGTGAGCACAAAAATAGGGTGGTATCCTTAAGCATGAGCCTCAACCTCTAAATTCAGGTAAATCTTTACATCTCTACTCTCCTCTGTCTAAATTCGGGGTCTAAATGTTTGCCTCTGTCATTAATATTCCAGAATCCAAAATTGCAGTTATTTTATGTGATACCTTTAGAAATTCTCATGTCCCCAAACTCTAGGTGTGCACAACCAATTTGGCATCCATAGGTACACAGCAATTACATATATACATTGGCATTAACTCAGTACAAAAATCTGTTGGTCAAATACACTATAATAACCCTTTGTGGGGATAAAATTACCTTGGCATACACAAGTGTTTAAGCATGGCACAAAATAACTACTTAATAAATACTTGTTGCCTGCCTGTCTAGCAAGGGGCATAAGACCCCCTCCATCCTAAAGAAAGCTTCCCTTTGACCTTTTATCCCATCTAGCTCCCATCCATCTCATCTTTCCACTTCCCTTTGCTCTTAATCATATTGAAAAAACCAGGTACCTCCTCTGCCCTTTGCAATAAGGCTTCTGCTCCCCTCTCTCTTTGAGGTCACCAGGACCCCCCTAATTCCAAGCCCTTCTTCCCATTCTCACCCATCCTTTGTCTCTCCTGTATGCATTGCATTCCTGCTTGCTCCCACTCTTCCCTGGTCCCATTAAAATGTAAGCTTCTTGAGGGCAGATATTGTCTTATTTTCTATTTGTACCCTTATTATTTAGTTCAGTTCTTCATTGATTATCTCCAATTTATCCTGTATATATCTTCTTTGTACATAGGTGCTTGCATGCTGTCTCTCCCAAAGACTATGAGCTATTGGATAGCAGGGGCTGGGTTTTTTTGCATTTCTTTGTATCCCCAGCACTTAGATAGTGCATGATACATAGAAATAATTAATACTTATGGATGGACTTTGCCTGGCATTCAAGGCCCTTCATAAATTATACCATTATACCTTTCTATCTTTATCTTCTGCTACTGCCCTCTATTCTATGCTCAAACCAACCAGACAACTCTGTTCCCTGAATCCACCCTCTTGACTTCACACTTTTATGCCTTCTCTTGGGTCATTCCATATGCCTGGAGTGCCTTTCTACCATTGGTGCCTGTTAGCCTTCTTTCTACCCTTTAAAGCCCAACTCAAGCATCATCTCCCCTCAGGGTGCTAAGCAACCTTCCCTGATCCCACCTCATCCCACCTTTCTGCTGGAACTCTCCAAAGCACCTATGGAATGTTGTATATCATAGCTATTCATGAGACTATGTCTTCCTCATTGTAATGGAGGAAGACATTCCTCTTCCGTTCCACTTCCATTCCACTTCCATCCATTCCACATCTCTTCATAGGTCATAGACACCTTCCTGGGGAAAAGCCACTTCTCCAGGTACAAATAAAGCCATCTTTCTACTCCACCCAGAGCCTAGAACATGGACCAGTCAGACATATAGTAAGTCTTTGGTAAATACATGAAAGATTGACTGCACACCCTGGGTACTTTTGAATTAATTTATAATTCTAAGACTTTTCAGGGCCTTGTTCTCTTTCCTCTCTAATTCAAAGGTCCAAGAATTTGGGAAGGAAAATATTTACGTTCACTAACCTCTGACTGAAATGTAGCATTTCCTTCGTTATTATCAGAAGGAGTTCATGGATTTCTTCACCAGACAGCCAGAGGGGTCACTAACACATGGAACTGACCTGCTTGATGCTCTCCAAAACTGAACTCTGCCTCCTGTCTCTATCCCTTTGTAGAAGCTCATGTTAAGACCCCAAACTCCATCCCTACTTCTACCTCTAAGAAGGCCTAGCTTCCTTCAAGACCAACCTCCTGTTTCTCCTAGGAAGTCTTTGCTGATCTCCTTAGTCTGGATTTCCTCTCTTCTTCACAAATGATCATTTATATGCTAATCTATTTATATGTTCTATATACTCCCATGTTGAATCATTGGAAAGGTCAGAATGTTGGTGGTACTGTTGTGGTCTAGGGAAGGTCAGAATGTTGGTGGTACTGTTGTGGTCTAGGGGTGCTGGGAACCCTGCAATGCAAGGGTTCAAGGAGAGTACCTATCTTGAAAGAACTTGACCACTCAAGCCTTAAGTCCAAGTAGCAAGTTTATTTGAGATGCCAAAACAAGTGGCCAGATTCCTAGGGAAGTCTGTGAATTTGACAGGGACAAGACTGATATTTTTATAGGGAAAAAGACTGTGGGAAGATTTGGAAGGGATTAAGGAGTAGAGAACAGAGGGCTGGGCTGGGTTGAGGGTGACAATGAAAGGATAATTGAAAGGATTATAATGAGATGAACCCTATGTCTCAGGCAAAATTCAGGGATCTGGGTTCAGGGACTGAATTTCTGAAGTTCATGGAAAAGTCCAGGTGGAGTCCAGATCCCATACCCCATCAGTTCTAATAGAAATTAGAACCCTGAGAAGAGTAACTGTTTAGGGGACGGAAGACTAATTTAAATTTTGAAGCAAGGGTGAGGCAGTCAGGAAGTGTTCTGTGTCACATCTGTGATGTGACTCTTCTAATCACCAAAATGATCACAGACATTACTTTGATATTTTTCAACATTCTCCTTTGTCTCGGTTCCCTGACCAGAGGAGTCATACATTATTGCTTATTTCTTTTTTTCAATTCAGAGGAATCTGTCACTCATTTAATATAACAGAAAGGGAGTGAGCAGCGCCAAACAGACTAAGTCAACTGTTAAGTTTTCTATGTGGGCATTTATACCTTGAAAAATCAGCAAATGCTACAAGTCAGATTTTGAGTTAAGAAAATGTTAATAATATAATTGTCGGGGACTCTTTGTAACTCCATTTGCAATTGTCTTAGCAAAGATAGTAGAGTGGTTTGCCATTTTCTTCTCCAGCTCATTTTACAGATGAAGAAACTGAGGCAAACAGGCTTAAGTGACTTGCCCAAGGTCACACAGCTACTAAGTATCTGAGGCCAAATTTGAACTCAGGGTGATGAGTCTTCTTGACTTTAGGCTGGCACTCTATCCACTGTGGTAGATTAGTCTTAAAAGTGTGTGGAGTGTACATTCTCCCCCTCTCACCCAGTCAGGTGTTAAATATTTCCTAATATGAGTAAAGGTCCAGCCTTCTAAGTGCCAAAAAGCCTCCTGATGAGCAGAGCCTACCAGAACACAAAGTATATAAAATGTTTTGTATTTGTAAATTCATCACTCAATCCCCTTCACAGCCTTGTTGAGGGCTGGGATGACTAACCTGAGAGTGAGTAAAGCAAACTCAGGATTTAAAACTTCAGTTTCCTTCAAATTTAGGTAAACAGACATGAAGGGAGCTGAGAGCCAGACTATAGGCTGCCGTTAATTACTAAATCTGCACCAAATTAGATAAAGGGATAAAGAGGAGAAGAATATGATTGCAGGTGATTACAGTAGTTACAACCTGACTTGTTTAAATAAGCTATCAACTCTAAAAAAGGATAAAAGTAAAGACATTACCTCAATACCTCTTATAGAAGTGTAACTAAGGCAAAAAAAAAAAAAAGGCACCACATAACAAGCATGTTGGAAGAGCTCTGAGGCTGCCTCAATCAGGGAATACAGATGTAGAGTACAAAGAGATGTAGGCAATCAGATGGCTAGAAAGCCAGGCCTGGGGTCAGGAGAGACCCAAGTTCAAATCAGGCCTCGGACAATTATTAGCTGGATGACCCTGCGCAAGTCACTTAACCCTGTTTGCCTCAGTTTCCTCATCTGTAAAATGAGCTGGAGAAGGAAATGGCAAACCGCTCCAGTATCTTTGCCAAGAAAACCCCAAATGGAGTCACAAAGAGTCAGATTGCCCCAAGCAAATGAAGACTTGTCCAGGTGGAATGGGTGAATAAAGAACATTTTGCTCCAAGGCCATGAAGGTGCTGAAGCTTAGTGCTTACAGTTTGGTTGGACATTGAAGATGCTTATTCCAGGCCATTGCTAATCCTCTTGGTTTTGGTATTGCCACTGGACTTCAATGGCTTTGAAAGAGAGTGTGAAACTGATGACTTTGTGCAATTTTGCCTCATTTAAATCCAATTCACGCTCAAATCTAGATACCAACCTGTGGTGATGATGGTCTTTTTCTAAAAATGAAGAGATGGACAACATAAAGTATCTGAGGCAAGATTAGAACTGAGGTCCAGTGTTCTATCCACTGTACCACCCAGACACCTAAGATTACAACAAGATTCAAACCCAGGTGTTACTCACTGTCCAGCCTTTAAATTTCTATCAGGCCAGGCTGCCGCTACCAGTAAGACTCTCTCTTCTAGGTAATGGCAGAAGCTCCACTTTCTGACCACCAATAATAACATTATTGTCAGTACTCTACATTAAGGCTCTTGATTATATTCCATTTTGCTCTTTATTTTGTGTAGTGATGAGATAACATATGTCAAGCTCTCTGTAACCATGAAGCAAACGCCATACAAATGTGAGCTATCATGATTCTCCCGGTTTTTTTCTTCATGCCCACATGCCTTGTCTCCCCAGCACAATTGTAATTGTAAGCAGCCTGAGAACCAGGAATGTGTCATATTTTTGTTGTATCCTTTCCTGGGGTTTGTAATAAATATTAAACTGATAAAAATAGATCCAAAAATCTTTATTTTCAATAAAGGTTTATTGCTGCATATTGGGTGGTAATTTTGCATCATCATAAAAACACTATCAAAAGATACATTACTCCCAAAGAGGAATCCTGAGAACCTGAGAAAAGTTCAGAGCAAAACAAACGAACAACAACAAAAAAGATTTGGGAATAACACCTTTAAGGAAAAGGGAAGGAAGCGAGCAATTAGGACACGCCTGGTTCCAGCTGTGTGACCTGGGGCAAGTCACTTCCCCTCCTCTGAACTCAGATTCCCTCTTCTGTAGAAAGAAAGGGGATTGAACTCGATAATCCCCGAGAGCCCTTCCAACTCCAAATTTATATAACGAGATTATTGCTGCTAGAGAAGAGACGGTTGAGAGGCAGATTAATAAAGATGCATAGTAAGTGCTGAAGGACCCTTAACAGACAGGGGTAAACAGTTGCTTCCCATTTCCAAAGAAGACGGAAGCAAAGGAAATGAGTGGAAGCGGGAGGAATTTGGATTAGAAAGAAGAAGAAATTTCCAGACGGTGAGGTCTGTTAAGCGCCTGAATGGGTATTCTAGGGCGGCGCCTTCTCATGCTCAGATCCTTATAATGTAAAGAAGATATATTTTTCATTTCTGGGAGACGACTAAGCTTCAGATTTGCCTAAAGGCTGAACCTGAGGATTCAGAGCAGGAAAGGATCTTGTAGTCCCAACCTCCCCATTTTACTGAGGAGGGAGAACTAAAACAAACCCGGAGGAATGATCCGCTTAGCTCCAAATCACACCATTACTATGCAGCAGAGCCAATATTTAACCCCCAGACCTCTCCCTCCTCGCCCACCGTGCCACAGTGTTGGATCTGGAAGGGAGTTTGGGGACACACCGCCCTCCTTTCAAATAAGGACACTGAGGCTCACAGAGAAGTGATTTTTAGGGTCACACGAGCCCTAAGCCCAGAGGCTGGATTCAAACCTATGTCTTTTCCATTGCTTTCCTCTCCAAGAGTCAAGCTCGACTCTCTGCACAGGGAAGGCAGGAGACGAGAGATGCGCCTGAATATTAAGCATCCTCGTTGCTTAGCTCTGCTCTCCTTCCATTTCCGTATCTGTTTTTCTTTATTTGTCCACAGAGTGTGTGATTACCATCCATTCTCTCCTTTTGCATTCTCTGGGGGCTTATTCCTTATACACGATTATATACTCATCAGCTCTAACAGGACTGTTGTTTGCCGGGTGCATGGGCCTTTAAGATGAACTGGCTGAGGAGGTGGGATCGCTACAGGGTTTTAGAGGTTGGAGCCTCCCCTGGGCTTGAGTCTCCATAAGCTTCTCCTGGCAACAGCGGAGCTGGAAATCATGACTGCTATTTATTAATTCCTCTGCTTCGCAGGTGCTGGCTAATAGGGACAAATTAAGCAGAAGAAGCCGATAAACAGACTGGTTTTTAACAAGTGACTTTATTCCTGCAAAAGCAAACCAGAGGCACACGGCCATGCAGCCCCGTAATTAGACCACGCGCTGGTTTCGGCTTAAGGTTTGGGCTGGTTGTGTTTTGAAAGGGCAGAACAACTCAGTTGCCTGAATGTCCTGGGGGAGAAAATTCCACTGGGACAGATGATTACCATGCTGTCATGGAGGAGGCGGGCCGAGGCGGCCCAAGGAGGGAAGCGATTCGCCGACTGCTCTTTCGAAGAACCAATAGCGGGTCAGATCAAGGCTCACCCTGCCCGATGCTGCTAGATTGTTTAATAAATGCTCTGGGCTAAATTCTATCAGTGCAAACTCCCTCCCTAGCCTACCAGCTTCCGCCAGGGCTGGAGTTTCTAAGGGTGGGAGAGGCAGGGTAATGAGAATGGAAGGGTGCGCTTTCCCCCACTCCACCCGCCCATTGAGTTGCTAAATCCCTTGGGTGAACCATTTACGCTCAGCCCTTAGGACTCTCCGTGCATGAGATGAGAATGATAACATTTGCTGCTCGGAGCACCGACGTTCTAGTAAATGTTAGGAGGCTACTTGAGCTTAATAATAGCATCGCTGCTGCTACTGCTACCCGTGAAAATGATAATAAAACGTCAAGAAGAGGTGAAGCCGTATAAGTGTATTAAGCCACCTAGGGATCTTCTCCGGGCTGGACTCCCAAGCTGCACACAGAAAGGAGTGTGGTGTAGGGGAAAGAACATTGAATTTGGAGTCAAAGGTCCCGAGTTCAGATTCTGACTGCTATTACACAGCATACACACACTTGTGTGACCCACCATATGCAAGAGGGCGAGCTAGGTGATCTCCAGTTCTAAATCAGGGGTCCTTAACCTTTTTGTTTGTTTATTTCACACACCCCTTTGACAGTCTGGTAGAATCTAAACCTTTCTTAAGATCACATTTTTAAATAATTGAAGGAAATAGTACATTTCAGTTAGAGGTCAGTAAGAATAAAGATCTATTCTTCTCCCCTCTCCATTCACAGATCCTCTAAAATCTATTCAGAAACTTGCAAAGGGTCAATGGACTATGGGTTAAGAATACCTTTTCTAAATGATATGATCTGCCCATATTCCTAATATTCCTTGGAATTTCTGGAGTGTCATGAGCCACTAGGCAGCTAGGTGGTGCAGTGGATTGAGTTGGGGGGGTAGGGGCCTGGACTCAGGAAGACCCATCTTCCTGTGTTCAAATCTGACCTCAGACACTTACTACCTGTGTGACCCTGGGCAAGGCACTTTACCCTGTTTGCCTCAGTTTCCTCATCTGTAAAATGAACTGGAGACGGAAATGGCATCTTTGCCAAGAAAACCCCAAATGGAGTCAGGAAGAGTTAGACTCAGCTGAAATGACTGAACAACAGCTAAAGTGAGTTGTTCTTAGCAGCCTCCATTATTTTCTTATTTCTTTGTTCCATGTCTGAAACTGTTGTAGGAGCTTAGTCCAGTCAACAGCTTCTCTCCTCAGCCCTTTCTCTTACTCTGTTACTCTCTCCTCCACCCACTGCCTCACCCATCCCTTATGCTGATGAGGTGCAGGCTCTGGGAGCCCCCTTGA